>BSUD01000004.1:131979997-132017541 GCA_033239045.1 Fagopyrum esculentum
TATATATAT
The DNA here is from genome assembly GCA_033239045.1 of Fagopyrum esculentum. Classification (NCBI taxonomy): domain Eukaryota; kingdom Viridiplantae; phylum Streptophyta; class Magnoliopsida; order Caryophyllales; family Polygonaceae; genus Fagopyrum; species Fagopyrum esculentum. The sequence goes on from BSUD01000004.1 coordinate 131,980,007, forward strand.
ATATATATATATATATATATATATATATATATATATATATATATATATATATATATATATATATATATATATATATATATATATATATATATATATATATATATATATATATATATATATATATATATATATATATCTATGAGAACAGTCTTATCGTGTAATCATGAGAACAATCTTAGACCGTCGGATGGTGAGTATTAAGAGTCGAGATTTAGGGTAGATATCATAATTATTAGATAAATAATATACTGAAACTAATAATAACTACGAATAATCCATTCAACCAACAATAACTACGAATAATGCATTAAACGATATGACACCATCATAGCCAAACTAATAATAACTATGAATTGTTCTCATGATTACACGATAAGGCTTGTTCTCATATGATGTATACTATATATATATATATAGGGTGTGGTTTCCATGAGAACAATCTTATTGTATATCATGAGAACAATCTTAGACCGTCGGATGGTGAGTATTAAGGCTCGAGATTTAGGGTAGATATCATAATTAATAATAACTACAAATAATAATAATTACGCATAATCCATTCAACCAACAATAATTACGAATAATTCATTCAACCAACAATAACTACGAATCATTAAACGATATGACACATTCATAACAAAACTAATAATAACTATGAATAATATATTAAACAATATTGTTTGTTCTCATATATATATATATATATATATAAAAGGCACTAAGGATATGCACAATCAATAAGAAGTGACTTGCTCTCGCATTGAACACAAAACAACCATAATCATATGCTCATGAATGGGAACAACACATTATGAAATATAGTCATGCTCTCGCAATTTGAAAAATATTTAATTCAATACTCGAACATCTAAGTATCTCATCTAAATGTATACCTCTCGTAATATTTAGATGAATATCTAAGCAATTCACAACATAATATATAAGAAAATAACCCTAATAAGAGGAATAATTAAGTCATCACTCAACATTGACACTGCCATCCTAAAAAAGAGATCATGTTAGAGACCTAGATTAAATCTTTTATAAATTGACTCAAACTAAATATTATCATTAATTCATTATAAGCATACATCATCACAATCAAATTACAGAATTTCAACCAAATATTGGGCACCCAAACCCTAGAAAAAGGGTAATCAAGACATGATAAAAAAAACAAATAAAAGATAAATTAACCATACTCACACTGCAAATCAAGGCGGGCAAACTTGGAATGAAATTTCGAATTATATTTTAACAATATTTTGTTATAATAAGACAATAAATCTAGGTATACTGATACGATGGGCCAAACACCGAGCGAGACGAGATCTTCCTGGACCTTCGGCCCAGGAAGAATAGTGAGCGAGCGAAGGAAGCGGAGAAGCATATATTGGGCCCATATTAATGGGCCCGGGGCGACAGGGGGTGCGGGGGCTCTGCCCCATGCGGTACGGATTCTATATATTTTAAAAATAGATAGGTTTAGCGTTGTATTCTTTTATCCACGAAAGTATATTGAAAACCCTAATTGCAAAGTTTGTGCACCAAAACCACAAACGTTTTGTCTTCTCTCTATCACTGATTAACTCGTCGAAAATCACAAATTATTCAAATCCTCATACAAACTCTCTCAATTCTTACTCAAATTTATTTTCCAATCTTATTCTATAATGAAAAAGGTGAAAGAAGAATTGTTATTTCTTAATGATCTATTTAAAGGTCAAGCTAAAGGTAGGGTAAAAACCTAGAGAAAGGAGTCTAATAAGAACAAACATGAATAATAGACAAACTATTTGATTTTTTCAAAATAATTAAAAAAATTTATTTATCACATTAGGATCGGAGAAAAACTATTTTCCACAATAGAAAGATAACTAGGGTTGGAGTAGACCCGCAGTTTTAAACTACGGGTTTTCAATGAAAATCATAGATTATAATTGCGGCTTTTGGAAATTATAATATGAGCAAGCAAGGCGCAGTTTGGTCTAGTGATATGAGGTTCTCTCTCAATGTGAGAGGTCTTGAGTTTGAATCTTGGAACTCTCCTATTGTTTAAGCAATTGGTATTAATGGTATTTTTGGTATTTTAAATTTTCAAATTTAAAGAATGTTTTTTAAAGTTAACGAGAAATTAACAAGAAAGGCGTTTGGTCTAATGACATGATCCCTACCTTGGCTTTTATGTGTTTCAAGCATCTACGACATCAAATGTTCCAAGATTGCATCCTCCTTGAAGTTAAAGAGAATACCTTATATGACTGAGGAACTGCAATACGAAGTCCGCGGAATCTACTTTAAAGTAAAAGATTAGAAGTGTCAGACCGGCGAAATGACTAGAGTGTAGGATGGCCGTTTGGATAAAGACTTCGACGTCATAGCCAATGGCAAAGCCCTACCCACAAGAAATACATCATAAGAAGAGAAATGACCAAGAAAACGGTTGGCATACGACCGTAGGGTGGCCGTTAATCTGCCGTTTGGTTGACCATTTCAGCGCCGTTATAAAAGTTTCTCAAATATCCGATTTTATATTGGAAAACATATATTTTGTGTAACCCTAACGATACGCGGTATTCGCATGTGTAATTGGCCCGATTTTTCGACACCTAAAAGACTCAATAGATTATACAACAAAAGAAAGAGATATGGAAAAGAAGATGATCCGATAATGGAATAGTTCGATATTTGGATAGATCAAGGTTGAACCCTAAGAAGCTACCAAGAAGCACACTAAGACATGATCATAAATAATACACAACCAACGAAGTTTTGTAGAACTCTTCCTGCTACCCCAAACACAATAGGCGTTCGTAAGAACCCTAGAGCACTTGGAGGTCTCCTTGTATCTAGTTGAAGCACCTTGCCATATTGTGGCAAGTAGAACACACTCAAACAAATTTAAGTGAGTTGCGAGCAAGACGTCTCTTACTCGGGTTCTCTCTTCACTCCGTGAAGACGATGATAGACACCGCAAAAGATAAAACAATGTGTTTATCAAAAATGTATTTATTTCAAGATGAGAAAATAAGAGGCATGACCTTCCTATTTATAGGAGAAGGAGTCGGCTATCTAGGGTTAACGGGCGGCTGAATGTGCCTTCTAATCAAGCTCATAAACTCGTATCTTATTTAGAATAAGTTAGGATCTAACCTAAAGAAAATAATAAAATAAGAACTATATTCTAGGAATTAGTAGATTTCCTAAGACTTGTTCCTCACGTATCTCTAAATGATTTTTAAATCTATATTTAAGCTTCCATCTTAGAAATTTTAGTTTAATTTGAAAAATAAATTGTAACACCCCAAATTCTCGGAACTCGGGGAGCTACTGGTTAGGACCTCACAATGGGTCCCGACCTTGGTTTAACAACAACTTTACTAGGATCTTACAACAAGGCACAAATGTATTTAAAACAATTTCAAAAACATAATATTTTTAATGGTATGAAAGTACACATGTGACAGCCTTACAAACATATATACAGATACATAACGTGCATGACGTATGGAAGACTCCCCCGTCCCCATCTAATGAGTACGTGGACCCGGCTGACCATCCGTTCCGGATCTCTCTGCAACTGTCTATCTCTACAGATCTACAACACGGATAAACCGTTAGCTAACTATCCAAATATAAGCAAAAATGATAACAGCACAAACACACGCAGAACAAAAAAATAAACAAACATCATGCTGGCACTCAACAAATTATTATCTGTTCTTTAGGTGATTCACATTATTCAATTTAAGTTGTGGCACGAGAACTATTTTTAGTTCTCGCCTCCGTTCCTTATCCAACTGGTGTAGGTATAGCTGACTTCCTTTGGTAGCGTCACTACAAACCATGTGTGGACTAGTCCCGAAAGAAACCCCCAGCGCCCGGCGAGCTACTGAGCGGAATGCCACCGCCCGTTACTCTTAGGCCAAAATACAGGTCGGTATTTATATATCACAACCTATCTCTCTAACATGTCAATCACACACCACCATCATCATTTATACTCATATTTAGCAGTCAGCTAAGTAAGCCCAAAGGACTTACCTGTTATAATGCTCGACTCTTTAGTAATCACTTGCTTTGTAACTGTACCCACTCAGTTGCCTGTTAAAGGCGATAAGTGTATTAGCACACTTTCACGTAGATAGAAGTCTAAGACTTCTGAGATTAAATAATTATGAAGACGTACTAGCTACATTGTTAGTTTTAGGGTAAAATGACCATTTTACCCTTCATTCCGATTTTCTCGAAGACCCTAAAATTCATGTCCAAACTCCTATTTGAAGTTCTAAAATATATCCTAACTCTTAGAATTTTATTAGGTGCGAAACGGACATTTTTCTTATGTTTAAATTTTCCGGAAGAACCGAAAAAGGTTTAACTTCGGCTCTAAATATAAAATTCTTAACGGCTTATAAAATTTCCGAATTTATTATCTAGATAATCTATGAGGTTCTATCTAGCCTTAGAAGAAAGAATTTCACTAAACTGTTCAGCCGATATTTTTATAATAATTCCCAAAGTCGGTTCCTCACTCTACTTTCTTATACTTAGCCAATTTTCTAAGTTCAATAAAACTGCTCAACTACCTAACTTCGGGAGCTCGTAACTTTCAATCCGACCGTTCATTTCTTACCAAATTTTAATATGATAAACTACTTATATCCATCTACTACATATCCAAAATTCAACGGTGGATCTTTATCCAAACATTTTATAATTGATCTACAAGATGGCTGTTCGAAACTTAAAAACTGAAGGATTTAATTTAGATTTACAGCAGCCCAGAAAATTGCATTGTTCACAGAAGAAGAAAAAAAAACGCAGCAGTCCTTTATGCTCAGCAGTGAACTAATTCGGACTAACCTAAACGCCGGAGGAATATTAGTCGGGTTCCGGTGCAGCGAGGTGCGGCGTCGGCTGGTTCGTAGTCGTAGCACTGCGGAATAAGTTGTAGGGCTGCAGTGAGGCGTTTATCATAACGCGACAGAAGGGAGGCGGAAGGAGGTCAGCGCACTTACCGGTCTGAGGCGGACGGCGGAGACTCGGCGGCGTGGGCTGGCGGTTCGCTGGCGGCAAGTCCGGCTGGTGGCGTGGCTACCGACTGCAGGGGCGGAGTTACGGCCTCAGATTCGAAACAGAACGCGAGAGGGAGACGGAAGGAAGAAGGGCCGGAGGCTTACCAGTCGACTGGGGCGTGCGGTTGGGCGGCTGGATCCTGCAGGGAGCGGCGCAAGGTGGCCGGCGCAAGCAGTGGCGGAGGACTCCGGCTGGCGCGCTTCAGCGTTGCGGCGTCCCTTCTCAGCGGCAAGGAGGCGAGTTACAGAAGGTGAGTAGAGGAGCGGTAGGTTTAACGTAGGTTTAGAATTAGGTTAATTAATTAGGTTAATTAGATTAGTCATTAGGAATGGGCCGATAATTTGGGCCTAGTAGCGGGTTAGCTCCAATCCAACTCTTTTTAGAACGGATCCGGAACTCATTAAAGTGCGGGAATTTATATAATACGGAATTAGTTTCCGTATTTATAAATTATAATTGATTTTATTTTAACGGCGTAAATTATTCCCGGGAATTTAATTTATCATTTTATGTGAATCTAAGTCACATAAAATGATAAAACTAAACTCGTTTAAATTTTACTGATTTATTTATTTACCATGATCTCATCGGACTTGTTTAATTTCTCTTTACCGGAACTTAAAATTTCCGGTTATTACATCAGTGCCCCCTTAAAAGAAGTTTCGTCCCGAAACTTAAATTGTTTCCCCTATTCACGTATTTCTTTCGGTATATTTTAGTTTTCTGGACATCTTTGTTTTCTAATAAGCAGCTACTCAGGCAGCAATCAAACAAGTATCACAAAAGAAAACAGAAACACTCCAAACCACATGAAAACCTGAAAGGTCAAACAACACAACATCCGAGTACTAACCCGTCAAACATGAGTAACCTCTAACCCCGTAAAGAACTCGGGATAGTTACGTCTAACACTCTCCTCAGTCTCCCAAGTGGCCTCATCAGCTCCTCTCCTAGACCACTGAATCCTCATCATAGGTATCTCCTTGGATCGCAGACGTCTGGTACTGCGTTCCAAGACAGCTACGGGGTACTCTACAAACGTATGGTCAGGCTCCACTATCAGATCCTCATGGCTGATGACGTGTCTCGGATCAGGAATGTACTCTCGCAGCTGAGATACATGAAAAACTGGGTGTACTCCCTCTAGTCTCGGTGGCAGTGCTAGTCGGTAGGCAACCTCTCCAACTCTCTCTACGATCTCAAATGGTCCGACATACCGGGGACTCAGCTTCCCTTTAATGCCGAAACGTCTAACTCCTCTCGTAGGTGACACTCTCAACCACACCTGTGCACCTACTCTAAACTCCAAAGGTCGACGCCTCTTATCGGCGTAGGACTTCTGACGACTCTGAGCTGCTAACATCCTCTCCCGGACTAAGGCAATCCGGGCGATGTCGTCCTGTATCTGATCTGGTACTACTCCATCAGCCTTGCTAGGCTCATCCCAACATAGCGGTGTACGACATCTCCGGCCGTACAAAGCCTCATAAGGTGCCATCCCAATAGACGCATGCCAGCTGTTATTATATGAAAACTCTACTAGGGGGAGGTGATCTGGCCATACCTGTCCCTAATCTAGCACACATGCCCGTAACATGTCCTCCAGGGTCTGGATGGTCCTCTCTGACTGACCGTCTGTCTGTGGGTGGTAGGCAGTGGTAAAGTGAAGACTCGTACCCAGAGCGGTATGTACCTGCTGCCAGAACCTCGAGGTAAAACGTCCATCCCTGTCGGATACGATAGTCCTCGGTACTCCATGGAGTCTCACAATATGTCTGGTGAACTCCTCTGCTAGACGACTTACCGGCCACGTCTCCTTAATCGGAATGAAACGTGCGGTCTTCGTCAGACGGTCCACTACCACCCAAATGGCATCAAAGCCTCTGCTGAGCCTCAATCCAGTGACGAAATCCATCGTAATGTCTTCCCACTTCCAGTGTGGTACTGGCAGTGGGTGTAGCTCTCCTCCGGATCTACGGTGCTCAATCTTGACCTGCTGACAGGTCGCACGCTGAGCTACATAACGGGCCACATCAGGCTTCAAACCACCCCACCAGAAGGAACGTCTCAAGTCCCTATACATCTTACTCGCTCCTGGATGTACGGAGTAAGGGGTAGTATGAGCCTCACCTAGTATCCTCTGCCTCAACTCACGGTCTGATGGCACACAAACACGGTCCTGTCGTCTCATCACTCCATCGGCACCAATAGTGAACTGAGGTGCCTCATCTCGTGACATCCGGTCTCGGATCCGGGTCAACATCGGACAGGTCTCCTGCTTCTGTCGGATCTCACCCAACAGGTCAGGAAGTAACTCTAAGGTGGCCAACTGATGAGCTGTATCGGGGAACTGGATCTCTATCTCCAACCAAGCTAAGTCTCTCTGTAACTGTGGCTGTACTGTCAACCGAGCTATCGCCTCCTCCTGAGGCGTCTTCCGACTCAAAGCGTCGGCAACTACATTCGCCTTTCCGGGTGGTAAAGAAATCTCAAGGTCAAAATCCTTGATCAACTCTAGCCACCGCCTCTGGCGGTTATTCAACTCCCGCTGCGTGAATATGTACTTCAGACTCTTATGGTCTGTGAAGATCTGACATGTCGCCCCATACAGATAGTAACGCCAGATCTGAAGAGCATGGACTACTGCAGCTAACTCTAGGTCGTGTGTGGGGTGGTTCTCCTCATGCATCTTCAGCGGCTGAGACGCATAGGCTATGACCTTACCCCTCTGCATCAAGACACACAAAGTCATATGTACTCTCAGGTTGTACTAAAACTAGAGCAGACGTCTATCTCCTCTTCAACTCCTCACAGCTCCGCTGACACGGCTCAGTAGTATTACTTTTGTTGACATCTTCAGTTGAGTAGTATATAAAAAAAATCTTATTCCTCATTCATGTCTACTAGATTGCCAAAATACTCCCGTCGCTCTACTATCTTTCAAATCCTTACACCAATTAAAATGGTCAAAACCTTTTAGGTTTTCTCGTACAATCCACATTGATTAAATTTAATACTTTCGTCAATTCTTCTCCCATCAATCGAGAAAAGACTCTAGGGTACACCATTTGTACGCGGTTCTATAACTACCCATCCATCTACATATTACAGGTTTATCTGGATTAGTTTGAATTTCCTCGGGGTACCGTCATTTATCATTAAACACTTATATAAACACTTTTCGATAATTATCTTATAGACGTGATATCGGATTTGTATAATATCTTCAGTTATTCCTCATTACTCTTTCTCATGTCCGTTCCAAGGAGGTGTAGATTCCATCTAAAATCACTTCAAAACTCGATGAGACATATTATCAAGAGACTAAGGTCATAATCTCTACGTTTGCTCCATCTCTATAACTGTAGTTATTCTGTGTGACATCTTTAGTCAAAAGGCTTCCTCTGTAAACCTCGGGAGAGCACCCTCAGTCTCAATTGTGTGGCATGTTAAGCACCTTCTGTCTTGATTGACGTAGGACATGATTAAAATCATATGCTTCTTCTTACTCCTCTAGTTCTTCTTTTATAATCCATCTGTACTAACTGTGATATGCACCCTTTTCCTAGCCAGTAGGCAGTAACTTCTTCACACGCTTCCCTTGGTCTTCAATGACATAAAGGGGGTCCTTTCTGACCGTCTAGTCTTTCTTCTTAAGTTCTTAATTAGGGATCTTTGCTCGAACTCACTCCATGTTATTATTAAGGTGCTAGCACGCGGATCGATTTAGCTTCACATTTGTCGTTGTTGATCTCTTGAAGGGTCCTCTAGACGTCTATAAAATTCTTTCATCATTCTATAGTTATCCTCCTTATCTGATAACCAGTACCACTGGTTGACCCGCACGTTTATGTCTCAATTATTACTGACTGGTATGTAGTTGACCTTCCATAAGATCACAGACTTATTGTTCTTCTATCTCTTTTGAAGTTTGATAGACTTGGTCAAAATCTATCTCCTCTAGTTTCTTTGTTAATACTCTTTTAGTTTCTTCCACAGTCTGCACTTCTCTTGTTCTCTTATGAGGTCACTATACTCTTCTGAGTCTACTCCTAGCATTCATCTGTCGCCAATGAGTTCATCAAGTCTTCCACATTAGCTTGTAAGCGTGTCTTCGCGATTCTCCTTACTTTAGTCATCATCTGTTTGCGGTTCTCTGGTATGAACCGTTAGTGTTGGTAACTTAAATCTCTTTGTAAATGAGAAATTATTGCGGACCCTTGAGTCCACCAAATCACTTTTCCACATTCTTCCCCTTGTTTAATTTTGTCTTGATCATGTCGCCTTTATAAAAATTCGTTGTCTCAATTTTAGACTTCTAGTTTCTTGGATACTTATGTCGGACTTTCATTCAAAACTCTCATATCCTTGAAGGACTCCACATGCTTCCATGGTTACAGGATTTATTTCTCGACATCAAACTCACTCTTTATCTTTGTACCTTTTAACTTCTCACAACTGGGTCGACACTCTATCTTCTTTGTACTCTCATGTCCATGCTTGCTTATGGCGGCGTCCGTCTTGATAGTCACATCCTTTACACCGAAATTCTTGGTTGTACTCCGTTCTATATGATTCTTGTTTCTCCATTTTTATCTCCATTCTACGCTCTCGTCGTCTCTTGCATGGTTCTTCTAATTCATCTCTCGACTTCATACGACAAAGCCCCTTGCATGATTCTCAATTTCTTCTATCTAAGCTGACTCGGGAACTTCTTTCTCATCCGGTTGTACTGGCGGTAAAAATTTTCTAAACATCTTTACTGCTTTGCCCACCCGTCCTTCGGATGATTTATAAGTCACCAGGACGTCCATCAGAGTATCATACTAAATCTTGGTCTGAATCCCTTATCTCGTGTGGAAAACTCTTCAAACTCGTTACCGATTTATAATGAGGCGCTAATCGCTTCATGATATCACAACTAAAGAATACAAGTTATCCTTTAGGATACTAGCATACCACACACACACAGATATATAATTTACACTAAAACCTATCGATATAAGTCTATATACTAACTCACCTATTGTTCCCAGCTGCAGAGATCCACAGAGAACGATGGTGGTCCGACGTACTACTAACCCAACAACCCGACTATGCACGTGTGTAAAAACAGAAATCCGTTTTGAAAATCTTAGACCCCTTTCGGGTTCTAGTTATTTTATACATTCGGTCTTTCGGAAGATTTCAAGTGCCATTGTTGCCAACCCAGAGCTCTGATACCATGTTGTAACACCCCAAATTCTCGGAACTCGGGGAGCTACTGGTTAGGACCTCACAATGGGTCCCGACCTTGGTTTAACAACAACTTTACTAGGATCTTACAACAAGGCACAAATGTATTTAAAACAATTTCAAAAACATAATATTTTTAATGGTATGAAAGTACACATGTGACAGCCTTACAAACATATATACAGATACATAACGTGCATGACGTATGGAAGACTCCCCCGTCCCCATCTAATGAGTACGTGGACCCGGCTGACCATCCGTTCCGGATCTCTCTGCAACTGTCTATCTCTACAGATCTACAACACGGATAAACCGTTAGCTAACTATCCAAATATAAGCAAAAATGATAACAGCACAAACACACGCAGAACAAAAAAATAAACAAACATCATGCTGGCACTCAACAAATTATTATCTGTTCTTTAGGTGATTCACATTATTCAATTTAAGTTGTGGCACGAGAACTATTTTTAGTTCTCGCCTCCGTTCCTTATCCAACTGGTGTAGGTATAGCTGACTTCCTTTGGTAGCGTCACTACAAACCATGTGTGGACTAGTCCCGAAAGAAACCCCCAGCGCCCGGCGAGCTACTGAGCGGAATGCCACCGCCCGTTACTCTTAGGCCAAAATACAGGTCGGTATTTATATATCACAACCTATCTCTCTAACATGTCAATCACACACCACCATCATCATTTATACTCATATTTAGCAGTCAGCTAAGTAAGCCCAAAGGACTTACCTGTTATAATGCTCGACTCTTTAGTAATCACTTGCTTTGTAACTGTACCCACTCAGTTGCCTGTTAAAGGCGATAAGTGTATTAGCACACTTTCACGTAGATAGAAGTCTAAGACTTCTGAGATTAAATAATTATGAAGACGTACTAGCTACATTGTTAGTTTTAGGGTAAAATGACCATTTTACCCTTCATTCCGATTTTCTCGAAGACCCTAAAATTCATGTCCAAACTCCTATTTGAAGTTCTAAAATATATCCTAACTCTTAGAATTTTATTAGGTGCGAAACGGACATTTTTCTTATGTTTAAATTTTCCGGAAGAACCGAAAAAGGTTTAACTTCGGCTCTAAATATAAAATTCTTAACGGCTTATAAAATTTCCGAATTTATTATCTAGATAATCTATGAGGTTCTATCTAGCCTTAGAAGAAAGAATTTCACTAAACTGTTCAGCCGATATTTTTATAATAATTCCCAAAGTCGGTTCCTCACTCTACTTTCTTATACTTAGCCAATTTTCTAAGTTCAATAAAACTGCTCAACTACCTAACTTCGGGAGCTCGTAACTTTCAATCCGACCGTTCATTTCTTACCAAATTTTAATATGATAAACTACTTATATCCATCTACTACATATCCAAAATTCAACGGTGGATCTTTATCCAAACATTTTATAATTGATCTACAAGATGGCTGTTCGAAACTTAAAAACTGAAGGATTTAATTTAGATTTACAGCAGCCCAGAAAATTGCATTGTTCACAGAAGAAGAAAAAAAAACGCAGCAGTCCTTTATGCTCAGCAGTGAACTAATTCGGACTAACCTAAACGCCGGAGGAATATTAGTCGGGTTCCGGTGCAGCGAGGTGCGGCGTCGGCTGGTTCGTAGTCGTAGCACTGCGGAATAAGTTGTAGGGCTGCAGTGAGGCGTTTATCATAACGCGACAGAAGGGAGGCGGAAGGAGGTCAGCGCACTTACCGGTCTGAGGCGGACGGCGGAGACTCGGCGGCGTGGGCTGGCGGTTCGCTGGCGGCAAGTCCGGCTGGTGGCGTGGCTACCGACTGCAGGGGCGGAGTTACGGCCTCAGATTCGAAACAGAACGCGAGAGGGAGACGGAAGGAAGAAGGGCCGGAGGCTTACCAGTCGACTGGGGCGTGCGGTTGGGCGGCTGGATCCTGCAGGGAGCGGCGCAAGGTGGCCGGCGCAAGCAGTGGCGGAGGACTCCGGCTGGCGCGCTTCAGCGTTGCGGCGTCCCTTCTCAGCGGAAAGGAGGCGAGTTACAGAAGGTGAGTAGAGGAGCGGTAGGTTTAACGTAGGTTTAGAATTAGGTTAATTAATTAGGTTAATTAGATTAGTCATTAGGAATGGGCCGATAATTTGGGCCTAGTAGCGGGTTAGCTCCAATCCAACTCTTTTTAGAACGGATCCGGAACTCATTAAAGTGCGGGAATTTATATAATACGGAATTAGTTTCCGTATTTATAAATTATAATTGATTTTATTTTAACGGCGTAAATTATTCCCGGGAATTTAATTTATCATTTTATGTGAATCTAAGTCACATAAAATGATAAAACTAAACTCGTTTAAATTTTACTGATTTATTTATTTACCATGATCTCATCGGACTTGTTTAATTTCTCTTTACCGGAACTTAAAATTTCCGGTTATTACATAAATAAAATTGACTTGGGGTGAAAATATAATTAAAAGCCCGTAAAATTAATCTAAAATTAAAGATGTCTTTATGGGCTAAAAATATAATACTTGATCCACTCCATCCGTGTTCTCTAGCCCACACGTGGATCGCCTTTACATTTACATGGACGGCCTTCCTCTCTTGCATTCGTAAATGTATGTGTTTCCGTACGTGTTAGGGCTTCAGTGTTGGGGTGATTTTGCATGTGGGTCCCAATCTTTTATTGTTGAGGAACAAGGGTTCTTCTTATAGACTCTTCTCCTCTTTGTTGTACGTTAGTGAGTGCATTGTCATGTATTGATACACTCGAGACCTCCTTGTTTGATGAGCTCTATGAGGCGTCATCTTCCTCTTCGTCCGGATGACATGTAAACCCTTCCTCCTTCTACGTGACTCCCATTTTACCATGCCATTTCTTATCATTGACATCCTCCTCTTCCTTACAATTCTTGGGGCTTCTTGCTCCCGAGCTGCTTTCGAGGTAAGTTCCAGTCACATGGGTGGTCTTGCAGATGCCTCTACATCATTCAGCTCCATAGTTTCCCTATGTTGAGTCCTCCAAGATTCTGAACTGCTCTTGTGCTATGTCTAGGTTTTGGAGGTGCTCCTACATCGTCTCCTCCTCTATAAGGATTTGACCTCGAATCCAACCCTTCTTGAATTGTCTTGTTCTGGGATGAATTATGAAGTATTGCACCTAAATGAAAGACAAGTACATACATTTCATTATCGTAGGTTATAAATTCAACTTGTTGTAATTTTAATTTCTCATCTCGGAGTGACGAAATTTTTTCCTTCAGCTGGTGTATTGGAATACTTGCGGTAGGGGTTAGTAGTTTAATGTTGCTAGTAAACATAAAACTACAATGATACCTTTCGTACTGAAACCGGGTGCACCGGGTATGACATTAAGTAGCTACATGAGACCAGAGAATGTCCCGGTATACATCATATATCAGCGGCATATAATCAATTAGAGAACTTAGTATTTCCATGTCCTGCTAGAGCATCAGGAATTCCTTGAAGACAAACTTGAAGACCGGACAATTAGTTGTATAATTAGGATTCCTAACTGGTGGTATATCAGTTAGATTCATGATGAATCTTGGTACCCCATTTTTTGTCCTTTGTTGAAGTTTTTCTTAGATATTGAAGTTTTTCCATGCAAGGTTGGCCTCTTTCTCAACCAATACAAATATATTACAGATATTCTCGACCGCTTCAACATGATCTCCTCCAAACCGATGACCACTTATATTCCATTCTCCACCAATTCCACCACCAAGCTTAATAATCCGCAACTCTACCGTTAACTTTAGGTAGCCTTCAATATGTGTCCCTCACAAGACCTAGCGTCGTATTCTCAATCAACAAACTATCTCAATTTATACATTCACCCATAAAACTTCATTGGGCTACTGCGAAAAGAGTTCTTCGCTACCTAGACGGCACATCTCAGCTAGGGATCCTTTTCCACAAGATCTCACATCGCCTACCTTGAAAGCAATCCCATCTCTTGGAGCTTGAAGAAGCTTGAACCCAATTTGATACATGGCTGCGTTACATCATTATTATACGAGATTTGCTTAGCATGAATATCCTTTACACCGATTGTTATACGTACATATATATGTTTGCCAACGATTTAATTTGAGATGTTTGTTGAAGACAACCAATACAAATTATGGCATTTGAACACATTTATAAACATACGAATTAAATTTGGTTGTTGGATATATATATACCTAAAGTGTGTTTCACGTCATCGTGATCGAAAAGCTTTCCCTAAGTACGTAGGCCATATTAACGAACCTCCCTTTATCGATCCCTTTGATCCAACATTAATAAAACTTATTTTTAATCGATTAGCCGTAAGCAAGCATGAACGTTCTTTCATTGGTTTCACATAGCTTTTCACACATATATACTTCAATTCTTTTTGCACGTATCACGATCGATCTTGCTCAATCCGCAAGCCTAACTTAATCCATGAGTAAAGTGTATGTAGGGTATTCATTCGCCACTTTGGACCAAATTATTTATTTTATTTTGAGAACCAAAAAAAACTTTTATATTTAAGTGTACGATAAAATAAGAAATTACCATTTGTAATGTAATTGACTAACCAATCTATTATCTATTATACATACTAAAATAGAGTACATCTCGTGGCACGATGTGGAAGCAGTAATCAAACGGAGCCTCCACAATTTTTTGGCCAATAAATCTTTATTTTTAAGTAACAGCCTGTTATTGAAAGATAGTACATAACTTTGTTTTTGTTACAACCAACCTATTTTTTGGATAAATTTTTTTTTTTAAACTATTTTTTTAAGCTATGGAATCTTTTGTTATCAGCATCATCTATTTACGTTAATTTTTTTGAAGATTTTGTTATCCCACATCGATTATCTACGAAAGTTGATGGTTTTAGAACTTGTATAAATAGGGAGTCTAAAAATTATAAAAATAATACATTTCTTAGCCTTTTGGTTAAGCTTAACTATAATTATTATTAATATCTGAATAATATTTTATTTTTGGATCATTAACCTACAATTATGTGCTCATAATATCTCCCCTAAAGTTTTATTTTTAGGGAAAAGTAATTGTACCCCTAAAGTTTTATTTTTGGAAATGTTACCCTACAATTATGTGGGTCATAATGTTATTCCCTAAAATAATCTTGGCCTTTGGTTATTACGTTAAATATTTTTGACATTACTTTTATATAAGTAACCCGTGCCCCTAAAGTTTTATTTTTAAAGAAAATATTTTTATTATTTTCAAATGAATATCAAAATGATCTATTTAGTTAAATTTTTTGAGAGATTTTATTGTCCGATTAGCTAGTGGAGACGTGGCGCGCAGTGGAGGCAGTATTTCTAAAATAGAGTTTCCACAACTAAGTCATTAAATCTTTTCTTTTTAAGTCCGAATTTTTTCAGTATTTCTAAAATAGAGTTCCCACAACTAAGTCATTAAATCTTTTCTTTTTAAGTCCGAATTTTTTTTAGGAATCTTTTGTTATCAACATGAACTTGTATAAATAGGGAGTCTAAAGAGTATACAAATAATACATTTCTTAGTCTTTTGGTTAAGTTCGACTATAATTATTATTCATATCGGAATAATATTTTATTTTTGGATCGTTAACCTACAATTATGTGGGTCATAATGTTCTTCCTTTAAATAATTGTACCCCTAAAGTTTTATTTTTAGGGAAGAGTAGAAGAGTAATTGTACCCCTAAAGTTTTATTTTTGGGAACGTTACCACATAACGTTACCCTACAATTATATGAGTCATAATGTTCTTTCCTAAAGTAATCTTGGTATTTGGTTAGTTACTTTTATATAAGTAACCCGTACCCCTAAAATTTTATTTTTAGGGAAGATGTTTTTCTTATTTTCAAATG
The DNA here is from genome assembly GCA_033239045.1 of Fagopyrum esculentum. Lineage (NCBI taxonomy): Eukaryota > Viridiplantae > Streptophyta > Magnoliopsida > Caryophyllales > Polygonaceae > Fagopyrum > Fagopyrum esculentum. The sequence continues at coordinate 131,996,178 of BSUD01000004.1, forward strand.
AATAACAAAATGATCTATTTAGTTAAATTTTTTGAAGAATTTTGTTGTCACACATCGATTAACTACTAAGTTTTCGCTGACACGTGGCGCGCAGTGGAGGCAGTATTTCTAAAATAGAGCTTCCATAATTAACGTCATTATATATTTTCTTTTTAAGTCCAAAACATTTTTAGGAATCTTTTTTTATCAGTATCATCCATTTTACGTTAAATTTTTTGAAGAATTTTGTTATCCCACATCGATTATCTACTAAAGTTAATGATTTTAGAACTTGTATAAATAGGGAGTTTAAAGAGTATACAAATAATACATTTCTTAGTCTTTTGGTTAAGTTCGTCTATAATTATTATTCATGTCGGAATAATATTTTATTTTTGGAATTGTTAACCTACAATTATGTGGAACATAATGTTATTCCCTAAAGTATTCGTACCCCTAAAGTCTTATTTTTAGAAAAGAGTAATCGTACCCCTAAAGTTTTATTTTTGAAAACGTTACCATACAATTATGTGGGTCATATTTTTAGGAAAGAGTAAACGTACCCCTAAAATTTTATTTTTGAAAACGTTACCCTATAATTATGTGGGTCATAATATTTTTCCCTACAGTAATCTTGGCCTTTGTTTATTACGTTAAATATTTTCATGTTACTTTTATATAAGTAACGTGTACCATAAAGTTTTATTTTTAGGGAAGATGTTTTTCTTATTTTCAAATGAATATCAAAATGATATATTTAGTTAAAGTTTTTGAAGGATTTTGTTGTCCCAATCGATTAACTATTAACCTTGATAGTTTTAGAACTTGTATAAATAGGGAGTCTATATACTCGCTGACGTGGCGCGCAGTGGAGACAATATTTTTAAAATAGAGCTCCCACAATTAACGCTATTAAATCTTTTCTTTTTAAGTCCAAAATTTTTTTTTATATGAATCTTTTGTTATCAGCATCATCCATTTTACGTTAAATTTTTTGAAAGATTTTGTTATCCGACATCTATTAGCTACTAAAGTTGATAGTTAACTTACAATTATGTGGGCATAGCGTTCTTTTCTAAAGTATTTGTACCCCTAAAGTTTTATTTTTAGGGAAGATTTTATTTTTGGAATCGTTAACCTACAATTATGTGGGTCATAATGTTCTTTCCTAAAGTAATATTGACTCTTTGGTTAAGTTTAATTTCTATTACTTTAAATATTTTCACGTTACTTATATATAAGTAACCGTATCCCTAAATTTTCATGTTACTTATATATAAGTAACCATATTCCTAGAGTTTTATTTTTAGGGAATATTTTTTTTTTTCAAACGAATATCAAAATGATCTATTTAGTTAAATTTTTTGAGGATTTTTGTTGTTTTACGTCGATTAGCTACTAAACTTGATGATTTTAGAACTTGTATAAATAGAGTGTCTAAAGAGTATACAAATAATACATTTCTTGGCGTTTTGGTTAAGTTCAAGTATAAACTCTATTCGTAACAGAATAATATTGACGTGACACCTCCACGGTTTTTTTCGAATTAAATCTTTTATCAAATTACAAATTAAGCCAATAAATTTTTATTTTATTAAACTATAATTATTTTGTAAAATATGGAGTTTGCTATCCCACATCGATTATTAAGAAAACATGACCGTTTGAGAAGTTGTATAAATAAACACAAAAAGTTTGAAGATTAATGTTATCTTTTGAGTTTACAATTATTTCATTTTCTATCAATATTATCATGCGATCATAACTTTTGAGTTTACACTTATATCAAATTTATCTTCTTTTTTTCCAGAATCGGAATATCGCGCATGTTTTCGAGGTTTCACGACAAATGTTATATTTTGGATAGATGTCGTTTATTATTTGACATTTATTAAAATCACATATCTATTTTTTGAAATTTATTAATATTGTGGTTTTTATAATATAGATATAGTGAACACTTTTGGTTTGGTATACAACAGATGTAGTCAAATTTATATGACGAACTAGGTCAATAATTATGTTGTTATTATTTAATAAGCGTATACTTTATTACATAAACATTCATAATCAAATCAACAAAATATAATAAAAAAATGACATCTATAAAAGATTATTCACATAAAAAAAAAAACTTTTTCAAATGCACGGGAACTAAACTAATTTAGTTTATTATTCAAGTCTGCGGATTTGATCGAATGAAGTGAATAGTTTAATATAATAAAAAAACTAAGAAAAATTATAATTCAACTACCCAAACTTCAAGTAAATTATAAAAGATTATGCCATAGTTACAATGGAACGGAGACTTAATAGTTTTTCACTTACTTTACCTTTATCAACACATATTCAGTTTCATCACAATTTAACTCATTTTATCAAGCATACACTAAACCTATTGACATGTATTGATCTATGTAATTTTTTATTCACAATTATTATATTTATAATTCTTTAATACATTCAACCATTTATAATAAATAATCCCTATAGATAAATTCACAACAAAAATCATTTATCGTTTTGCTTAAGTAATTCATATTAAGTTCAACTTATGATGTGCCATGAAATATCCATCGACCTTTGCTATGTTTCGTATACACGTGCAAGAGTGGTTTTAATGCATTTTTAGTAGTCCTATGGCAGCTTGGTTTTAGAGACTCTCCATGTGTATCATGTTTGGAGTGGTTCATGTGTCACGAGTCACGACCCATATAAATATACATTTGAGTCTTAATAAAACGTAATGTCATCCTATTTAAGTTTCTTATTAACAATGAGAATATTTAGCCATTAGGGCCCTTTTGGTTTATTAGAAACAAACTAGGCCCCTGGCTAATTTTAATTGGAAAAAAAAGATAAAATAAATAAGAGGTCCTTAATTATAGGTAGTGGGTTATTTAGTTGCTATAATTAATTTAAAATAAATTTCTAATTAAATGGTTGTACGGTTATTGAAAAGAAAGAAACTGTCACGGTTGAAGATATTCAGAAGATTCTGCAATCTTATCAAACGGAAGTTGGGTCCCGAGAAAGTTTCTTACTCTCTCACTTTTGCTTTTTCCTTCGAACGGTCGACGACTTCCTTCGAACGGTCGACGACTTCCATTGACGAATATCGCCATTGTCGTCTCTCCCAAAGCGAGTTCGAACTATCTACCGTTGCTGCCATATCGAGTCTGTTCCTATCATCGATCTCTCACATATTCTGATCTAAAGAACACAGGTAAGTTTGCGTTGCACTCTGTTTATCGATTATGCCCTATTTTATTCGTTTTGTGGATTCTGTGTGTTCTGGGTTCCGAGTTCTCTTCTTTTACCATATCTTCCTTCTTCGTTTTGTGTATTCGGTTTAAATGGAGTAGCGTATTGAAGAAGATGATGTAGGTAGTATGCAAAGAATTGATTTTTAACTAATCGATTTCATGATTTCAGTGAGGAAGACCTAAATTTTACCAATACACTGTAAATCCTGTAAACGAAGAAGGTATGTGATTCAAGTTTTTGTGTTTTGGATGTTGAATCGACTAATTGCTAGTGTGTGTGTGTACATATACATAGTTCGAATGATGTTAATGCTCGTAGCATATTTAAGAAGCTGTTGCATGTATGGATTAGGTATCTGAATAGATAATATGTACATACTTGTGTGTATGACATGTACATAAGAAGCTGAGATTCATAATATTACGAAGTTATGTTTGTGTTTTGGATGTTGAATCGACAGTTGCTAGTGTGTGTGTACATATACATAGTTCGAATGATGTTAATGCTCGTATCATATTTAAGAAGCTATTTCATGTATGGAGTAGGTATCTGAATAGTTAATATGTACATACTTGTGTGTATGACATGTACATAAGAAGCTGAGATTCATAATAATACGAAGTTATGTTTGTGTTTCTGGATGTGGAATCGACTAATTTCTAGTGTGTGTGTACATATAGTTAGTACTGTGTGTAGTAGTTAGACTCCATACACACACAGATTGTGTGTAGTAATTAGACTCCATACACACACAGATATTGACTGTGGAAATAAATATATGTATTACTGTGTTTTACTGTGTGTTAAGTGGCTTGGAACATAAATGTATGATGTATATGGTAAATGTGAATATTATGTAATAGGATACCCAATTTGTTATACCATTATATGTACTGGTTATAGATACAAAGGGTACTTACCAATTTGGCAACAAAACTGATTTTACTAGTGTATTGACAATAGAAAATCAATGGCAAGAAAAAAGAGAATGGCAATTAAGCCTCACATGAGGAAACAACTTCAAAACAGTGGGGCTGGTACTTCATCTCAGGTATTTTTGCATACTAATGTTTTAGAAATTTTATGTATGATGTCATATGTACACATACATACTAACATATATGTGTACTAACAAAATAGTCGAAGTATATGTTATGTGATTCGCAAATATTATGTGTAACTAGGGATATGTTCTTCATATGTTGAAAAATGGAGTAACACATATGCATAAGTGGTAACATTGTGTACATATATTATCATCATATTAATGTGTAGCAGATTAATAAGTTTATGTATATAAATGACTTTTATACACAGAAAATGGGTGATTCCTACAACCAACTAGTTGATGATTGGTACATGGGTAAAACTCCTCAACTGGCGGTACGTGTAACATGAAGAAATTGTTGTTATATCCATTTACTAGTTGTATAATATATGTAACATTTGAAAAACATTGTGTTTCACAGTTTTCATACCGCTGGGAAGAGATGGAAAACTCCCCAAAGACTCGTATCAATTGCTTTAGTCGATTGCAGTTGATTCCAGCAATTCTTGATGAACTATCAGAGGAGGACAAGAAAAAACTGAAGGGTGGTATATTTGGTCCACTAATTAGTATGAGCACCAAGTTGAAGATGTCAAACCAGCTTATACACTTCATGCTAATGAGGGAGGTGAAAACCGAGAGAAAGAATTCTATGTGGTTTGGAATCAATGATGTGCTGCTGAGGTTTGGTCTTACTGAGTTTGCTGATATCACAGCTCTGTCGTGTTCGGATAAATTCTTCGAAGCTGACGGGAAATGTGTTGATGTCGACATGAAGGATGTTGTTGGCGTTGCCAGATGCCCTCTTCAAAAATTGGAGGAATATTTTTTTAAAGAGCCAAAAGATTCACCTTACAAGTATAAAATGGCGCTCATCATATTTATCGAAGGAGTTTTGGTTTCAAAAGACAAGAAAACAAATGTTTTCTAACAGACACTAAATCTTGTTAATGACTTGGAAGCTTTTAGAAATTACCCTTGGGGACGTCTTGCGTTCACACAAACCAAGAAACATCTCCAATCATGTGAAGCAGGGAAAGAAAGGCCAAGTGGTGGCTACAACATTGGTGGATTTCCACTGGCCCTTCAGGTGTGTATAGAAACATTTTAATATATGTGTTACATGTTTTACATTATATTTGATATAACTAAAGAAAAAATATGTACATATGTTAAAGTACAATATTTCTTATTTTACAGATATTTGTGTTCGCATCAATTCCAAAGATTGCAAATGTATTTGCAACATTGTTAGATGGAGATGTAAGACCATTGTGCTTGAGATGGGTGTCCAAGTCTGGGAAAGGGGGCAAACCATTCCCCGGATATGCTGAAATCAAGGGTATTGTTAGTACCCTTAAGAAAAGTGATATACATCATATGGTTGAAGAGATGGACGACGACGACCATGACTGGTGGGATAGTGAGTTGGAAGATGTGAGGATTGATTACATGTTTGATGTTGGGTTCACTAAATATGATGTCACAATTTCAAGGCCAAGTACATTCCAGAAGATGGAGGAACCCACTAGGTAAGTGATTAATTTATATGCACACAAAAAAAAAAAAGAAGGGATGAAATAAATCTGATAACACCACTGTTTTTATGTAGTGTTCAAGATAACAAGGTAAACAACACTAGTGGGGTAGAAGCTGCTGCTGAAGATGATGACTTTGTTTCACCACCAAGTTAGCAATACATACATGAATATTTTACATTAATAGTTAAGGTATAATACATAATATGTATTCATTTATGTTTATGTACAGAAAGAGAAAATGAAGGGGCCAAAACTGTGAGAGCTGAAGAAACCAATAAAGGGAAAAGAAAAGTGGATAATATCAGCCCAACTGCAATCCATTCAAGGTAGTACACATATGTAAACTTTATATATGTATATATATATAAGTATACACAAATTCAAGATAATTGGTTCTAATTTGCAATATTATGTAGATCGTCGAAGAGAATTAACAAGGCAACAGACCGTGAACCAAGTATAGAGATTCCTGGAAAAAATGAGCAAGTCAAGGTTGACAAAAAAGAAAAAACAGTTGAAGAAGGAGGGAAATCAACTCATAACCAAAAGGAAGACACCTCAAAGTAAGTTGTACTTAGTATATTAATGTACACATTATGTCCGTATGTGCTTTTTTGTGTATACACAAGTTTGTAATGAGTTGATTCACACGGTACATCGTCAAACAGAATTCCCAAAGAAAATGTTCATGCTCGAAGTACAAAAACGCCTGGTAAAGGTGAAGCAGTTAAGGTTGACACCAAGGAAAAGAATGTTGACAAAGGAGGGAAATCTACACAAACTGAAAAGGATGACACCTCAAAGTAAGTTATATTAAATATTTAAATTGACATTTCATACAGTACTATACATACATTTAATGTACATATTAGTAAGTTTTTACATTGAACCCCATTACCTATAACAGTCCAAATTTATGTAGATCATTAAAAAGATCTGACAAGACAACACTTTCTGAACCAAGTTCAGTCATATTTGAGGAAGCACAAGCATTGAAGGTAGAGGGGAAACGTAAAACAGTTGATGAAGGAGGAAAATCAACTCATACACAAACTTCTGACACTACAAAGTAAGTTGTAGTATTTGTAGTAATGTACACATACATTGGTATACACAATATCATTTTATCGAAGTTAAATATGTTTTATGTACATAACAGATTGAACACAGAACATCCGGATTGGGTTGAGAAAATAATGCAGAAGTTGGAATCAATACAGCAAGAGCAGAAAGAATTAGCTGAAAAGGTTGAAAATCAAGGGGTTTTAATTGAGGATATAACCAATTATGCTAGGGACCTTGGCATTTTGTACGAACAACTAGACACTACTGTGTACACTTCATACAAGAGAACAGAGAACAAAATAACAAACCTTGCTAAAGATATTCTGAAGACAGCACATGACGGTCAATGCTCTGAACATGGCTCAAAAGACCCTGAGTCATCGCCAAAAGAAATATTAGATGATGCAAAGGTGAATGAGTTAGCTGGTGACTCACCTGAGGTATGTGATTCAAGTCTTTTGGTGTCTGGATGTGGAATCGACTAATACATATTATGTGTGTACATATAAGTAGTACGTATGCTGTTAATGTTCACTGTTTATTTAAGATAGAGCATAATGTATGATTTATGTATCTGAAAAGACAATATGTACACATTTGTGTGTCTGTCGTGTACATATAAGTTGAGATTGATATTAGTATGAAGTTGTTTTGGAACATACATTTGAATGATATGTACAGAAACTACATGTTTCATATGTATATAATATGTACGAATAGTATGCACACTACCTGTTTGGTTAATATGTTAACTGTTGGTGAGTAGTATATATCATATGATGTAGAAATCGTTTGTGATCATGCAAATGTGATTAATGTATCTCATTGTTGATCGTGTGTAGCAGTTAGGCTCCTGTAACTGAACTGTTGTTGAATATTATGAATAATTGTATGTGTATTTTATATAATTGAAGGGAAAAAGATATATGACATGAAAATTCTGCTCAACAGGATGTTAAGAATGATGAACCAGCTCGCAGGGTTTCTCTAAGGATTCAAAGGGACAGTAAATACATGAAAACACCATACAGGAGAAATGTCAAACTCCCGAAAGAACCTAATATGAGCATGCTGCAACTGAAAGAGCGACAGAAATTGTATAACTGGTTGAAGAACAAGGATGATAAAGGATTGATTAGAGGATATGTAAACAACATATCTCGAGATTCAATCCAGGAAATATTGCAACCCAGTGGCTGGATAAAAGACAAGGTATTCATTTAAAATTAATGGATTGACTTTGATACATAATGAATAATTATGTAGCACATAATTTATGTATGTTTTCGTATATTGCAGGCAATAGATGAATTAATGATGCATATGCGCAAAGACATTGTTGACATGCCGGATAAGTTCTCAAAAGTAGCTGTGCTTTCCACTGTTTGGTCTAGGGCGTACAACCGTACAACATACACCAAATATACGGAGGCGTCTAAGGAAAATCCAGACTTCAACAAAGCAATGTTTGCTGTTATATCAGGGGACAGTCCACAATTGTTCGGGAAGCCTTTGTATGATGTTGACGTTATTTATTCCCCTTACAACATTATGGACTCACACTGGATTGCACTGGAAATCGATCTACGCCAATGGTGCATTTATGTATATGATCCCATGGTCATGTATGTAAAAGATGATAAATTGCAGAGTATACTGGAACCATTGGCTGTCATGTTTCCACAAGTCCTTAGAGCACATGGTAAGCACTCACACCTTGGGGACAAGTTGGAGTCCGCATTGAAGGTTGTTAGGAAGACAAGACTGAACAGTAATGCTGATGGGTATGTCAATTACATTGAAAACAAGTACATACGCCTTATGTTGCATACTGTTAATTAAGTTCAATTGTTATGTACAGGGGCAGCTGTGGCATATTCACTGTTAAGTACATACAATACTTAGCATCCGGCCGTTCTGACCTTAGCGCTATATGCGACGACTTTGTTCAAGCATGTAGGGAGAAGTTGGCCAATGTTGTTTTCACAAGGGACTGGACTCGGTGGTTCGATGATATGTGATCAATATTTACTTAACCAATGGATTATGTAGTAGATACCTTTTGGACATAATTTATGCTTTTGGTTTGTGTACTGAACGTATGTTTTGTAATTGAAGTTTAAGTTGCATATGTTTTGAACATGGGATTATGAACTATCTATTAGTAAACACTATTATATCTAGTGTCCAGTATATCTATTTTATAGTGCATAGTGTTTACTAATTAAAATTGTGTACACACAAGACAGGATAACAAATGTACATATAGTTTTTAACTTATGTACACAAATGTGATTATAGTGCATATTATTTATAATTTATGTACACAAGTATAAATTGCCAAGGTTGGCCAATGTTGTTTGCATGTTTAGTTAACTTATAATGTAAATTACCGAAATATACATACATCTAATTATATACACATATTATTAAATTTTACTTATAGATGACTACTTACAACATTATTAATGTGTGTACACACATTAATAAGTTATAGTGTCAATTTCAAAAATATGTATACATCTAATTATATGCACATATTATTAAATTCTACTTATAGACGACTATTTACAACATTAATATGCTTGTAAATAAAGGTATATTACATTTGGACGTATTTACACACATACATGACATATGTACACAAACTACGCAAAATTGAACATATGTAGCAATATATAGACAAACAGATATTATGTAAGTATATTAGTATAGATTGAACTAAAAAGTGTTGATATATTAGTATGTATGCACGACTTATATAATACATAAAAATATCATTAACCAAAGGGTAAATAATAAGAGATCCAAATACATTAAAAACGGATAAGTCATTGAATTGCATACACATACTACTTTGGCTGATTTAAACAAGTCTTCTTATTGTGTCCACTAAAGCCACAACAACTGCATTTCCTCCGATGTTTTTGTTCCCATGAAGCCCGTATTCTACATTTTGGCAACCTTCCACATCTCTTACGCTTCAACGGTGGCTCACATATAATATCAGACACGCATTTCGGTGTGTCCCATTCTGTTTTGTTTGGTACCGGGTAAATAATCTCCGAATATGCAGCACGCCAACTTTCTGTTGAATAATACCTACTAACAATAAAAGATGGACTCATACCTACATGCTTTGTTGCAGCAACAGCGTGTATGCACGGTATCTCTTCAACTTCAAATTCTTTACAAGCACAAGCCTTCGTTTGCAAGCTAACGATGACATTCTCATCCCCCTTTTTAACTTCGAATTCCAACTTGTCTGCATCTAGGACATAAACAAAATAACATCCAGCGTCATCAAACCTCTTTTGTATAACATCTTTAATCTTTGGTGTTGATACATCTAAACAAGCTTGAGACTTTTGGCGGCGGTCAGCAAACCACCTAGACATGAATTGTCTTATTTCATCTAGCATTGATAAAACTGGATATTCCCTTCCTTCTTTCATTACTGCATTTACACACTCGGCGTTGTTGCTCGTCATTATGTTGTACCTCTTCACAGGACAGAGCGAACGTGACCAAGTTGATATCCCTATATCAATAAGCAGTTGTCCAACCTTTGGCTTCTCCTGTAGTTGTACATATGTTGCATTTAGAGAAGGATAATGGACATTGCAAATACAGCAGATTAAGAATGTATGGAAAGCTATAATATTTTACCGATGATATTTGATTGAGTATCTCCATGCAATCAGATTCCCTACATTTCTTGGCTCCTTCAATAAACAACTGGAGGATTCTGTTTGATCTTGTTTTCTTTCTGAGATTTCCCTTCAAATGCCAAATGCAGTATCCATGGAATGCCAACTCATAGTTACTTGCTATACCCTTCTTAATCGAGGTATGTCGATCAGACACAAACACAAGTTCATTGCTGTCTGGTACGATATGTCTCATATTTTTAAAGAAAAAATCCCAAGATGCGTCGTTTTCACTATCAACAATTCCAAATGCAATGGGGTAAATTTGATGATTTGCATCTTGTGCTGTTGCAACAAGCATAACTCCCCCATATTTCCCACTGAGATGTGTGCCATCAACAGTTATAACCTAACAACAAATAAGACGGTAAACAATAAAACACTAAATTAAGGTTGTGATTAATGTACTCATGATAGACTTATGTACACAAATCAAATAAAATATGTACAGTACCTTTCGCATAGCATCAAATCCCCTGATGGACTGTCCAAAAGCAACAAAAACATACTTGAAACGATTGTCATCGTCAAGTATTAGACCAACATGCGTACCTTTGTTCACTTCTTCTAACATATACAAATACGCTGGAATTGAGCTGTAATTTTCCTCCGATGTTCCTCTAATCATATCCTTCACGGCTTCCTGGGCCTTCCAACATTTCCAATAACTAGCATCAATGCGGTGCAAACTTTTCATAACAGTCACAATTTGATTTACAGAAGGTAGTTTCTTTGAGTTAGCAAACCTACACAAACACGTAATAACAAGTCAGTACACATTTTCATACATTTATACATAAATATAACTATACATATGCGACATATGAATCAGTACATTGATTTAACTTTCTCAGCTATGACGTGATACGAAGCGCCTCTGTTTCCAGCCCTCCTTACGTGATAGGAACAAGTGTGCGTTGACACAAACCTTGTCGTCGTGAAGTAGCTTGATTCACCAAGTCTAGTGAATCGAACCCTCCAATTACATGAATCATCAATACACCGGGCTGTTACTGCCTTCATCTTGGACTTAACAATCTTATATTGAGAACATTCTGATATTGAATGCAAGCACAATGCATTCTTCAACTCAATCTTTGTCCGATATGTTTTACCAACAACAAGTTGAAAATCATGTACATAAGGTACACAAGTATCTGAGAGAGGAACTATTGCAAGGCTATCATCAATTGCGTCATCTTCATGCAAGGGTTCAGGAACATTTGATGTGGATGTACATATTTCAATATGTGAGCTACCAATTTCTTGAAAATATGTATTATGCTCCAAATCAGCATACACTTGAAGCATAGACATGTTGTTACCTGTGTCAACATTATTTTCGCCCAACATAATTCCTCCGTCAGTTTTTTCTATCCCGATTATCGTGATGCATAATGGAACACTCCACATAAACTGTTGCAGCCCATTTATTTGAACAAATGTGTCTAGATCTCCTCTTGTGTTAACATCAAATGGTTTCAACGAAGCATTGAACGGATTCCTGTATGCCAGTTTGATTTCAAACTCTGAGACGCATATTCCAAATTGTAATGCAATCTTATGTACCAGATCATCGTATGTGCAATACTCATCAACAGCTACTGGTTTGCTCGACACATCTCCAGTGTAATTCCAAATATCATTTTCAACTTTCCATTTCCCTCCGTAATAAACGGTGACGAACAATGGAGACATTCCTATGACATAATGTACATACAAATTAGATAAGCATCACATAGGCGTACCATAAATGTATATCAGAATTTGTGTACACATTTACACAACAATATGTAACAGATGTATATAATTCATACACACTTCTCAAAATACATATGAACATTAATGTACACAACAAAATATACACATTACTGATACATAAAAACGTAATTTCACGTACATAATAAACGGTACATATTATTAAGCAATACATATTTAAATTTCTTTACACATAAAAAATGTACACATTACTAAGACATGCATACATACTTTTATGTACATAACAAACTATCACAAACAAAACATCATAATATGTAATTTTTCATACATATTATTTAGTTGTTGAGAACACATAAATATTTTAATGTATCAACGAATATGTACACAAGTTACTTCCTTCAACCTCACAACGTCATTTACAGACAGTCGTCGTTTTTTCCGAATATTGCTTACCATTCCGATTCAAGACTATAAATATTTTCATACATATAAAAACTACATTCAATTCATGCATCACATATGTACATTCATACTATATGAGACAACGAGTAACTGTACAAGTTAATTCCTTCGTCCGCCATTGAAGCATCGAGTAAAAGCTTCGAAAATCCAGAAAATATACTTAAACACATATGGCTTACCGAATTACGATTGACGATGCTGCTGAAACCAAAATGATCGATGCCGTATAATTTCACAATCGATCATACGTTTACCCAAAAAATGTCGACGACCTTCGCCCTCTGAATTGTGTGAAAATGGAGAACCGTATCTTGTCCAAGATAGAGCATAATTATGGATGATCGTGGCTGCTAATATTTCTCAAACAGTTATTTCCTTAAATTTAATTAATTAATATTGGAAATAAATATGGTGTAATTGGAGAGAGAAAGATCATGGGATCTTTATTTTGAATTTTGTTAAATCTTTATTTTTAATGCTACAGGGGCCTAGTTTGTTAATGATAACTCAAAACTACCTACTTTGTACACAAGTATGCAAAAGGTGCCTACTTAACCATTTTACCCATTAACAATTAAGAGCACACACTACTATCATAGCACGCATACCAGTGTTCAAAATGTTAGTTAAGTCCATATAACTTCTTTGTAGCCGTCGAAAACTTGATCACCGTTATGTTACAATACTCGCACGTATCCACATGTCTGTTCAAATTGGAATTACACTCTCATATTCTAGAAAGTCCTAATAAGGCCTTTAGGGGATAGAATAGACAAATCATAAACTATGTGCAAGAGTAGCCCAAACTTTAAGGTAAATTGCGATTACATCCCTATTTTTCTCAAAATTACAAAAATTGTCCACAAGGCTCTAAGCTTAAAGGTATAGTCTCTTAACGTACATGATATAATCGATACATGATATAATCAATAACCTAACCATTAAATATTTTGAAAGTCTTCCGGACTTTCAAATTTTAATAAGAAGCTACTTTACTTCCGATACTAGTCAAAGACCCTACTTTGACCCTCTATTTCTACCCTTATTCATCTCGTAAAAATAATGAAATTTTTGTCCGATAATACTATGTTATACCCTTTCTTAACTAGTCGAATGGAACATCTAAATTCCTCCCCTGAAGTTCAATAAAAATCTTCAAAATTACCTCTACAACTAACATCTTCCATACTTAGCCATTTCCCCAAAATATGGATACTAAATTGAATGTTAACTATCTTTAAAAGCTTATATCTTGCAAACCAATTGTTGGTTCTAAATATATGATTCAAACTCTACACTAAACTGTAACACCCCGAATTCTCAGAACTTGGAGTATTACTGGTTATGACCTCACAATGGGTCCCAACCTCAGTTTGACAACAACATTACTAGGATCTTGCAACAAGACACAAATAAAGAAACCGAAATTCATAAAAGCCATGTTTTTAGAGTAATGAATGCAACACTGTCTAGCATCCTACAATACTTAAACAACAGAAAAGAACAACTGTCTTAACCAAAAGAAAGGAAAGACAAAACAACCCCAACCCCCGTTCTAAGGAGTACGGAGACCCGGCTGACCACTACTTCCGGATCACTCAGCTGCTGATCTAACCTGCGATAAATCTAAAACAGCAACAAGAAGAACCGTTAGCTAGTTATCTAAATATTACCAGAATAATAGCAGCACAAACACACTCAGATAAACATAAACACTCAGCATGCTTTCAAACAAGTCCGTTTTATTATCTTGCTTTAATTTACTCGTTCACTCTAGTGATACTTATTTTGTGACACGAGGGATTCCCAAACCTCGCCTCCGCCCCCGTGTAACCATCAGGAATGGATCCGATGCACCTCACCTTGTACCTGCATGGTCTGGGTATAGAGAACCTCCCAGTCTCCTGTCAGAGCTGGGCAGTGATGTCACGGCCCGTTATACATACACTTGGGCCTTAAACGTAAAATAACAGTCGTCCTAGCAGGTTATTATTATTAAATCACGCAATAGCACACACCACTACTATCACTCAACTAACACTCAGAAACTGGCTAAGTAAGTCGCAAGGACTTACCTGAGTCAAATCGTACTCTAACAAGTCTCAAACAATCCGTACTCGTGGTAACTCAAGCGCCTGTCAAATAAGGCACGGTATCAAAATCACATCTCGCTGTCCAACCTCTTGCGAAGGAATTACGGAAAAACAAACTCTCTTACGGTAGAAGACCATTTTACCCTTGGTATCGTAATTTCTCGACGTTTAATTTAGAAAACTATCAATTCCCTTTGATAGTTACACCGGTTATAAGATACACTCTAAAACTCTTCCAAGAACCAAAATCCCTCCTTACTTTCCGATTATTACTTTACTCTTCTAAATGTATGTATACGTAGGTACATACTCTAACCTTTCCTTCCATTCACATTAAATCCGTAACCATTAGGTATTTATATATATATAGCTACATACTTGATATTTTCCCAACTCACACTCATATGAGTAGATTTATATATATCGATCTACATATATAACTTTAAATCACTTATGTACACTTTTATTTCATTATATATATATATATATATATATATATATAAATACGTACATTTATATACTCGGCATACACAACCCTATATAAGCTCACACAACCACCCTTACTAACCTACTTTACTGCATAACCGTACCAAATACATTCCTACATATAAATTACATATGCCCACTATCCTTATGCTCCTATATACTTACACATACTCCAACTTATACATCTATATATATATATATATATCCGTATTACTGTACCTCCTCATGATAATTCCACCATTTTCACATTCTCATCAACCAAAATGTATATATACCTATACACTCGTACTTTCACCATACTATCTATATTTATTATATAAATATATACACTTCTGTAAAAACTACACAGCTACAGTCACCTTCCAACCTTCCTTTCGGACTCACTTCCGCTGGAGAAGACGAAGCCAACCACAGCCCGCCCTTAACCCGCTCGTCGACCCAGTACAGGCTCGCGTCGTCCCCGGTTACAGCCTGTGGATCGAGACGCTTCAGCGCAGAAGGAGGAGAGATAGACAGAGGAGAGAGACGAGGGCTCACCGTATGACTCGCGACTGGCTGCAGGGTCGGTGATGGCTGCTGCAGGACTCGGTGATGGTCCCGGTGCTACTGCAGGACTCGATGATGGTAGCTGCAGGACGAAGAGAAGATGGCGCGGCGATGGTTAGCGAACACCGGGGTCGAGATGAAGAACGGCGAGGAGAAGGAAGGCACATACTTACCGGATCTCCTACAGCGGCCGGCGGCGTCCTGGTGTTCGGCAACGGCGATGTAGTGGCTCGGTGGCGGCTAGGGTGCTGCTGCAGTCCTCCTCCGGTGTCGTCTGGCTGTTGTGCGCAAGCCAGCGGTTACGGACTGCTTTACTTCGCAAGTCGAAGGGGAAGAACGAGAGAGACGGAATCGAGACGGTGCTCACCTGGTGGTCGACGGAAGGCGGCGCGGTGGCCCTGGTCCGGCGGCAGCGTGGCGTCTTTTCTCCCAGGCGAGGCGTGCGTCTCTTCTCCCAGTTGAGCGTGCGGCGGATGAAGGTAAGTAACAGATTACTGGTTAGATTAGGGTAGAATTAGGTTAGGTTAATTAGAAATTAAGGATGGGCTGGGCTGGGCTGTAGTACTCAAAGCATTGGGCCCAATTTTTTTTTTTTTTTGCTTCATTAAAACGAGCTGAAACGAAGCCCGTTACTCGTACGGATTGATAGTGCATTTGCGGAAATAATTACAGAATTAAATTCCGTATTAGGTAATTTCTTATTTTATTTTAGAGATACGTAATTTATTATTTTATTTTAAAGGTACGGAAATTATTTTCGGTTACACAGTTTCATCATTTTATGTGACTTAAAGTCACATAAAATGATAACATTTAAACTCGCTTTATTTTATTTATTTATTTATGTACTCATTTATTTAAGATTGACGTTTCCGAAATCGGTTAAATTCAGGTTTTAACGGAGTTTAAAAAATTCCGGTTATTACATCAGTGCCCCCTTAAAAGAAGTTTCGTCCCGAAACTTAGATTGTTTCCCCTTACTCGTACATTTCTTTCGGTATATTTTAGTTTTCTCGACATTCCGTTTTCTACCATGCAGCTACTCAGGCATCAACAAACAAGTATCACAAAATAAAAACACTCACAACAATATGAAAACCTGAAAGGTCAAACAACACCACATCCGAGTACTAACTCGTCAAACAGAAGTAACCTCTAACCCCGCAAAGAACTCGGGATAGTTACGTCTAATGCTCTCCTCTATCTCCCAGGTAGCCTCATCAGCTCCTCATCTAGACCACTGGAACTCTACAAAAGCATCAACCGGCTAAATTTTCTAATCTTCATAGTTGATGACGTATCTCGGATTCGGTAGGTACTTTCTCACGGTTTGGTTTTCTAAACTTACCTCCAGCTCTGTTGATGACTCTACCGAACCATAAAAACTTTTTTTTTTCGAAGGTTTCCGACTATCGATTATGAAATAATGATCTTAAACTTCTGTCGCCTAATGCTCTTTGTAATACAAACCGCTTGACCCGGTTTCTCAATGTGACCTTATCGGATCGTTCCTCATTTAATTGTTTCCACCTTCTTCTTGTCAAACTTTAAAATTTATATAACTCCAAACGAATCCCACACTCAAGTGGACTTTTTCGTATAGATCGCTAATTCCTTATTGAAATCAGAGTTAACCTAACATTGATTTTCTTCATTTGTGGTTTATGGGCCTACCACGCTTTTGGTGTAACACCCATTAGTCACAATAGCGTCTTTCTAAGGGTCAACATGATTTACCCAACTCCCGCCTATACTTTTCTTCTACTACTATCAAGATCCTCCTCAAACAGATCCTTACTCTCTTACTCACCCGTAGACTGTTCTTAAACAACTAGTATGCCACCTCTAACCGATTCTCTCTATATCTTTAGACCTCTCCAGAAATTTGTCGTTGCCTACTTGGGGATTCCTCCAAGTCATTGGTAAAGTTACCTCTTAAATTCGCAGTCACTAAAATTTCTTCTTAACGGTACCTGCTCGTCAATACCAATCAACACTTATACGTCCTCAGTTGATGTCAGTCACTCTATAATTGACTCATCTCAATATTCCGGACCTGCTCTTCTCATACCTATACTGGCGTTAAATTCTTGGTGAGCATCATCTGCTCGATTAATCCTTTCATGCTTCACTAATTCGTTTTCTTTTCCACACTTCTGTTTTCTTAGGCTAACTCTACTTATCGAGCTCAACTGGGTCATTCATCTTGACCTAAATAGTCATTCCAAGTCTTCAACGATAGCTGGTAAGTGTCTTTGTAGTTTTGATGATTTTAGTTATCATCCCTTGTAGTTCCCCTTGCACGGACCGTCGGTTTTGATGACTTAGGTCCCGTGATAATTGGGGTTACCTTGGACTTTCGATTCCACCAAGGCCGTCCTCATATATACATTCCTTAGTTGGTGTTACCGGCAACATTGCCTTCATGATACTCCTTTGTTTCCGCTACAGGGCTTCAACTCTTTGATATCGACATTGCGATTTCTTTCTAATTCCTATATTTTTTTTTGAGGAGGTTAAAACCTCTCCACACTTGTAAAGTCTACATTTGCATCTACACTCCATTGTAGGTATCACTTCCATGCACCTTAGACCCTCATATACGGGTCGACATTTTATCTCTTTTGGCCTTACAGGCTTGTCTTGTGAACTCTTCTACTAGGTGACTAGTTTAATACATTTTTCTTCTCTGTATCGGTCTCTAACTGTCGGTTGATCATTACTACCCATTCTGTGTTGGAACTTCAGTTGCTTTGTACTCTTGCATAGATTTCCTAAGGACATCCTCATCTCAAATCTTTATTTAAAATTAATCATAACCCGCAATTTTGATACCTGACTTTCCTTCTCACTGGATAAGTTATACACTTGGTTTACACTAAATCTATCATAGTGTCATCAGTCCGTTGGTATGATTGTTATTAAACATCCAATGGTACCATTTGTATACAACACATTAGGTGCATATGATTTTCCCACCAATCAAATTTTTTCGCATCGCATTTATTATGTCTTCCCTATACTCATGTCGCTTTACCTTCTTTGATATTTACACTCCGTAAGGTAGTTAACTCTCTTTGAGTCTTCTCGTACACACTTTACAACTGCGTTGGTTGGTCTTATTACTTTCAGCAACTCTTAGGTCATCAGTCCAGCTGAATTTTCCATGGAGTACCTCCATTTCTCCCTTAAATAACAGTCTTTAGTCCTTTCGGTAACCATCTTATTGGTGTGTTAATATCAGATCTATTTAGAAACCTTTAGTCATTCAACTTTACTCCTTCTCAAGTCTTTCCGGCCAACATGCAGATTCCCTTTGCAATCACCTCACTCTCGATCATAAATTTCACCAAGGCTGTAAATCATACTCTCTATGTTTGTGCCGCCTCTACCATTTCAATTATTCTGTGTCACAACTTTAATCACCAAGGCTTCCTCTGTCAATCTAGACAGTTTGACCCCACCTTTTTCTCGGAGGAGCACCATCATTTCAACTTGTGTGGAATGCCAAGACCTAGGACATGCCCACAATCATTTGTTTCTTCTTAATCCTCTAGTTCTTCTTACAGGGATCCCTACATTCTAACTCTGCTATGTATCTTTCGTAGTCAGTAGTAAGTAACTATTCCCAACAATTCCCTTTTTCACCATTACTATCATCAAGGGTCATTACCGACCGTCAAGAGCTGCTCTTAAACTTTTTTATTAGAGTTATCAGAATGGACTCATTTAACGTTACCATCCAGGCTACTAGTACTTGTATTGATTTAACTTCACCATTTTCGTCGTGGATCTCCGAAAGAAATTCACTAGATATCGATAAAATTCTTTTATAACCTTGTGGTTATTCTTCTTATCGGTTAACTAACCATCACTAGTTAACCCGCACATGTAACTTTTAAGTTGTCCAAGTAGGATGTAGTTGACCTTCTACAACATCATGGACTTACTTCTCTTCCATCTCTTTTGAGGCTTGATATACTTGGTGAAATATATCTCTTCAGTCTCTTTGTTTATTCTTCTTTATCTTCTCCTACAATCTACACTTTTGTAAGATTGTTATACTCTTACGAGTCCAGTTGTATCATTCTTCTTCCATCAACAGACCTTTCAATCCTTCTAGGGTAGCTTGTAGGTACATCTCCGTGATTCTTTTACCTGAGTTATCGTCTATTTGCGGTTCTCTATTATGAACTTGTAGTGTTGTTAGCTTAAATTCCTTTTGAATGAGAAGTTATTGGGGTCCCTCGGGTTCACCAATACTCTTCTCACACACTCTTCTTCCTTGGTTGTTGCTTGTAATGCTGCCTTTACAGAAGCTGGTTATTGTTGTATCACGGTCTATATCACAATTCTCCTCTGTTCTATGAGATCACTCCACTTCCACGTTGGTGAAATCCACCTTTCCCCTTCTAGCAATGCGTAAGCTTCCAAGTTGCAGCTCTTTAATTCTTTCTATTTGGATGGATAATGTATCCCGTGTTGACTTTCATACTTTTGACTGTCTCGGTTATCAATCTGGATTGCGGAGGTAATTATCTTGTTGAGAGTGATCATATTTCGCCTTGCTTTTGGCATCAACTTTCACTTCCTAGTCTGTCAGTGAGCTTAAATTTTATGTCCCTTTTCTTGATCGCTACTATATCTCTCTTTTGACTTTCATGTCTATGGCAAATTTTCGACGTCATCCTCTTTGTTTGTGAAGTCACTTTACACAACTTGGAAGAGCCTCTCCGTTGTCGTTCTCAAATTCCCTAGTTGGCGATCATCTCTTGTTTCTCCGGAACTACTCTCTTGTATATCCTTCATTTGATCCCGTTGAGTTGATTCCGGATTCTCTTCTTGTCATCGTAATTGGTGTTGTCTTTGAGTCTTCACTTTTCCGTCTCGACTTCTTCAACAAGCTCGAAGGAGTTGTCGGACGTTCGTCTACCCTAATGCACATAAGATATGCATACTAATCCTCACGTTGACACCTTTCAGAAACTACTTAGATGTGTCCAAGGGGTGAGAAACTCATTATGTTATCTCCGTTAAGGACATAACATAACTACAATTTCTACTAATCTTCGGCATATACCTATCTATATAATATATCTTTATAAACACGCTAAAAGTCCAACTACAGTAAAACCTAAAGTCCATACTAAGCAAACTGAGATCCGCGATAGTAGTGGTGGTCAGCCGTACTTTTCTATTCCCAACCAGACTATGCATGCATTTAAAAACCAAAATTCTCTTTTTAAAACCCAGACCCCTTTTCGGGTTCTGCTTAAAACTTATTCGGTCTTTCAGAAGATTTCAAGTGCCATTGTTGCCAACCTAGAGCTCTGATACCATGTTGTAACACCCCGAATTCTCAAAACTCGGAGTATTACTGGTTAGGACCTCACAATGGGTCCCGACCTCAGTTTGACAACAACATTACTAGGATCTTGCAACAAGACA
>BSUD01000004.1:132027013-132039247 GCA_033239045.1 Fagopyrum esculentum
TTTTTTTTTTCGAAGGTTTCCGACTATCGATTATGAAATAATGATCTTAAACTTCTGTCGCCTAATGCTCTTTGTAATACAAACCGCTTGACCCGGTTTCTCAATGTGACCTTATCGGATCGTTCCTCATTTAATTGTTTCCACCTTCTTCTTGTCAAACTTTAAAATTTATATAACTCCAAACGAATCCCACACTCAAGTGGACTTTTTCGTATAGATCGCTAATTCCTTATTGAAATCAGAGTTAACCTAACATTGATTTTCTTCATTTGTGGTTTATGGGCCTACCACGCTTTTGGTGTAACACCCATTAGTCACAATAGCGTCTTTCTAAGGGTCAACATGATTTACCCAACTCCCGCCTATACTTTTCTTCTACTACTATCAAGATCCTCCTCAAACAGATCCTTACTCTCTTACTCACCCGTAGACTGTTCTTAAACAACTAGTATGCCACCTCTAACCGATTCTCTCTATATCTTTAGACCTCTCCAGAAATTTGTCGTTGCCTACTTGGGGATTCCTCCAAGTCATTGGTAAAGTTACCTCTTAAATTCGCAGTCACTAAAATTTCTTCTTAACGGTACCTGCTCGTCAATACCAATCAACACTTATACGTCCTCAGTTGATGTCAGTCACTCTATAATTGACTCATCTCAATATTCCGGACCTGCTCTTCTCATACCTATACTGGCGTTAAATTCTTGGTGAGCATCATCTGCTCGATTAATCCTTTCATGCTTCACTAATTCGTTTTCTTTTCCACACTTCTGTTTTCTTAGGCTAACTCTACTTATCGAGCTCAACTGGGTCATTCATCTTGACCTAAATAGTCATTCCAAGTCTTCAACGATAGCTGGTAAGTGTCTTTGTAGTTTTGATGAATTTAGTTATCATCCCTTGTAGTTCCCCTTGCACGGACCGTCGGTTTTGATGACTTAGGTCCCGTGATAATTGGGGTTACCTTGGACTTTCGATTCCACCAAGGCCGTCCTCATATATACATTCCTTAGTTGGTGTTACCGGCAACATTGCCTTCATGATACTCCTTTGTTTCCGCTACAGGGCTTCAACTCTTTGATATCGATATTGCGATTTCTTTCTAATTCCTATATTTTTTTTGAGGAGGTTAAAACCTCTCCACACTTGTAAAGTCTACATTTGCATCTACACTCCATTGTAGGTATCACTTCCATGCACCTTAGACCCTCATATACGGGTCGACATTTTATCTCTTTTGGCCTTACAGGCTTGTCTTGTGAACTCTTCTACTAGGTGACTAGTTTAATACATTTTTCTTCTCTGTATCGGTCTCTAACTGTCGGTTGATCATTACTACCCATTCTGTGTTGGAACTTCAGTTGCTTTGTACTCTTGCATAGATTTCCTAAGGACATCCTCATCTCAAATCTTTATTTAAAATTAATCATAACCCGCAATTTTGATACCTGACTTTCCTTCTCACTGGATAAGTTATACACTTGGTTTACACTAAATCTATCATAGTGTCATCAGTCCGTTGGTATGATTGTTATTAAACATCCAATGGTACCATTTGTATACAACACATTAGGTGCATATGATTTTCCCACCAATCAAATTTTTTCGCATCGCATTTATTATGTCTTCCCTATACTCATGTCGCTTTACCTTCTTTGATATTTACACTCCGTAAGGTAGTTAACTCTCTTTGAGTCTTCTCGTACACACTTTACAACTGCGTTGGTTGGTCTTATTACTTTCAGCAACTCTTAGGTCATCAGTCCAGCTGAATTTTCCATGGAGTACCTCCATTTCTCCCTTAAATAACAGTCTTTAGTCCTTTCGGTAACCATCTTATTGGTGTGTTAATATCAGATCTATTTAGAAACCTTTAGTCATTCAACTTTACTCCTTCTCAAGTCTTTCCGGCCAACATGCAGATTCCCTTTGCAATCACCTCACTCTCGATCATAAATTTCACCAAGGCTGTAAATCATACTCTCTATGTTTGTGCCGCCTCTACCATTTCAATTATTCTGTGTCACAACTTTAATCACCAAGGCTTCCTCTGTCAATCTAGACAGTTTGACCCCACCTTTTTCTCGGAGGAGCACCATCATTTCAACTTGTGTGGAATGCCAAGACCTAGGACATGCCCACAATCATTTGTTTCTTCTTAATCCTCTAGTTCTTCTTACAGGGATCCCTACATTCTAACTCTGCTATGTATCTTTCGTAGTCAGTAGTAAGTAACTATTCCCAACAATTCCCTTTTTCACCATTACTATCATCAAGGGTCATTACCGACCGTCAAGAGCTGCTCTTAAACTTTTTTATTAGAGTTATCAGAATGGACTCATTTAACGTTACCATCCAGGCTACTAGTACTTGTATTGATTTAACTTCACCATTTTCGTCGTGGATCTCCGAAAGAAATTCACTAGATATCGATAAAATTCTTTTATAACCTTGTGGTTATTCTTCTTATCGGTTAACTAACCATCACTAGTTAACCCGCACATGTAACTTTTAAGTTGTCCAAGTAGGATGTAGTTGACCTTCTACAACATCATGGACTTACTTCTCTTCCATCTCTTTTGAGGCTCGATATACTTGGTGAAATATATCTCTTCAGTCTCTTTGTTTATTCTTCTTTATCTTCTCCTACAATCTACACTTTTGTAAGATTGTTATACTCTTACGAGTCCAGTTGTATCATTCTTCTTCCATCAACAGACCTTTCAATCCTTCTAGGGTAGCTTGTAGGTACATCTCCGTGATTCTTTTACCTGAGTTATCGTCTATTTGCGGTTCTCTATTATGAACTTGTAGTGTTGTTAGCTTAAATTCCTTTTGAATGAGAAGTTATTGGGGTCCCTCGGGTTCACCAATACTCTTCTCACACACTCTTCTTCCTTGGTTGTTGCTTGTAATGCTGCCTTTACAGAAGCTGGTTATTGTTGTATCACGGTCTATATCACAATTCTCCTCTGTTCTATGAGATCACTCCACTTCCACGTTGGTGAAATCCACCTTTCCCCTTCTAGCAATGCGTAAGCTTCCAAGTTGCAGCTCTTTAATTCTTTCTATTTGGATGGATAATGTATCCCGTGTTGACTTTCATACTTTTGACTGTCTCGGTTATCAATCTGGATTGCGGAGGTAATTATCTTGTTGAGAGTGATCATATTTCGCCTTGCTTTTGGCATCAACTTTCACTTCCTAGTCTGTCAGTGAGCTTAAATTTTATGTCCCTTTTCTTGATCGCTACTATATCTCTCTTTTGACTTTCATGTCTATGGCAAATTTTCGACGTCATCCTCTTTGTTTGTGAAGTCACTTTACACAACTTGGAAGAGCCTCTCCGTTGTCGTTCTCAAATTCCCTAGTTGGCGATCATCTCTTGTTTCTCCGGAACTACTCTCTTGTATATCCTTCATTTGATCCCGTTGAGTTGATTCCGGATTCTCTTCTTGTCATCGTAATTGGTGTTGTCTTTGAGTCTTCACTTTTCCGTCTCGACTTCTTCAACAAGCTCGAAGGAGTTGTCGGACGTTCGTCTACCCTAATGCACATAAGATATGCATACTAATCCTCACGTTGACACCTTTCAGAAACTACTTAGATGTGTCCAAGGGGTGAGAAACTCATTATGTTATCTCCGTTAAGGACATAACATAACTACAATTTCTACTAATCTTTGGCATATACCTATCTATATAATATATCTTTATAAACACGCTAAAAGTCCAACTACAGTAAAACCTAAAGTCCATACTAAGCAAACTGAGATCCGCGATAGTAGTGGTGGTCAGCCGTACTTTTCTATTCCCAACCAGACTATGCATCCATTTAAAAACCAAAATTCTCTTTTTAAAACCCAGACCCCTTTTCGGGTTCTGCTTAAAACTTATTCGGTCTTTCAGAAGATTTCAAGTGCCATTGTTGCCAACCTAGAGCTCTGATACCATGTTGTAACACCCCGAATTCTCAAAACTCGGAGTATTACTGGTTAGGACCTCACAATGGGTCCCGACCTCAGTTTGACAGTAGTAAGACTGAGAGCAAAATAGTTGTATAAGCTAGAGTAGGCGTATAGATAAATTTCGAAATAAACTTGAAAGTAGTAAGACTGAGAGCAAAATAGTCTTTTGCCGTAAGAGAGTTTTCCGTAATTCCTTTGAGTGAGGTTGGACGTTTGAATGAGACTCTGATCCACATGCCTTCGTTGACAGGCGCTTGAGTTACCACGTGTACGGACTATCTGAGGAGTGTTAGAGTGTTTTAACTCAGGTAAGTCCTTGCGACTTACTTAGCCGGTTTCTGAGTGTTAGTTGAGTGATAGTAGTGGTGTGTGATATTGCTTGTTTTAATAATAATAACTTGCTAGGACGACCGTTATTATTTTTACGTAAGGCCCAAGTGTATGTATAACGGGCCGTGACATCACTGCCCAGCTCTGACAGGAGACTGGGAGGTTCTCTATACCCAGACCATACAGGTACAAGGTGAGATGCATCGGATCCATTCCTGATGGTTACACGGGGGCGGAGGCGAGGTTTGGGAATCCCTCGTGTCACAAAATAAGTATCATTAGAGTGAATGAGTAATTTAAAGAAAGATAATAAAATGGACTTGTTTGGAAGTATGTTGAGTGTTTATGTTTACCTGAGTGTGTTTGTGCTACCATTACTCTGCTAATATTTAGATAACTAGCTAACGGTGATTGTTGTTGTTGTTTTAGATTTACCGCAGGTTAGACCAGCAGCTGAGTGATCCGGAAGTAGTGGTCAGCCGGGTCTCCGTACTCCTTAGAGCGGGGTTGGGGTTGTTTTGTCTTCCTTTCTTCTGGTTAAGACATTTGTTCTTTCTCTTGTTTAAGAACTGTAGGCTGCTAGACTTTGTTGCATTCATTGCTCTAAAAACATATTTTTATGAATTTCGGTTTCTTTATTTGTGTCTTGTTGCAAGGTCCTAGTAATGTTGTTGTCAAACTGAGGTCGGGACCCATTGTGAGGTCCTAACCAGTAATACTCCGAGTTCTGAGAATTCGGGGTGTTACAACATGGTATCAGAGCGAGGTTGGCAACAATGGCACTTGAAATCTTCTGAAAGACCGAATAAATTTTAAGCAGAACCCGAAAAGGGGTCTGAGTTTTAAAAAGAAAATTTTTGGTTTTAAATGCATGCATAGTCTGGTTGGGAATAGAAAAGTACGGCTGACCACCACTACTACCGCGGATCTCAGTGTGCTTAGTTGGACTTTAGGTTACGGTAGTTGGACTTTTGGACTTTCAGCTAGTAGTAATTATAGTTTTTATTCTTGTACAGATGGCACGTACTAGAGCTACGCTAGCTACTGGTCGAGGCAGAGGTCGTCCACCTCTCCCTCCAGCTGGACCAGGTAGGGGAGATAGGGCCCCTACAGTTAGAGGACGCGGCCGTGGAGGTAGACCCCCACTAGCCCGAGGCCGAGGTCGAGCTCCACGAGAGGATCCCCCAGCAGTGATCATGCCAGAGGCTGGAGTGGAGGAAGTAGCTGAGAGTGTTGGTCCTGAGGCCAAGAATGAGACCGTTGCTAGATCTGGAGCACAGAGAGCACGTTCGACAGAGTCAGGGCGTGTTTCCATTGCGGCGACTGAGTACAGAGAGTACCGAGCCTACGTTGAGCGTAGGGAGGAGGCTGCTAGGACAGAGAGACTTACCCAGGTACCACCAGTACCGGCTAGATCTGTCCAGGTGACACAGGAAGCGCCTCAGGTGCCAGCTGTACCTGAGAGGAGAGTTGTGGCTGATAGAGCGCCTACTGGGACCAGAGCACCTAGGCCAGATGAGTGGTTGAAGGCTTTCAACTCTCAGAAGGTCCCCTCATATAATGGAGAGATAGGATTGGAGGTAGAGCACTGGATTGGGCAGGTAGAGACTGCGTTAGAGGCGATACGCTGCCCAGAGGATCGACAGGTAGACTTGGTGCAGACTTGCTTCACGGGAGATGCTCATTCTTGGTGGCGGACCATGCGTAGTCGAGTCACCACTTGGGAGCAGATGAGGAGCATTGTTAGGGACAGATACTGCCCTGTTTCGTTGAGGAGAGAGAGATTCCAGGACTTCATTGAGGCTGGATTTGAGGACGTTCCGATCGCTGCTGCCATCAAGAAGTTCCATAAGGAACTGACACTGCTTGAACCAGCTGCACCTCCTGAGGAGCAGCATGTCTATCTCTTTTCCCGGAGATTGAGAGAGAGCACTCGGTCTTATCTGGCAGGATTTCGCTGTGAGACTCTGTCAGACTATCAGGATAGAGCATCTGCGTATGAGAGAGACAGACCAGGGTCTAGGAGAGCTGCTCAGTCTGACAGACCGGATAAGCGGCAGAGGACAGGTTATGCCAGTGGTGGTTCAGGAGTAGCTGCTTTTGGACGGGGACAGACTCAGGGGCGACAGAGCCATACAGCTACTGGTCAGACTTCAGCTGGTAGCTTGTAGTGCCACAACTGCAATAGTTATGGACATATCCGATCGAACTGCACGAAGCCAGCAGTGACTTGCTTCCAGTGTGGCAAGGTTGGACATAGAGCTGCATTCTGCCGTCAGGGCAAGGCTCCATCTCAGCAGGGTTATTCTCCTGCAGGCTTATCAGGGAGTGTACAGAGACCGCCACAGTACCGGACTCCGAGTCAGCAGCAGCAGTACAGAGCTCCTAGTCAGCAGCAGTCTTACAGAGCTCCAGGACACACACCACCACAGAGTTCTATGCAGGGATCAGGTCGGGGTAGAGGACGTGGTAGTGTGGCTGATACTAGAGGAGCTCAGGCACGAGTGTTTGAGTTGAGAGATGCTGATCAACCAGATGCACCTACTGCCACAGGTACGATCCAGATTCATGACTTACCTGTACGAGTTTTATTTGATACGGGTGCTACACATTCCTTCATATCTGATGCATGCGTAGATAGGTTGTCCTTAGCTACTGTAGAGGGGATACCTTTTACGATAGGCTTACCTGATGGGAGTAAGGTAAGAGGGACTAGAGAGATCTTTGGATGTCCTGTTCGCATGGGAGATCGAGACTGGCTAGTTAATTTTCTAGTCATGCCCTTAGCTCATGAGGATGTCATTTTAGGGATAGACTGGATGAGGAAACACGGAGCAGTCTTAGACATTGGTAGGAGGACAGTGACCGTTGCCACGGAGGAGGGTCATAGGGTAATATTCCGAGGTTGGGACCTCGGGAAGTCAGGTATAGTTATCAATGCAGTGAGAGCAGCGAGACTGATAGCTCAGGGTTGCGAAGCCTTCTGGTGTTATGCCATGAAGGAAAGCAAGAGCCTGACTATAGAGGAGATACCTGTTGCATGCGAGTTTGCAGAGGTATTCAGTGATGACCTGCCAGGGCTACCCCCACAGAGGAGCGTTGATTTCAGCATTTACTTGGAGCCGGGCACGAGACCTATCTCGAAGGCCCCGTACCGTATGGCACCTATAGAGCTGCTTGAGCTGAAGAAGCAGTTAGAGGAGCTGGCAGAGAAAGGTTTCATACGCCCCAGTGTGTCTCCTTGGGGTGCGCCAGTGTTGTTTGTGAAGAAGAAAGACGGATCGATGAGGCTGTGCATAGACTACAGAGAGCTGAACAAAGTAACTATCAAGAACAAGTATCCACTGCCACGCATAGATGATCTGTTGGACCAGTTGCATGGAGCGTCCGTGTTCTCGAGGATAGACTTGAGGTCAGGTTACCACCAGTTGAGGGTGAGAGATCAGGACATACCTAAGACGGCATTCCGGACTAGGTATGGTCATTATGAGTTTGTAGTGATGCCATTCGGGCTCACTAATGCACCAGCGGTGTTCATGGAGTTGATGAATGGGATATTCATTGACTTCTTAGACCAGTTTGTAGTGGTCTTCATTGACGACATCCTAGTCTACTCTAGGAGTCGGGAGGAGCATGCCGGACACTTGAGGACAGTACTGCAGATCCTACAGGATAGCCAGCTGTATGCTAAGCTATCCAAGTGTGAGTTTTGGATGTCGGAGGTGGCTTTCTTAGGACACGTGGTGACTGCTGAGGGCATTAAGGTCGATCCGGCAAAGATCGAGTCAGTATCTTCTTGGCAACCTCCTAAGAATGTTAAGGAGGTTCGCAGTTTTTTGGGTCTAGCAGGTTAATACCGCCGGTTTGTGGAAGGGTTCTCTTTGATTGCCCGACCACTCACTTTTCTGCTGAGGAAGACCACTCGGTTTGTCTGGTCTGAGCCGTGCCAGCAGAGTTTTGAGGAGCTGAAGAGGAGATTGACGTCCGCTCCGATTTTAGCACAGCCTGAGGGTATTGATGACTTTGTGGTATACAGTGATGCATCCAAGCTGGGCATAGGGTGTGTCTTGATGCAGAGGGGTAAGGTCATAGCCTATGCGTCTCGACAGCTGAAGACGTATGAGGAGAACTACCCCACACATGATCTAGAGTTGGCTGCAGTAGTCCATGCTCTTAAGATCTGGCGTCACTATCTCTATGGGGCGACATGTCAAATCTTTACAGACCACAAGAGTCTGAAGTACATATTCACTCAGAGAGAGTTGAATAACCGCCAGAGGCGGTGGTTAGAGTTGATCAAGGACTTCGACCTTGAGATCCTTTACCACCCCGTAAAGGCGAATGTGGTAGCTGACGCTTTGAGCCGGAAGACGCCTAGAGAGAGAGCGATAGCCCGGTTGACAGTACAGCCACAGTTGCAGAGGGACTTGGCTTGGTTGGAGATAGAGGTTCAGTTTCCCGATACCGATGGTCAGTTGTCTACCCTGGAGTTACTTCCTGATCTGTTGGATGAGATCCGACAGAAGCAGGAGACTTGCCCCACTTTGATCAGGATCCGGGACAGGATGTCTCGAGATGAGGCCCCACAGTTTACTATTGGTGCAGATGGAGTGATGAGACGTCAGGATCGCGTTTGCGTACCGTCAGACAGTGAGTTGAGACAGAGGATACTAGGTGAGGCTCATGCTACCCCATACTCCGTACATCCTGGAGCGAGTAAGATGTACAAGGATGTGAGACGGTCCTTCTGGTGGGGCGGTTTGAAGCCCGATGTGACTCGATATGTAGCTCAGTGCGCGAACTGCCAACAGGTCAAGATTGAGCACCGTAGGTCTGGAGGAGAGCTCCACCCACTTCCAGTACCACAATGAAAGTGGGAGGACATATCTATGGATTTTGTCACTGGTTTGAGGCTCAGCAGAGGATTTGATGCTATTTGGGTAGTGGTAGATCGCCTGACGAAGACCGCACGTTTCATTCCGATTAAGGAAACGTGGCCGGTGAGTCGTCTGGCTGAGGAGTTCACCAGGCACATTGTGAGACTCCATGGGGTACCGAGGACTATCGTCTCTGACAGAGATGGACGTTTTACCTCGAGATTTTGGCAGCAGGTACATACTGCCTTGGGGACGAGTCTCCACTTCACTACCGCCTATCATCCACAGACAGACGGGCAGTCTGAGAGGACCATTCAGACCTTAGAGGACATGCTTCGGGCGTGTGTACTTGATTGGGGACAGGTATGGCCAGATCATCTTCCACTGGTAGAGTTTTCGTATAACAATAGCTGACACGCATCTATTGGGATGGCTCCTTATGAGGCTTTGTACGGGCGGAGATGTCGTACACCCTTATGTTGGGATGAGCCTAGCAGAGTTGATGGAGTAGCTCCAGATCAGGTACAGGATGACATCGCTCGGATTGCCCTAGTCCGAGAGCGAATGTTAGCAGCCCAGAGTCGTCAGAAGTCCTACGCCGACAAGAGGCGTCGACCTTTGGAGTTTAGAGTGGGTGCTCAGGTGTGGTTGAGAGTATCACCTACGAGAGGAGTCAGGCGTTTCGGCATTAAGGGAAAGCTGAGTCCCCGATATGTCGGACCTTTTGAGATCCTGGAGAGAGTTGGAGAGGTGGCCTACCGACTAGCACTACCGCTGAGACTAGAGAGTATCCATCCGGTCTTTCATGTATCTCAGTTGAGAGAGTACATTCCGGATCCGAGACACGTCATCAGCCACGAGGATCTGACAGTTGAGCCTGACCATACATTTGTAGAGTACCCAGTGGCTGTCTTGGAACGCAGTACCAGACGTCTGCGATCCAAGGAGATACCTATGCTGAGGATCCAGTGGTCTAGGAGAGGAGCTGATGAGGCCACTTGGGAGACTGAGGAGAGTGTTAGACGTAACTACCCCGAGTTCTTTGCGGGGTTAGAGGTTACTTCTGTTTGACGAGTTAGCACTCGGATGTTGTGTTGTTTGACCTTTCAGGTTTTCATATTGTTTTGAGTGTTCTGTTTCTCTTTGGTGATACTTGTTGGTTTGATGCCTGAGTAGCTGCTTGGTAGAAAATAAAGAAGTCGAGAAAACTAAAATATACCGAAAGAAATGTGTGAGTAAGGGAAATAATTTAAGTTTCGGGACGAAACTTCTTTTAAGGGGGCACTGATGTAATAACCGGAAATTTAAAACTCCGTTAAACCTGAATCTAACCGATTTCCGTTACGTCAATCTTAAATAAATAAATACATAAATTAAAATAAATAAAACGGGATTTAAATTCTATTATTTTATGTGACGAATTCACATAAAATAATAAAATTTTGTAACCAGAATTAATTCCGTATTGCTTCCCGCAAGTGATCTTCCGGTCCGGGCGTTTAACGGGTTTTGTAACCTTGTTGCAAGAGAGATAGCGGGCCGGATCTGGCCCACCACTGGCCCAATGTCCCTCGTAACCCAACCCATTTTTTTTAATCACTTAATTAAAATCAATTTAACCTAACCCTAAATTATCTTCTAAGTTAAACCATAACTATCCCTTACCTTCAGCCGCTACACTACTTGCCTAGGAGGAGAGCCGCTACACTGCACGCCGGAAACCGACCCACTGCGCCGCCTCCTGGCGACCACCAGGTGAACCACCAGCCCTTTTCCGCCTCCCTCTTCTGCGTATCTTATCGCTCTCACCTGCTGAACGATCATCCACCAACGACGCCGTCACACAGCAGCAGCAACTCGCACCACTGAGCCGCCTGAGGTTGCACCCGGACCGCCGTCTTCCCCGACGCCGAAGCTAGGGCACCCGCAAGAGCCGCCTCGTCTCGCCGGACCGTTACACCGGTAAGTTTCCTCCCCTATCGAACCTCCTGCCCTTCTGCACGTCATGCTAACCCCCCCCAAATACAGACCCCAACGGAGTCGAGTTAGACCAAGGCTGCAGACACGAATCAGGCGGGCGGAGAGGCCTTCCGAGCACCAACCATCGCTGCACCTGTCTCCGTCGGCAGTTGCGAATAGCCGACCGTCTTCTGCACCGTTGTGGTTAACTACTCGCAAACACCTATCGACCGTTAAGGAACCGCCAGTCACCGCAGGAGATTTCCGGTAAGCCAGCCTTCCCTCGTTACTCTCCTACCCCTCTCTTCTGCCCTGTTGTACCGTCCAGTCCGGCTTTACTTTGATTCTGTTTAAAAATGAAAGTAAGTGTAGGTATGTATGTGTGTTAATCAGTAGAGTAGAGGTGAGTATACGTAATATTTGTGCAGGTTAGTAGAGTTGAATTCAGTGGCTGGATGTAAGTTGAGGGAGGGTGCTTAGAGTTAGAAGTATATATATATATATATATATATATATATATATATATATATATATATATATATATATATATATATATATATATATATATATATATATATATATATATATATATATACATATATATATACACACCTATATATATATATAGGTGTGTGTGGGTATATTATACGAGTGCAAGTTTGGAAGTTTCGAAATTATGTAGATATATACCGATTAGTTACAAGTTATTCGGGTTAGAGATATGAATCGCGTAAGCTAAGCATACATAAACTTAGATAATTAAATATAAAAGAATGAGTCAAATATTCGGGTATACGGATTCATATGTTTTTACGAGTTAGTTGAGTTGGCGTTCTACTTTTTAGGAAGTTAGGAATTGGAATAGAGTAAAATCTATAAGTTTATATATGATGACCTAAGTAAGAAAGAAGAGTGAATTCGAGTACGGATATATGTATACTTATTTTAGATAAGAATTTAAGAGTACCGAAGAGTTATATACTTATACCTATGGATAGATATGCACGGCGTTAAGAGAAAATATATATATATATATATATATATATATATATATATATATATATATATATATATATATATATATATATATATATATATATA
>BSUD01000004.1:132041811-132111823 GCA_033239045.1 Fagopyrum esculentum
ACATATATATATATATATATATATATATATATATATATATATATATATATATATATATATATCCGTATTACTGTACCTCCTCATGATAATTCCACCATTTTCACATTCCCATCAACCAAAATGTATATATACCTATACACTCGTACTTTCACCATACTATCTATATTTATTATATAAATATATACACTTCTGTAAAAACTACACAGCTACACTCACCTTCCAACCTTCCTTTCGGACTCACTTCCGCTGGAGAAGACGAAGCCAACCACAGCCCGCCCTTAACCCGCTCGTCGACCCAATACAGGCTCGCGTCGTCCCCGGTTACAGCCTGTGGATCGAGACGCTTCAGCGCAGAAGGAGGAGAGATAGACAGAGGAGAGAGACGAGGGCTCACCGTATGACTCGCGACTGGCTGCAGGGTCGGTGATGGCTGCTGCAGGACTCGGTGATGGTCCCGGTGCTACTGCAGGACTCGATGATGGTAGCTGCAGGACGAAGAGAAGATGGCGCGGCGATGGTTAGCGAACACCGGGGTCGAGATGAAGAACGGCGAGGAGAAGGAAGGCACATACTTACCGGATCTCCTACAGCGGCCGGCGGCGTCCTGGTGTTCGGCAACGGCGGTGTAGTGGCTCGGTGGCGGCTAGGGTGCTGCTGCAGTCCTCCTCCGGTGTCGTCTGGCTGTTGTGCGCAAGCCAGCGGTTACGGACTGCTTTACTTCGCAAGTCGAAGGGGAAGAACGAGAGAGACGGAATCGAGACGGTGCTCACCTGGTGGTCGACGGAAGGCGGCGCGGTGGCCCTGGTCCGGCGGCAGCGTGGCGTCTTTTCTCCCAGGCGAGGCGTGCGTCTCTTCTCCCAGTTGAGCGTGCGGCGGATGAAGGTAAGTAACAGATTATTGGTTAGATTAGGGTAGAATTAGGTTAGGTTAATTAGGTTAATTAGAAATTAAGGATGGGCTGGGCTGGGCTGTAGTACTCAAAGCATTGGGCCCAATTTTTTTTTTGTTTTGCTTCATTAAAACGAGCTGAAACGAAGCCCGTTACTCGTACGGATTGATAGTGCATTTGCGGAAATAATTACGGAATTAAATTCCGTATTAGGTAATTTCTTATTTTATTTTAGAGATACGTAATTTATTATTTTATTTTAAAGGTACGGAAATTATTTTCGGTTACACAGTTTCATCATTTTATGTGACTTAAAGTCACATAAAATGATAACATTTAAACTCGCTTTATTTTATTTATTTATTTATGTACTCATTTATTTAAGATTGACGTTTCGGAAATCGGTTAAATTCAGGTTTTAACGGAGTTTAAAAAATTCCGGTTATTACATAAACTAACATAATGATGGTATGAACATTTTAAAACTATTAAATTTAGAAATATTTTAATAAATTTAACCATTTATAATACTAAATAATCCATATAGATAAGTTTCGATGAGTCGATATAGTGTGTACAAGTGCACGTTATGTAAGTCCTAAATTTACCCACTTTATATACATAAATTAATTTATAATAGATGCAGAATATTCTGATATATCTTTGGATTAAGAAAGAAAGCGTAAATTAGTAATTAAGAGATCAAATAGAAGAATGATGAAGATTTGATAATGACATATACTTGTTAGTGTCCCCAAAACTCCACTAAGTTGTTAGGTGTGTAAAGGCTCTTATCGA
The DNA here is from genome assembly GCA_033239045.1 of Fagopyrum esculentum. Taxonomy (NCBI): domain Eukaryota; kingdom Viridiplantae; phylum Streptophyta; class Magnoliopsida; order Caryophyllales; family Polygonaceae; genus Fagopyrum; species Fagopyrum esculentum. Next base: position 132,043,499 of record BSUD01000004.1, read on the forward strand.
TGATTTCCACTTCAATCATAGGTGGCGGTTTCATCTTCATCGACTATGGAAACTATTTTATTGCATGCTTTTTGTAGTTAAACATGAGGTTATTCATTTGACAAATTAAACTATTATATATATACGCCAAAGTTTTAACTCCAACACCAATCGTTGTAGTGATACCTAAGATTATATCAATATAAGACGTGACGTTTCAACCAACATGCATCTAATTCCTTTATGTGCAACATTTTTTTAACCAAGTCGTGCATACACTAAGAAATAATAATGATTTAACATTGCAATCAAAACAACTTGTTACGGGTCTCTTTATAGAGATATATCTAATATGTATAACATGGATTAAAAGCTACCTACTATTTATTCCATTCCAAGACATCGACTTAGTTTAACCTATCGTAACCGAAGATCGTTATTTTATATGGTCGGCAACTGAGTTGTGGGGTATGGTTGTTCTGTTCCGGCAACTGAGTTGTGGGGTGTGGTTCACGGGCTTGAGCTCGCATGGAAATTGGGAACTAGGAGAGTGGAAGTGGAACTCGATCCACCCGTTAGTTTAACCTATCATAACTCGATCCACCAAGACCTGGTGGCTCGCTGTCAAGACTAAATCCTTCGAGATTGGAGCATTTGCTTCAACAATCTTTTCCGTGAAGGCAATCGAGTCGCAGACTCTTTGGCGAACTTAGCTTTCTCTTATGATTTTGGTGTTCATTGTCTTTAGATGCTACCGCTTTCTGTTAGATCTTTTATTTCGGAGGATGTGAGGGGAGTTACGTTCCCCAGGATTACTTGGTTGTAATTCCGTCTTTCATTTAGTTATGCCATTTGGCAGGGAGCCTAGCTGCTCTTTCTTATCAAAAAAAAGTAAGTAATAAGAACTTTTAACAACCTGAACTGTTAGATAACTTATTGAGATCAAAGAAAAATATAAGATAAGAATCTTATCACATAAATTAATCACACCATCAAATCAAATCAATATCAATATAATTTTTTTTATATAAAAAAGGAAATAATCATTCTTTTAATTTAGAGTCTGTTCTCTTGGTGTCCTTAAGGTTTGAACTTTTCCTCTTGGTATCCACTAAGGACATGCTTACTAAGGGTTTATAAACCTTTCATTTAGTTTATAAACCCGCAGTTATTTTTTGGTGAGTGTTTACATTTTAACGGGTTTATATTTGAATGAGTTTATTAGAGTTTATAAATCCTTAAAAAATAACCTCACATATCCAAGGTTATTTTTGTTGGAAGGGTTTATTATTTTATTATGCCCCAAATTGCCCTGATATTTCACATTCCATTCAACCCTGACAGAGAAGAGAGGGGACGATAGAGGTGACGAGAGAACAGTGGCGACAAGGCTCCGACACTGTGAGGTTGCGACCGCCGCCTGCGAGATTGTGACGACAATGACCTCTCCATCCAACACTGCGACTGGTGCGATGAGGAAGGGTGATCGTCGGATTTGTACTGAGTCTACTAGCTAGTTATGTTGGGGCGCACATATGCCTTGCATCAAGTTTGAATGTTGCCTGGTCAAATGAGTGAACATGAAGAACTCTATTCTTTTCAATTCATTATTGGGTTCTAAATTTGGTATGAGAGGCCTAATTATTGATTATAGTTTGATTCATTGTTTTTCTAGGGTTGTAATAGCTTGTAGCAGGAGCAAATACTCAATCTTGCAAAACTATTTCTTTGTAAGCCATCATAAGCATTGTTGAAATACCATGTTGTGCAGAGAAGAAGAATACGAGTGATTCACATACCGAATTGATGAGTTTCTTAAATTATAATTCTTTTCAGTCTAGTTTCAAAGCACAGTTAATGTTCACATATAAGACAACAAACTAGAAGATGATTGTTACTAATCTGCAAGGTCTGTCTAACTTTTACTGTCATGTGATATAATACTCACATGGTTTTAGATATGAGTTGCAGGGACAGATTCTTGCTTGATCATAGAAACAAAGAATGTATTATTTAATCAAATGAACTATACTTTGAATCATGATTAGATAAAGAAAATCTAATTGCAAATCCCACCTTAATACCTTTATTTGTAACACCTCAAGTTCTGGGAACTCGAATCGTTACGGGCTAGGACCTTACAATGGGTCCTGACCCTCAGAGTAGCAACAATAACATCGGATCATAGAAACAAAGAATATATTATTTAATCAAATGAATTGTACTTTAGACTCTTATGATCTATGAATGTTTGACACGTAGCTCCGTATAGTAATGCCTCTAAATCTTCAAAGCATGAACAACAACACCTAACTCTAGATCACGGGTAGGGTAATTCTCCTCATTCGTCTTCAGCTGCCTCAACGTGTAAACAATCACCTTACCCCTCTGCATCAGAACACATCCCAAACCCAGCTTGGATGCGTCGTTGTAAACCACGAAGTCCTCAATGCCCTCTGACTGAGCTAAGATAGGAGCATAGGTCAACCTCTTCTTCAGCTCCTCAAAGCTCTGCAGGCACGGCTCAGACCACACAAATCTCATAGACTTCCTCAAAAAGGAAGTGAGCGGTCGGATGATAACAGAAAAGCCCTCAACAAAACGCCGGTAGTAGCCCGCCAATCCTAAGAAGCTAAGTACCTCCTTGACGTTCTTATGTGGCGGCCAAGATGCTACTGACTCGATCTTTGCCGGATCTACCTTGATCCCTTCAGCTAAGACGATGCGACCAAGGAATGCTACCTTGGACATCAAGAACTCACACTTAGAGAGCTTGGCATAAAGCTCTCTATCCTGCAGGACTTGGAGTACGATCCTTAGGTGTCCTGCATGCTCCTCTCTGCTTACGAGCTCCTCTCTGCTTACGAGAGTACACTAGAATGTCATCAATGAAGACAACTACAAAGTAGTTTAGAAAGTCGATGAAGATGTTGTTCATCAACTCCATGAACACGGCGGGCGCATTTGAAAACCCGAAACACCTCACTACAAACTCGTAGTGGCCGTATCTGGTCCAAAATACCGTCTTGACTATGTCTTGCTCTCTCACCCTTAACTGGTGATATCCGGATCTCAGATCGATCCTTGAAAACACTAACACTTCATGCAGTTGGTCCAAAAGATCGTCGATACGGGGAAATAGGTACTTATTCTTGATTGTCACCTTGTTAAGCTCTCGGTAATCAATACATAACCTCATCGGCCCGTCTTTCTTCCTGACGAAGAGTACTGGTGCGCCCCAAGGAGATACACTAGGGCGGATGAAACCCTTCTCTACTAACTCCTCGAGCTGCTTGTTAAGCTCAAGCATCTCGGTAGGCGCGATAAGGTAAGGAGCCTTAGAGATCGGTCTCATAACGGGCTCTAGATCAATGCCAAAGTCTACACTCCTCTGTGAAGGTAAACCTGATGGCATTCCAAAGGCGTCGGTAAACTTGCATGCTATCAGAATCTCCTCCAAAGTTGGAATCGTATCATCCTTCATGGCATAGCACCAAAAAGCCTCGCAACACTGATAGATAAGTCTCGCAGCTCGGACTGTACTAATGATTGTACCGGTCTTCCCAAGATCCCATCATTTGAAGATCTCAACATGGCATGCATCTGTAGTTACCGTCACTGTCCTCCTGCCGATGTCCAAAACTGCTCGATGTCGATCCATCCAATCCATGCCCAAATTAACTTCTTCATGTACTAAGTACATAACGAAGAAGTCAGCCGGCCAATTGCGACCTCCCAATCTAATACGGCAAACGCGAACCTCTCGTGTACCTCTAATCTTACCCCGTCGGGTAATCCTATAAAGAAGGGTCTACCTTCTACGGGGACTAATGCCAATATTTCTACGGAAGCATCAACTATAAAGGAAAGCGTAGCACCAGTATCGAAAAATAAATTTGACAGGAAAACCATTAATATGAATGGTACATGTGGTCGTTGGAGCGATCGGCTCCACTACACTCCTCAGCTCATAAACTCTAGTTGAGGCACCTCTAGTGTCAGAATTACCACCTCCTCGTCCTCTGCCTTGACGGCAGAACGCAACTCTATGTCCGGACTTGCCACAAGAAAAGAAAGTCACTACAGGCTTCTCACAATTTGCTCGGATGTGTCCAACACCTCTGTACTTATGACATAGTCATCCTCTATCGGAACTCCGCGTCGTCCTTTGGGAACCAGAGCGTCCCATCGTCTGACCACGCCTGAATCCAAATGCTCCAACTTCAGCACTGGTTGGTCCAGTCTTCTATCTCTTCTCAAGACCTCTTGTCTGAGAAGCTCTCCTAGATTCCGGTCGATTCCTGAGCATGTTTCTTATTGACTTCAAAGTTGAATCCATATGGTCTAGCCAAAGCTCGACTTCCAGACTTGCTCCATCTTGAACTCTGACGTCCTCAACTGATCTCACGGGTAATGGCGGTGTAGGTGCAGGTCCTCCAATCCTGATAGCTTCTTCAACTCTTTGCACGTAGTTGAGATATTTAGATACTCCGATGGTCACTTGACTGAACTCGATCGTCTGTGCTCCGAACTTCTCGATAGTCTTGTTCCTTGCTTCGGTAACTATTCTTTCAGCAACTTCTTCAGCAAACGCCTCGGCGATAGGCGGATCAGTAACATGGGCTTGACCTCGACCTCTTCCTTGTCCTATAGAAGATGTGGCTCTAGTACTTGTCATCTGCTATAAGGATAGATATATAAGGATATATATATATAAGGTCACGCTACAACTAAAGCAAAAATCCAGGAAAAGCACATAAATGCCAAACATAATAGAAAACTAATTGTTGAGATCCGTGAAGGTAGTGATGGTCGCCCGTACATCTATCCTAGACGACAAGTTCAAAAACAAAACCCCTTTTGAAAATGTGGACCCCATGCGGGTTCTGTTTATTTATCTACCTGACCTTTAGAAGATTTAGAGTGTCGGTGTTGCCAACCTGGCTCTGATACCATATTGTAACAACCCAAGTTATGGGAGCTCAAAACGTTACGGACTAGGACCTCACAACGGGTACCGACCCTTAGAGTAGCAACGACACAACGGATCTTACAACAATGCACAAACAAATGAAAACCAAAACTCAATATAAAACCAAAGGTTTAAACAAAGAAAAACGTAAAAGACTCGCAGCCGAGTTCAAAACAAAAGGGAAAGCAACAACGGAAACATAAATCCGATCCCGTCCTATAATGTACGGGAACCCCGGCTGACCACACCATCCGGATCACTCAGTAGCACCCCAAACCTGTGGAACATCTACAACGTCAGTATAAACCGTTATAACATTCTAGATATCAGAAAGATAGTAAAGGCACAAACACACATAAGGTAAAGTAAACACATCAACATGCTCACACTCATCCGGTTATTATCTTTCATTAAGGTCAATCTCTTTACTCATTCACTTATGTTGTCACACGAGAATCACTAGGATCTTGCCTCTATCCCCTTTCACCAATAGGAATAGAGCGGATGCATCCCTTTGTCACATGTTGGACTGGTCGCAAGAGCACATCCCAGTTTCCCCTTTCTAAACTGGACAAGCGGTCACCACCCGGTTATAATATACTTAGGCTAATTAAGGTATAAAAAGGTCAATCCTATTCCGGTTATTAGTTATAACATGATAAACAACACAACAAGCCAAAACAATCAAACCAATACGCAGAATGAAGCTAAGTAAGTCCAAGGGACTTATCTCACTCGAAGGTAACCCAAGAATCCGATAACTACTCAACTTCTCGAAGGCAAGGACAGATACCTGCTCATACAAGGCATCGGGAATCAACACTGAACGAATACTAGAAACCTATATGCTTATAGTCTCAATAATCTCTACTAGATATATTGTAGCGTGCTAGAAGTTCCCTACTTCTAGTCTCGGTGATCGCTAAAGATCTCAACATGCTAGGAGAAGGATTCCTAGCATGATCTATGATAAGAAAAGGGAAAGGGAAGCAAGGAAGGAAGCAACTCACCAAAGACGGGAGTTACTGCAGAAGAACCGCGGGGACGGCAGACAGGAGGCGTAAGGGCGGCAACTAGGTGCAACCGCGGGGGCGGCGGCGTGACAAAAACGGATGTCGACTTCTCCTTTGACACGGAACTTCAACAAAGTCAAAGCTTGCTTTCTCAACACGCGTACACTTCACAACTTAGTCAAGGGAGCCTGTGCACGTCAACATATCAACAATGGAACGCTCACAAGAATTAAGACTCGATCTTGATCCTTGAAGAAGAAGGAAAAGAGAAGAACGAAGAACAAAACGAAACAGAAGGAAAATGCTTGCAACAACTCATGAACGTGATGAAATAATGAAAGAAGGAGACTTACACATTCAACAAGGGAAGGAGGGAAATGGCTGCAACTCTCAAGGTTGAAGAATAACGTATGCAAGAAACGGGAAAAAGAAGAGAAGACGGGATTATAAAGGGGACGGTTGGAAAAGGACGACGGAAGATCATATTAGTGTTTAGAAGATAGAAGGAAGACGGGGCAAAATCTCATGGGTAGAATAAGATAGGAAAGACGAAGGTACAACAACCCGTAGATGGGTTAGGCCTAGCCGCACCTGCGGTTGGGCCGTGCCGCGACCGCGGCAGCGAGACTGAGATGCGCATGCGGCTCCCCTTCACCGCGGAGGCGGTGAAGGCAAGAAACGGGGCTTTACAACCGGAGAAGACCATATCTAATGATGAACGTGTTGGAATCTTCGTAGCCAACTTCTCTTCTCTCTCTCTTTCTCTCTCTAAAACCCTAGCCAAGAAGAGTGAACGATTGTGTAGAGTGTCTTAGGGTTTTTGGATACCTCTTCATGTTTGTATATACCTCAAAGGATGAGTTGATGCTCATCGTTTCACTTAAGTGAACTGGATGACTTTAAGAACCCGATTCACTTGGAAACGGATCAGGCTTGTAAAAGATTGTAACACCCCAAGTTCTAGGAACTCGAAGCGCTACGGGTTAGGACCGCACAATGGGTCCTGACCCTCAAAGTAGCAACAGCAAACGGATCTTACAACAAGGCACAGACGAATGAAAACCAAAACTCAATATAAACCAAAGGTTTAAACAAAGGAAAGCGTAAAAGACTTGCAGCCGAGTTCAAAACAAAAGGGAAACAACAAAAGAAACAGAAACCCGATCCCGTCCTATAATGTACAAGAACCCCGGCTGGCCACACCATCCGGATCACTGAGCAGCATCCTAAACCTGCGGAACATCTACAACGACGGTATAAACCGTTAGCTAACATTCTAGATACTAGCAAGAGCGTAAAGACACAAAAACACATAAGGTAAAGAAAACACATAGCATGCTTGCACACAACCGGTTATTATCTTTATCAATGTTATCCATTACTAATTCAACTTCTTTTGTCACACGAGAATCTCCCGAAACTCGCCTCCGCTTCCGTCTACCAATAGGAATAGATCAGTACTATCCGTTACCTATGAGTCTGGGTTGCAAGAGCACATTCTAGTCTCCTGTAGAACTAGACAAGTGGTCACCGTCCGGTTATAATACACTTGAGCCAGTTAAGGTTATAAAGGGTGAATCCTATTCCGGTTATACTCTATAACAATAATAATAACACAAACAAGCCAAAACACTCAAACCAATATACAGAATGAAGCTAAGTAAGTCCAAGGGACTTACAACACTCAAAGGTAACTCAAAGCTCAACAAACAACTCAGAGACGGCTCAGTTTCCCTCAGGAAAGGAGCAAGGAAAGCCTGTTCACACAAGCATCACGAATTAGGAATGAAACGATTACTAGAAGTCTACAACTTCTAGCCTCAATGATCTCTAGAAGATCTACACATGCTGAGGGCTCGACCTCAGTCTTACAACACTCACTGGGGTCAACAACATCCATAAGATGGAAGTAAAGGAACGAGGAAAGCAAGGAAGGAAGTAACTCACAAGAACGGGAGTTACTGAAGAGGAAACCGCAGGGGCGACTGGCAGGGACGCATGGGCGGATGTCCGCGGGGGCGGGGATGTGCAAGCGCGAGGCGGCGGCGTGACAAAAATCATTGTCGGCTTACTCTTCGACAGAACTCACAGCAAGGGAACCCAAAGCTCGAACCTTTGACTCACACACGTCAAGACTCAACTCCAAGGAGCCTGAGAACAATGATACATCAACAACGAGAAGCTAACAAGAATCAAGGTTCAAACTTGATTCTTGGAGAAGAAGAAAAGGGGAGAAGGAGAAAACGAAAAGAAAGGAGGAAGCATGCTTCTGTACATGAACGTAAGGAAGAATAGAGAAGAGATGAACTTACACGTTCAACAAGATCACAGGGAAGCAAGGGAACGGCTACAACTCTCAGGGTTGAAGACGGATGCAAGAAACGGGAAAAAGGAGGAAATGTGGGAAAATATAGAGATGGGCTGAAAAGATAGAAGGAAGGACGTCTAGGGTTAGAAAGAAGATAAGGAAACCGGCCCATAAAATAGAATATCGAATATTCTATCTATAGAAGGAAGATAAAACGAACGAAAACAGATTGGGCGCGATCTGTCGTAAATCCGTAGGGGCGGATCACCTCAGCCGCAGGGGCGGCCGCAAAACTAGGATCTTACAAAGATCACATGCGTAATAACATAGCATGGACTCTAACTATATACACAACCTATATGAAAACTAAAACAACCCACATAAACTAAGTGTTAGATAATCTTCCTCAAATACATGTTATAGCATCTCTTGAGTCATTGCTACCTAAACTAGAAGATCACTCATCTAGTTGGCAACATATGATTCAAGAATCACATATAACACATCTCGAGCATATTATCTGACATTTTATACTTAGAGCTATTACATGAGTCAAACACTTGCATGCTTTACAATGCTACAACTTATTACAAATATAACATGAACCATAACATTAACAAAGAAGATATTTGATATAATCATATTGAATGAGTCATCCAAGTCAACAAGGAACGGCACAACCTACTAATCTTTCTAAATTGACATCATGACCTCATTCGATCTACAAGTACAAATATGATTTTCAAGAGCGAAAGCAAACTCATCCCTAAGTTTCTTTATGCAAGTGAAATATGTTGAGAAATTGATCTAAGATCTTTTTGGAGCTCATAAATATTAGTTATATTTGTCTTTCCGAATTTCATATTTTTGTAGTCTAACACATATTCAATAATTTTTTTCCAACAAAATACAATAGCCAAGATATAAGCATATTGTTGCATTGTTCCCACTTGATTGTGAGTTTGAAATTAGTAATATGTTTCCTATATAGTCTATTTATAAAACCTAGCTTATTCTTTGCTTAAAGAGATACTTCTACTGACATCTTTCATATATTGTAATTTATGTCATCGAGAAGAGTTGGAGGATTTGAATGATGTAGGTACATTTGATTGAAAAGATCTCTAGAATCTACATCTTTATATTATTATTTCAGATGATTTGCCTCTATCTCTTTGGAATGATTGAAAGTTTCATGTGGATTTGGATCGAATGAATATGTATGTTGAGAGGGAGTGCGAGAATTTGATTGATCCATCAATGAACATTTGATACCATGTTACAACTTGTAAGTGATATCAATCGAGAGGGGAAAAAGAGGAGAGAATAAAGCTTTATATGAACAAATACAATTTTCGTGTATTTAGTATACTACAATTACTTTTTACTTTATAGTACAACTATTTGTGCATAACAAACTTTGTATTAGAAATGAGAGGGTAAAATTGATTGACGTGTAACGCGCTTTATGATCTTCAATTAGTTAGATTGTTATGTCCAACACGCGTATTGCTTTTTAGGAGTTGTTTGCTCATAAAATTCGAAAATCGGTTATCGTTCTTATAATTTATTGTTATTAATGTTTGTTCATGTAACAACTTAAGATAGTAATTGTTTCTGCATGTTCAATTATCTTCATTTAGTAAAATATCATTGTTTATTTTGTAAATATTATTATTTATTTGATAAGATAGTAGATATTCATTGTTCTTCACATGAGTTCTCCTTCATAAGTAGTACATTAATTACAGCGTTTGCTGGAGTAAAAACTTCTTGCTGTCACCTAATTCATATTGGTTGGCATTAAAGGTCGGTTTTCATTGGTACCTACATATATAATAATACAAAAGACAATACATGTTAATACATGATTATAATAAAATAGCAATTTGTAGTTTAATTTATGCTTAAATATTATCCAAAAACAAAATATATTATGCATATCATGGTTATATGGTATGTTAATGGACGTACTTGTTGATGATAAATCTTGAAGACATCCCTCACAATGTTGACTACCACCTATACCCATGTAGTTGATATCCATATCTATAAAACATCAAAAGTAAATTTAACAAGGAAAAACCCCCGGTTCTTAAGTAGTTTATATATATATATATATATATATATATATATATATATATATATATATATATATATATATATATATATATATATATATATATATATATATATATATATATATATATATATATATATATATATATATATATGGAGGATCTTATGGAGATGAGTCGGGAAAAATTTTGTTTATTTTTTTACTACATGTTCAACTTTTTACGTTTTATTTTTAGTATCAATGTTCACTCTTCTTTTTTCTAATTATAAACACCAATATGCCTTTATTTTTTTTAAAAATAAGCGTTATTTCTAAAAAAAAGAAATGATTAGTGAGACAAAATTGATTAAAATAGTACAAAAAATAAATAAAATTTATCTTCACTCTCCACCCTACGATAATCTCCTTATCCAAACCACTTAGATAATTAATTATGATCAATATATTTGAAATGATTTATTTAAAGTCTTACAAACATCTTTGAGGATCAAAGTCAAAACTTAGAAAGGTTTAGGAGTTTCAAATGATTAATTGAATTTCATAAGCAAAACAAATATATGACTAATATAAGAAATACGAACCTGTTAGAGGAAGATGTTTGGGTGGCGATGTGTCCTTATAGAGGCATCGGGCTTCACACTTTACTCGGCATGGATGTACAGAAGCCGTCATTACACACCTCACCATACACTTATTCATGCATGCTTTAGGTGTTGCTGTTCATCATATATATTTACTTAGGTTGTTATAATTAAGTATAATTATTAAAGATTATGTCATTTGTACAATGTTCTTTTCTTTAAATCTCATGGTGTTTAGGATACGGGTTGATATGTATCTCATAATTGAAGTTAATTGTCACGGTTTATATTTAATTAATCAATGTTTCTTGTATTGTAGTCATGAATAATTGTTTAAATAATAAAATGGAATGATTTTTATAAATAATAAAGAGAGAAGATGTTACAAAAGACAGCGCCGGAAGAGACCAAATGCATGGACATGCACATGAAAATCAAGAAAATCGTAATCTTTGAGACTCGCATATTTTCTTGTATTGTAGTCATTGTTTTTTGTTTTTAATTTATTTGTGGTACAATTTCGATATTTTTAAATGATTGTTTTAATTCTACTAATAGATATTTATATTAGTAGGATCACTGAAATTTTTTATCGCTATACTAGGTAAGACCATTTTCCTTTCACAATAATAATATTGTTTACAATACATTACTATATTTGGTGTAGAGTTCATTGTATTTAGACAAATAAATGAATCATTTTATGATTCATAAGATATGTTTCAAATTATAAATATGAACAAGGATAATTGGGCGTGTCAATATTATTTTGTTTATTTTCAGAGATTTTAATTTTTAGTGTAATAAATCTGACTTATACTTTATTTTTTCAAACATGTTACATGTTGTTCGGATTCTTTTACTTTGAGTTCAGGTGAGCAATCAGTCGGGTTATTTTTAGTTCAAATTCACCTAATTGCTACAACTTTGGGCTATTCGAGTCAAGCCAAAATCTCGAAAGATACTAATTTTTATTGGATTTTAAATTATTTTTTGTTCTGCAATTGAAGTTTATTGCAAATTTTATGTTTTATTAACTTATCTTAATTGTTCTTTAATCGCTTTTTAGTTATTTACTATCCAATTTTCACTGGAATAACTATTTGCTAGTTGTGGTTATACGGATCTTTATCACAATCTTAACTTCAACTATATTACGATCCTCTCGGATTGCAATTATTTTTGTCTTTTATATTTTGGTCGTAAGGAAAGATGATAATCTCCAACTTTTAAAATGCGTGTTATTAATTAATTTAAAAAAAAAATAAGTATTTCTCACCTAGAAAAATTAGATAGTAAATAACTAATCTCTTTTAAACAAGCCTCAGTATGTACATAGCTATATTATAGATCATACTATTCATACAAATAGTCACAAGTTTTAATATTGGTGGATACGTGTGTACATGGTCATGCAGTTAGACGCACGACTACATGCATAATCCCGTTTGCCAACCATTTTATTTTTCACGAAAAATGCATGAACACATTCTCTCTTTATATATATATATATATATATATATATATATATATATATATATATATATATATATATTAAGTGAGGAGAGTGCTTGTAGATAGGAATTAGGAGGGTTGTAAGCCATTGGATGGATTTTAAATCAAGGGTTTCCACATGCTCATTATTAATGACATTTTTGTAAATTGACTTAAAATCTGAAACAATACTCTTACATTCAAAAATAGTCATCAGTGTTCATACTTTTATGTGTCATTGTTCATGTTTTTATACATCGATGTTCATAGTGTTTTTATTTATCAAAGTGTCATGTTCATTTAATCTTTTGTGTTCATTTTATAATGCATAGATGTTCATTTACAGTATATAACCACAAAAAATAAAAATAAAAAACTCATCACAAAACGTTAAAAGATGATCATAATAGGTTATGTATGTGTAAAAGTTATGGATAAGTCATCGGTGTTCATACTTTTATACGTCATTGTTCATGTTTTTATTCATTGTTGTTCATACTTTTTACGTCGTTGTTCCTGTTAATATTATAAACTATTTTTCTATAAGGCATTTTGTCGAACAGTTTGCGTGCACACTAAAATGAGCATATAGATTGTTCAATTGGAGCTATTAGACCAACTCAACTTATGTATATACATGTATTTTCTCAATCAAACTTATCAAACACAAAAATGATTCAAACAAATTTGATTTCGAAAACAAACATCAATCATAATGAAACTTAAACCTTAAGAATGAAAACCTAAACAGTGAGAGTAGAAATTCGAAGAAACAATACTTGAATCGTTTTGTATTCTCTTTGATTTCACAATTTTTGATGTAATCAATCTCTGAATTGGTTGAAAATCGGAGCAAATATAAAGTGTGTGTTAGCGGCGAGAGAGAGGCTCACAACGTGGGAGGAAGAATGTGAGGGAGGGTTGAACGTATTAATTAGTGTCTAATTTTATTTTATTTTATTTTTCCAAATTTATATAATTACTAAAATGTCATTAATGATGAGTGTGGGAGAACCGTTGATTTAAATCTCATCCAATGACTCACAACCCTCCTAATTCCTATCTACAAGTCTTCTCCTCACCGTAACTTACCATATATATATATATATATAGAGAGAGAGAGAGAGAGAGAAAATATCCTATGAGAACAGGCTTATCGTGTAATCATGAGAACAAATTTGTAATGATTATTAGTTTTGTTACGAAGGTGTCATATCGTTTAATGTATTATTCGTAGTTATTGTTGATTGAGTGGATTATTCGTAGTTATTGTTGGATTCTTAATTATTATTATTCGTAGTTATTATTAATTATGATATCTACTCTAAATCTCAACCCTTAATACTCACCATCCAACGGTGTACGATTGTTTTCATGTATACACGTTAGAGGTGTTCTCATGGGAACCACACCCTATATATATAGATCATGACTCATATGTAAACAACTCTTATCGTGTGAACATGTAAACACCGAATATATATGAGTATACCGCCGAATATATGTGACTATACCGCCGAATATATAGATTCAGGTTCGGCGAATCTTTTTCCATTAATAACACGATTTTTTTTATCCTTTAATATCGTCTAATGTTAGCCATCTATTTAACGATCTAACGGATACAATTTGTTCTCATTTTACATGATAAGAGTTGTTTACATGGGAGTCAACCTCTGTATATACACACACGGAGATGGGTGATTTTTGTTACATTTCATCTCCTACCAAATGTAAGCTGTGTTTAAAAACTACAAACTATGAAACTAACACTATTTGTGGTTTTTTTTTATAACCTCGTATACCGAAGAGAGAGAGGCGGTCTAGGGAAATGCTAAAGAGAAGATCGATCTTAATATCTTATGTCCATCCAAAAAGTTGTGGTCATATTGCTTTGGTAAGACGTAGTTGTAGGTGTAAAGTTAATAAGTGGGTATTAAAACAAAGGGTTGTTGATGATCCCAAGAAAGCCAATTCGATCCCAATCTTTTCAATCCATTATTATTATTATCGCCAAAACAAATTATGTCGGATTCGATAGTATTATAAGTTATGGATGTCGAGATACTCTTACCTACGTAAATAATAGGATGGTATACCGACCTTAACTTTTTTGCCCAACTTTTTTGCCCCGCTAAATCCATCTTCTCTTGTGTATATATATAGTTAGTTATTAATGAAAGCGGTCGCTCAATCCGATTTCGGAGGGTTAAACGATATACAGGGATTCAAGACCCGTATCTCCTAAACATGATTAAAAGAGTGCATCTTGTAGTGTCTGAGATTGTCCCCAAATGGTCCAATGAATGAACAAAGGTAGCTCAGGCTTTGCCTTGTGATCAAAGCTACGCATAACATTTCCCATCATTCATAATTCTTTATCTCTTTGCACGTCTTTCTGTTATGTCCAAATCACAAAGGGAATATATATGAAGAAGAAAACACGAAACAAAAGTAAAAATGCACTCACTTGGTAGGGTACACATGTATACTATTGTTCACCTGGTTCACACGCTCCCTCCTCTGGGGTTCAAACCTAATTCACACCCTACTATATATTCTAATACACCTGAATAGTCTTACAAGGGCTACTATATATTCTAATACACCTGAATAGTCTTACAAGGGTTATTGTTATTCGTAGCACGTGAAACATGCTATTCATATCACTTGTCCGACTACGCATTGCGGAGCCGTAATATTTTAAAATAATAATAATATTTGGACGCCGGCTACGTCTCCTACGCATCTGACATGCGTAGCCATTTTTTCCTTATTTTTCGAACGAATTGTCTTGATATGGACTACTATGTATCCGACATACGTAGTCGTAGCCATTTTTCCTTAATTTTTCGAACGAAATATTTTGATATGGACTACTATGCATCCGATATATGTATTCGTGACCATTTTTTCCTTTATTTTTCGAACGAAATATTTTAATATGGACTACTACGTATCCCATATGCGTAATCATAACCATTTTTCCTTTATTTTTCGAACGAAATAAGCTTGTTCCTACGGATTCATAATACGTAGTCGATAATGTGGTACAAATATCATGTTTCATGTGCTAGGAATATCAATCTCGTCTTACAATATATGTAACACTAGTCTTTTGTAATGATTGTAAAAAAAATTTTAATTATTTTTGTGTGGATAATTTCACATAATTTTTTGAATTGCTGCCAACCGAGGCCGAGGGCAGGATTGCAGGAAAGAATCGATGATAAGCCATTATAAATTTTCAAAAAGGCCTGGCTTATCAGGATTTTCCAACAATTCGTTTCAATATTAACTCAACTAAAGTGGACAAGGTAAACGGGAGCAAGTAAGATGATAAGCCATTATATGATTCCATTAAAATAAGATTGAAGTTAGTTCAGTCATTTAACGAGGGAAAACTCAGAAACCTCCTGTACCTAAAGAGAGGAAAGTCCTCCGAAAATTACCATGATTTTTCAACTGCTCAAAAGTTTGTCGTCCAGTTTAGATGCCCATGTTGTGGCTGCTGATAAGCACCGACTTGAGGCCCTGGCGCACCACCGCCCATTTGAGCCGCCATGTGATGGGCGTTGGCCATGACCGAAGGAGGCTGTTGCGGATGATGGTGGTGGTAAACTCCACCAGGGAACTGCATGTGAGAAGATTGTGTAACGCCAGATGGATTGTAGGACGCATGAGACTGCATATAGGCAGGATGCCCACCTTGCCCCTGGATATTGTAATATTGACCGGATTGCATTCCGGAGAGATCCCTCGGGTTCTGGATCCAAACTTCAGAAGTTTCCGCCTAATACCGCAAAAACACGGCCCATATTAGCATTCAACAGTACACCGTTGTCTTGGCTTCAGCTTTTCACCTTTGCTTACAGAAGTTGTTACAAGTCTGGCTATGCTATTACTAATAAAAGCAAGAAAGCCTTACCTGTGGACTAGGAACATAGAGATTGGAGTCTTTGTACTTGAGCCTGGATGAATCCTCAAGACCAGTTGCACTACCAACAATACCAGGAGCGTTGATGGCATACCCAGTTGGGCTACCAAAGTTCCCAAAACCCGATGCACTGACAGTAGGAACTGGTTTGAATTGCTGAACACCAAACTTCATGTTACCAGGGGCAAGGTGAGAGCTACCACCGGGCATCAAAACGTAGCTACTTCCGTTGGAGGGGTGAGCAAATGTAGGGTTGTTTGAATAACCAGGAAGTCCCATAGGAGGTACATAGACTGGAGAGAGGAACTGCCGATATGGCATCATATTCGCAAAATGTGAAACGTGGACTTGAGGATACATCTGTGTCAAAGGTGGCTGCTGTTGAAGCATTGCCATGGAAGATGAGGGAATACTGTTGGCAGAGTGCGATGTGAAAACCTGCAAAATTAAAAATGGAAGGATCTCAATGCTAAAACTTCATGCTACCCTGCCAAAAATATACCATCTAAAGTAAAACACACCACTAAATTCCATCCTGATATTCAACTTCACAACATGGAACTTAACAAAAACTACCCAGGTGGATTCGTTGGGGTAGACCGGCATATAAATGTTCCTATTGAATTTAAGTCAGCAATTTTGCAATAGCCAGTATTCAAATTATTATATATGCTGCTGCACATTAAACTCGTATAGACCCGGATAGTCGATATAATCCAAAAAAATGAAAAATGCCTTCATCTGATAGTGACAGATTTGGAGAAGTGAAACAAAACCCGCAATTTGAAGACAAAATATTAGTTCACAATCGATCGTATTATGTAGAAAGTGATTCTGGATGATTTACCTCCTGATGAGATGGAAGTGTCTGCTCCCGCTCAGTATCATCCACATGTCTAAAATAAGAAATGTCATAACCAGTCTGCGGGTCATATGCCTGTCAGACACAGGAGGAAAAAGATAGGTTACCTTATGCAGGAGATGTGTTCAATGAAGTTACCAAAAATATTTCAGTGCAAAACGGATCCTTAATCTATGCTTGAAAGATGAATGTTCAGATGGGCACTCACTGCAAAATTTGGCAGGTCAGAGACATCTTGATGTTGTTGCGACTCCGAAGCTGAGAAAGGTGGGCTGCTCTCTCTACCGAAACCTGTATCTGAGTACCTTTCCACTTGAAGGGAACTTACGGTCTGCTCTTCATCAGGAATTTGTTGTTCAGTTGCCACATCTGTGGGAGAACTAGAGCCAGAATTTCTTCTGTCATCCAATGGGTTCAACTGCTTCCTATTTAATATTTCATCACTGCAACATCCAAAAGTAATGTAAAACATCACCTCATTGTAAAGTAAAAGCCTAAAACAATTGCACACTACCACGAGATATCTGTAGAAATTTCTCGACATCTCAGAATAGACCATTTACATATATAACTAAAGTGCTAGGGACTAAATAAACAAATTTCCAGCAATATCCCTCTATCTTAACACGTGAAAAATTAGGACATGAAGCAATCAATTGAAAGCATGTGAACCACCACAATTCGTTTCTCTGATGTCTTATACGGTGGTCATTGAGAAAAATAACCCTTAATAACATGAAGTCATGTATTCTCAACTTTTCAGATTGGTTTCTTTGAATTATGTAGATTGAAGCTTTTGCATGAACACAATGCTTGTACTGTCAACGTTGAGCATTCTTATCATAAATCATTCAGTATAACGTAATTTAAATTATTTGATCATTTTTTTTCAAATGACCACTTACAGTATCACAAGCACCTCACCATTTTAGACAATTAAATTGAATGATTCCACTCAAACCCTGTAAATGATCAAAGAAGATACAGGATCCTCATTCCACAATCTCCTGTTTTTGGGTTAAAGCTTGATCAAGCTTAGAAGTTCAGTCAATATAGCAAAACAGAAACGATTGCTGAACCAGGTAACTACTTCAGATCGTAAAGAACGGATGTTTTAGGGCATAAAAAGTATCATATTTATGTGTCAGAGACTCAGGGCAAACTATTAATTACATCAACTTAACTTTAAGTGTAGTAGCACTCCCTCTCATACTCACTCCAACTGAACATGCCCATAATAATTAACCAATTTCTATTTTATAGTTTTGTTCTTTTCCTTCAGGGGAGGAGACCCGATTGCACCCAGATTCATGTTTCTCTACTTTCCATGCATCTCTTTCTCCACTTCTCGTCCTTGACCACTAAAATCATAATTTATTGTTTTTGTCATTTAGATATTTGAAAGGGTGTTAATGAAAATTGTTGTCTTTCCTAACGCATTTGCAAATGGCTAATTTGTCAGTTATGTTCGAATGGAGGGAGTGGCCAGCACAAAACCTTTGTAATTGGAAACAAACAAACCAGCCCCACTTTGTCTAGAGATAAAGGCCATAAAAACAAACCTTCCCGAAGCAATTATAGATTCACGACCCCCTGTTGCAGGTAGACCGGAAGTGGAACCCTGAGTTGATGTCAGATCCACACCAAAACTCCCAAAGGTCAGCCTGTAGCGATCATTTTCAGGCACACGAATATGTTGTGCTATAACTACATTTTGGAGCTTCTGGATACTGACTTGTGAAAGCTCATCATGCAACTGAGCTGGGTCTGTTTCATCAATTTTGGCATTATCAGAAGGTGAAGCTGACTTTAGAGGTGTACCAGTCCCTCTAAGAGTCGAAACTTTGGCCATTTGGCTTGATTTTGGTCTCCATTCCTTGCTAGGCACGGCACCTGATTCAAAAGGTAATTGATTTGGATGGAATCCAGGACAAACTCAAAAGGATTAAAATAAATGACAATCAGGGAACAAAAAGATTTAAAGACTACAAAGCAAAAACAAGTGCTCAAGAGGGCACACAATTGATCAAGTTAGAACATATGGCACATTATTGTGTTCATAAGCAATCACTGAGCAAAACGATATAGAAACACTGCATATCAAACCAAAGCAAAACATGATGTTTTCAAGACCTCTCCACGATGACAGAGCTCTCCGCCCAACAATTTCAACTTAGGCTCATCAAAAGAGTATGAAATAAAACCTTGATGCTTATCCCCGCAAGGTAACAAATCCCCAGTGAGGGGTGGAAGTTGTAGAGGAAAAACATGCATATGGTACAGGATGATACCTTTTTGTTGACCAACAAGTGGCTGATATTGCCTGGTAGTATGATGCTGATTCAAGAATGCTCTGCTGGTGTTCACCGTAGAAGACTGAGGAACACTAAAACTGCTGAGTAGATCCTTCTTGGGTCCATTATTTATTGAGCGAAATGATCCCGTGGTGGAAGAACTACCCTGAACCAAGTTTGAATTAGAACTGCTTTGGTGAGATGGTTGTTTGGAAGAACTTTCCACAGACTGCCTGTGGCCACCCACAACACCAACTTCACGCTTCATAGCAGGTGATCTCGAATTAGGTGAAGGAACATGGACAGGATCAGAAGCGGATGCATAAACACCTTCTACACAAGTGCTCGACGGTAGGCCGCTAGTTGGTCGTGATTGGGAGTCGCCTTCTTTATTAGTTTGTAGATGTGAAACTGAGTTAGAAACTGTGGACCTTTTCTCCTCAGACTGTTCTTTTCTATTTCCACTCGAATTTATATCCCGAGTAAATTTAGGTCGAGAATCAGTCACCCGACTAATGCTTTGAGAAATATATGCCCGAGAAGAGGGTTTATGGTTGTTGGAGGATGCACTGTCAGGGGAAAAAAGGGATATTAAAAAAGAGCCTTGATTTAACTATATAAGAGAACCTAAAGGTTTACAAGTAACAGGTTAGAACTCAGGATATAACATACTTGCATACCTTTTCTCAGAAACATTTTCTACTGCAGAATGATTATAAGATGCTGGACCTGTACTAACAGCAGGCTTAGTTTCTTTGTCCGGATTTTGACTCACTCTGTTGTCTCTCACAACACGAAACTCCAGAATTTTGGAAACTGGCTGCACTGCTTCTGCCCACCAGTCACCATGACACAATTAGAGTTAAATACATGGAAGTGTTCCAACCAACATGGACAAAAGCTAGAACTAATGCTCAAAGACAATAATGAGATATTTGCCTGGATTACATCAACATTTTCACATTAAACGCAATAGTTAACCTTTCAGGAAAGAAGCTAATACAAACTAGAATATTAATTCTATTAGTTTTAGTTATCTTCTTTAGTTTTAGTCATTACCTTTGTTTTTGTTTTGCCTAATAGTTAGTTTAGTTTCCCATATTCCCACCTCATAGTTTCTACCCACTTCCAATTTTCTCAATGTTCTCTTTCATTATTACTACTTCTGTTATCCAATTTTAGTAGTTAGTTATTTTGTTTCTCTATGGTAAAAGTAGGGCACAACTTTTAATTTGGGAGACAAGAATACTGAATTGCAATGCTGAGGATTCCTCAACATTCTTGTTTATGCAAGATTCTTGTTATTCAGTCCTATAAATGAGATCCTTGCTTCTAGTAGAATCTAACATTTGGTTTCCAAGCCGGTCAAGCCAACTTGTGACCAACACTTATCCTTCATTCCACCCACAACAAAACTTCCCAAAAAAACTTCCCACCTGCCACCGTAGATCCCAAACACTAGCATCAAACGTCCTGTGAATAGGAGATTCTTGTTGTGTGGTCCTAGGAGTGGGATCCTTGCATCATGTGGGTTCTTACCGAAACCTCTGGCTAATTCCTTATTAAAAGTACAGCTTACAGAAGAATAATCAATTACAGTGACTTATAGAACAAAACTATAAACTTAGCTACCAAGTTGAAAACTAACGCAATAAAAAGTCAACAATAAACTGCGGGAAAATACAATGCAGTAGAAAGCATCAATAAATTGAGCAAGAATATATTGCAATTTCACATACCAGGTATATTGTTCCTATAAAAAGGCCCTCTTCGAACATTAGTAAAATTTCTTTCAGCGGGATAGAACTTCGCAGTGTGATTTGCATTCTCAGTTCGCTTTCTATGTTCAGAGAAGTCCTTGAAACCGACATGCTGTGTGTGATTTGCATTCTCAGTTTGTTTTCTATGATCAGAGAAGTCACTGATACCTGCACTTTGTATGTGATTTGCATTCTCTGGTCTCTTTCTATGATCAGAGAAGTCCTTGAAACCTGCATTCTGTGTGTGACTTGTATTCTCAGTTCGCTTTCTATGGTCAGACAAGTCCTTGAACCCTGCATTCTGTGTGTGATTAGCATTCTCAGTTCGCTTTCTAAGATCAGATAAGTCCTTGAGAGCTGCATTCTGGTACACAATATCACATTCATGATTCATGAATAAAATATCAAAGAATACTGCAAGTCTGCAATGGTGTCAGCAACTAAATATTGCTACAACTCCGCCAAGAACATTTTATCTCAGAGAGAGAATGGCCATAAAATACATAGGATGACCTTGCATTTTCATTTAGATTCACTTTGCTTAATTTACCACACTGGGTTCTTACATATTATACAATTATCAACAAAGAAAGCAAACCCACAGACATAAGAACAGCTATCAATCACCACAAGCAACAAATAGTCCGCCCTTATCAAACTAGGCACTACTTTGGAGTTGCAAGGAAATAATTCTATACAAAGACATAACGTTAATAGGATATCAGGGGACACTTCAACAACCTAAAGGAAGAACTATTAATAATTTCAAAGACCAACTGCAAACACAAACTAGATATATTGAGCAACAAAATAAAACTGATCTTAAAACCCAACATATTCTCCCTGCCAAAATGGGACATATAAGATGAGAAATTTCCAGTTTCATTTATAATTTTGATGTACTAACACAATCTATGTAATGAAAAATTTTAACAAAAAAAGTCATAATCAAATTTCATGCTTATGAGAATTCATCTTTCTCTATAAAGGGGAAGGATCAAAATAAGAGAGAGAAATCAAGAAAAACACAAGACCGTTATTTTGAAGAATAAACAAGCAGCAAATACAATAAACGTCATTGAATGTGTTTGGCATGGTGTGCTCATACAGTATTTTTTTATTAATTAGGTTTTATGAGGTAGTTGAGACTTGAGAGGACATGAGAATGTCACTCACAAGGTAGGTGGCCTTTTGGTCATGCCAAACACACCCAGCAACTTATTACTCAGTTCATTCTCAAACAAAGATGTAAGAATGAGAAAGAGGCAACTAGCCAACCTTACCTCTTTTTTCTTGTCTCGCTTTCTTCTCACTTCATGAAAAAGACCTGGCTCGGTGAGAAAAGAGAAAATGTTACTAAAAAACCTAGTGCAGTAGCCACACTGAAAAACACTGATCAATATGTGAGAAGAACACTAAAGTATATGACGGGGTTATATTGTCAACCTAGAAGAGAACAAATTGAACAATAAGTACTCGGGCATCATAGAAAAGAGATTAAGGGAATAATATAAAACTTGGAGGACTAGCAACTGCAATTATGAATGATATATCTTCTTTTTGGTCTCAACTGTCAAATACCGCAAATTACAAATCTCAATCCGTGATGTTGTGCAAATGTACACAGAGCATATACACTCGGCTATCACAACAATCCTAATCAATTATCAATAGCCTGATCAAAGATAAAGTATAAAGAGAGCTTGTTTAGAAGGGTAGGGTGTTGGGGTTCAAGATAATTTCTTGGCCAATGCTTTTTGTACATACAATCTGGTAGTCCATGGAATACAGAATTTCAAGTGTTCACAAACACCCTTCTCATTTACGTAATCAGGTAGTACAAAACCAGTTGTATTCACACAGTCCATCAGAAGGAATCCAAATCTTCCTATTCAATGGCTGCAAGTATTCCAATTGCTTAATTGAACAAAACCTGCCTAAGTATCTGCGGGTTCAGTTCCAACATGCCTGAAGGCTTAATTCTTCGGATACTTAAGCTAGAATCAAAACATATAAAGCCATCAAACCACACAAAAAAAAATACAAATCCTATCAAAAAAATAAGGAAACAATTTGGAGGCGGGGGCATCAATGGGTCACCTTGGTTCAAGAGCTTCTGTGCAGCTTCGTTGACGTCCATGTGACAGTCCTTCAGAGCGGCGTAAACTTCAGTATCGGAATGGTTACCAGTCAACTCCTGAAGAGACTGGATGGTTTTCTGAAGATTTGTGGAGTGCAATTGAGCGCCACCTTCGGCCTTCAGAGCAGTGACCATCGCTGTTACAAAGTGACGGAATCGGAAGGCACCACAAGAAGGCTCTCCTCTCGGCGGGACTCAAATTTGGGGGAAATTAATTACTTCCTGCTAGTTAAGGCATTACAGCTTGAAAAATTAATAGCGAAATAAACCCTAGGAGAGAGAAAAGAAGAGGTGACAGGGAGGCGCCAGGCGGTTTGCGAGGGAGAAATGGAGGTATTGGATTGGAGAGTGGAGAGGGAGATGGGGCGGGCAGGGGACTATACAAAACCGAACCAAATCGTAACAAACACGACCAAACTAAAAATTAATTATTCTGACATTTTGGATGGAAACTAGGGGTCCGTTTGGTGGTATACTTGAATTATTTGAGGGATTAAAAATTTTCAATAATCTACCAATAATCTCAATAATCCCTTTATAGTTGGGTACTTTTTTTGGGCAAAATAATCCTTCAAAATAATCTGGACACAATAATCTACTAAATAACCCCATTTTTTTGCCACGCCGAACGCACCCTAGGTTCGGTTTCAGTTTGGATATAAAACCGAAAATATAAAATATTAGAACTTAAAACCGAAAAATATGAAATATTAGAATCTACAACAGAAAATATTAGGGTCGATTTCAGTTCGGTTTACGTTTGAACCTAAACGGATCTAAAAGTAATTGTTAATGTGATTGTATGAACCGACCCTTTTTTTATAATAATTCGGTTTTTTCAGTTTACCCGTCGATTTTGCAGTTTTTAACTGAAACCGAACCGAAACATATTTTTTTAAAATTGCAGACTTAAGACTGAACCTAAATTTTCGGTTTTTAGTTCGGTAAACCGAACCCTAACTTGCTCAACTCTAGGGAAGGGGGAGGGTTTTGAATTACACTCACTCATCGAACCTTTGATGTTTTTTGGGAAACCATAGCCCATTGACTAGGGTTATCCAAAGAGTTTGTAACACCCCAATTTATGGAAACTCGAAGCGTTACGGGCTAGAACCTCATAATGGGTCCCGACCCTCAGAGTAGCAACGACACAACGGATGTTACAATAAGACACAGACAAATGAAAACCAAAACTTATAATAAGACCAAATGTTTAAACAAAGGGAAGCGTAAAAGACTCGCAACCGAGTTCAAAACAAAAGGGAAAGCAACAACATAAACATAAACCCGTTCCCGTCCTATAATGTACGGGAACCCCGGCTGACCACACCATCCGGATCACTCAGCAGCACCTATATCCTGCAAGGCGTCTACAACATCGGTATAAACCGTTAGCTAACATTATAGATATCAGAAAGACTTTAAAGGCACAAACACACATAAGGTAAAGATAAACACATCAACATGCTCACAAACAGCCGGTTATTATCTTTCATTATGTTATCCAATTACTAATTCAACTTATGGTTGTTACACGAGAGTCGCTATGATCTCGCCTCCGTCCCCTTTCATCAACAGGAATAGAACGTATGCATCCTTCTGTCACCTGTTGAACTGGTCGCGAGAGCACCTCCCAGTTTCCCCATTATGAACTAGACAAGTGATAACCGCCCGGTTATATAATACACTTGGGCCAATTACGGTATAATAAGGTCAATCCTAGTTCCGGTTATCAATTATAACGATAATTAACAACACACCAAGCCAAAACAGTCAAACTAATACGGAATGAAGCTAAGTAAGTCCAAGGGACTTACCTCACTCGGATAACTCAGCAACAACTCAAATAACCTCAGACAAGAAGAACGGAAATCCTGTTCACACAAGGCATCACGAATCAGGAATCGAAACGATTGCTAGAAGTCTATAACTTCTAGTCTCCATGATCTATAAGAGATCTAGGCAAGATAGGGTCACAAACCCTAGTCATACAAAACACTAAGGGTCGACAACAACATCAAGGAACAAGGAAAGGAACGAGGAAATCAAGGAAGGAAGCAACTCACAAGAACGGGATTTACTGTAGAAGAAACTGCAGGGGCGGCGGAGCAAGGCGTAGGGGCGGCAAGACAGACATACGCAGGCGCGGGGGCGACGGCGTGACATTAAGCGTTGTCGGGGTTTCTCTCGACAAAAACTCTCAACAAGGGATCCAAAGCTCGAACCTTTGATCCAACCACGTCAAGACTCAACCTAAAGAGCCTAAGAACAGTAACACATCAACAATGGGGATGCCAACAAGAATCAAGGTTCAAACTTGATTCTTGGAGAAGAAGAAAGGAAGAATGAAAGACGAAAAACGAAACAGAAGGATGGACATGCAGCCACTACATGAACATGAGGAATGAGCAAAGAAAGATGAACTTACACGTTCAACAAGATCACAGGAAGCAAGGCTGCAACACTCGAGGGTTGAAGAAAGTGTAAGTAAGAAACTGAAAAAGGAAGAAAAGACGAAAATATATAGGAAAGGTCTGGAAAGATGATGGAAAGGACGTTCTAGGGTTAGAAAGAAGATAAGAAATCCGGCTCATAAGATAGAAGATCGGATCTTCTATCTATGGAAAGAAGATAAAACGAACGAAAACAAATCGGGTGCGATCTGTAGCGAATCCGCAGGGTAGGATCGCCCAACCACATGTAGGCACGTCCACCGGTCACGAGTCACCCGTGACCCGGCGGGTCCGGGTCACCACGGGTCCGGGTTCCCCCGGGTCGCGGGTACGGGTAAGGGTCGAGGGATCCTTACCCGTCAACCCAGTGGGTCTACCCGGTAACGGTCACATTTAAAAAAAAAAAAAATTCCCAACAGCTATATATCCGTTGGTTTAGCTGTTGTAACGACTATCTTATAAAAAAAATCAAATAAACAATAAACGATAATATCTAACCCAAAAACATTTCTATAAATACCCCAAATCAAATTCATTTCATCTCACACCAATTCTCATTCAATCATCTATTCACTCTCTCAATCTCTCCATAATTTCCAACTCTTACATTCAATTACTCTCATAATCTCATATTCTCATTCTCTTATTTTGTTATTAATTATTCATTTTACACTTGCTTCTACATTCAATTATTCAAACAAAAATGGCTAGCCGGGGAAGACATTCTGTTAGCGGTCCTTCATCCGACGGAGGTGTTAGCCGAGGATGTCATTCCGTTAGTGGTCCTCCAACCGGTTCGGATATAAGGCGGGGCTTAAGTGAAGATCACGAGATCCATGAGGAGGAGGATATCAATATGGAATCACCTCCTTTCCCCAACACCCAAGAATCCGAGACCCAATGCCCGGAGGAGCCGTTGAACAACACTCAACTATCGGCGGTCTTCCGATTTTGGTTCACAAAAGGTACTCCCGATGCCAACAGGATTTACTATGCCAAATGCAGTTTTTGTTCGGCACAATACAAGCACAAAAAGGGAGAAGGCTACGGGAACTACAAGAGGCATATTCGAAACAAGCATCCCGAAAAAATGGGATTGGCACGAGGACAAACACAACTAACCGGGTACGCATCTACCTCTAACCAACCTCCTTCTTTATTTACATATGATCATGCTTCTTCTATAGATGCATTTTCAGAAATGTTAGCCGTAGATTCTTTGGCATTTAGTTTTGCACAAAATGTTGGTTTTAATGATTGGATGCAACATCATGCTCAACCCGCATATAAACCGATTTCTCGCCAAACCGCTAAAAGAAAAATGATGCTTAAATATAAAATGCGTAAAGAAGAATTGATTAAATATTTTATGGAAAATGGTGATATTCAAGTTTCTATTTGTAGTGACATTTGGACCGACGGTTTTCAAAAAAAATCATATATGGGTATTACTTGTCATTTTGTTGATAAATTTTGAATTTTAAACAAAAGATTTTTAGCATTACGAGTTTTCAACGAACAACACACCGCCCAAAACATTGCCCGTTTGATTGCAAATGTTTTGGAAGAATATAGATTAATTTCACGAGTTTTTTCAATCGGTTTTGACAACGCCTCCGCTAACATGACTTCCATTAGAGATTTAACCAACTATTGTAAGCCGACGATTGGAGGTAAATTTTTTCACATTAGGTGTGCCGCTCATATTTTAAACTTGTGTGTTCAAGAAGGTTTAGCATATGTTGGACATTTAGTACAACCTATTCGAAAAATTCTTGATGAACTTTGGTCTAAAAAAAGTATAAGTACTAAATGGTATGCATATTGTAAACAAAATGGCGTTTATCCTAAAAAATTTCCAAAAGATGTTTGTACAAGATGAAACTCTACTTACAAAATGATTTCCGAATCATTTGAATATCGAGATCTTTTAAGTGGTTTTGCCGCACAACATATTGACGGTGATTTTGTTTTCGGTGAATCTTGGGTTTTAGCAAGAGATGTAATGGAGGTTTTTAAATAATTTTATGATGCTACTAATACTTTTAGCTATGTTTATATACCAACTTCAAACATATTTTGTTATGTAGCAATTAATATTGCATTTGCACTTCAATAAGGTCTTTTAATTGATAATATTTCACAAGCTATTTATACAATGCGAACTAAATGGTTAGATTATTATACAGCTATTCCCGATGTTTTTCTTATTGCATTTGTGTTAGATCCTAGA
Source organism: Fagopyrum esculentum (assembly GCA_033239045.1). NCBI lineage: Eukaryota > Viridiplantae > Streptophyta > Magnoliopsida > Caryophyllales > Polygonaceae > Fagopyrum > Fagopyrum esculentum. The sequence goes on from BSUD01000004.1 coordinate 132,071,605, forward strand.
CGTAAAATGGATGGTTTAAAACAATTTTTAGAAAGTTATTATGAATTTTTAGATTTACAACAAAATCCCGATTGTCATGTTTCTACCATAATTGCTAGAGTTAAAAAATTATTTGATGAATTATTGGTTCAATATCGTGTTTCCGATCAAGGTCAATCTTCTCAACCCCCTCCTCGTCCTTCATCTTCAACTTCATCTAAATTTAAATCAATTGCTAGAGATTTGTTTGGCCTGAAAAGGGCAAAAACCGCGTCGAGTTTCCTATTCGGAACTCGACAAATATCTAACCATTTCTTTTGAGTTTTCCAATGATGAAGAAGAAAAAGAGGATTTCAACATATTAGAATGGTGGAGCCGACCGGAGAGAATGAGGTTCTCTACCCTCTCAAGGATTGCGGCATAAATTCTCGCCGTTCCCGCCTCAACGGTAGCGGTTGAGCAAACCTTAAGCCGGAGTGGAAAGGTGCTCGATCCAATGAGATCAAACATGTTGCCCGAGATGTTGGAGGCACAAGTCCTACTAACCGATTGGAAGAAAGCGGAAATGCAAACACAAAAATACAACCTATCAGGGGAGGAAGGCGACGAAGATAACGACGAACGACAACAAACGTCATCGGATGTATTGGAGGGAGAGTCCGACGACTGAGGTAAGGGCCAATCGGGGATATAAACAAAGGTAAGAGAACTACGTGGGCTTTGATTCCTCCTCTCCGAGAGGATACGTAGGGAACCGGGATTCCGGTTCAAACCCAATTCTTCCCTTTTTATTTTTTTAAGTTCAAGCCCAATTCTTTTTTTTTTTTTAAGTTCAACCCAATTCTTCTTCTTCTTTTTTTTAATTGAGTTTCAAAATTAATGGCCAACCCGCTGACCCGCCGGGTCTGACCCGTGAACCGGCGGGTCGCCAACCCGGCGGGTTGGCCGTTTATACGGGTCCGGGTCACCCTTTCCAGACCCTTGACCCAGCGGGTCGGACCCGTCGACCCGGCATGTCCGACCCGTGGACTTGCTTAGCCACAGGGGCGGCTCATTGCCACCGCGGGGCGGTGACCGTCAGGGCTTGCCGTTGGGGCAGCCTTCTTCACCGCGGGGCGGTGAAGGCAGAAACTGGGGTCTTACATCAGATCCCCCTAAAAAGAAGTTTCGTCTCGAAACTTGCAACAACTCGAATGGTCACACCACGATAACATGGAAACGCTGAACACAACTCATATATTCCCACTCGAGGCACATAACTCAAAACGTCACAAAAACGTATGCAAGTCGACAAAAGGAAAAACCGTAACGTAACAACTATGCTAAATGCGTGTCCAGCTCAGCGTAAAACTCTGGATAGTTCCTCTGGATACTATCCTCTGTCTCCCAAGTCGCCTCATCAGCTTCTCGCATCGACCACTGAATCTTCATCATCGGTATGTCCTTCGAAAGCAAGCGCCTCGTACTACGCTCTAAGACAGCTATCGGATGCTCTACAAACGTATGGTCTGGCTTGACCACTAGATCTTCATGACTGACGGTGTGTCGCGGGTCCAGTATGTACTCCCATAACTGAGACACATGGAAGACGGGGCGAACACCCTCAAGCCTCAATGGCAAAGCAAGTATGTATGTTGTCTCTCCAACTCGCTCCATAATCTCGAAAGGTCCGACGTATCTGGGACTCAACTTCCCTTTGACACCGAAACGTCTGACGCCTCGTGTCTGTGTTGCTAACATCCGCTCACGGATCACCACTACTCGAACCATGTCATCCTGAATCTGCTCAAGTGCTACTCCACTAGCACTATTCAGCTCGTCCCAACACAACGGTGTACGGCATCTCTGTCCGTATAAAGCCTAATAAGGAGCCATCCTGAATTATGTGTGCCAACCGTTGTTATACGAAAACTCCACTAAGGGAAGGTGATCAGGCCACACTTGTCCCCAATCTAACGCAGATTCTCAACATATCCTTTAGAGTCTAGATGGTCCGCTCCGACTGACCATCGGTCTGAGGATGATAAGCAGTTTTGAACTGCAAACTCGTACCTAGGGCGGCATGCACTTGCTGCCAGAATCTCGAAGTGAACCGTCCGTCTCTATCCGAGACTATAGTCCTACGTACTCCGTGAAGTCTCACTATCTGCCTAGTGAACTCTTCTGCCAATCAACTTACCTGCCACGTCTTCTTGATCGGAATGAAATGTGCGGTCTTTGTTAGTCGATCTACTATGACCCAGAAAGCATCAAAACCCGGACTCGGTCTCAAGCCGGTAACGAAATCAATAGAGATGTCCTCCCACTTCCACTAAGGGACGGGAAGTGGGTGTAGCTCTCCTCCGGGTCGGTGGTGCTCAATCTTGACCTGCTGATAGGTCGCACACTGAGCTACATATCTCGTCACATCTGGCTTCAGTCCTCCCCACCGGAAAGAGCGTTTGACATCTTGATACATCTTACTCTCACCGGGGTGCACTGAGTAAGGTGAAGATTGAGCCTCTTGAAGGATCATTTGTCTCAACTCACGATCTGAAGGAACATATACACGCTCTTGGCGTCTCAAGATCCCATCGTCACCGACGGAAAACTGTGGTGCCTCTCCTCGAGACATCCGGTCTCGGATCTGTGTCAAAGATGGACAACTCTTCTACTTTTGTCGGATCTCAAGATCAGATACTATCTTCAGGGTGGATAGGTGATTGTCGAAATCCGGAAAGTGGATATTCATCTCTAGCCATGCAAGATCTCGTTGTAACTGTGGCTGAGTTGTCAACCTAGCGATCACCATCTCCCGGGAAGTCTTCCTATTGAGGGCATCAACTACCACATTCGCCTTCCCCGGGTGGTATAAGATCTCAAGGTCAAAGTCCTTGATCAACTCCAACCATCTCTTGTGTGGGTTATTCAACTCCCACTGAGTGAATATATATACTTCTGACTCTTATGGTCTGTGAATATCTAACACATAGCTCCGTACTAATAATGCCTCCAAATCTTCAAAGCGTGAACAACATCAGCCAACTCCAGATCATGGGTAAGGGCTCCTCGTATGTCTTCAACTATCTAGACGCGTATGCAATCACCTTACCCCTTTACATCAGAACACATCCTAAGCCAAGCTTGGATGCATCGTTGTAAACCACAAAGTCCTCAATGCCCTCTGGCTGAGCTAAGATAGGAGCAGAGGCCAACCTCTTCTTGAGCTCCTCGAAGATCTGCAAGCACGGCTCGGACCACACAAATCTCGTAAGACTTCCTCAACAAGGAAGTGAGATGTCGGACGATAACTGAAAATCCCTCACAAAACGTCAGTAGTAGCCCGCCAATCCTAAGAAGTTGCGTACCTCCTTGATGTTCTTAGGAGGCGGCCAAGAGGCTACTAACTCGATCTTTGCCGCATCTACTTTGATCCCTTCAGCTGAAACGATGTGACCAAGGAATGCTACCTCGGACATCCAAAACTCACACTTAGAGAGCTTGACGTAAAGCTCTCTATCCTCCAGGACTTGGAGTACGATCCTTAAGTGTTCTGCATGCTCCTCTCTACTACGAGAGTACACCAGAATGTCGTCTATGAAGACAACTACATACTGGTCTAGGAAGTCGATGAAGATGATGTTCAACAACTCCATGAAAACTGCGGGCGCGTTCGTGAGCTCGAATGGCATCACTACAAACTCGTAGTGTCCATATCTGGTCCGAAATGTCGTATTGGTTATATCCTGCTCTCTCACCCTCAATTGGTTATATCTAGATCTCAGATCGATCCGTGAAAACACTGAAGCTCCATGCATATGATCCAATAGATCGTCGATACGGGACAATGGGTACTTATTCTTGATCGTCACCTTATTAATCTCTCGGTAATCAATACATAACCTCATTGACCCGTCTTCCTTTCTAATAAAGAGTACTGGTGCGCCCCAAGGAGATACACTAGGACAGATGAAGCCCTTCTCAGCTAACTCTTTGAGTTGTTTCTTCAACTCAAGCATCTCGATAGGCGCCATACGGTAAGGAGCCTTTGAGATCGGTCTTGTCCCGGGATCTATATCAATGTTAAAGTCTACACTCCTAGGTGGAAGTAAACCTGATGGCTCTCCAAAAACGTCAGTAAACTCGTAAGCTACTAGAATCTCCTCCAAAGCTGGACTCGTGCTATCCTTCATGGCGTAACACCAAAATCCTCACAACCCTGACCGATAAGTCTCGCATCTCGAACTGTACTGATGACTGTACCGGTCTTCGCAAGATCCCATCCTCTAAAGATTTCCATATGGTATGCTGATAGCATGTATTATAGTCTATGTTTTGGGGTTGGTATGGACGTTTTATCTTCTTAAATCTACATGCATGGCTGTATATTCTTGACAATTATGTCGTTTTGTTTACCTTTGCAAGAATCAAGGTCTACACCTAGTTTTGTTGTAATTGTAGAAAAATGGCACGTTTTGGAGCGATAGGAAGCCAAGGGACCTAAGGAGTCATTGGAGCTACATTATGGAGTATTGAGGAGCTACAAGGAAAGCATAGAAACCATGGAAGTTGGACAAAAGTTTGATTTTGGATCAGTTTTGAGAGATTTGCACGTAATTGAAGATCATCTCAGTTGGCTACATTATCACCTCGACCGAGATGAATTACTAGGCTGGATCGAGACGCACGGCCCATGGCCCATAAGATCTTTTATTTTTGGCAAGTGATTCTCCTATAAATTGGAAGATATTTTCTGGATGGAAGGAGGGTTGGTTAACTGATTAGTTTGGAAGATTGAAGATATTCCAAGGAAGGAAGGAAGTTGAAGGAAGATAACTTTGATGTGAAAGTTGAAGGCTTTTGAAGGAAGTTGTAAGATTTTCTTAGGTTCTTTGATTGTTGTCTTTTGGTTTGTGATTAAGGAACACAATTTGCTGGTTGTTTGGATTGTTTGATTGTTTTATTGATTGATTATTGAGACCTTTGTGTTAAGGTTTTTTTGTTTGAATATTGATTCCTTTTTCATATACTTGATTGTTATTATCATGATGATTATTGGCTAAATTCTTGTGCGGTTCTAGGGTAATTGGCTGAAGGTTGTGGGAAAACGATGAAAGAATGAGCCTTTACCTTAGTGAACCCTGAAAGCTCGAGCCAAACCTTAACCGAACCTCACCTCGGTCGGTTCATAGAACATCTTGACCGAGATCGGACATGAATTGAGCAAGGCGTGAACTTATCTGATCCATACCTGAGTTTATGTTTTAGTTTGCCAAATCCTATCCTTGTTGCACCTTTCCTGGTCCATACGCAAGCCTAGGATGAGACTTACCCGGTGATTCCTTTGCTTGTATACCTATAATGATGAGTGTTAGGTAATAAAGGTTTACACTTTATTAGGGTTTGAGTGTGCCTTCATCCTACCTTTGTGAGTTATCCTGAGACTTACCCGGTAAAGGTTAGTTCTATTCCCTTAGGTGGTGTGTTGGTTTGAGATTATAGTTCATTTCCTTAGTATCTTGAGACTTACCCGGTGAGAGGATCTTTGGTTTGGGATAGTGAGTAGTGAGACTTACCCGGTGATCTATTCCCACCTTAGAAATACCTTCCCTTGCAAAACCTCATCTTTGTCCACGTTATCCTTTGATATCTTGAGTCGGAACCACAACTAGATGCTTTGACCTCTAGAATTTGCATTCCTTTACCTGATTATTATATCATCTTGTTTTGTTGCTTTGCTTTTGATTGAAAACCTGATATACCGTGCTTTGTTTCACCATAGTCCTTGTGTTCGACCCTGGAGTATTTGCTGTTATTACAATTGATCCGTACACTGCGGGTTCGCATATTGTTTAGGCATATATTTTAGGTTATACATTTAAAGCTATTTCGTTCACGATTACACGCACGTCTGAGAGCAAACACTTGCATCTGTAGTTACCGTCACTGTCCTCTTGCCGATTTCCAGAACTGCTCGATGTCGATCCATCCAATCCATGCCGAGGATAATTGCTTCATGTACTAAGTACATGACAAAGAAGTCAGTTGGCCAATCTCCACCTCCCAATCTAATAGGGCAATCGCGAACCTCTCGTGTACCTCTAATCTTACCCCCATCAAGTAATCCTTAAAGAAGGGTTTCCCCTCTACGGTAACTAAGGTCAATCTATCTAAACATGCATCTAATATAAAGGAATGCGTAGCACCGGTATCGAAAAGAACTCTGACAGGAAAACCATTATAATGAATGGTACATATGGTCGTTGGGGCGGTCGACTCCACTGCACCTCTCAGCTCATAAACTCTAGCTGAGGCACCTCTGGTGTCCGAAGTACCACCTCCTCGTCCTCTACCCTGACACGACGTGGAAATCTAAGGAGCGGTAGAACCAGAAACTCTCTACTGCTGTTGGTACTGAGGTCTATGTCCTCCTCCTACAGCACTGGCAGGTGAAGAACCCTGCTGCGATAACGCCTTGCCCAGGCGGCAGAACGCAACTCTATGTCCGGGCTTGCCACAAGAGAAACAAGTCACAAAAGCCTTCTTACAATCCTCCCTCATGTGTCCGACACCTCTGTAGTTAAAGCACTGCCGTCCTTTGTCGGAACTCTGTATCGACTGCTGAAAACTAGAACGTCCCGACGTCTGACTACGCCCAAACCCAGCTGCTCCAGCTCCAGCACTAGCTGGTCCAGTCCTTTGTCTCTTCTTAGGACCTTCTGTCTGAGAAGCTCTCCTCTAACCCAATCGGTCTCGCTCGTAAGCAGATGCTCTATCCTGATAGTCTGTCAAGGAGTCACAACGGAACCTAGCAAGATAAGAGCGGGTAGACTCTCTCAACCTTCGAGAGAAAAGGTAAACATGTTGATCCTTAGGTGGTGCATACGGACCCAGTAACGATAGCTCCTCTTGGAACTTGCTGACAGTCTCAACAATTGGCAAATCCTTGAATCTGGCCTCGAGAAAATCCTGAAGACGATCTCTCTTCATAGTTGCATGGTAGTATCGATCCCTGATCACCGTCTTCATATGCTCATAACTAGTGACCTTACTACGAGCGGTCCTCCACCAGGAATGAGCTTGATACTTAAGCAGCGTCTGTGCTATGTCGGCTCGACGTCCCTCAAGGCAACCAATCGCCTCCATAGCAGAATCCAACTGTCCCAGCCACTGCTCCACCTCTAATCCAGTCTTCCCCATGAAAGTGGGAACCTTCAGCTAGTCTAAAGCCTTCAACCAACCATCGGGCCTTGGCTTTCTCGCCTCAGCCGACGCTCTAACAACCTCAACAACTCTAACGGGCGGGGCGACGATCTGTGTAACTCTCTACGAAACCTCAACTAATCTCGCAGGAACTGGCGGTGCGGGTGCAGGTCCTCCAGTCCTAATAGCATCCTCAACTCTCTACACGTAGTCGCGATATGCAGAAACTCCGATGGACACTAGGCCGGACTCGGTCGACTATGCCCTTTGTGCTCTTGACCTAGCAACGGTCCCATTCTCAGCCTCAAGAACAACGCTCTCAGCAACTTCTTCAACGAACGCCTCAATGATAGGCGGGTCAACAACTGGGGCTTGGCCCTGACCTCTTGCTAGTGGAGGTCTTCATATACGTCTTCATTCACGGACAGTAGGTGGAAGTGGTGGTCAACCCTTTCCTCGCCCCTTAGCAGATGTAGTACACGTTATCTGCTATAAGGATAACTATATAAGAATATATATAAGGTCACACTACAGCTGAAGCAGTACTCCAAGAAAAGTATATAAAGGCCAATAACAAAGAAACACTAACTGCTGAGATCCGCGGAGGTAGTGGTTGTCGCTCGTACATCTATCCTAGGTCGACAAGTTTAAAACAAAAACCCCCTTTTGAAAACGTAGACCCCTTGCAGGTTCTATTTATTTATCTATCCGACATTTAGAAGATTTCAAGTGTCATTGTTGCCAACCTAGAGCTCTAATACCATATTGTAACACCCCAAGTTATGGGAACTCAAAGTGTTACGGACTAGGACCTCATAATGGATCCCGACCCTCAGAGTAGCAATGACACAACGGATCTTACAACAAGACACAAACAAATGAAAACCAAAACTTATAATAAAACCAAAGGTTTAAACGAAGGGAAGCGTAAAAGACTCGCAACTGAGTTCAAAAGAAAAGGAAAAGCAACAACATAAACATAAACCCGATCCGTCCTATAATGTACCGGAACCCCGACTGACCACATCGCCCGGATCACTCAGCAGAACCTATATCCTGCAAGGCGTCTACAACATCGGTATAAACCGTTAGCTAATATTCTAGATATCATAAAGACTTTAAAGGCACAAACACACTTAAGGTAAAGATAAACACATCAACATGCTCACAAACAGCCGGTTATTATCTTTCATTATGTTATCCAATTACTAATTCAACCTATAGTTGTTACACGAGAGTCGCTACGATCTCGCCTCCGTCCCCTTTCACCAACAAGAATAGAACGTATGCATCCTTCTGTCACCTTTTGGACTGGTCGCGAGAGCACCTCCCAGTTTCCCCATTTTGAACTAGACAAGTGGTAACTGTCTTGTTGTAACGCCCCAAAATTTGGGCGCGTTTGCGATATTTATCTTTCCGACTTTTATATATATATTTCATTTCCTATGTTGAAATTATTACATAATCTCGTAAAAATAAATTGCGAGAATGATTTTGTATTTCAAAGTATATTTTGCGAGTTTAGTTGTATAATCGATCCACATATATTTTCCGTATCTTTATCGATATATTTCATTTCCCGTGTTCCAAACGCATTCGATCGAGTTTATTCGAGTACTCATTTTATTTTATTTTATTTTTATTATTTTTTTTCTTTTATTCTCCCTCCTTCCTTCCCAGGTGATGATTGACCCTCCTCTGTTGTCTGTTCTGGCCGACCCCTCGCTCCCATATTTGCTGCTGCAAATGACCCCTTGCAAGCCGCAACTGCTACCCATCGGACTACCTTCTCTTCAACCTCCTCCCATCCTAACTCAGTCTCGCCGCCACCGGATGCTGCCGCCGTCTCCAGGCCGAGAGGAGTAACCGGACCCCAGCGGCGCCTCTCCCCTTTGCTCTCTCCGCCACTGCCCCACCACCTCTCGCCCTTGTGCACCTCGTCTGAACTGTGTCCCCGCCTTCGGATTGGAGCCGTGCCGGAGGGAGCTGTGGCCGCCGCCTGCGAATCTCGCACCACCTTGCCGTCTTCGTCCACCGGCGCTCCTCCAGGAAGTCCTGGCCGCCGCCCTGCTTCCTTCTTCGCTTCTCGCTGCCTTCAAATGGTTCGAGAAACCCTACTCACCAATTAAGCGGGTGTTTAGAACTTTTGCAGTATTTGCAAAGGTGTACCCATATTTTTAGATTGTTGCATTTATGCCCTCTGTTGGGTTATTTTCATAAAATGCCGCAATACTTTAATTAACAATGATGACCCATATTTCTAAAAATGTATAATTGCCCCGGAAAATAAGTTAGCGATTTTTGTTTTAATCTTGGTTTTGAAAATGAGTTTTAACCTTATATTTATATAAGTTATCTTCCGTTCAAATTTAGCGTATAAGCTAAATTTGTTTAGTTTTCGTGTTAGGTTCGGAAGCACCCCGATAAAGGCCCAACGAATCCATATCAACATCCATGGATCGTCTTCCGTCTTTGGACGTCATGTGAGTACCCTCTTCCCCGAGCTTACGTTCTTACTCGATTTAGTTATGTTTAGTATAAGTATCATGCTAGGTTGGATCAAACATAACTTAGAGCTAATGCCAAGTAGTGGCTTTGAGCCTTAGGTGAGTTTTGAGGATTTGATATTGTTTGATGGATTGATTATGATTCTAAGCTAGAAGTGGTATTGCGATCTAGTGAGGTTGTTATAAGGATTCGAGTATATGGTTTTATCTTGTGAGAACCATTAGGCTTGAGGTGTTGGTATTATCTTGTGAGGTTGTTTATGACTTTAAGTTGTATGTTGACCTTGTGAGAATTTAGGGGTTGAGGTTGTATGATTGTCGAGGTTGGGGATTAGAACGAGAGTATCCTAGCTTGTGTGTGATGGTTATGACCTTGTGGGATCGTGAGGACTAGGAGTTTGTTTATCCTAGTATGTGTTATGGCTTATGATCATGCTAGATTATAGAGTCTAGAAGTCTAAGGACTTCTAGCTTGTGTTGAGTGTGATGTGAGCATGAGAGATTCTAGGATGCGGTCCTAGAACGTGAGTCAAATGATCTCGTGAAGATCATTTGTGTAGAATTCTTAGACTTCTTGAGTTGAATGAGTTGTTTATATAGTTATCTTCTTGTCAGCAGGTTATGGACTTCCTCCCTAAGGAAGCGAGAGTGTTGTGAGTTGAGTGTGGTGACGAGGTAAGTCTCCGGACTTACTTAGCTCGTATTCCTTGTATTAGCGTTGATGCGTGTTTGGTGGTGTGTGTTTATTGTTTATGTTATAACAACTAAACCGGAAATAGGATTACCGACCTTTATATATATTATTTTGGCCCAAGTGTATGATAACGGGCGGTGACATCATCTGCCTAGCTCTTGCGAGAGTCTAGGAGGTTCTTGGCGACTAGCCCGTGCTGGTTAGACGGTCGGAGGCATCCGCACCGTTCCATGCCGGTAAGTAGGGACCGAGGTGGGACCACGGTGGTCTCGTGTCACAAAACTAAGTTGAATTAGAACGGGATATGACTTAATAATAAAAAGATAATAAACCGGAATTGTGTGCTTTGAGAATGTTGTGTGTTTATGATAATTTACTTGTGTTTGTGCCTTTCCCATTGATTCTAATGCTTCGAATATGAGCTAACGGTTTTATATCGATTGTTGTAGTTGATGTGCAGGATAGAATGTGGCCGAGTGATCCGGAGGAGTGGGCAGCCGGGGTTCCGTACATCTTAGGTTGTTTTGGGTTTTGGAGTCTTTGTGTTGTTGTTATTGTATATTATGTTGATGTTGTTGTAAGGACGGCTGAAGTCTTTTCTTTCTTTTATTTTCGGGTTTCATAACATTGCATAAAAATGTACTTCGGTTTTTGGGTTTTGGTTGGAGTCGGGTTGTGTTTTATTCTTCGTTTATTATGTTGGTATGCCGTGTGTATGGCATTTTGATCTTTGGTGTTGATTATCGGCTGAAGTCTTTTGTTGTTTTCCTTCGGGTTTCTTATCATTTGCATTAAAAGGAATTTTGGTTTTGCCTTTATTTGTGCCATGTTGAAAGATCCGGTGAAATTGTTGTCAGGCTAAGGGTCGGGACCCATTGTAAGGTCCCAACCCGTAGCATCCCGAGTCCCGTGGATTCGGGGTGTTACAAAAGTGGTATCAGAGCGATGACGAGTCCCGAGGTCCCAACCCGTAGCATCCCGAGTCCCAACCCGTAGGGAAGCAATCTGAAGTTGTGGGAGTGGTTCCGAGAAAGCGATGACAAGTAACAATGAAGTGAAGTCGAGACAACAAAATTATGATTCTTCAAGACGACGCATGAATAACTAAAGACGCGGAGCGGGAAGGAAAGGAGTGCATACTAGCAAGGGTAGAAGTGGTATTTCCTTGAGACGTGATGTTTTTCCTAGATGATCCTAAGCATGGGAGTCAGAGTGTGAAGTGTGGTCGAACTAATACGAAGATTCATGAGATGCGTAAGTTAAGCTTACAGAAGAACTAAAAAGTGAAGTGACGGTTTTTGTGAGAGCTTAAGCGGGAGACTTCTTCAGAAATACGAGAGTTATGAGGAGGATTACATGGCAAAAGTTCACATAGTAGAATTACCTTGCGGAGTCAATCGTTTTCCGTCGTGGTGATGAGACTGAGCAATGTTAAGAAGGAGAAAGTGTGTGTGAGTGATGATCTTCAAAAGACGAAAGATGAAACAAGGGGCGAGGATCGAAAGACTTAAGTTACCAACCAAGAGAAGAGAATGGTTATAAACGATAGAGATGTGGGGAAATTACACTTACAACACATTATGAAGGACGGTTAAGCCTATGAAGTTGGGTCATTTGACACAAAAGAGCCGAGAAGGTGTAGTTATCTAACAGAAGTGGAAGGAAGAGGGGAGCGTAATAGGAGCTAACGGAGTTGAAAGTAGAGTTAAATGAGCTAGTGAAGTTAAGGCGGAATACCCCGAGAAGGTATCCTTCAAGAGTATGGTAACATGGAAGTGAGGTAGGAGGGTAAGTCGTTGATCTTGGAGAGGGTCATCCATGAGTTAATCGGTGACCACCAAAAATGTACAGGTGTAGGTTGTATACTGGTGGATGTAGGTTGGGAGAGTAACCCAGGAGATGGGATCATGAAGAGGGGTAACAAGAACGTGGAATATTCGTGGTGGTTGAATGTCAGCAACAAAGAGGTGTATCAAGGATCAGGTAACAAATTATCGATTCCAATAAATGATAGTAACATACCGTGTGGGGAGGAATTGTAACGATCTGGTGCGACCTTCTTAGGTCATGGGTTTGTCACAGGGAGAAGGACACATATCAGGGTAAGGGGGAATGAAAAGACAAGAAGGAAGGTGAGTCTTCTATGGTTATTGTGCGTAAAGGGAGTATATGTGAGGGGATGTATGGTATTTTATTCTAAGGTAATGGAGGTCATGTTCACGCGAGCAAAAGCTAAGTCAAGTGTTGTGACTCGCATGGTGAAGCCATAGTGGTTGTGACGTGAAACGAGGAACCTAGATTAGGGCAACGCTACAAGCTTAGAGTTTATGATGTTAGTACCTGGAGATGTAATGGGTTTGCTATTTCAGTGGTTTTGGATGGGGAACTTCTTCTAGCATTTCCCACGGGGATACAGGTACGGTTGTGAAGTTGTTCAGGGAATATCACGAGATGCATAAGGTGACCAACAAGAGTAATAGAAGACCAAAGTTTTGAGGTTGTTGATATGAGATGTACAAGGAGTACATGAAAGGTTGGGGTTAGAGCCTCTACGGTCAGTTTGACGTTACATAAGGAAATGAAGTATAAATTTCTACGCCTACTTGAAGAAAGGAGGTCTACGGTGAAAGCTTACTTAGACAACGAAGAGCTCCTTCCATATGTTGGGATGCCATGGAAAGCGAAGAAGATAAGATCAATTGTTTTGAAACACGGTTAAGTCTTGCAGTTTGGACCCTTATGGCTGCACATAAGTGAGAAACCCTAGAAGATTTTTACAATCATGTCATCTAAGAGGGAGAATGAGATAAAGATAAAGGAATAATTAAATAAGGCTACAAGAGTCAGGAGACTCGAGCAAGTCTCTCGAGTTCAAGAGATGATGGATGTTGGAAAGAAGATGGTAACCGTTGTAGCTAAAGATGGAACAATACACGTGTTTAAAGGACGTCACCCCAACATATCGAGGTAAATCCTTAGTATCATGACCACTTGTAAAGCGATAAGACAAGATTGTGTCGGCTATTACGATATGTGATGGGAAGAGAAAAGATGAAACCTGAGATATCACAGATTCGAATACGTCAGAATGTGGAATTTTCCACTAAGGTCGAGCTTGATTTAATTCCGATGTCTAAGGCGCCGTATGGAATAACACTTTTGTAGAGACATGAGTTGTGGAAGCAAGTAAGGGAGGAATTGCGAGAACTTAGTGATAAGATTTCATTAGAATTAGCGAAATGCCATAGAGAGCACCAGTCTGCGAAAAGAGAGACGATTATCTCCGCTTATACATCAATTACCGTTAGCCGAACCAAATAACAACGAAGAACGAGTATCCCTCACCACGGATAGATGATTTACTCGATCGGTTACAAGGGTCAGTAGTCTCTTCTAAGAATGATTTAAGGTCTATTTGCCACAAACTAAGAATTCGAGATTGGGATATTGCAAATACTGCATTCCGGACGAACCATGGTCACTACGAGTTGAAGAGATTCCAAATAGGCTTATTAATGCCCTGAATAAGATATTTCGGTCTACTCTCGAAGAAGAGAGAAGTTGTATGACAAGTTATCTTGGGATGACAACCCCGAAGGACGTGGAAGAAGTTACAAGTTTCCTTAGATGTGCTGGTCATTACCGGATTTGTAAAGAGAATTTCCAAGTATCACCATCTATGGCTAACCTACTCTGGATGACAATGAAGTATTGGGTGAGACGAAAATGGATCATGGAGATGTTGAGAGTTAAGAGGAGATTCATTGGTGCAACTGTTTTGAATTTGCCTCGATGTGTGATGGGTTTGAAGTGTACAAGTGATTCTCCAAGACAAGGTCTTGATTGAGTATTGAGGAACGAGATAAAAGTAATAGCATACGTGTCTTGTTAATAGAAATAGTATGGAGTAAAGTGATTCCTCCATTACTTGGAAATTGAAACAAGAATTGAGAAAACGTAACATCAAAGTTTGGTTTAGCGGGGCCAATTAAGAAGTTTGATCTTCTGTGTAGGAGGAAATAAAGGAGAAACATAATGAAAATATTGCATTGAGAAAGACCCGAGAAGGAAGTTGAGTTCCAACATATCGGACCCTTTTGGAGATCTTAGCGCGAGTTGGAGAAGTGGCTGACAAGTTGATGTTGCCACCCAGTGTTTCATGTGTATCAATCTAGAGAGTACATACATGACTCGAGACATGTTTTCAGTCATGGGGTTCTAGTGGCAGACGAGGAACTGATGAGGCTAACTGGAAGACGGAAGGTAGTATCTTTGGAGGAGTTTTACGTTGAGCTAGTAGCATCGATAGAATCAAAAGGTTAGACCTAGTTCTTCCCTTGGTTGTGTTATGTGCATGTGTGATGATATGTATAGTTGTGTCGTGTGCGCGAGTGTGTTATATGACCTGACATATCTTGCGATGGTAGTTTGAGTAGTTTGTGTAGTTTGTATATATAGATTATAAGGTTTCAATCTTCTTAGCGTGAGAGTTCATACTTCGGCCTTATGGGACCGAGAAGTTCGGCGTGTGGCAAGTTTCGGGACGAAACTTGTTTTTAGTGGGATCTAATGTAACGCCCCAAAATTTGGGCGCGTTTGCAATATTTATCTTTCCGACTTTTATATATATATTTCATTTCCCATGTTGAAATTATTACATAATCTCGTAAAAATAAATTGCGAGAATGATTTTGTATTTCAAAGTATATTTTGCGAGTTTAGTTGTATAATCGATCCACATATATTTTCCGTATCTTTATCGATATATTTCATTTCCCGTGTTCCAAACGCATTCGATCGAGTTTATTCGAGTACTCATTTTATTTTATTTTATTTTTATTATTTTTTTTTCTTTTATTCTCCCTCCTTCCTTCCAGGTGATGATTGACCCTCCTTTGTTGTCTGTTCTGGCCGACCCCTCGCTCCCATATTTGCTGCTGCAAATGACCCCTGCATCTCCTCTGTGCAACCCTTCCCCTACACGCCATCTCTCTTCTCACCTCTTCCTTGTTTTCCTGTTTCTCTTCTCTCCTCCCTTTATTTTTTTTCCTCTGTGCAACTCTTAGAGCCAATGGTAGCTGTTGCCGCCTTCAAACCACCACCTGAGGAGCTACCTCTCCCCTTCGTGCCATCTCCTTGCCGCTCCTGGGGAGATAGGGCCACCGCCGACCGTGAGCCAGTGAAGCAGGCTGCTGTCCTTGCAAGCCGCAACTACTACCCATCGGACTACCTTCTCTTCAACCTCCTCCCATCCTAACTCAGCCTCGCCGTCACCGGATGCTGCCGCCATCTCCAGGCCGAGAGGAGTAACCGGACCCCAGCGGCGCCTCTCCCCTTTGCTCTCTCCGCCACTGCCCCACCACCTCTCGCCCTTGTGCACCTCGTCTGAACTGTGTCCCCGCCGTCGGATTGGAGCCGTGCCGGAGGGAGCTGTGGCCGCCGTCTGCGAATCTCGCACCACCTTGCCGCCTTCGTCCACCGGCGCTCCTCCAAGAAGTCCTGGCCGCCGCCCTGCTTCCTTCTTCGCTTCTCGCTGCCTTCAAATGGTTCGAGAAACCCTACTCACCAATTAAGCGGGTGTTTAGAACTTTTGCAGTATTTGCAAAGGTGTACCCATATTTTTAGATTGTTGCATTTATGCCCTCTGTTGGGTTATTTTCATAAAATGCCGCAATACTTTAATTAACAATGATGACCCATATTTCTAAAAATGTATAATTGCCCCGGAAAATAAGTTAGCGATTTTTGTTTTAATCTTTATATTTATATAAGTTATCTTCCGTTCAAATTTAGCGTATAAGCTAAATTTGTTTAGTTTTCGTGTTAGGTTCGGAAGCGCCCCGATAAAGGCCCAACGAATCCATATCAACATCCATTGATCGTCTTCCGTCTTTGGACGTCCCGTGAGTACCCTCTTCCCCGAGCTTACGATCTTACTCGATTTAGTTATGTTTAGTATAAGTATCATGCTAGGTTGGATCAAACATAACTTAGAGCTAATGCCAAGTAGTGGCTTTGAGCCTTAGGTGAGTTTTGAGGATTTGATATTGTTTGATGGATTGATTATGATTCTAAGCTAGAAGTGGTATTGCGATCTAGTGAGGTTGTTATAAGGATTCGAGTATATGGTTTGATCTTGTGAGAACCATTAGGCTTGAGGTGTTGGTATTATCTTGTGAGGTTGTTTATGACTTTAAGTTGTATGTTGACCTTGTGAGAATTTAGGGGTTGAGGTTGTATGATTGTCGAGGTTGGGGATTAGAACGAGAGTATCCTAGCTTGTGTGTGATGGTTATGACCTTGTGGGATCGTGAGGACTAGGAGTTTGTTTATCCTAGTATGTGTTATGGGTTATGATCATGCTAGATTATAGAGTCTAGAAGTCTAAGGACTTCTAGCTTGTGTTGAGTGTGATGTGAGCA
Organism: Fagopyrum esculentum; assembly: GCA_033239045.1. Classification (NCBI taxonomy): domain Eukaryota; kingdom Viridiplantae; phylum Streptophyta; class Magnoliopsida; order Caryophyllales; family Polygonaceae; genus Fagopyrum; species Fagopyrum esculentum. Next base: position 132,088,389 of record BSUD01000004.1, read on the forward strand.
TGAGAGATTCTAGGATGCGGTCCTAGAACGTGAGTCAAATGATCTCGTGAAGATCATTTGTGTAGAATTCTTAGACTTCTTGAGTTTAATGAGTTGTTTATATAGTTATCTTCTTGTCAGCAGGTTATGGACTTCCTCCCTAAGGAAGCGAGAGTGTTGTGAGTTGAGTGTGGTGACGAGGTAAGTCTCCGGACTTACTTAGCTCGTATTCCTTGTATTAGCGTTGATGTGTGTTTGGTGGTGTGTGTTTATTGTTTATGTTATAACAACTAAACCGGAAATAGGATTACCGACCTTTATATATATTATTTTGGCCCAAGTGTATGATAACGGGCGGTGACATCATCTACCTAGCTCTTGCGAGAGTCTAGGAGGTTCTTGGCGACTAGCCCGTGCTGGTTAGACGGTCGGAGGCATCCGCACCATTCCATACCGGTAAGTAGGGACCGAGGCGGGACCACGGTGGTCTCGTGTCACAAAACTAAGTTGAATTAGAATGGGATATGACTTAATAATAAAAAGATAATAAACCGGAATTGTGTGCTTTGAGAATGTTGTGTGTTTATGATAATTTACTTGTGTTTGTGCCTTTCCCATTGATTCTAATGCTTCGAATATGAGCTAACGGTTTTATACCGATTGTTGTAGATTGCCTTGCAGGTTAGGAAAGCGGCCGAGAGATCCGGAATAGTGGGCAGCCGGGGTTCCGTACATTTTAGGAGTGGGTTTTGGTTGGAGTCGGGTTGTGTTTTATTCTTCGTTTATTATGTTGGTATGCCGTGTGTATGGCGTTTTGATCTTTGGTGTTGATTATCGGCTGAAGTCTTTTGTTGTTTTCCTTCGGGTTTCTTATCATTTGCATTAAAAGGAATTTTGGTTTTGCCTTTATTTGTGCCATGTTGAAAGATCCGGTGAAATTGTTGTCAGGCTAAGGGTCGGGACCCATTGTGAGGTCCCAACCCGTAGCATCCCGAGTCCCGCGGATTCACGGTGTTACACTTGTTATAATACACTTGGGCCAATTACGGTATAATAAGGTCAATCCTAGTTCCGGTTATCAGTTATAACGATAATTAACAACACACCAAGCCAAAACAGTCAAACTAATACGGAATGAAGCTAAGTAAATCCAAGGGACTTACCTCACTCGGATAACTCAGCAACAACTCAGATTACCTCAGGAAAGAAGAACGGAAATCTTGTTCACACAAGGCTTCACGAATCAGGAATCAAAACGATTGCTAGAAGTCTATAAAGTCTCCATGATCTATAAGAGATCTAAGCAAGCTAGGGTCACAAACCCTAGTCATACAGAACACTAAGGGTCGACAACAACATCAAGGAACAAGGAAAGGAACAAGGAAAGTAAGGAAGGAAGCAACTCACAAGAACGGGATTTACTGCAGAAGAAACTGCAGGGGCAGTGGAGCAAGGCATAGGGGCGGCACGACAGACATACGCAGGGGCGGCTCTGTGCAGGCGCGGGGGCGACGGCGTGAAATTAAGTGTTGTTGGGGTTTCTCTCAACAAAAACTCTCAACAAGGGATCCAAAGCTCGAATCTTTGATCCAACTACGTCAAGACTCAACCTAAAGAGCCTGAGAATAGTAACACATCAACAACGGGGATGTCAACAAGAATCAAGGTTCAAACTTGATTATTGGAGAAGAAGAAAGGAAGAATGAAAGACGAAAAACGAAACAGAAGGATGGACATGCAGCCACTACATGAACATGAGGAAGGAGCAAAGAAAGATGAACTTACACGTTCAACAAGATCACAGGAAGCAAGGCTGCAGCACTCGAGGGTTGAAGAAAGCGTCAGCAAGAAACGGGAAAAAGAAGAAAAGATAGAAATATATAGGAAAGGGCTGGAAAGATAGATGGAAAGGACGTTCTAGGGTTAGGAAGAAGATAGGAAAGCCAGCTCATAAGATAGAAGATCGGATCTTCTATCTATGGAAAGAAGATAAAACGAACGAAAACAAATCGGGCGCGATCTGTAGGAAATCTGCAGGGGCGGATCGCCCAGCGACAAGGGCGGCTCATTGTCACCGCAGGGGCAATGACCGTCAGGGCTTGCCGCTGGGGAGGCCTTCTTCACCACGGGGGTGGTGAAGTTACATCAGATCTACGCAAGCTAGGGTCACAAACCCTAGTCTTATAGAACACTAAGGGTTGACAACAACATCAAGGAACAAGGAAAGGAACGAGGAAAGCAAGGAAGGAAGCAACTCACAAGAACGGGAGTTACTGCAGAAGAAACCACAAGGATGGCGGAGCAAGGTGTAGGGGCGGCAAGACAAACAGCCGCAAGGGTAGCTCTGTGTAAGCGCGGGAGCGGCGGTGTGTCAGTAAGCACTATCGGGGTTTCTCTCAACATAAACTCTCAGAAAGGGATCCAAAGCTCGAACATTTTATCCAACCACGTCAAGACTCCACCTAAAGAGCCTGAGAACAACAACATATCAACAACGGGGATGCCAACAAGAATCAAGGTTCCAACTTGATTTTTGGAGAAGAAGAAAGGAAGAACGAAAGATGAAAAATGAAACAGAAGGATGGACATGCAGCCACTACATGAACGTGAGGAAGGAGCAAACAAAGATGAACTTATACATTCAGCAATATCACAAGAAGCAAGGTTGCAACACTCGAGGGTTGAAGAAAGCGTAAGCAAGAAACGGGAAAAGGAAGAAAAGACGGTAATATATAGGAGAGGGCTGGAAAGATAGATGGAAAGGACGTTCTATGGTTAGGAAGAAGATAGGACAGCAAGCCCAAATGGTCACCGCGTGGACGGTGACCGTCAAGGCTTGCTGTTGGGGCGGCCTTCTTCACCGCGGGGGCGGTGAAGGCAAAAATTGGGGTCTTACAGAGTCCTTCATGTAGCACAAAATTTAGGGTAATTTTGTGCAAAACAAGGCCATTTGATTATTTATTTATTTTTAAAAAAATTAAAAGCGGTTACGAAAAAATATATATTCTCGAGTTAGTCCATACTAAAGGATCCTTGCGGGTGAGAACACGCGGTTTGGGGTCGTCAAAAAAGGATATGTTGGGCTTGAAATTTCGAAATGGGTCAATCGGTCAACAACACAATTGATTTCTCGAAACTCGTGTATGACCTGGACTTCCTCAAAGAAGCTAAGATCCAGTTTAGTGTCGGATACGATCATCTCGATCTCTTGGGAACAACTCTAAAGTTATTGGAGTGCCTTGATAATACATATGTTATCACTCTCAATTTCGATCTTTTTGATATTTAATTTGGTTACTTATTTAAGTCCAACTTTCAACACGAAGACTTCTGCTTTAATTACCGAGTTAAAGTTGTTTTCCTAGCGTCCAAGCTAATAACATCACCGTTATAATTTCGTATAAAGCCAATAGATGTTATACATGAATAGAGTTTTGATCCATCAAAGTTAAGTTTGTGGAATCCATGTTTTTGTTTGTCCCATTTGATTTTATTTTTCTTCCTTGTTATGGAAATGTTGCTCTTTTGAACGTGTTTAAATCCGTAGTCGTCCTCATCCGTAAAGCGAGTTTTCCAGAATTGAAATTGGCTTTTGATAAAATTTAAGATGTTATGATCTGATCCAGTCATCATGTTTAAAGTGATTTTATTCTTGAAGTACCAACTATCAAATACTCCACCATATAGATGCAAGGCGTGTGAGGTTACTTATCCCGTTTTTATTTTAATTTCCAACAAGATTTCGTGAGTTTTTTGTTTTCCGTATTAATGATATTAAGATTGATTAAAATAGTCCTATCAATTTTTGCAATCGCATTTTTACTTAATGGGTACTCACTATAAAGGTGTATCAGGTCTTCTAGTTGATGGTTGCAGAATTCACATTGTTTGGTAACCACAATTCTTCTTTCTTTAAGTTTTGCTTTTGTAGGGATACCATTTTTTGAGATTTTTCATATGAATTTTTTAATTTTTGCTAGGATATCCATTTTCCATATTCAATCGTATGAGTAGTCATGGAGCCAGCAAGACTCCTTCTCGATAATTTTCAATGTTGATTTAGTAGTGAACCAACTATTCTTACTACTTCTCCAGTATAATTTGTCTTGGATTTTATTTGTAAGAATAATTGTTTCTATAATTATTTTCCTAATTGTTGGTCTGATGATGTTTGGTAGTTCATTTTCAATTTGTTGACATCTCATTCGTGAGATTTAATGAAGTGGCTAACTTTAGTACTAGTGTTGATTAAATTGATGTTTTCGACCAATTTGATAAGAGGATTTGTAGTGATACAATTATCTTGCCAAACATTATAGGTTTTTCCATTACCAACTTGTAACATAATTCTGTTTTTAAATTCCGATTTTAGTTTTATTAGTTTTTCTTATTACCAAGACGTTGGACCTTTAAGATGATAATGTAGTATATTGATATTTTTCCACGTATTTCTCATTCACAAAATTGACCCCATATCTTGTTTGGTTCAACAAGAACTTTCCAAAGTAGTTTCATTTGGAGGGTTTATTGGTGATAAGGTTTTTTTTTGCTCCAAAAGGTGTGTGCAAGCTTTAATATTTATACCAAGAATAATTGCAAATAGCAAACCCGCAGTGTACGGATCGATTGTAATAAAAGAAAAAATTACAGGGTCGAACACAAGGACTATGGTGAAACAAAGATCGGTAATTCAGGTTGTCAATAAAACACAAGCAACAAAGCAAAGCTATCAAAGATGATATAAAAGTCAGATTAAGAGAATGCGAATTCTAGAGATTAAAGCATCCAGTTGTGGTTCCGAGTCAAGATCTCAAAGGATAACGTGGACAAAGCTGAGGTTTGCAAAGGGAAGGTGTTTCTAAGATGGGAATAGATCACCGGGTAAGTCTCACTACTCACTATCCCAAACCAAAGATCTTCTCACCGGGTAAGTCTCAAGGTACTAAGGAAAAGAACTATAATCTCAAACCAACACAGCATCCAAGGGGATAGAATCAACCTTTACCGGGTAAGTCTCAGGCTAACTCTCAAAGATGGGATTAAGGCACACTCAAACCCAATCAAGGAATAACCTTTATTACCTACACTCATGATCTTGGGTAAACAAGCAAAGAAATCACCGGGTAAGTCTCATCCTAGGCTTGTGTTGAACCAGGAAATGTATAACAAGGATAGGATTTGGCAAATTGAAACTCTCAACTCGGATAAGGATAAGGAAAAGGTTCACCTCGTTCAGTTATATTCCATCCCGGCCGAGATGTTCAATGACTGACCGAGGTGTTTGTCAGTTAAGGTAAAGGCTCGAGCTTTCAGGGTCCACTAGGATAAAGGATCATACTTTCATCGTCTTCCCCACAACTTTCAGCCAATCACCCTAGAATCGCATGAAGAACTTAGCCAACAATCATCATGATAACAATAATCAAATATATGAGAAAGGAATTAATATTCAAACAAGAAAACCTTAACACAAAGGTCTCAATAACTGAATCAAACAAACAAACAAACAAACAAACAAACAAACAAACAAACAAACAAACAAACAAGCTGCTTTCCTCAATCACAATCAAAAAAGACAACAAAACCGAAAGCCAAACTAAGAAAATCTTACAAACTCCTTCAAAGCCAACTTCAAACTTGATTCCTTCCTTCCTTGAACTTCAACGTTCAAAACTTCCTTCAAACTTCCTTCAACTCTGAAGAACTACTGCTCCTCTGATCCGGAAATTCCGAGATAGCTGATCCCATAAAATTAGCCCATATATATAGGAGAATTATCTTCTAAAGATAAAATATCTTAAAAAGATAATTTCCTTAAAATATATCTCCATATCTTCCAAAATATTTCAGCCAAAAAGATATCTTCCTTCCAGAAATCCAGCCAAAAATATGTGATACACTTTCCAAAAATAGAAGATCTCAGCCAAAAATATAGATCTTATGTCCCGTCATCACTTCGCCTCGGTCCAGACGCTCCTAAAGGTCATCTCGGTCGAGGTGGTACTGTAGCTGACCGAGGTGAGTCTCATCTGAGAATGAATCTCTCTAATCTGGTCCAAAATCAATCTTTCAAATCATTTCCATGCTTCATGAGCTCTTCTTATAATTCCTCAATGCTCCATAATGTAGCTTCAATAACTTATTAGCTTCCTTAGCTCCATTTTGGTCCAAAACGTGCCATTTTCCCTACAATTACAACGAAACTAGGTGTAGACCTCGATTCCCACAAAGGTAGACAAAACAACAATATAATCAAAGAATATACATCCATACATGAAGATTTATGAAGATAAAACGTCCAAACCAATCCCAAAATATAGACTATAATACATGCTATCAAAATACCCCATACTTGTCCCTTGGTTGTCCCCAAGCAAGATCCAAATCTTATATACAAGATAGAATGGATTATAAGTCATCAAAAAGATCAATGAAAGACATTTCAAAACATTTTGGTTGTGTGCTCCAGTCATAGATCACCCTAAGAGAATGCTTCATGGCAAATAAAATCAAGACCTGATCAAAACATTTTATAAATATAAGAAAGTTGTTCATCTTTGCATAAAATCATCGAATGCATAATAAATCATATTAATCGAAATTAATCATGTAAAATCCAATTTAAACCACCAAGTCAATCAACATAATCGAGGTCTCAAGGGCTTCCAAAAGAGGTAAAGAAACGTGTCAGGGTGGGATGTGTATAGGGTAATGTGGTACTAGAATCCGGGAATAGGATCTTTCTCCACTTTCTTTGAATCACGACATCTTCCACCAATAAACTTTGCTTATTTTTACTTTACTTTACTTTACTTTTTGGGATGCATGGACAGAGGTACACAATAATCGAAGCCTAGGAGATCAGCAATCATCAATTTCTCGAGATGCCTCAAACCCTTGATGCACATACCATGACCCGTTAGGACTATCGATCAATCCGACTTTGGCAAGACACAAACACCCGACTATGTGAATGGTGCCGAGTTACTCATCATCAAGATCAACGCCCCTAAACCTAATTATTTCTTTAGAACACTTTCAACCAAGATCTCAACTTTACTTCACTTGCTTTTCGTAACTTACTTCCAAATTCCCGGATAGGTAAAGGAAGGCAAATGTGTATATAAGGGGCTAAAGCATGGCCAAGAAGGAGAAGAGAACTCATCATGTGATGTAAACCTTCAAATTCAACATAATTTTGATAAAAACAAAGTATTAAACATGCTAAAATTTGAAACAAAGCATTTTGCAACTTAAATATATCATAAAACCTTTCGAGCATATAAAGATTTTAAAACCAATATGCAAACAGAATAATCATCGAGGTCATATCCAAAGAAGAAGCACAAAAGTGATTCGAGAATCTTTTAGTTAAAAGCCCATCTCGTTCGAGGTGTTCAGGCGTCATCCGAGGTGTTCAACCTCGATCGGCCATGAACGTCTCGGTCGAGGTCATAAATTTTTTTTCTAAACTAGTTTTTGACGTTTTTCTCAAATAGAAACCTGTAGGTATGCATGTAAAGACAGATAAGCATATAAAGCCAAATAAGACAATAATATCCAAGAGAGTCATACAATAGTCATACACATAAGTCAAGTAGGTCAACTAATACATCAATACCCCATACTCTGGACACATTGTCCCAATGGGCCAAATATAAGTCTAAGAACAGAATACTCACCGGACCTAGCTGAACTGCATAATCAATATAGAAAAGAAATCCATGAAGCTCTCAATCCTCATCAGCTGGCGGTGGTTTTCACACCTAGATGCCTCGGTTGACGGAGAACACCTCGGTCGAGGTGCTGTGACAGCAACCGAGATGTATCTCAATTGAACTCCATCTTCTCAATTTCTCAAACGTCTGTCCTTTCATGTAGCTCCTGAGTTGTAATTTCTTCTTAGAGAGTACCTGATTCTTGTCTAGGAGGATGCAAAAACACGAAGCAAACTATCTAAACTAAGCTAGAAAAGGGAAAAGAAAGCAATACCTTGGGTTGCCTCCCAAAAAGCGCTTGGTTTAAGGACGCTAGCTGGACCGTACGCCATCATCAAACAAGGTATAAGGTGTCCTCACCCCCATACTTCACCTTCATCATGGGGTGAAACAAAGGATTTCATCCAAAGTTCCAACAAATGCAAGTGCTCATCGGGAAACGAATCATTAATGGGTAGGTCATCCTTCTCGAGCGATGTGGGATGTAGCCGGCTGAGGTGATCCGCAACAGAGTTCTCGGATCCCTTCTTATCGCGAATCTCTAGGTCAAACTCTTGAAGCAAGAGAATCCAATAAATGAGGCATGGCTTTGCATCTTTCTTAGCAAGCAAGTAACGAATAGTTGCATGGTCAGTGTAAACAATAACTTTTGCTCCCACTAAGTAAGAGCGAAACATCTCAAAAGCATATACAACTGCCAAAAGCTCCTTTTCGGTGGTGGTGTAGTTCAGTTGAGCTTCATCTAGCGTCTTGCTAGCATAGTAAATGGTGTTGGTCTGGTCATCCTTCTTTTGTCCAAGTACCGCTCCTACTACGAAAACTCAAAAACAACATCCTTATTCAAAAGGTTAGTGAGCGGTTTAGATATTTTAGAGAAATCCTTGATGAACCTCCTGTAGAAACCTACATGCCCGAGAAAACTCTGCACACTCTTAACTGAACAAGGGGGAGGAAGTTTCTCAATAGTCTCGATCTTAGCTCGATCGACCTCAATGCCTCGGTTGGAAACGAGGTGTCCTAAAACAATTCCTTCGCTAACCATAAAGTTACACTTCTCCCAATTCAAAACAAGATTAGTGTCTTCACAACGTTGTAGCACTAGAGAAAGGTTAGCCAAACAGTTATCAAAAAAGGAACCATATACCGAAAAGTCATCCATGAATACCTCAATGATATCCTCAATATACTCGGAAAAGATAGCCATCATACAACACTGAAAAGTAGCAGGTGCGTTGCACAATCCGAATGACATCCTCCGATAAGCGAACGTTCCCCATGGACAAGTGAAAGTGGTCTTCTCTTGATCATCCAAATGGATAGGAATCTGAAAGAAGCCACTATAACCATCTAAATAGAAAAAATGGGAATGTTGAGCTAACCGTTCAAGCATTTGGTCGATAAAGGGAAGCGGGATATGGTCCTTCCGAGTGGCCACGTTTAGCTTCCTATAATCAATGCACATCCTCCAACCCGTAACGGTCCTAATAGGAATCAACTCGTTGTTCTTGTTTGTCACAACGGTCATCCCTCCTTTTTTCGGAACTACATGCACCGGACTCACCTACTTCCTATCCGATATGGGAAATATGATACCTGCATCCAACAACTTAAGAATCTCCTTCTTCACAACCTCTTTCATGATCGGATTTAACCGTCTTTGAGGTTCCCGTGAAGTCTTATGATCGTCCTCCATTAGTATCTTATGCATGCAAAAAGAAGGCTTAATACCAACAAGATCATCAATAGTATAACCCAAAGCCTTTCTATGTTTTTTCAGAACATGCATCAGTTTAGACAATTCATCTTCAGAAAGAGAAGCACTAACAATAACGGGATAAGTAGAATCCGGACCAAGGAAAGCATACCTCAAGTGACTCGAAAGTGGTTTAAGGTCTAGGACTTGGGGTGCTTTCTGAGGTTGATATGTGCCTTCTCCTTCCAGTGAAGTGGACTTAGATCGAAGAACTGGACTTTCAGAAGTCTCAGTTGACATCATCTCGCTTGCTATCTCGGTCAGGCTCCGAGGTGGGTGATTGAGATGTTCTTCAGATAAGAACACCTCGCTTGCTCCAGAATGTGCCTCGGTCAAGGTACTGGAATTGGAACCGATACCTAACGTGCTTTTCTTTTCCTGAATCGGTTTATCAAATCTAGCTCCTGGATCTGCTTCCTGTGCCTTCAAGCTTCGCACATCGGCATCACAAGAGACATTTATACCTTCCTCCATTAAACTAAAACTTAGAACTTTCTCAAGAGGATCTTTAATAAGGATAGAGCTCACCTATTCTCGCGAATCTTCTTCATCATAGATGTTGAAGATGTCATCCTCTAGTGGCTCTCCCTTCATTACAACAAGCAATGCAAATTCCACATGATCTCCACTGATGTTAATTTCAACTTGGCGTTCTTACAATCCACGTTGCAACCCGAAGTTGCTAGAAATGGTCTCCCGAGAATGATAGGGATGGGATAATCTGCGGGATTGTCAAGCACGACAAAGTCTATAGGTATGTAGAAGTTACCTAACTTGATGGGAACGTCTTCCAAAATACCAACGGGACGAGTAATGGAGTGATCCGCCATGTATAACGTCATCTTCACGGGCTTGGGCTTTTCAAGTCCGACTTTCTCACAAAGCTCCAGCGGAATGATGCTCACACTGGCTCCTAGATGACATAATGCATCATAAGTGACATCCCCAACTTGGATGGGAATGCAAAATGAACCGGGATCTCTCAATTTAGGTGGCATCTTCTCCTTCATGATTTGAATGAGCTCCAAAGATCTAGATGTCATCCTTACTTCACCAAAATCCTCCAGCTTTCTCTTCCTTGATAGAATCTCTTTTAAAAACTTTCCATAGGCGGGCATCGCTAGAATGACATCAATGAAAGGAATGTTAATATGTAGTTTATTCATAAGGTCTAGAAACTTACCAAAGTGATTGTCTAGATGTGCCATCGCCCTTGACTGAGGGAATGGGAGTGGTGGTTTATAAGCAGGAGGTGGAACATAAACTTCAGATTTCTCTTTTACTTTCTGCGGCTCCATCTCGGTTGGCACCTCGATTAAGGTGTTCCACGTCTGAACTTGGTCCGAGGTGTTCCTCATCTGGTCGGGGCTCGACCGAGGTACTAGATCTGCAGTCCTCAATCCACTACGTGTTGTAATAGCCATGATCTGTCCTTTAGGGTTGCTCTCTGTCCTTGTAGGGAGCTTCCTGGATCTCTTGGCGCTTCATTCGCCTTGTTGAAAAATTGTTGTTCTAAGGCTTTTAGTGCCTTCAAAAATGAATTCATAGACGTCTCCATAGCGTTGAGCTTGATCAAAATTGTCTCCAGCACAACATCTGGTTTGTTTGGTGGCTGAGACGAACTTGATGTAGGCTCCTGGCTTCTCAATGGAGTAGAAGAAGAAGAGGGGGCGTTAAGAGCATTTTCAGCATGAGAATAAGGGTTACCGGAATTTTGTTGATTTGATCTCCAATGGTTGTGGGAGTTTCTGTTGTTGTTGTTGTAATTGTTGTTCCACGGCCCTTGATAGTTGTTTCTTCCTTGGTATCCACCGTCTTGCTCCTTCTTCATTTGAGCTACTAAAAGCTCCTTCAATGCTTTCACTTCATTGCTATACGAGGTGAGTTGAGCTCCATTTGATGATGTGTCTTGGAAGCTAACTCTCCTTGCTCCATCTTCAACTCTTTGATGGGAGTATTTCTCCATGTGTAAAGCTTGCTTTTCAATGAAATCCCAAGATTCATCTATCGGCATATCCATGAAAGTGCCGGCAGAAAGTAATTGGAGCTTGAATTGAGTATCTCCATCCAAACCCTTGAAGTATATCTCCAGCAACTCGATCTTTGGAATCCCATGATGTGGGAAATCCAACAAAAGGTCCATGAATCTCTCCCATGACTTGGATAAGTTTTCCTTGTCTTTCATAATAAAAGCATTGATCTTTCCCCCAATTCAGCAGTCCTAGAAGGGGGGAAAGAACTTAGTAAGAAACTCTGTTGTCATCTCTTCCTAAGTGTTGATTTTTTCAGCCGGAAGAGATTGATACCAAACAAGCGCCTTGTCTTTCAAAGAGAAGTAGAAAGGCCTCAACTTGTAGTTGTTATTCTCCACTCTTGAAGGTCCCAAAGTCTCCATCAAAATCTCGTAGTTTTGCAAATGTTGATGCGGAGACTAACTCTCCAAACCTCCAAATTGACATTGTTGAATTATGGTTAGAACTTGAGGTCTAAGTTCATAATCATGCTCAGTTGGATCTCCTAGGTTGACTCCTCGACGACTCACTTGCTGATTGGGGTCCATCCTCTATCCTAGGATTCGTGGAACTCCAGCAAAAATAACATCTCGGACTGGCATCCGAGGTAGTGGGTGCATCTCGTCCGGGGCAACTGGGACTAGGTCTTGCCTCGGTCGAGCATCTGGGATCGGTCGAGGTAGAAACTGAGCCCTTAGAGCGGCCATACCAGCTTCAATTCCTTCAGTTCTTACGCGAGTCTCATCTCTCTCTCTCTCTCTCGCTGTAGTTCTTCTTTACTGAGGCGCAGTTGTTCCAATGCCTCCTTAAATTCGGCTTCAAAATTGCGATTGTCTTGATCGACCATCTTAGCTTCTTTCAATCTTCTTTTGTAGGTCTTTTCTGGTTCGGGATCGTAAGGAACGATTTCCTTTCCAGCACGAGTTCTTCGCATAAACATAAGGAAAGATCCTGTTAAATCACTCAAGTAAAGTGGTCAATAGCAACAAGGGCAATAGCCCCGAAAGACAACCGAAACTGAACTTGGTCTAGACCAAGTCCCCGGCAACAGCGCCAAAAACTTGTTCACTCCAAAAGGTGTGTGCAAGCTTTAATATTTATATCAAGAATAATTGCAAATAGCAAACTCACGGTGTACGGATCGATTGTAATAAAAAGCAAGAATTCCAGGGTCGAACACAAGGACTTTGGTGAAACAAAGATCGGTAATTCAGGTTGTCAATAAAACACAAGCAACAAAGAAAAACTATCAAAGATGATATAAAAGTCAGATAAAGAGAATGCGGATTCTAGAGATTAAAGCATCCAATTGTGGTTCCGACTCAAGATCTCAAAGGATAACGTGGACAAAGCTGAGGTTTGCAAAGGGAAGGTGTTTCTAAGATGAGAACAGATCACCGGGTAAGTCTCACTACTCACTATCCCAAACCAAAGATCCTCTCACCGGGTAAGTCTCAAGGTACTAAGGAAAGGAACTATAATCTCAAACCAACACACCACCCAAGGGGATAGAATCAACCTTTACCGGGTAAGTTTCAGGCGACCTAACTCTCAAAGATGGGATGAAGGCACACTCAAACCCCAATCAAGGAATAACATTTATTACCTACACTCATGATCTTGGGTAAACAAGCAAATGAATCACCGGGTAAGATTCATCCTAGGCTTGTGTTGAACCAAGAAAGGTATAACAAGGATAAGATTTGGCAAACTGAAACTCTCAACTCGGATAAGGATCAAGAAAAGGTTCACCTCGTTCAGTTATATCCCATCCCAACCGAGATGTTCAATGACTGACCGAAGTGTTTGTCGGTTAAGGTAAAGGCTCGTTCTTTCATCGTCCACTGGGATAAAGGATCATTCTTTCATCGTCTTCCCCACAACTTTCAGCCAATCACCCTAGAATCACATAAAGAACTTTGCCAACAATCATCATGATAACAATAATCAAATATATGAGAAAGGAATCAATATTCAAACAAGAAAACCTTAACAGAAAGGTCTCAATAACCGAATCAAACAAACAAACAAACAAGCTGCGTTCCTCTATCACAATCAGAAAAGACAACAAAACCAAAAGCCAAACTAAGAAAATCTTACAAACTCCTTCAAAGCCAACTTTAAACTTGATTCCTTCCTTCCTTGTACTTCAACGTTCAAAACTTCCTTCAACTCTAGAGAACTAGTGCTCCTCTGATCCGGAAATTCCGAGATAGATGATCCCTTAAAATCAACCCATATATATAGGAGAATTATCTTCCAAAGATAAAATATCTTACAAAGAGAATTTCCTTAAAATATATCTCCATATCTTCCAAAATATATTAGCCAAAAAGATATCTTCCTTCCAGAAATCCAACCAAAAATATGTGATATTCATTTTCCAAAAATAGAAGATTTCAGCCAAAAATATAGATCTTATGTCCCGTCATTACTTCGCCTCGGTCCAAACGCTCCGGAAGATCATATCGGTCGCGGTGGTATTGTAGCTGACCGAGGTGAGTCTCATCTGAGAATGAATCTCTCTAATATGGTCCAAAATTAATCTTCCAAATCATTTCCATGCTTCTTTAGCTCTTCTTATAACTCCTCAATGCTCCAGAATGTAGCTCCAATGACTCATTAGCTTCCTTAGCTCCATTTTGGTCCAAAACGTGCCATTTTCCCTACAATTACAACGAAACTAGGTGTAGACCTCGATTCCTGCAAAGGTAGACAAAACAAGAATATAATCAAAGAATATACATCTATACATGCAGATTTCTGAAGATAAAATGTCCAAACCAATCCCAAAATATAGACTATAATACATGCTATCAACGGATTTTCTTAGTCCAAGACCCCCATTTTTTTTGTTTACAAATTGCACCCTAATTGATCATTGGTATATGTGGTTCTCGCCTTTGTTCCAACAAATTTTTTTATACGTTTTTGTCAAGTTCATCCATATTGTGCATTGGTAGCATAACACTTTGCATCGTAAAAGATGGTTTAGTAGCTAAGTTATGCTTTATAAGTATGTTTCTACCTTCTTGTTATAATGAATTTGTTTTCCATTTACGGAGTTGTTGCTTGGTTTTTCTGTTTATGTTGCTATTAACTCTTCATTTGATAATTGGGCACCAAGTGTAACACCCCAAGTTTCACAACTCGGGGAGCTACTGGTTAGGACCTCACAGTGGGCCCCGACCTTAGTTTGACAACAACTTAACTAGATCTTACAACAAGGCACAAATAAGGAAACTCATAAATCATAAAGTATGTTTTAACAAAACAATGAATGTGACCAAAAAACTGACAGCCGGAAATAACAAGGTCTCACAATCAGAGAAAAAGAACAGTCATATCTAAAAGACCAACAAAAGACACTGCAACCCGTCCTAAGGAGTACGGCATCCCGGTTGTCCACTACCGTCCAGATCACTCGGCATCTGCTCTAACATGTGGCAAGTCTAAACAACGATAAACAGCTAGCTAACTAATCAAATATAAGTAGAAAGATAAATATCACAAACACACAGAAGAAGATTATAAACACTTAACATGCTGGTACACAATCCAATTATTATCTAGACAACTTATGTGATTCACTTCATCTTGTTTTAAAAGTTGTATCACGAGAATCTTAAGATTTTCCGCCTCCGTTCCTTATCCAACTGGTGAAGGTTTGGCACACATCCGCCGGTGGCGTCCCCGCAAACCAAGTATGGACTAGTCCCGAAAGAAACCCCCAGCACCCTCGGGCTAACTAGGCATAATGCTACTGTTCGTTACTCTTAGGCCAGATATGTAAGTCGGTCGATGATTACTATGAAATACACTAGTACACACATCATTCAAACACCACTATCATCATTCACACTCATATCTAACAGCTAGCTAAGTAAGCCCAAAGGACTTACTTGAATCGGGTCTCGATTCTCTTAATCCCAACTTGATCTGTAATGTAGAAACTCAGTGGGCTGTCAAAGGAGGCAAGTGGATCAACACATCTCCTAGGTACTTAGAAGTCTAAAACTCCTAAGATGTAAGATCCTATTGGAACAAAACTATTACAATACTCATTTAAGGTAAAATGACTATTTTACCCTTGGTCCCAAAACTCTAAAAAAAACCTCATAATTTATACTTAAACTCTTATTCGGGACTAAAATGCCATATTCTAACTCTAAAGGATGAGTTTGGGTAAAACTAGTAAAACTACACATTTTTCTATTTCCCGAAAGTCACTAAGGTCCAACTTTGGGTTCAAATATGAAACTCGAATAAATTTATAAAAATTCAGAAATAATTCTCCAGATTATCTATGATATCCAATCTACTCATTGGAGCAAGAATTTCTTAAAACTGTTCAACCATCACTTCTACAAAAATCTCTAAAGTTGGTTACAACACTTAGAATTTCTATACTTAGCCAAATTTCACTGTTGGAAAAACAACTCAACTACTCTACTTTGGGACCTTATAACTTCTAATCCGACCGCTCATTTATTCTCAAATTTTGACACAGCAAACTACATATATCCATCAATGACCTATCAAAAATTCAACGGTGGATCTTCAATCTAACTCCTTAACATTGATCTACAAGATGGCCAGTTTCCAACTCCAAAACTGAAGAAAAGATAATTCATTTACAGCAGTTCATTGTTTCTACCATTTTGACAGCACAACTCAACAACTACTCTCTACCTACACACCTCATGACTCCACCCTCATAAACATCAATAGTTGCTATACATCCTAACTCATCATCCATAAAATCATAGGATCTAAACTATGTAATACCATCTCTTCTACATAACATAACAACAAGCTAGTAAGGGTGGGTAGCTTACTCAGAAATAATGCCAGAAGACTCCTAGGGATGTTACGTCTGGGAGGATAAAAGTTCGAGAGAGACGAGGCAAGCAGTGTTGTGCGGATTTGAGGCGACAGAGAGGTCCCGGTGAGCGTTAACAACCAGCGGGAGAGGATCTGTCTACTTGGAAGGTGGTCTAGGGCGCTGCAGCGTGCAACCAAGTGGTCGATCAGAAGCAAGAAGCAAGGGAAGGTAAGGGGAGAGAGTAACCGGAACTCACCTAGGCACCAAGCGATCTATACGTATGTAGAAGGGAGATGTCCGGCTACAAATCCACTGCTACGACTTGGGGCTTCTTCTAAGTGAATTTTACGTCTGTTGTAATGGTGTATGTGTGCATGAGGGAGATCTGATGGCGCTGACAGTCCCAGGTCCTCCTGTTTGTGACGATGGATGCTTCCAGTCCTTGGCGGAAGATGTGCAGCGTGCGATGGGGATTTTGTAGCGCAAGGAAGGAGTAGCGGTTGACAGAAGATGAATCTGGACATCCTTGGCAGCAGATGTAGCGTGATTTTAGGAGCATTCAATTCAGCGTAAATCTTGTCCAACTCAGCTTCAATGTACGTGAGAAACGTTCCTGAGGGTTTGCAGCGGCCATTCTGTTGGGCTAACTGAAGGCATGTGCTTCTTGGGCTGCTCCAATCCGCCAGCAATGGACAAAAAACAAAGGCTGGACCATTGAATCCAATAAGAAAACAATGGTTGAAAATAAGGTAATAAAAGAATGAGCTGATGTTGTCAAGGTCTTGTCAAAACTCATCATGGTCTCGTCTTAGTCTCGTCAAAAGGACGTTATGACTTTGTCAAGGACATGTCATGATATAAACTAGGGTTTGATAGATTAGGGTTTGATAAAAATTTCTATCATTTTATGTAAAGTGAGGTTACATAAAATGATAAAGTTTGAGGTAGTCTGTACGACTACGTAGACAACAAGATCAATGGATCGAAACCCGGTTTGATATGGAATTAAACATAATAAAATTTCTGGATATTACACCAAGATAGTTGTCAAGTGTGGTCGTGTGATCCATATTTAGAATATTTATAATTTTGTGATGCATTTATCGCTTTTATTTTTGTTATTTGGAAAGCAAATTTGAGATAATTGTTCTTATGTCTAAAGATAGAGTAGTATGTTTCAAGGATTTTTTTCGTTCTAAGACATGAGATTGTGTTTGCTTTAGTGAAGATAATCATATCATCAAAAAATGATTAAAAAGTAGGGATTGATGTTGCATTTCTGCAAACGGAGATTCCTATGTAGTGGTCACAATTATTACAATTATTTTGGAGCATTTGTGTAAGAATTTTTGCTCCCAAAATAAATAGGAATGAGGATAAGGGATTTCCTTGTCTCATACCTTTTTTTTTTAAAAGAATTGGTCAGTTGGTCCATTATTTATAAGAACCGAGAATGAAATAGTGGAGATGCATTCCTTGATCCATCCCACAAATTTGTTATTCAATCCAAACTTGTTGAGTATACAACTTATAAATTCTCAGTTGACTTAGTCGTATGAGAATGTTATCGTGTATTGATCCATTCCACAAATTTCTTATTCAATCCAAACTTGTTGAGTATATAACTTATAAATTCTCATTTGACTTGGTCGTATGCTTTTTCCATATCTAGTTTAATGGTGGTCCATTCTTCCATGCCTTTCTTGACCGGAAGGAGTTGAAGATTTCATGTGCTATGAGAATGTTATCGTGTATTGATCATTTGGTTACAAAATCTCCTTGGAATTGTTATCGTGCATTGATCATTTGATTTGTGCTAAAAAGCACAAATCAAATGCCTCAACCGCCGAACCGGCGGTTCAAACCAAACCGCCGGTTCGGAGGTTTGGTTTGAACTGGACCCAACTCTAGTTCATATCATGGTCATTAAATTTTTATTTTTTGGTAAACTTTAAATTTGATTCAATTGTTATTGTTGCTTTTGTATTTCTTGTATCATAAAACATGGGTAAGATTATATTGTGATATTGCGCTTTGTTAGGCTTTGAGGCATTTGATTTGTGCTTTTTAGCACCATCTGTAAAGAATCCAACTAGTTTGTACATGAGTTTCAAATAAAGAAAGTGAAGTCCGCATAAGCATTTGGTAAACCAGTCTTTGTGATATATAAAGAAAAACCGACCAATCCGATCATGATTGACAATAAACGAAGTGGTCGATAACAAAATAATACAAGAGTTGTTAAACCAGATGAAACCAAGATACAATGCTAGGTTATAGAAAATCCTTTTATGAGTTCTTCCAATTATAAACAGAATCGTCAACCATAGTAGATTGTGACCGGACATAATTTCATCCCTTGACTCCGGTAAAGGATGAGCCAATTTTTTTGTAAATTGCGTTTGAGAGATCTTATGTGAATCATCAAAGTTGGGAAATTTCCAAATAGATAGCCATGAACGGAAGTCATTCTTGAAATGCATTTTAACCAAAAGCAGAAACTTAAGTGGGTTCTCACTACTTGATATCGTCCAAAACAACATATGGGAAACAGACAAAAGGTCTTCAATAGTAGTATAATTTTCAATCAAATGGAAATTACAACATGAGAGACAATGAAGGTACGCAATTGTAGTAAAAGAAAGATAGTTTCGTTTTGGAGGGCATTATATGTTTGGGATCCTGATTCCTGTAAGATAAAGCTAAAAGTCCAAGGCGTTATATTCATTGGTAAGAACCAATTTGTGGCATTAATTGTGTTCATATCATGATCATTAAATTTTTATTTTTTGGTAAACTTTAAATTTGATTCAATTGTTATTGTTGCTTTTGTATTTCTTGTATCATAAAACATGGGTAAGATTATATTGTGATATTGCGCTTTGCTAGGCTTTGAGGCATTTGATTTGGGACATTGTTTTGGTGACCCTAAGGGTGGATCACCCTCTACCCCACTTAGTGAAATAAACTATTATTTTAATGGTTGTTAGAATAATGGGAGACAAGACTATTAAATAGGGAGGGTCATTTATCTTTATATAAAAGTTATAGTTATATAGGATTATTGGATGAAGGGCTTCTAATATACATGAAGCTCAATTCTTTTTAATACCCTACTAAAAAAATTATTATAATAAATATAATTCAACCAAAAAAATATTTATTTCACTTGTATTTTTAAAATTAATATTCATAATTAAAATTTTCACCAATATATTAATTATAAATTAAAAAAATATATTCTTAACTTATCAAATTAGTTCTATGCGTTATAGTTATAACATAATAAAAATATATTTAGTAGAAAAGCTCAAGCGTATTACGAAATAATTTTTATTCTTTAAAAAAAAAATTTTTTAGCATGCGAAGAAGTACCCAGAGTAGAAAAAATATTTAAGTGTTTTTATTATCTCCTCTCTTATAGATCCTTTTTAGTAGTCTTATATTCAAGATAATTATTTCATAACATTATAAAATTATATAAAGGTGGTTTTATTTTTAAATGGGTAAGAGCTTGAAATGAATACGACTTATTCCGAACTGATTTTTAATTGCATAACAATTTAGTGTTTGTTTTTGTAAGATTACTCATAGAAAATTAAGTCGTGTTGGTTTTTAACGGAAAAGAACTCGGGATACCAAAAAAAACCTAGAAGTTCAAAAAGAAGGATGTAAAAAAAATAAACGAAAAAAGTCTCAAGATATTTAAATATATAAAGAAAATCAAGTAAATATTTTGCTTTAATCATGTCGGCTATACGTGCCAAGTTTCCAAAATGCCAAGAGTTCCAAACACCAAATAATTGAACGATAACTCCTCGTCTCGCATGAATAAGTTAAGGTGGAGCCCTACACGCTACCGATCTCAGCCACAAGAATCTGTTAATCAATCGGTCGATCCAATCTGCTCTCTCTCGCTGCTAACTTGGATGTGTTACTCTGTTAGAGGTCACCGACTTGGAACGAAATTGGAAAAAGGAGAGATACGAAGTTTTGGATGCGGAGGGGGATTCGGGAGAGATTTGGAGTTTTGCTTCTACAAATATATATTGTGAAAAATAGTTAGGGTTAGTAGATTGCTGTGAAAGCTTAAAACATTAAGTTTTTAAAAAAAAGATAATATTACTATTTGTTAAGATTTCGACGAAATTCACTTGTAATTAGCTAAATAATTATTATTTATAACTTACAACTTTTAAGATTTTTAAGATAACAATTACTGATTTAAAATTTGCAGTTTTTCGAATCTAAACTGCACCAATATAAATAAAGACAAGTTTAGATTTTTATTTACTAATCTATTGAAATTGCTTCTGATTCCCGATTTCACATGGAGAATAAATTTATATTAATTTTGATATTATCTAAAACTATTTTGTTTAATCTAAAAATATAACACGGATCAAATAATTATTTGAAACAATTTTTTAATATAATTATGAGATTTAAAAATCACTTTTTTTAAAAAAAATTTGGGGGCCTGAGAGAACCGTAGCTTGACACGTGGCAATAGAAATATCTACTTTAATAGATATATAAGAAGATAAGACTAGTGTAATACCCGCACCTTGTGCGATTTTTGTAAAAAAAAATAGACGACAACTTTACATTTTAATAATTGAATGTATATTTATTACTTCCTAAATAATAATTTATGCAAAAAGTTAAGAAACATTTTTGAAAATCAAGCAAATTTCTAAATTAGGTGTTACATTTTAAAGTGAACAAACTAAATATAAAGCCTATACTAATTTTATCGGTTAATGTTTTCTGATTGAATATATAAAACTTTTTTTAGTGCATTTCATTACTACATAAATAAAATAAAAATAAACCAAAATAATATCAACTATCAATATTAAATCCAAAATAGTACCAACTTTGAAAATTATTATTAATAGCAATACAAACTATAAACGTATTTACCATATATAAAATGTCGTATTTTTTCGGGAAAAATCTTAATCGTATGGCAATAACGTGGTAAAATGTGTCTTACATGTCAACAAAAATTAGGATGAGTTGTGTGATATGAATTTTATTTATTAAAAATTTAAACTAATATCAAATATGCTAAAAATCCAAATAAGTTATCTTTTAAAAATTAATTGATTTTTTCTTAGAAGAAGTAATCGAAAGTTTAACTTAACCCTTACAGATTTTTTTTCTGATTATGTTAAAAAAAATTTATTAAAAAATTATTATAATAAATGAAGGGGAAAAACCCAAAAAAAAATCGAATTTTTTTTTAAAAAAAATATAATTTATTTACAATTTTTTGATTAAATATTTTTATCAATTTTTTTTTTGAAAATATTTGTGGGGCAATTTTAGTAAATGTACCCCAACCTTTTGTATTTATTTTCAAACTCTACACACTTTTCTCTCAAGGGTACATTTATTAAACACAAAACTAGAATAAATCCAGTAGACCAAATTGTTTCATATTTGTTACCGTCTTTTTCAAACTAATTTTAAATAAAAACTTAATGTATTTAACATATTAAAATTTTAAATCAATAAAAGGTTTATATATTTTACCCATAAAATGTGCCTAGTGATTAATTGGTCAAGCTAAGCAATGAAGTATATATATACCTAGTCATCTTAGGATGAAAGATATAAATTTGTTAAAGATAACGAATCCTAATAAATACTCTTGGTTTTGAATAAATAACCTTTATTTTGTCTATTTTTAATTAGTTTCAATGAAAACAATAGATAACTAATTTATTAAGAATTAAAATTAAATTAAATTAAATTAAATTGTTAAGATTTAATTAATCAAGTAAATAAAACTAAAAGTAATCAATATATACTACTAAAGTAGAGTTCTAACGTGCTGACATGGCATTCCCAAAATCAAAAGATTTTAAATTTAGCTCTCATATTAAAGCTACAAAATTTTTTTTTCTTGAATTACTAATTCATTAAAATTATTTATAAAAACATTATAAAATCCCAACAACCTAAAAACTAAACTGATTTATCGAGTTGCTTGATCTGTTCGATAAAATTCTCCAGATTTGGGTTTGTTATAAAAATTCCAACAAATTAAAATTATTTATAAAAACATCTAAAAATCCCAACAAACTAAACGTTTTTAATCTATTTCGATTTCTAGAGATCTCGATCCAAAAAAATCTTCTTAAGATTTGGATTTGTACCCAACAACGATCGGTTTATATATACATACCGTAATCTCTATCTTCATTTCTTCCGTCTTCAACCACAACTTTCCTTCGCTTCATGTATGTCCATGTTTCTACTTTTCTCTTATTTTGTTATTTTGATTCCAGTAGTACCAATTTTTTGTCATCTCTTCCATGTTCAGCCACAGCTTTCCTTCACTTATTGAAGTGGTACATTCCTACAAGAATTTAAGTCGTTATTATCTTCATCTCTTCCGTCTTCACCTATTTACTTCGTTTTTTAAATCTTTTTCATCATACAGTAAATAGTACATAATTGCTGATTGTATTTTAAATTTTAGTTGCCTAAACTGATGTCTTATGTTCAAATACTTTTGTATGTCCATATTTCCAATTTGTGTTACTTTAGTTGTTTTCATCATTGATTTCGAAATTTTTTGTTTTGATTTGATTTTGTTACGCACAACCTGAATGGTAATTTGTATCCCAATTAAAATGATTTCATTTTCTAGAACTCATTATTTTGCTTTAAAACTTGAACTTATTAGCTATAAAACTTGGACAAATTATTAGCTTTGCTGCTTCTTGAACTCATTATTTTGCTTTAAAATTTGAATTTCTGAATTGATTTGATTTCAAAAATTCAAAGTTTTGAATTTTCGATTATTGTTTTTTTTAACTTTCTCCCACTTTGGCTTTTTGTATTTTTTATATTTTTTGAGTGCTTGAAAATATGAATTAAAGTTTTGATTTGATTACGAAAATTTGGTTTTGAATAAAAATTAAATTTTTTGTTTTCATTTATAGTTTTTTCTAAAAACTTTTTCCATATAGAAGGTTTCAAAACCCAATTTGTATTTCTTTTTTTTCAAGCAACTTGAAAATCTGATTTGCTTTTTAAATCTGATATCCAAAATTTACTGTTTAGAATAAAATCAGATTTTCTGTTTTGACTTTGAATATTATTAATAAGAAATTAATGTTTGATTTCTAATG
>BSUD01000004.1:132112052-132134965 GCA_033239045.1 Fagopyrum esculentum
CTTTTTTCTGATCTGCTTGAAAATCTGAATATCTGTTTTGATTTGTTTTATAATTCAAGTTTGAATAAAATCAGATTTTCTGTTTTGATTTTGTATTTTTTAATAAGAAATTAATGTTTATTAATGTTTAAACAAAAAAATAAAAGAGAATTTATGTTTTTATCTATAATTGCCAATTTATATTTTTTTAATATTTATTTGAGCTTCTTGAAAGTCTTTCTGTTTTGCTTGAAAATCTGAATGTCTGTTTTGATTTGTTTTCTGAAACTCAAGGTTCTGTATACAAATCATAATTTCCATTTTCATTTATTGTTTCTTAAACTTTTTCAATCATACAGAAGGTTTCCAAATCCGATTTGTATTTTATATTTTTTCAAGAGCTGCTTGAAAATTATAAATTTTGTTTTAAATTATTTCAAATTTTACTATTTTCCTGTTTTGATTATGATTTTTTTTAAAAATAAATTACTGTTTGATTTCTTATTTTTTTAAAAAAACTAAAGTGAATTTATGTTTTAATATTGATTCCCTATTTTTTTTTACATCTTCCGAGTTTCTTGAAAAAAAAAATTCGATATCAATAATATTCAGATTTGAACTGAATAGAAAAGTTACTGTTTTGAATAAAAAACAAAATTTCTATTATATTTCTTTTTTTTAAAAAAAATTAAAGTGAAAATTTGTTTTTTAAGCATTTTTGTTTTCTTATTTTAAATATAGTCTTATCCATTAAATAAAAATATTGTGGTCGAATCAAGGAATAAGACATTTTAAATAAACGCAAAATAAACGTAGAAATAAACCCAAATTATATAAATGAAAATAAACGGCTATCACTCAACTTATATAATATGAAGCATATTTTACTTGTTTTTGTATATTTTCACCTATACCCGAATTAATACTATATGGTGACATCCTCTTACAAAAATAAAAATATTAGTAAGTTTTTAGGTCTAACTTAAGCCTTAGAAATAAAAACCAAAAAAAGACAGTAAGAAGAGTACACTTATCTTCATGTGTTATCTTTATCATTCAACATTTTCCTTCATAGTTTGGAACCTGAATTAGATATTGTAATAAAATAAAAAAAGTAAGAAATAAACTTAATTTATCAATCGATAAAGAGATATATATCATTTACACAACAATTAAAAAAAAATGGCATAGTGTCAGTTCATATATTTTTATCTAGGATAGATGAAACTATACACGACAAATAATACACTTGAGCATAGTCAATTCAACAGTTGCTTACGTTATTAAGAATAAAATCTATATCATTTTTCTCCCTAACTAAATGATGCAACAATCTAAAGGTATCTTAAAGCTACACAAAGCATAACACATAGCATATAATAAGATGTGAATCTACATGACCCAATAGGTCATAGGCAGTGTGTAAAATATATATCATTTTTCTATCGTGGTTTAATTTAAGCATATTCTAATAATGTAAATATTATAATGAAATATAAGTGTAAGTATTCAAGTTGGAAATAACAAATTGTAAATAAATCAACTACAACATAGAGAAGCAAACAACAAGGAAGTTGTTGATCACTTACTGTCAAAGTCCGATACACAGGCGGACCGGTTGAGCGGGGGTCGTGTGCATACGAGCGCACATGCGCATTAGGCCCAAGCCCAGCACATAAACCCGAGGAGGAGTAGCCCACCGACCTTATATACTAGGCTCGGAGTGCCCCCATCTTTCGATGTGGGACCTTATTATCTCCAACACGCCCCCGCAAGTGCAACTAGAGGATATAGACCGAGTTGCACTTGTCCACAGGTTAGGATCGCGAGCCGAATTGAGGCTAACCGCTCTGATACCATGTCAAAGTCCGATACAGACGGACCGGTTGAGCGGGGGTCGTGTGCATACGAGCGCACATGCGCATTAGGCCCAAGCCCATCACGTAAACCCGGCGAGGTTTCATCCTAAAACCAATTGGCAATAGGAAGAGTAGCTCACCGACCTTATATACTAGGCTCGGAGTGCCCCTATCTTTCGATGTGAGACCTTATTATCTCCAACACTTACATGTTACAAGATTCAATTACTTCAATCAAGCACATAGACAACATAATATATGAACGTGCTTGGTGTCAAATAGGATAACAAATTATTCAAAAAGTCAGTGTGAACTCACCAAGATGATTGATCTCTTCACCGTACCATGTTTTCCCAGCCCCCGTATGCATATAATTCAAGCTAGGTAAATCATGATCCTCGACATGAATATATAAAGATGAATTAGAATATAAAAGTATTTAATATTAAAATAAAATGCAATAATTTATGCAACTTACAACATGAATGTTTGCAATCTTTATATTTTTCTCCACTACATCAATTCCTATAACTGAAGCACTCATTCGAGCAAATGGCTGAAAGAAGTAGAGACCAATTTGATTAACAGCTAAAAGAATCACCCATGCACATAAAAAGTCAAAAGATTCGACAAAACCGGCTTTAAGAAAACTTAGGAAAAGTAAAAGTATCAAATATATTTGTGATATGATTATGTGGAATATTATTCATAGTTGTAAGATAATTTCCAGTTTAATAAAATTTATGTTTTAAACAACTTAAAAGGGTGGATATCAAATATCATATTTACTGGAAAAGTGACACTATGTTTGACTGGCACTGCTTGTGAAAAAGTCCTTAGTTTCGGATGGCTTTTTGTTATTACAGACTCAGACATGCCCTAAGAATAAACTAAAGATGAAAACATAAGCATTTGATAATATTAATGCTCCAAAAACAATCTAAAAATAAATATATAAGATTATGATCATAGGCATGTTTTAAGAATAATCAAAAGTTGAAAATATAAGCATATGATAATAGACATTCACCAAAAACAATCTATAAATGAAAACATAAGATTATGACCATAGGCATGCAATAAGTACAATCCATAGAGAGAATCATATGCCTCTGATAATAGACATAATCCATAAACAAAAAAAATGAAATCATATACTTATGATCATAGACATACTCTAACAATAATCTAAAGATGAAAACATAAACATATCACAATAGATGTAACACCCCGAATCCGCGGGACTCGGGGCGCTACGGGCGGAGACCTCACAATGGGTCCCGACCCTTAGCCTGACAACAATTTCACCGGATCTTGCAACAAGGCACAAATAAAAGCCAAAACCGAAATACATTTTTATGCAATGTTATGAAACCCGAAAATAAAAGGAAGGAAAGACTTCAGCCGTCCTTACAACAACATCAACATAAGATACAATAACAACAACACAAAGACTCGAAAACCCAAAACAACCTAAGATGTACGGAACCCCGACTGCCCACTCCTCCGGATCACTCGGCCACATCCTATCCTGCACATCAACTACAACAATCGGTATAAAACCGTTAGCTCACATTCTAGGCATTATAAGAATAATATGGCACAAATACACATAGGAACACAAACACACAACATGATTATAAACATACACATCCGTTATTTATTATCTTTTTATGTTATTCCATATCTAATTCATTCGTTCAAGTGTGACACGAGAGTCTTATAACTCTCGCCTCTGTCCCCGTGTAACCAACAGGAGTGTGGCGGCGCCCAACCCGTATACCCTGAGGGAGTGATGAAGAAGCCCGCCCGTATACCGTGTATGGCCTGGTCGCAGAGATCCCCCCAGTCTCCCTCGGGAAACTGAGCGGTGATGTCACCGCCCGACAATAATAGTAGTAACAATGGGCCAATAAATAAGGTCAAGTAAATCCTAATCCATTTTCATGCTTAAAAGCGGTAAACACACACCACCATATACATTCAAATAAGGCACAGAAGCGGCTAAGTAAGTCCGAGGACTTACCTCGTCTCAAAGCGAAACGAAACCGATATCACTCTCCGAAGGAATATAACCAAAGCCTGTTCAAGACAAGGCACGATAATCAACAACTACTCACAAGCTAGAAGTCCCTAGACTTCTACTCCTATATACTCTTATTAGGTCATACACTCCCATAAACTAGGATATTCTCCTAGCCCTCATAAACTCACGAGATCTAAATTATAACCACATGCTAGAATGCTTCCATCGTAACTCCACAATCTCAACAAACACATACTCACAACCTCAACAAAGCTCACATGATAACATACACACCTCAATTTTTAGAACGTTCAAACCATCCTCAAATCATCACCTAAAGTTTCAAGCCACTACTTGGCATTTACTCTAAGTTATGCTAGATCCAACCTAGCATGATACTACTAAGTATAACTAGATCGAGATAAGATCATAAGCTTGGGGGAGAGGGTACTCACGCAAGGTCCAAGGTGGAAGACGATCTACGGATGACGAGTTTGGATTCAATGGCCTTTATCGAGGCGCTCCGAACCTAGCACCAAACTAAACAAATTTAGCTCATACGCTAAATTTGATCATAAAATATAATATAATATATATATGTATACAACTAAGGTAAAACTCATTTTCAAAAGCCCACGTTAAAAACCCGCAAAACATTTTCCGGGACAAATTGTCCAATTATATGAACATGGGTCGAAATCCACAATCAAATCTTCAAGTCATAAATATGGAACTCAAAAACTTAGGCCATTTTCCGTAAATAAACTTTAGCCAAATCAGTAATTTACTCACAAGGGCAAATCTGCACATTTATAAAACATAGGTCCAAAACTGCAATTATATATATCAGCAGGGGCATAAAGCAAAATTTCAAAACCTTGGGCCATGAACGCAAATACTAAACATGGGTTAGAATTCGTAATTAAGCCAAAAGTGAGGGGGCCCGATTTAAATATGGAAATTAGGGTTTCTTTTAACCCGCTAGGTGAAGACGCAAGGCTGGGGAAGCGAATGTCCAGACGGCGGTTCCGGCTGTCAAGGGCGAAGGCATGGGCAGAAGGCTTCTCCGGCGGTGCTAGGGCAGAGGGAGAAAGCCCAGATTTCTCCGGCAGCCGGTCTTTCGGAGGCAACTGATCCCAGCGGATAAAAGCAATCGGGAGCAGCAAAATATGAAGTGGTGGTGAGACAGAGGCCGTTCGAAGGGAGAGAAGAGGGGCAAGGAAGGGGTGGTGGTTTCCGGTGGCGAAGGCGCTCCGCTGGGCTTCGACAGTGGCAGGGTAGGCGACAACCCCGGTGGCGTACCCCCTTCGGTGGCTGCAGACGGTTGCAGATCCCTCCTCCGGCATGTTGCACAGCAGCAATGAAGACAGAGAAGGGGAGTGGTGGGTTTGTTTCCGGAGGCGGATCCATTGGCCATTGATTTGCTAAAGAGGATGCTTGTGTTTAATCCTTTGAAGAGGATTTCGAAGCCCTAAAACATCCTTGCTTTTCTGGGTTTGAAGATCCATTGATGGGTTGTGTGAGCCCTTTGAATGTTGTATTGAAGAATTATACTCTTTCTTTTCTTTTCTTTTTTTTTTTTTTGTTTTCGGCGAGGGTGGACGGTCCTTCTCCGGTGGCTCAAAGTGAAGAAGTTCGAGAGAGTGGTGAGGACAAACAATTGGTGTCCCTGAGAAGTTTGAGAGCTTTGCTTGCTCCAATCCTGGGGGTGAGGGGTAAGAGACATCTAGACAGGGAGAGCCTAAGAGAGCAAAGAGGAGAGTTAAGAGAGGGTGTCCAGGGGTCGATGGGTTGGGTGCTGGAGTCCAGGAGTCGGGTGCAGGACTATCATCCAACAAGGTTTCCATTGGTGCAAGCCTGAGCGGGGAAAGCGGAGCCAAAAGCTCATTGACAAGGAGCTGGCGTGAGGAAGAGGGGAAAATGATGAAAAGGTGAGGATGACAGAAAGATAATAAAAAAAATATAATACTAATAAATATTAAAATGGGAAATCGGGAATCAATAAACTCGATAAAAAACATTCGTAACATGATTTTCGAATCGGAAAACTTTTTCCGAATTCCCGAAAAGAAGAATACGGATATACGCGGACGTATCCAAAATAATAATATACTCCGGAAAGATATTTTACGTTGTAAAATACTTTTAATAAAAATATATATAAGCTATTAAAATATCGATAAAAGCCGCAAAAAATAAAAATCGCAAACGCGCCTAAAATTCGAGGCGTTACAATAGACATGCTCCAAAAACTATCCGAAAATAAAAACCTGAGATTATGATAATAGGCATGTTGTAAGAATTATCTAAAGATGAAAACATAATCATAAAATCATATTTGAGTCAGATTTGAGTTAAAATTTCAAATTTGAGTTTTAATGCTTGCATTAGATTAACTACATATATCTCTTCGTTTTTTATCCTAAAAATCACAACAGATAATATTTTTAGGGTTCTATTTGATGAATCAGCATGTTTCTTGATAACAAATTAATCCATCTGAACATTCAACACCATAGTTGTTATATAATGAGATAGATTACAATATAATTTCCTACATATTACGTGTCAAATCAGACGCCGCAAACCACAAGTCGAACATGATGTTGAGTTTAAAAACGAACGTGGATGTGAGCTTTCATCTTCTTTGGTGGAGATTTGTATTTAGCTAATCTTGGAATTGGGGGATTCTTCGATTCCGGCGTCTAGAGTGTGAGGATTTTGGCATATGATGACAAAACAGATGGCGTTGAGGGGAGATTTAGAGATTCGCCCAGTCTCTCACCGGATAGTGCAAGGTTGTTGATCAGAAGATTCGATTTAGAAGTTTGGTAGAGAGTAGTGCGAATGAGGTGACGAAAATGAGAGTGCAAGGGATTAAGAGTGCAATGAAACCTAACACTCCTTTTACATCTCTATTGACCGTAGAGGGCAACCTAAAAAATTTGATTTTAATTTTTAATGTGCTTTTTTCTTTAAGTAAGTTTAGTTAGTGGGCCGAATAAGTTAGGTTTAATAATATAATATGTCGTTACCAATCTTTGTACATTTTCTGTAAGTTTAGTTAGTGGGCCAAATCTCTCTGGACGATATGGACGTTGAGTATGTTATCATTGTCGTTACCACTTTGGTATTATCTTTATATTATATATTCAATAATTATATGGTAATTAGTAATCAACGTATATTATCAATGTACTCAAAATTAATATAAATTTTTTCAAATACCCGTGCAAGGCACGGGTACTGAACTAGTACGGTTAAAACTAAAGACTTGATATTAGAAGTATTGATTTAAAATTTTGTTACGTAATAGCTTATGTCTTCTTCTCTTTTTTTTTAAAAAAATTGGATTTAAAAGTTTTAGAAATCATAAAATATTATATATTTAAATAATTTATGATTTTTTAGGGTAAAATTTAAAGCCGAATAGCTTTTAAAATTTTGGTTGTTAATCTATATATATTACTAAAGGAGCACCCATTTTGTCCACGTGTCAACCTCTAAGGCCGTCCACATCAGCTTTTTTCCAATTTATTTACGGATTTGCCACAACGTATTTACAGATTTGCCATTAATTATTTTATAAGAAAATTTTTTATTAGAATTTGTAAACAGTCATTATGCCACGTCAATTTTATTAAAATAAATAATTAAAAATAAATAAATTTACCTATCTACCAATCAAAACTAGCAAACTGATATATTTTAACTCGATTTGTTGAGAAAATCTAACGCAAATATTCTAACAAGATTTGACACATTTCTTTAATTTAAAACTAAATCAAATTTTGCTCATCTATCTAAATATAAGTAAAAGTGATAATATATTAAGGTATATATATATAACTCGAATAATAATTTTTGTGATAGAAATTTAATTATTTACAAAAATTAATCCTCATATGTTAGTCATATTAATTAATAAAAATAAATTTTACTATAAATTGATATAAAATATATGATGCATGATAGTGAAAATATAATCTTTATTTAGACAATCCCGCACAAGGTGCGGGCGGGCACTAAACTAGTTGACATTGAAACAAATCGGTTTAAATGGATACTGCATGGGGTTACATTGAACAAAATCTTTTTCACTATTTTCGGATTTTAACAATATTATTTAAATTACTGAATTTAAAAAAAGGTTGGATTAAGAAAAAATCTAAAAGGATAAGTTTAATTGTATTAGGTTCATGTATAATTGAAAACTCATCATCCCTATCTAATTATAGTTTCTATAAAAAAGATAAATAACCCTTCCTATTTAATAGTCTTGTCTCCCATTATTCTAACAACCATTAAAATAATAGTTTATTTCACTAAGTGGGGTAGAGGGTGATCCACCCTTAGGGTCACCAAAACAATGTCCTTTGATTTGTGTTTTTTAGCACCATCTGTAAAGAATCCAACTAGTTTGTACATGAGTTTCAAATAAAGAAAGTGAAGTCCGCATAAGCATTTGGTAAACCAGTCTTTGTGATATATAAAGAAAAACCGACCAATCCGATCATGATTGACAAGAAACGAAGTGGTCGATAACAAAATAATACAAGAGTTGTTAAACCAGATGAAACCAAGATACAATGCTAGGTTATAGCAAATCCATTTATGATTTCTTCCGATTATAAACAAAATCATCAACCATAGTAGATTGTGACCGGAAATAATTTCTTCCCTTTGGATCCGGTAAAGGATGAGCCAATTTTGTTGTAAATTGCATTTGAGAGATCTTATGTGAATCATTAAAGTTGGAAAAATTCCAAATAGATAGCCATGAACGGAAGTCATTCTTGAAATGCATTTTAACCAAAAGTAGAAACTTCAGTGGGTTCTCACTACTTGATATCGTCCAAAGCAACATATGGGAAATAGACAAAAGGTCTTCAATAGTAGTATAATTTCCATGCAAATGGAAATTACAACATGAGAGACAATGGAGATACGCAATTGTAGTAAAAGAAAGATAGTTTCGTTTTGGAGGGTATTATATGTCTGAGATCCTAATTCCTG
Organism: Fagopyrum esculentum; assembly: GCA_033239045.1. Classification (NCBI taxonomy): domain Eukaryota; kingdom Viridiplantae; phylum Streptophyta; class Magnoliopsida; order Caryophyllales; family Polygonaceae; genus Fagopyrum; species Fagopyrum esculentum. Next base: position 132,120,933 of record BSUD01000004.1, read on the forward strand.
TAAGATAAAGCTAAAAGTCCAAGGCGTTATATTCATTGGTAAGAACCAATTCGTGGCATTAGTTGTGTTCATATCATGGTCATAAATTTTTTATTTTTTGGTAAACTTTAAATTTGATTCAATTGTTATTGTTGCTTTTGTATTTCTTGTATAATAAAATATGGGTAAGATTATATTGTGATACTACACTTTGCTAGGGTTTGAGGCATTTGATTTGTGCTTTTTAGCATCATCTGTAAAGAATCCAACTAGTTTGTACATGAGTTTCAAATAAAGAAAGTGAACTCTGCATAAGCATTTGGTAAACCAGTCTTTGTGATATATATAAAGAAAAACTAACCATTCCGACCATGATTGACAAGAAACGAAGTGGTCGATAACAAAATAATACAAGAGTTGTTAAACAAGATGAAATTAGGATACAATGATAGGTTATAGCAAATCCTTTTATGAGTTCTTCCGATGATAAACATAATCGTCAACCATAGTAGATTCTGACCGGAAATAATTTCTTCCCTTGACTCTGGTAAAGGATGAGCCAATTTTGTTGTAAATTGCGTTTGAGAGATCTTACGTGAAACATCAAAGTTGGGAAAATTCCAAATACATAGCACACACAATATTCAGGGGTGTAGCCCTCCATAGCATTGTTAATAGGACTACAAAGGTGAGGGTTGTAAAGAAAAGCAAGGACAACAGAAAAAACCTTTCTTGTAAAATGACCGACGACCGAATCCAAAAATTGAGTCGGCACAAGAATCCCTTCTTTTACTTAGCAAGGCAAAATCAACATCTTTTGTAGAGAAAGCACCACATCAGGCGACTACTCTGGCCCAAGTATCACCTTCTTGGTTACTTGATGTTGAAATCACCTTTCTCTTTTCCAGCATCCATGGGCGTCTTGTATAAATGAGTTTACCATCCAAAAGCCCTCTCTTCCTTTTGCAGAAGAGGTTGAGAGCAATCCGGAGCTTGCCTTTACGGTAATTACAAAAGGCTTGAACTCGAAAGAAGAGAAGATGATGGGAGCTTATAAGATGTTTGTGAGGAAGAAAATTCCGTGCGAGCCTCCAATGTTTAAGGCACTTGGGTGGACAAACCAAGAAGGTGGACATGAAAATAGGGTTTTTGTGATCTTTCTCACCATAATACATCCAGCAGACACATTCCATTAGATGAAGAGAGGGGTTTGGTTCGATCTACTTTTAGGCTTGGAGAGTAGTGAGCCGCCAAGGAATCGATGATGTAGTCATTGCCGGTTAGGTTTTTTGGGTGGGTAACCCGATTTCGGTCTGCTTTTAGGCTTGGAGAGGAGTGAGCCGCCAAGGATCCGATGGATGTAGGCTGTGTTTAGTTGTGGGGTTTGTGGGGGTTTTTTAGTTTAGGGTTATGTAGGGTTTATTATTTGTGGTGTTTAATTGTAGTTGTAGGGTTGTAGTTGTTGTTTTAGGTCAGATTTTATGGGTTTACTAGTTTAGCGCCCGTGCCGTGCACGGGTATTTGAAAATATATTTCTTACAGTTTTTTTTGTATGAGTAATTTTTTATAGATTTATTTTTCTTATTATATTTTGTTGATTTGATTACGAATGTTTATGTTAAATAGTATACGCATATAAGAAAAATAATAACAACATAGTTGTTGACCCAGTTCGGGGCATACCAAGCCAGGAGTGTCTACTATCTCTGTATTATAAAAATCACAATATTAATAATTTCAAAAAACAGTTAAAATTGTGTACATTTAATATAATAGAAATCATGATGATAACCTTTGACGTGAAACCTCGAGCACATGTGCGACAGTTCGATCCTGAAAAAGAGAAGGAGATAAACTTTATATAAGTGTAAGCTCAAGGACGGGTTATGATCGCTTGATATTATTGATTGAAAACGAAATAAAATGAAGAAGAAATTCTAACGTACCTTAAATTATGTCGCGAAAAACTTCGTCAAATACAACATTAGTTGTAGTATCTTGAACCTTGCCCTTAGGGTCACATATCATAATCCTTAATCCATCCCTGCTCGTCACTCTTGAGATAGCGACATATAATTGGTCGTGACTGAAGACCGGTCTAGGCAAATATATTCCAACCTGTGCAAGGGACTGACCTTAACTTTTATTTATAGTCATAGCAAAACATACCATAACTGGGAACTGTCTCCTTCGAAATTTAACAGGAATTTTCAAGTCTGTGGGTGTAAGAATTGTTCGCGGAATGAAGACATTATGACCTATATTGTTCCCAGATATTATTTCTGCCTCGATGATTTGTTTTCCAAGTCTCCTAACTATCAGTCTGGTTTCGTTACACAACCCTGCAGACTGATCAATGTTTCTCATCAACATAATTGGAATTCCAACTTTCAGTCTCAAGACATGGTTCGGAAACCCAGAACACTTGATGCAGTTCAAGAACTCGCTCGAGTAGAAACCATCATCAAGAGAACCTTCGCTTGGACATATACTATCCGAACTCAAGTACTCTGTCACGTCTCCAGGTATCAATGATAGAATATAGTCATTAACCTTCTCAACAATCTCATTGGTAGGGGCGAGAATAGCTCTTTCTTGAAAGTAGGTTGGTGGATCCTGAATATTGTAACTCAAAGGATATACATGGTCAACAATAGTTGCAATCGGGTCACCTGTAGATGCAAGTAGGAGATCTTCGGGGATGGTAATCTGAGCTTCTCCATTAACACTTTCACCTTCCGTGCCATCTCCAATGCCCAATATCCAATCTGAAAACTCCTTAGCCTTTTGAGCTTCTAATTCAGTAATTCCACGTATAACCCTCATGTTTTGAGTTAATCTAAGCACCGTGCAGTGATCCCACAAATATGACGCATTGATTGCAGTAAAGACAATATCATGTCTACTTCCATGACTTACAACAGGCAATATTTGTCTAAAATCACCACCAAAAACGATAACCTTACCACCAAATCGGAGAAGTGAGTAGTCTGGATTATAAGATCGCATGACGTCCCTTAAACTTCTATCGAGCGCTTCAAAACAACATTTTTTAACCATGGGTGCTTCATCCCATATTATCAGCTTTGTCTTTGACACTAACTCAGCCAGATCCGTACCTAAACATATAAGATTAAAAAATTAATATATTGTTCAGTGTAATATGAACAATATATAAAAAAAGAAGTTTTAATAATTGAATAATAAGGTTTATACCTGCACGAATGTTGCATGTTGAACTTTCGTCAACATTTATTGGGATGCCAAACCTCGAATGAGCGGTTCTACCGCCTGGAAGCAAGAGAGCTGCATTACCACTCGAAGCAACTGTTAGAACGATCTCACCTTTACTCCTCAAACCAGCCGAAAGGGATCTCCGTATAAAAGTCTTTCCTGTTCCACCGTATCCATAAAGAAAAAACACCCCCCTATCAGCGGACACAGCACACATAATCTGATCATACACTCCCCTCTGCTCGTCGGTGAAACTAGAAACCAATCTGTCATGGTCCAAAGATAACTGGGATCGATCATAGTTTAGTTCATCTTGAATTAGTCTATTATGCTGCTCCATAATCAAGGCTTCGTCACGATAAGGCATAGACTTATTCGTCTTCAAACTGCCGCCGTTCCTCTGTAAAAGTTTCTCTATCTCAACCAAGGCGTAATTTTGCAGCACGGCATCAACTAATTGCAAATCTACGTACAAATAAACCAAGTTAAACATGTGTACTTACCTAGTACAAAATATACTAAACAAATTGAAAAAATAATGCAAAACTCGAATTAAATTCATATACATGAAAGAAAGCATACCATTATTACGCAACACCCTTCTTTGTCGTGCAAGAATATCATCAGATAAGTACTTCCATACTTTGACCCAAATCAGATGAGGCGACGACATGCTACCTGAGAGATACAACATGACGAATAAATTTCGAAGATAACCAACAGTTCTCCAAAAACTTGCTTCTTTTATACCGTCAATGTATTCTCGGTCGTCATCCAACAACCCCATAGCATAACATGCTTCCCTAAATGTGGCATATAGTGTACCGTTGATTGTCCGAATTTCCTTGTAGCATGTAGGACCCTTAATATGATTCAGCAAAACCCTCAAGTAGTACCTCTCTCTAGACCCAGGTGCAACGTGGTATATCCTCCCTAGTGTATATCCCGCACCTTGTGCGGGTTTGTTAATAAAATAGCTTATCATATTACATTTTTTTACTATATTATATGTTTTTAACTTTATTAGTTATATGTTATGAGCTCGTATAAATAACGCGTCAAGTGTTACATAGTAAATGAGACCAAACCCATGTCTTGATCATTAATAAGTTTTATACTAATAAAATTTTTTTAAAACTAATTTATTATTTAATAAATAATAATTTAAAGAAAAAGAATAATCATATAATTTAAAAATACCATAATCTGATACGAATTCAATTAGTAAAAAAGATTAATTTGCTTAATTTGTGATTTAGTAAAAAAATTTAATCCGAGAAAAAACATAGGAGTGTCACGTCAGCATTAGTTTCGTATGTTTTAGTAAAATATGCAGAATATAGATGTATATTTAGTATATTGATAAAATAAGAATTACAAATTTAATAGTTCAACGGTCCAGGAATCAGTAGGTTACAAGGACCCACAAATTAGTAGATCACAAGGACCCACAAGAGTACAACGACCCACAAATCATTAGGTCACAACGACCCAAAAATCATTAGGTCAAAACGTCCAAAAACTTAGTAGGTCACAATGATTACATACAAATACTAATCCGATATGATTAAGTATTATATTTGATTCTGACTAAAAGGTTCAGAAATGTATGAATTTATAAGCCTCAAACACTCTACATCTATTTATACATGTTTTCGAAGTGTCATCCTTTCCTCATAATCGATGTGGAAGAACAAAAATCATATTTTACAAAATAACTATGGTTTAATTAAAAAAAGATTTATTAGCTTAATTCGTGATTTAGTAAAAAGTTTAATCCGAGAAAAAACGTGGGGGCGCCACGTCAAAATTAATGTCTTTTGTTTTAGTAAAGTATATAAAATATATATATGTATAATTAGTATATTGATAAAATAAAAATTACGAATTTAATAGTTCAACGGTCCACAAATTAGTTGTAACACCCCAAATTTTACAACTTAGGGAGTTACTGGTTAGGACCGCACAGTGGGTCCCGACCTTAGTTTGACAACAACTTAACATGATCTTACAACAAGGCACCGATAAGGAAAAGCTAAAAATCATAAAATAGTTTTTATCAATGCATGAATGTGACCAGATCAACTACAGCCGGAAAAGCAATATATAACAAAGTACGGAAGGAAACGATGTTCAACTGAAACCCACAAATGCAAAACTGCAAAACGTCCTAAAGTACGACACCCCGGCTGACCACTACCATCTGGATCACTCGGCATCTGCTCTAACCTGTGTCAAATCTAAACAACATATCAACCGTTAGCTAACTAACCAAATATAAGCAAAAATGATAACAGCACAAACACACGCAGAACAAAATTAAACAAACATCATGCTGGCACTCAACAATTTATTATCTGTTCTTTAGGTGATTCACATTATTCAATTTACGTTGTGGCACGAATACTATTTTTAGTTCTCGCCTCCGTTCCTTATCCAACTGGTGTAGGTATAGCTGACTTCCTTTGGTAGCGTCACTACAAACCATGTGTGGACTAGTCCCGAAAGAAACCCCCAGCGCCCGGCGAGCTACTGAGCGGAATGCCACCGCCCGTTACTCTTAGGCCAAATTACAGGTCGGTATTTATATATCACAACCTATCTCTCTAACATGTCAATCACACACCACCATCATCATTTATACTCATATTTAGCAGTCAGCTAAGTAAGCCCAAAGGACTTACCTGTTATAATGCTCGACTCTTTAGTAATCACTTGCACTGTAACTGTACCCACTCAGTTGCCTGTTAAAGGCGATAAGTGTATTAGCACACTTTCACGTAGATAGAAGTCTAAAACTTCTGAGATTAAATAAGTATTAAGACGTACTAGGTACATTATTAGTTTTAGGGTAAAATGACCATTTTACCCTTCGTTCCGATTTTCTCGAAGACCCTAAAATTCATGTCCAAACTCCTATTTGAAGTTCTAAAATATATCCTAACTCTTAGAATTTTATTAGGTGCGAAACGGACATTTTTCTTATGTTTCAATTTTCCGGAAGAACCGAAAAAGGTTTAACTTCGGCTCTAAATATAAAATTCTTAACGGCTTATAAAATTTCCGAATTTATTATCTAGATCATCTATGAGGTTCTATCTAGCCTTAGAAGAAAGAATTTCACTAAACTGTTCAGCCGATATTTTTATAATAATTCCCAAAGTCGGTTCCTCACTCTACTTTCTTATACTTAGTCAATTTTATAAGTTCAATAAAACTGCTCAACTACCTAACTTCGGGGGCTCGTAACTTTCAATCCGACCGTTCATTTCTCACCAAATTTTAATATGATAAACTACATATATCAGTCTACAACATATCCAAAATTCAACGGTGGATCTTTATCCAAACATTTTATAATTGATCGACAATATGGGCTGTTCGAAACCTACAAGCTGAAGAAATTAATTTAATTTACAGCAGCCCTTCCTTCTAGTTTATGCACAAACTCAGCAGCTCATTTACGTTATTTATGCTGAGACTCAACAACAGCAGTTCGCAAACACATGGGTGACAGTGAAATCGAAGAGAGGAGGAGCAAGCTTACGGAATCTGCAGTCCGGCGTTAGGGTCCTAAACAGTAGCGTTCCGGCGTTTTTCCTGGGTAGTCGGCCTGCTGTTGCTGCGGGACAGTGGTGGCGGGTTCCGGCGTCTCCTGCGGCTGCAAAGGTATGGCTCGTATACTCACTGTTGCACTGTTCCGTTGGAGGCTCGTGCCTGGCTTGCATCACCGGCGAACAGAGAAGCGGTTAGCTGCTGTTGCGCCCAGCGAAACCGAAGAGGGAAAAAAAAACAGAAGGAGGCGTACCTCGTCACGCGTCGGCACGGGAGATGGTCCGGCGGGCGGCGGCGGTTTACTGGCGGCAGGTCTGGGCCGGTGGCGTGGCTACCGACTGCAGAGAGGCGGAGTTACGGCCCTCGAATTCGAAACAGAACGCGAGAGGGAAGATGGAAGGGAGAAGGGGATCTTACCGGTCGGCTGGAGCGTGCAGGACGAGCGGCTGCGAATCCGGCGGGGGAGCGGCGCAAGGTGGCCGGCGCGAGCGGTGGCGGAGGACGCAGGCTGGCACTCCGGTTGAAGGTAGGTGCTGCGCTTCTTCTGTCGAGACGTAAGGGATGCAGAAGCGTATATTCAGAAGGAGGTAAGCGGCAGGATGATTTAGGGTTAGAGTTAATAGGGTAATTAGGCTAATCTAATTAAATTGGGCTGGCTGATTATATTATCGGGCTTGCTAGTGGGCCATTCGGCCTACTCTCCCATTAGAACGGAAAAACAAACTCGTTAAATAATACGGAATTGTTATCATTTTTAGGACGGAAAAAGGAACTCGTTAAAGTGCGGGAATTTATATAATACGGAATTAGTTTCCGTATTTATAAATTATAATTGATTTTATTTTAAAAGCGTAGATTATTTCCGGGAATTTAATTTATCATTTTATGTGAATCTAGGTCACATAAAATGATAAAACTAAACCCGTTTTATTTCACTGATTTATTTATTTACCATGGTCTCATCGGACTTTGTTTAATTTTACTTTACCGGAACTTAAAATTTTTGGTTATTACATCAGTGCCCCCTTAAAAGAAGTTTCGTCCCGAAACTTAAATTTTTGGTATATTTTAGTTTTCTCAACACCTTTGTTTTCTACCACGCAGTTACTCAGGCAGCAATCAAACAAGTATCATGAAAGAGAAACAGAAACACTCAAAACAATCATGAAAACCTGAAAGGTCAAACAACACAACATCCGAGTACTAACCCGTCAAACAAGAGTAACCTCTAACCCCGCAAAGAACTCAGGGTAGTTACGTCTAACACTCTCCTCAGTCTCCCAAGTGGCCTCATCAGCTCCTCTCCTAGACCACTGGATCCTCAGCATAGGTATCTCCTTGGATCGCAGACGTCTGGTACTGCGTTCCAAGACAGCTACGGGGTACTCCATAAATGTATGGTCAGGCTCCACTATCAGATCCTCATGACTGATGACGTGTCTCGGATCCGGACTGTACTCTCGCAGCTGAGATACATGAAACACTGGATGTACTCCCTCTAATCTCGGTGGCAGTGCTAGTCGGTAGGCAACCTCTCCAACTCTCTCTACGATCTCAAATGGTCCGACATACCGGGGACTCAGCTTCCCCTTAATGCCGAAACGTCTAACTCCCCTCGTAGGTGACACTCTCAACCACACCTGTGCACCTACTCTAAACTCCAAAGGTCGACGCCTCTTATCGGCGTAGGACTTCTGACGACTCTGAGCTGCTAACATCCGCTCTCGGACTAGGGCAATCCGAGCGATGTCGTCCTGTATCTGATCTGGTACCACTCCATCAGCCTTGCTAGGCTCATCCCAACATAGCGGTGTACGACATCTCCGGCCGTACAAAGCCTCATAAGGTGCCATCCCAATAGACGCATGCCAGCTGTTATTATATGAAAACTCTACTAGTGGGAGGTGATCTGGCCATACCTGTCCCCAATCTAGCACACATGCCCGTAACATGTCCTCCAGGGTCTGGATGGTCCTCTCCGACTGACCGTCTGTCTGTGGGTGGTAGGCAGTGGTAAAGTGAAGACTCGTACCCAGAGCGGTATGTACCTGCTGCCAGAACCTCGAGGTAAAACGTCCATCCCTGTCGGATACGATAGTCCTCGGTACTCCATGGAGTCTCACAATATGTCTGGTGAACTCCTCTGCTAGACGACTTACCGGCCACGTCTCCTTAATCGGAATGAAACGTGCGGTCTTCGTCAGACGGTCTACTACCACCCAAATGGCATCAAAGCCTCTGCTGAGCCTCAATCCAGTGACGAAATCCATCGAAATGTCTTCCCACTTCCAGTGTGGTACTGGCAGTGGGTGTAGCTCTCCTCCGGATCTACGGTGCTCAATCTTGACCTGCTGACAGGTCGCACACTGAGCTACATAACGGGCCACATCAGGCTTCAAACCACCCCACCAGAAGGAACGTCTCAAGTCCCTATACATCTTACTCGCTCCTGGATGTACAGAGTAAGGGGTAGTATGAGCCTCACCTAGTATCCTCTGCCTCAGCTCACGGTCTGATGGCACACAAACACGGTCCTGTCGTCTCATCACTCCATCGGCACCAATAGTGAACTGGGGTGCCTCATCTCGTGCCATCCGGTCTCGGATCCGGGTCAACATCGGACAGGCCTCCTGCTTCTGTCGGATCTCACCCAACAGGTCAGGGAGTAACTCTATGGTGGCTAACTGATGAGCTGTATCCGGGAACTGGATCTCAATCTCTAACCAAGCTAAGTCTCTCTGCAGCTGTGGCTGTACTGTCAACCGGGCTATCGCCTTCTCCTGAGGCGTCTTCCGACTCAAAGCGTCGGCAACTACATTCGCCTTTCCAGGGTGGTAAAGAATCTCAAGGTCAAAATCCTTGATCAACTCTAGCCACCGCCTCTGGCGGTTATTCAACTCCCGCTGAGTGAATATGTACTTCAGACTCTTATGGTCTGTGAAGATCTGACAGGTCGCTCCATAGAGATAATGATGCCAGATCTTAAGAGCGTGCACTACTGCTGCTAACTCTAGGTCATGAGTGGGGTAGTTCTCTTCATACGTCTTCAGCTGTCGAGACGCATATGCTATAACCTTACCCCTCTGCATCAAGACACACCCCAAGCCCAGCTTGGATGCATCACTGTACACTACGAAGTCCTCTGTACCCTCAGGCTGTGCTAAGATCGGAGCAGACGTCAATCTTCTCTTCAGCTCATCAAAACTCTGCTGACACGGCTCAGACCAGACGAATCGAGTAGTCTTCCTTAGGAGGGAAGTAAGTGGTCGGGCGATCAGGGAAAACCCTTCCACAAACCGACGGTAATACCCTGCCAATCCAAGGAAACTGCGAACCTCCTTCACATTCTTCGGAGGTTGCCAAGAAGACACTGACTCAATCTTCGCCGGGTCGACCTTAATTCCCTCGGCAGTCACTACATGGCCAAGGAATGCCACCTCTGACATCCAGAACTCACACTTGGATAGTTTAGCATATAGCTGACTATCCTGTAGAATCTGCAGCACTGTCCTCAAGTGTCCGGCATGCTCCTCTCGACTTCTAGAGTAAACTAGAATGTCGTCGATGAAGACCACTACAAACTGGTCCAAGAAGTCGATGAAAATCCCATTCATCAACTCCATAAATACTGCTGGCGCATTAGTGAGCCCGAATGGCATCACTACAAACTCATAATGACCATACCTAGTCCGGAATGCCGTCTTAGGTATGTCCTGATCTCTCACCCTCAGCTGGTGATAACCCGATCTCAAATCTATCCTCGAGAATACTGACGCTCCATGCAGCTGGTCCAGCAGATCATCTATGCGAGGTAATGGATACTTATTCTTGATGGTGACCTTGTTCAACTCTCTGTAGTCGATACACAGTCTCATCGATCCATCCTTCTTCCTCACAAACAGCACTGGTGCGCCCCAGGGAGAAACACTAGGGCGTATGAAGCCCTTCTCTGCTAACTCCTCTAACTGCTTCTTCAGCTCAAGCAGCTCTATCGGGGCCATGCGGTACGGGGCCTTCGAGATCGGTCTCGTGCCCGGCTCTAACTCGATGCTAAAATCCACACTCCTCTGTGGGGGTAGCCCTGGTAAGTCGTCCCTGAAGACCTCTGCAAACTCACATGCGACTGGTATCTCCTCTACTGTCAGGCTCTTGCGCTCCTTCATGGCATAACACCAGAAGGCCTCGCAACCCTGTGCTATCAATCTGGCTGCCCTCACTGCACTGATGACTGTGCCGGACTTTCCGAGGTCCCAACCTCGGAATATAACTCTGTGGCCCTCCTCCGTGGCAACAGTCACAGTCCTCCTACCAATATCCAAGACGGCTCCATGTCTAGTCATCCAATCTATCCCTAGTATCACGTCCTCATGTGCTAGGGGCATGACTAGAAAATTTACTAACCAAATCCGGCCTCCCAGGTGAATAGGGCAGTCATAAATCTCTCGAGATCCTCTAACCTTACCCCCATCTGGTAACCCAACCACGAAAGGTACACCCTCTACTGTAGCTAAGGACAACCTATCTACACATGCATCTGATATAAAGGAGTGTGTGGCACCCGTATCAAATAAAACACGCACAGGTAAGTCATGGATCCAAATGGTACCTGTGGTCGGAGGTGCTGCAGGCTGCTCAGTGCTCCTCAGCTCAAATACTCTCGATGGTCCTCCTCTAGTGTCAGTGGTACTGCCACGTCCTCTGCCACGACCTGACTCCTGTGCAGCACTGTATGAAGCAGGATGTCCTAGCGCCCGGTACTGCTGCTGCTGCTGACTCGGAGCTCGGTACTGAGGGGGTCTCTGTACACTCTTCTCAGCACCTGCAGGCGAAGATCCCTGCTGAGAAGAAGCCTTGCCCTGACGGCAGAAAGTAGCCCTGTGTCCCGGCTTCCCACAAGTAAAGCAAGTGACCAGTGGTTTCGGGCAGTCTGGCTTAATGTGATCACGGCCACCACAGTTAAAGCACTGTCGATCTCCACTGGGTGTCCGGACTGTAGAGTGATAGCTGGACCTCCCCTGAGTCTGTCCTCTACTATGGCCTGCTACTGCCCCACTGCTACCAGCATGTCCTGTCCACTGCCGCTTATCCGGCCCACCAGACTGTGCTGCTTTCCTAGAAGCTGGCCTATCTCTCTCATAAGCAGAGGCCCTATCCTGATAATCAGACAAGGTCTCACAGCGGAATCCAGCCAGGTAGGATCGGGTACTCTCTCTCAACCTCCTGGAGAAAAGATAAACATGCTGCTCTTCTGGAGGTGCAGACGGTCCAAGCAAAGTCAACTCCTTCTGAAACTTCTTTATGGCTGCAGCAATCGGGATATCCTCGAATCCCGCCTCAATGAAATCCTGGAATCTCTCCCTCCTCAGCGAAACTGGGCAGTACCTGTCTCTAACAATGGTCTTCATCTGCTCCCAGCTGGTGACTCGGCTACGAATGGTACGCCACCATGAATGAGCATCATCTGTGAAGCAGGTCTGTATCAAATCCACCTGTCGGTCCACGGGGCAACGTATTGCCTCCAAAGCAGTCTCAATCTTCCCTATCCAGTGCTCCACCTCTAGCCCTATCTCTCCGCTGAATGAGGGGACCTTCTGAGAGTTGAAAGCCTTCAACCACTCATCCGGTCTCGGTGCTCTGGCCCCAGTAGGTGCTCTATCAACAGCAGCCCTCCTCTCAGATACAGCCGGCACCTGAGACACTCCCTGTGTCACCTGAGCTGACCTAGCCGGCTCCACTGATGGTACCTGAGTAAGCCTCTCCACTCTGGCAGCTTCTTCCCTGTGCTCAACATAGGCTCTGAACTCTCTATACTCCGATGCTCCAATGGAGACACGTCCCGACTCAGTAGAACGAGCTCCCTGTGCTCCCGACCTAGCGGCGGGCACAGGCCTGACCTCGGGGCCTACACTCTCAGCTACTTCCTCTACAGCAACCTCTGGTACGTTTGCTGCAGGTGGGTCATCTCGAGGGACTCGTCCTCGACCTCTCCCTAGTGGAGGTCTACCCACACGACCACGCCCTCTGACTGTAGGGGTACTATCAGCTCGATCCTGTCTGACTGGGGGAAGGGGGGGACGACCCCTACCTCGGCCAGTCACTTGTGCAGCCCTAGTACGTGCCATCTGCACGAATAGTAATCACTATAGTTATAACTAGCTAATCTATCATAACATTACAAGTCCATAATTATTCTAAGATTACCGAGATCCGCAGAGGTAGTGGTGGTCGTCCGTACTTTCTATCCCAACCCGACTCTGTATGCATTTAAAACCAAAATTTTTCGTTGGAAAACTCAGACCCCTTTCGGGTTCTGTTTATTTACTTATACGACCCTTTTTAGAAGATTCAAGTGCCATTGTTGCCAACCTGGCTCTGATACCATGTTGTAACACCCCAAATTTTACAACTTAGGGAGTTACTGGTTAGGACCGCACAGTGGGTCCCGACCTTAGTTTGACAACAACTTAACATGATCTTACAACAAGGCACCGATAAGGAAAAGCTAAAAATCATAAAATAGTTTTTATCAATGCATGAATGTGACCAGATCAACTACAGCCGGAAAAGCAATATACAACAAAGTACGGAAGGAAACGATGTTCAACTGAAACCCACAAATGCAAAACTGCAAAACGTCCTAAAGTACGACACCCCGGCTGACCACTACCATCTGGATCACTCGGCATCTGCTCTAACCTGTGTCAAATCTAAACAACATATCAACCGTTAGCTAACTAACCAAATATAAGCAAAAATGATAACAGCACAAACACACGCAGAACAAAATTAAACAAACATCATGCTGGCACTCAACAATTTATTATCTGTTCTTTAGGTGATTCACATTATTCAATTTACGTTGTGGCACGAGAACTATTTTTAGTTCTCGCCTCCGTTCCTTATCCAACTGGTGTAGGTATAGCTGACTTCCTTTGGTAGCGTCACTACAAACCATGTGTGGACTAGTCCCGAAAGAAACCCCCAGCGCCCGGCGAGCTACTGAGCGGAATGCCACCGCCCGTTACTCTTAGGCCAAATTACAGGTCGGTATTTATATATCACAACCTATCTCTCTAACATGTCAATCACACACCACCATCATCATTTATACTCATATTTAGCAGTCAGCTAAGTAAGCCCAAAGGACTTACCTGTTATAATGCTCGACTCTTTAGTAATCACTTGCACTGTAACTGTACCCACTCAGTTGCCTGTTAAAGGCGATAAGTGTATTAGCACACTTTCACGTAGATAGAAGTCTAAAA
>BSUD01000004.1:132134975-132262082 GCA_033239045.1 Fagopyrum esculentum
ATGGCTCGTATACTCACTGTTGCACTGTTCCGTTGGAGGCTCGTGCCTGGCTCGCATCACCGGCGAACAGAGAAATTGTTAGTTGTTGTTGCGCTCAGCGAAACCGAAGGAGGAAAGAAGCCGGCTTACCTCTTCACGCGACAGCAGGGGACTGGTCCGGCGGAAGCGGCGAGACACTGGCGGCGCACTGGTGGACGGCGGAAACAGTAGCCGAGGACGGTGGCGGCGGTCCGGCGGGTGCGCAGTTACTGCCAACAGTGCGGCGGTGGTCAAGTTGGCTCGAACAGAACAGAAACGAAAGAGGGTGCGGGAGGGAGACGAGAGAAGGAAGAAGGGCCGGAAGCTTACCAGTCGACTGGGCGTGCGGCTGGGCGGCTGGGTCCGGCGATGGGCGGCGCAAGGCGGTCGGCGCGAGCGGTGGCGGAGGACTCCGGCTGGTGCGCAGATTCAGCGTTGCGGCGTCCCTTCTCAGCGGCAGAATGCGATTTACAGAAGGTGTGTAGAGGAGCGGTAGGTTAAAAATTAGGTTAATTAATTAGGTTAATTAATTAGGTTAATTAGATTAGTCATTAGGGGAATGGGCCGGCTGGCTGGGCCGATAATTTGGGCCTAGTAGCGGGTTAACTCCAATCCAACTCTTTATAGGACGGATCCGGAACTCATTAAAGTGCGGGAATTTATATAATACGGAATTAGTTTCCGTATTTATAAATTATAATTGATTTTATTTTAAAAGCGTAGATTATTTCCGGGAATTTAATTTATCATTTTATGTGAATCTAGGTCACATAAAATGATAAAACTAAACCCGTTTTATTTAACAGATTTATTTATTTACCATGCTCTCCTCGAGCTTGTTTGATTTCCCTTAACCGGAACTTAGAATTTTCGGTTATTACAACATAGATGTTACTTGTGGATCATACACCGACCTTAGCTATCTTCACCAATTGATCATGGTTGTCGCGTCCATAGAAAACTGGCTCCTTCCGATATATTATTGTAACAAAAAAAACTCATTAAGTAACTATGACTAGCAAGCAGAATATTTCAATTTTTATTAGAAAAGAAAAGAACAGAAACACATAGATGTTACTTGTGGATCATACACCGACCTTAGCTATCTTCACCAATTGATCATGGTTGTCGTGTCCATGGAAAAATGGCTCCTTCCGATATATTATTGTAACAAAAAAACCTCATTAAGTATCTATGACTAGCAAGCAGAATATTTCAATTTTACTGGAAAAGACAAGAACAGAAACACATAGATGTTACTTGTGGATCATACACCGACCTTAGCTATCTTCACTAATTGATCATAGTTGTCGTGTCCATAGAAAAATGGCTCCTTCCGATATATTATTGTAACAAAAAAAACTCATTAAGTAACTATGACTAGCAAGCAGAATATTTCAATTTTTATTAGAAAAGACAAGAACAGAAACACATAGATGTTACTTGTGGATCATACACCGACCTTAGCTATCTTCACCAATTGATCATGATTGTCGTGTCCATAGAAAAATGGCTCGTTCCGATATATTATTGTAACAAAAAAAACTCATTAAGTATCTATGACTAGCAAGCAGAATATTTCAATTTTACTGGAAAAGACAAGAACAGAAACACATAGATGTTACTTGTGGATCATACACCGACCTTAGCTATCTTCACTAATTGATCATAGTTGTCTTGTCCATAGAAAAATGGCTCCATCCAATATATTATTGTAACAAAAAAAACTCATTAAGTATCTATGACTAGCAAGCATAATATTTTAATTTTAACTAGAAAAGACAAGAGCAGACACACATATGTAACACCCCAAATTTTACAACTTAGGGAGTTACTGGTTAGGACCGCACAGTGGGTCCCGACCTTAGTTTGACAACAACTTAACATGATCTTACAACAAGGCACCGATAAGGAAAAGCTAAAAATCATAAAATAGTTTTATCAATGCATGAATGTGACCAGATCAACTACAGCCGGAAAAGCAATATATCAAGATACGGAAGGAAACAATGTTCAACAGAAAAACCCACAAATGCAAAAACTGCAAAAAGTCCTAAAGTACGACACCCCGGCTGACCACTACCATCTGGATCACTCGGCATCTGCTCTAACCTGTGTCAAATCTAAACAACATATCAACCGTTAGCTAACTAACCAAATATAAGCAAAATGACAACAGCACAAACACAAGCAGAAACAAAAATAAACAAACAACATGCTGGCACTCAACAAATTATTATCTGTTCTTTAAGTGATTCACATTATTCAATTTACGTTGTGGCACGAGAACTATTTTTAGTTCTCGCCTCCGTTCCTTATCCAACTGGTGTAGGTATAGCTGACTTCCTTTGGTAGCGTCACTACAAACCATGTGTGGACTAGTCCCGAAAGAAACCCCCAGCGCCCGGCGAGCTACTGAGCGGAATGCCACCGCCCGTTACTCTTAGGCCAAAATACAGGTCGGTATTTATATATCACAACCTATCTCTCTAACATGTCAATCACACACCCCCATCATCATTTATACTCATATTTAGCAGTCAGCTAAGTAAGCCCAAAGGACTTACCTGTTATAATGCTCGACTCTTTAGTAATCACTTGCTCTGTAACTGTACCCACTCAGTTGC
This sequence comes from Fagopyrum esculentum, assembly GCA_033239045.1. Lineage (NCBI taxonomy): Eukaryota > Viridiplantae > Streptophyta > Magnoliopsida > Caryophyllales > Polygonaceae > Fagopyrum > Fagopyrum esculentum. The sequence goes on from BSUD01000004.1 coordinate 132,137,621, forward strand.
CTGTTAAAGGCGATAAGTGTATTAGCACACTTTCACGTAGATAGAAGTCTAAGACTTCTGAGATTAAATAATTATGAAGACGTACTAGCTACATTGTTAGTTTTAGGGTAGAATGACCATTTTACCCTTCGTTCCGATTTTCTCGAAGACCCTAAAATTCATGTCCAAACTCCTATTTGAAGTTCTAAAATATATCCTAACTCTTAGAATTTTATTAGGTGCGAAACGGACATTTTTCTTATGTTTCAATTTTCCGGAAGAACCGAAAAAGGTTTAACTTCGGCTCTAAATATAAAATTCTTAACGGCTTATAAAATTTCCGAATTTATTATCTAGATCATCTATGAGGTTCTATCTAGCCTTAGAAGAAAGAATTTCACTAAACTGTTCAGCCGATATTTTTATAATAATTCCCAAAGTCGGTTCCTCACTCTACTTTCTTATACTTAGCCAATTTTCTAAGTTCAATAAAACTGCTCAACTACCTAACTTCGGGAGCTCGTAACTTTCAATCCGACCGTTCATTTCTTACCAAATTTTAATATGATAAACTACTTATATCCATCTACTACATATCCAAAATTCAACGGTGGATCTTTATCCAAACATTTTATAATTGATCTACAAGATGGCTGTTCGAAACTTAAAAACTGAAGGATTTAATTTAGATTTACAGCAGCCCAGAAATTTGCATTGTTCACAGAAGAAGAAAAAAAAACGCAGCAGTCCTTTATGCTCAGCAGTGTACTAATTCGGACTAACCTAAACGCCGGAGGAATATTAGTCTGGTTCCGGTGCAGCGAGGTGCGGCGTCGGCTGGTTCGTAGTCGTAGCACTGCGGAATAAGTTGTAGGGCTGCAGTGAGGCGTTTATCATAACGCGACAGAAGGGAGGCGGAAGAAGGTCAGCGCACTTACCGGTCTGAGGCGGACGGCGGAGACTCGGCGGCGTGGGCTGGCGGTTCGCTGGCGGCAAGTCCGGCTGGTGGCGTGGCTACCGACTGCAGGGGCGGAGTTACGGCCTCAGATTCGAAACAGAACGCGAGAGGGAGACGGAAGGAAGAAGGGCCGGAGGCTTACCAGTCGACTGGGGCGTGCGGTTGGGCGGCTGGATCCTGCAGGGAGCGGCGCAAGGTGGCCGGCGCAAGCAGTGGCGGAGGACTCCGGCTGGCGCGCTTCAGCGTTGCGGCGTCCCTTCTCAGCGGCAAGGAGGCGAGTTACAGAAGGTGAGTAGAGGAGCGGTAGGTTTAACGTAGGTTTAGAATTAGGTTAATTAATTAGGTTAATTAGATTAGTCATTAGGAATGGGCCGATAATTTGGGCCTAGTAGCGGGTTAGCTCCAATCCAACTCTTTTTAGAACGGATCCGGAACTCATTAAAGTGCGGGAATTTATATAATACGGAATTAGTTTCCGTATTTATAAATTATAATTGATTTTATTTTAACGGCATAAATTATTCCCGGGAATTTAATTTATCATTTTATGTGAATCTAAGTCACATAAAATGATAAAACTAAACTCGTTTAAATTTTACTGATTTATTTATTTACCATGATCTCATCGGACTTGTTTAATTTCTCTTTACCGGAACTTAAAATTTCCGGTTATTACACTTACGATCACACAACCAATTTTTTAATCCGTGGAGCCGATCCAAATAAACTCGATATTCTAGTACCCGTTTTGATCCGGATCCGATCGAAAATATTTTACCGAATCACGACATCTAATAAGGATCGAGATTTTGGCATCCGGATATTCGCGGATAGTCGAATAGTACCGAATCACTATATATTCCCTGTTATTCGGCTATTAAAAAAACTTTTATTATAAATGTATTTGCTTACGAAAGGATAAATCAAGATTTTATATTACAATTTTGTACTAATAATTATATTTAAAAATATATTATATATAAAAATATTTGAGTTAGGCAAAATAATGAATTAATAATGTTAATTTGTTTCATATTTATACCCTTTCTTAATACATTTTGTTAAAGTTTCAATTATAAATTCTTTAAAAAAATTCAAAACTAATTTTAGATAAAAAGAAATAAAATTACTTTTGATTTCTATTTTTTCAATAAAAAATAATTTTTTTAAAAAAACTGATTATGATCATGTTCAATTTTTAGTAAATATGATACTACAATAAAAATCACTAGCAAAACATTGTATAGAAATTAAATTACAATGTAAGTCGGGTACATATAGGACATTGTTAAGAATAAATTTTGATAAAATTTTATTAGATCCCGCTTGATTTTCATTGAAGATTGATCCATTTGGTAATTTAATATGGCAAGGAGAAACCAAATGAATATGAGATAAAAAAAATCTTGGATCCCGTCATATGGAACGAGGCTCCACTATCGAGAATCCAAGGGGAAGAAATTTTACCTAAACTCGTTTCAGCTGAAGAAGTGTTGAGATAGATCCATTTGATGTAAATCTGAGAGATAATAAAGAGTCCCACATCGAGAGTTTACAACCTTCTATAACCCCTTATAACCATGTATCTTATCATACTAGATTGGTTGTGTGGTCAAAGTGGTTGTGCTATTGGGCTTGTAACACCCCAATTTTTCAACTTAGGGAGTTACTGGTTAGGACCGCACAGTGGGTCCCGACCTTAGTTTGACAACAACTTAACATGATCTTACAACAAGGCACAAATGTATTTAAAACAATTTCTAAAACATAATATTTTTAATGGTATAAATGTACACATGTGACAGCCTTACAAACATATATAAAGGTACATAACATGCATGACGTATGGAAGACTCCCCCGTCCCCATCTAATGAGTACGTGGACCCGGCTGACCATCCGTTCCGGATCTCTCTGCAACTGTCTATCTCTACAGATCTACAACACGGATAAACCGTTAGCTAACTAACCAAATATAAGCAAAAATGATAACAGCACAAACACACGCAGAACAAAATTAAACAAACATCATGCTGGCACTCAACAATTTATTATCTGTTCTTTAGGTGATTCACATTATTCAATTTACGTTGTGGCACGAGAACTATTTTTAGTTCTCGCCTCCGTTCCTTATCCAACTGGTGTAGGTATAGCTGACTTCCTTTGGTAGCGTCACTACAAACCATGTGTGGACTAGTCCCGAAAGAAACCCCCAGCGCCCGGCGAGCTACTGAGCGGAATGCCACCGCCCGTTACTCTTAGGCCAAATTACAGGTCGGTATTTATATATCACAACCTATCTCTCTAACATGTCAATCACACACCACCATCATCATTTATACTCATATTTAGCAGTCAGCTAAGTAAGCCCAAAGGACTTACCTGTTATAATGCTCGACTCTTTAGTAATCACTTGCACTGTAACTGTACCCACTCAGTTGCCTGTTAAAGGCGATAAGTGTATTAGCACACTTTCACGTAGATAGAAGTCTAAAACTTCTGAGATTAAATAAGTATTAAGACGTACTAGGTACATTATTAGTTTTAGGGTAAAATGACCATTTTACCCTTCGTTCCGATTTTCTCGAAGACCCTAAAATTCATGTCCAAACTCCTATTTGAAGTTCTAAAATATATCCTAACTCTTAGAATTTTATTAGGTGCGAAACGGACATTTTTCTTATGTTTCAATTTTCCGGAAGAACCGAAAAAGGTTTAACTTCGGCTCTAAATATAAAATTCTTAACGGCTTATAAAATTTCCGAATTTATTATCTAGATCATCTATGAGGTTCTATCTAGCCTTAGAAGAAAGAATTTCACTAAACTGTTCAGCCGATATTTTTATAATAATTCCCAAAGTCGGTTCCTCACTCTACTTTCTTATACTTAGTCAATTTTATAAGTTCAATAAAACTGCTCAACTACCTAACTTCGGGGGCTCGTAACTTTCAATCCGACCGTTCATTTCTCACCAAATTTTAATATGATAAACTACATATATCAGTCTACAACATATCCAAAATTCAACGGTGGATCTTTATCCAAACATTTTATAATTGATCGACAATATGGGCTGTTCGAAACCTACAAGCTGAAGAAATTAATTTAATTTACAGCAGCCCTTCCTTCTAGTTTATGCACAAACTCAGCAGCTCATTTACGTTATTTATGCTGAGACTCAACAACAGCAGTTCGCAAACACATGGGTGACAGTGAAATCGAAGAGAGGAGGAGCAAGCTTACGGAATCTGCAGTCCGGCGTTAGGGTCCTAAACAGTAGCGTTCCGGCGTTTTTCCTGGGTAGTCGGCCTGCTGTTGCTGCGGGACAGTGGTGGCGGGTTCCGGCGTCTCCTGCGGCTGCAAAGGTATGGCTCGTATACTCACTGTTGCACTGTTCCGTTGGAGGCTCGTGCCTGGCTTGCATCACCGGCGAACAGAGAAGCGGTTAGCTGCTGTTGCGCCCAGCGAAACCGAAGAGGGAAAAAAAAACAGAAGGAGGCGTACCTCGTCACGCGTCGGCACGGGAGATGGTCCGGCGGGCGGCGGCGGTTTACTGGCGGCAGGTCTGGGCCGGTGGCGTGGCTACCGACTGCAGAGAGGCGGAGTTACGGCCCTCGAATTCGAAACAGAACGCGAGAGGGAAGATGGAAGGGAGAAGGGGATCTTACCGGTCGGCTGGAGCGTGCAGGACGAGCGGCTGCGAATCCGGCGGGGGAGCGGCGCAAGGTGGCCGGCGCGAGCGGTGGCGGAGGACGCAGGCTGGCACTCCGGTTGAAGGTAGGTGCTGCGCTTCTTCTGTCGAGACGTAAGGGATGCAGAAGCGTATATTCAGAAGGAGGTAAGCGGCAGGATGATTTAGGGTTAGAGTTAATAGGGTAATTAGGCTAATCTAATTAAATTGGGCTGGCTGATTATATTATCGGGCTTGCTAGTGGGTCATTCGGCCTACTCTCCCATTAGAACGGAAAAACAAACTCGTTAAATAATACGGAATTGTTATCATTTTTAGGACGGAAAAAGGAACTCGTTAAAGTGCGGGAATTTATATAATACGGAATTAGTTTCCGTATTTATAAATTATAATTGATTTTATTTTAAAAGCGTAGATTATTTCCGGGAATTTAATTTATCATTTTATGTGAATCTAGGTCACATAAAATGATAAAACTAAACCCGTTTTATTTCACTGATTTATTTATTTACCATGGTCTCATCGGACTTTGTTTAATTTTACTTTACCGGAACTTAAAATTTTTGGTTATTACATTAGTAGGTCACAAACGACCCACAAATTAGTAGGTTACAAACGACCCACAAATCAGTAGGTCACAAACGACCCACAAATCAATATGTCACAAACGAACCACAAATCAGTAGGTCACAACGAAAATTAGTAGATCACAATGACCCCCACAAGTTAGTAGATCACAACTCATAACGACTCACAAATCAGTAGGTTACAACGACCCACAAATAAGTAGGTCACAACGATTCAAAAATTAGTAACTCAGTAGGTCACAAACGACCCATATATCAATAGGTCACAAACGACACACAAATTAATAGGTTACAACAACCCACAAATTAATAGGTCACAAGGACCCACAAATCATTAGATCACAAGGACCGACAAATCATTAGGTCACAAGGACAAAAGCATCAATAGATCACAACGATCCACAAGGTATTAGATTAAAACAACCCACAAATCATTAGATTAAAATGACCTACAAATTAGTAGGTAACAACAATCCACATTCAAATACAAATCCGGTATGAATAAGTATTATACTTGATTCTGACCAAAAGGTCCAGAAATGTATGCTTTGTATAATCTTCAAACCTTATAGGTCTATTTATAAATGTTGTCAATCTATCATATTTCTCTAATAACCGATGTGGGATAACAAAATTTATATTTTACAAAATAATTATGGTTTAGTAAAAAAGGATTTATTAGCTTAATTCGTGATTTAGTAAAAATTTTAATCCGAGAAAAAACGTGGGGCGCCACGTCAGAATTATTATTTTTTGTTTTAATTAATTATATTGATGTATATTTAGTATATTGATAAAATAAGAATTACGAATTTAATAGTTCAACGATCCACAAATCAGTAGGTCACAAACGACCACAAATCAGTAGGTTACAACGACCCACGAATCAGTAGGTCACAACGACCCACGAATCAGTAGGTCACAACAACCCACGAATCAATAGGTCACAACGACCCACAAATTCATAGGTCACAACGACCTACAAATTCAGTGTGTCACAACGACCCACAAATTATTATATCAAATCGACCCACAGAGGTAAAAACAAACTATAAATCAGTAGGTTACGACGACCCAAAAATCAGTAGGTTACGACGACCCAAAAATCAGTAGGTTACAACGACTCGAAAGGTCTAGAAATGTATGATTTGTATAATCTTCAAACCTTGTAGGTCTATTTATACATGTTGTCAAAGTGTCATCCTTCTCTCATAACCGATGTAGGATAACAAAATTTATATTATACAAAACAATTAAGGTTTAGTAAAAAAAAAGTTATTGGCTTAATTCGTGATTTAGTAAAATATTTAATCCGATAAAAACGTGGAGCGCCACGTCAACAGTAGTATCTTCTGTTTTAGTAAAGTATATAAATAGGAAAGAAGTTAAGCTTACGGGTATGAGATAGGCTTATGAAAATATCTTTTAATTTTAAATATTTAGAAAAAAAAATTAAAAGAAGAGGAAATGTTATTGTAATCGGAATTAGTTAGTAATCCTAATAAAATACTTTAAAATTGGAAGTAATTAAAAAAGATTTAGGCTAATTATGGTTTAGTTAAAAAAAGGATTTATTAACTTAATTCGTGATTTAATAAAAAGTTTAATTAGAGAAAAAACGTGGGGTGACACGTCAAGAGTTAGTGTTTTTTGTTTTAGTAAAGTATATAGATGTATATTTATTATATCGATAAAATAAGAATTACAAATTTAATAGTTTAACGGTCCACAAATTAGTAGGTCACAAACAACCCAGAAATCATTAGGTCACAAGGACCCACAAATTAGTAGGTCACAAGGACCCATAAATTATTAGGTCACAACGACCACGAATCAGTAGGTTACAACGACCCATGAATCAGTAGGTCACAACAACCCACAAATTAGTAGCTCACAACGACCCACGAATCAATAAGTCACAATGACACACAAATCAGTGGGTCACAATGACACACAAATCAGTGGGTCATAACGACCCACAACATATTGGGTGACAACGATCCACAAATCAGTGGGTCATAACGACCCACAAATTATTAGGTCAAATAGACCCAAAAATCTATAGGTCAAAACGATCCAAAAATCTGTAGGTCAAAACGACCCAAAAATCATTAGATCAAAACGACCAAAAAATCATTAGATCAAAACGACCTACAAATTAATAGGTCACAACAATCGACTCCACATACAAATGTGATTTAATCAAAGATTCTGATTATGATTTAGTAAAAAAAAAGATTTATTAGTTTAATTCGTGATTTAATAAAAAGTTTAATTAGAGAAAAAACGTGGGGTAGAACGTGAAGAATTAGTGTTTTTTGTTTTAGTAAAGTATATACATGTATATTTATTATATTGATAAAACAAGAATTACGAATTTAATAGTTCAACGGTCCACAAATTAGTAGGTCACAAACAACCCACAAATCAGTAGATTTTAAGGACCCACAAATTAGTAGGTTACAAGGACCCATAAATTATTAGGGCACAACGACCCACGAATCAGTAGGTTACAACGACCCATGAATCAGTAGATCACAACAACCCACAAATTAGTAGCTCACAACGACCCACGAATCAATAGGTCACAATGACCCACGAATCAACGACCCATGAATCTGTGGGTCACAATGACACACAAATTAGTGGGTCATAACGACCCACAACATATTGGGTCAAAATGAAAACGAAATTATTGGGTCACAACGACCCATAAATCAGTGGGTCACAACGACTCACAAATTATTAGGTCAAAACGATCCAAAAATCATTAGATCAAAACGACCAAAAAATCATTAGATCAAAAGGACCTACGAATTAGTAGGTCACAACAATCCACTCCACATACAAATGATAATCCGGTATAATAAGTACTATACTTGATTCTGACCAAAAGGTCCGAAAATGTATGATTTGTATAATCTTCAAACATTTGAGGTCTATTTATATATGTTGTCAAAGTGTCATCCTTCTCTGATAACCAATGTGCGATAACAAAATTCATATTTTACAAAATAATTAAGGTTTAGTAAAAAAAAAGAAGTTATTGGCTTCATTCGAGATTTAGTAAAAAAATTTAATCCGATAAAAATATGGAGTCTTAATTTTTATTTTACAAAATAATCAAAGATTCTGATTATGATTTTGTAAAAAAGGATTTATTAGCTTAATTCGTGATTTAATAAAAAGTTTAATTAGGGAAAAAACGTGGGGTGGCACGTCAAGAATTAGTGTTTTTTGTTTTAGTAAAGTATATAGATGTATATTTATGTTGATAAAATAAGAATTACGAATTTAATAGTTCAACGGTCCATAAATTAGTAGGTCACAAACAACCCACAAATCAGTAGATTTTAAGGACCCACAAATTACTAGGTCACAAGGACCCACAAATTAGTAGCTCACAATGAACCATGAATCAGTAGGTCATAATGACACACAAATCAGTGGGTCATAACGACCCACAACATATTGGGTCACAACAACCCACAAATTATTGGGTCACAACGACCCACAAATCAGTGGGTCACAACGACCCACAAATTATTAGGTCAAATCGACCCAAAAATCTATAGGTCAAAACGATCCAAAAATCTGTAGGTCAAAACGACCCAAAAATCATTAGATCAAAACGACCCAAAAATCATTAGATCAAAAGGACCTACGAATTAGTAGGTCACAACAATCCACTCCACATATAAATGCTAATCGGGTATAATAAGTATTATACTTGATTCTGACCAAAAGGTCCAAAAATTTATGATTTGTATAATCTTCAAACATTTGAGGTGTATTTATAAATGTTGTAAAAGTGTCATCCTTCTCTAATAACCGATGTGGGATAACAAAATTCATATTTTACAAAATAGTTAAGGTTTAGTAAAAAAACGTTATTGGCTTCATTCGAGATTTAGTAAAAAAATTTAATCCAATAAAAATATGGAGTCTTAGTTTTTATTTTACAAAATAATCAAAGATTCTGATTATGATTTAGTAATAAAAGAATTTATTAGCTTAATTCGTGATTTAATAAAAAGTTTAATTAGAGAAAAAACGTTGGGTGGAACGTGAAAAATTAGTGTTTTTTGTTTTAGTAAAGTATATAGATGTATATTTATTATATTGATAAAATAAGAATTACAAATTTAATAGTTCAACGGTCCACAAATTAGTAGGTCACAAACAAACCACAAATTAGTAGATTTTAAGAACCCACAAATTAGTAGGTTACAAGGACCCACAAATTAGTAGGTTACAAGGACCCACGAATTAGTAGCTCACAACGAACTACGAATCAGTGGGTCACAATGACACACAAATCAGTGGGTCATAACGACCTACAACATATTGGGTCACAACGACCCACAAATTATTGGGTCACAACAACCACAAATTATTGGGTCACAACGACCCACAAATCAGTGGGTCACAACGACCCACAAATTATTAGGTCAAATCGACCCAAAAATCTATAGGTCAAAACGATCCAAAAATCTGTAGGTCAAAACGACCCAAAAATCATTAGATCAAAACAACCCAAAAATCATTAGATCAAAAGGATCTACGAATTAGTAGGTCACAACAATCCACTCCACATATAAATGCTAATCCGGTATAATAAGTATTATACTTGATTCTGACCAAAAGGTCCAAAAATGTATGATTTGTATAATCTTCAAACATTTGAGGTCTATTTATATATGTTGTCAAAGTGTCTTCCTTTTCGGATAACCGATGTGGGATAACAAAATTCATATTTTACAAAATAATTAAGGTTTAGTAAAAAAAAGTTATTGGCTTCATTCGAGATTTAGTAAAAAAATTTAATCCAATAAAAATATGGAGTCTTAATTTTTATTTTACAAATAAATCAAAGATTCTAATTATGATTTTGTAAAAAAAGGATTTATTAGCTTAATTCGTGATTTAATAAAAAGTTTAATTACAGAAAAAACGTGGGGTGGAACGTGAAAAATTAGTGTTTTTTTGTTTTAGTAAAGTATATAGATGTATATTTATTATATTGATAAAATAAAAATTACGAATTTAATAGTTCAACGGTCCACAAATTAGTAGGTCACAAACAACCCACAAATCAGTAGATTTTAAGGACCCACAAATTAGTAGGTCACAAGGACCCACGAATTAGTAGGTAACAACGACCCACGAATTATTAGTTCACAACAACCCATGAATCAGTAGGTCACAACGACCCATGAATTAGTAGCTCACAATGACCCACAAATCAATAGGTAACAATGACCCACAAATCAATAGGTCACAATGACCCACGAATCAATAGGTCACATTGACCCACGAATCAATAGGTCACATTGACCCACGAATCAGTGGGTCACATTGACCCACGAATCAGTGGGTCACATTGACCCATGAATCAGTGGGTCATAACGACACATGAATCAGTGGGTCACAACGACTCACAAATTATTGGGTCACAACGACCCACAAATTATTGGGTTACAACGACCCACAAATCAGTGGGTCACAACGATCCAAAAATCTATAGGTCAAAACGATCCAAAAATCATTAGATCAAAACGACCCAAAAATCATTAGATCAAAACGACCAAAAAATCATTAGATCAAAAGGACCCAAAAATCATTAGATCAAAACGACCAAAAAATCATTAGATCAAAAGGACCTTACGAATTAGTAAGTCACAACAATCCACTCCACATACAAATGCTAATCCGGTATAATAAGTATTATACTTGATTATGACCAAAAGGTCCGAAAATGTATGATTTGTATAATCTTCAAACATTTGAGGTCTATTTATACATGTTGTCAAAGTGTCATTCTTTCTTTGATAACCGATGTGGGATAACAAAATTCATATTTTACAAAATAATTAAGGTTTAGTAAAAAAAAGTTATTGGCTTATAAATAATAAAAATAAAAAGGAGATTTGACTATAACCTATAAAATCTTGGAAAATCTCAAAAAAAAAAGTTACGTACAATTTTGAATAGAAGTTTGTTAGGTTAGTAAAAAAAGCTTTTCTCCCATAAAAAATAAAGATTTATTGTCCTATAAAATCTTGGAGAATCTCTAACAAAAAAAATTACGTATAATTTTGAATAGCAGTTTGTTAGTTTAGGAAAAAAAGATTTTATGGCTTAAAAAATAAAGATTTATTGGCCAAAAAATTGTGGGAGCTCCATTTGATTGCTGCTTCCATGGCGCGCCACGTCATCAAATCATGTATTTTGTTTTAGTATGTATAATAGATAATAGATTTTGAAATCTTAGAATTGAAGGTTTTATGAGATTACTGAGAATGTTTATTTTCTTATTCCACCCTTACCCTCTTCTTCTTCTCTTCCCTACCCTCTATTTCTTTGCCCTGAATTTCGATCCAACAAGACGGCGCAGGAAAACACTAGTTCCGGCGGTGTAGTGGAAGCGTAATCCAACGGTGCATTGGAAAGTAGAATCCGGCGATGTAGGGGAGCTGAAAATCACCATTGTTGACCTCAAAGAATCCTTGAAGTGGTGACCATAAAGCCCAATATGAAACTTGTATTTAAAATTGGAGCAAAGATGGGTATTTCTCTCTTGGTGCTACAATATCAAGAAGAATCTTCAATTGATTGTTGAATTTGAGCCAAATACTGCACAAAGCTTGAAGATGAAGATGACAATGGCTATGGAAGAAAATGGAGGAGAGAGAAATTAGAGGGTGAATTGAGTATCGGGAAATTTTTTTTTGCTGGTACTTATTTTTGGGGTTTTTTTGGTCTTTTTCAAAATCGAAACTAGTTTCGAACCATTTAACTAAACACATATTTCATGAACCACAAATCTCGAAAACACTCGTTTACAACCGCAACTACAACCACCATCGCAACAACCCTCGCAACCGCAAAACCCCAACCATTTAACTAAACAGGGCCGTAGTCATCACCGGCTAGGGGTTTTTCGGGCGACGGTGTTTGAAGGTTTTTTTGGGGTTTTATCTCAAGGCCATTTCAATTACATTGACGGGGATTTACTAGTTAATATATGAATATTTGAAGTTTTAAATCGGTTCACATAACTAGTAAAATTACTCGATGCTACAACTCTACTTGGTGGAATATAAGAATTGAAAAATGCTTTGCCGTTGTTAAACATCGACTCAACCCAATACTATTCCATTTAATTATATTTAGAAATACACAGATAAGTATATCCACTGCAAATATCTTATTAAAACAAAGGTAAATTACACAAAATCAAATCTTATTTACTTCTTTTTTCATCTAACCACCTTTTATATATTTTTTTTTCAAATAACCACCTCTTTTTATTACTCTGTGAACAAACTACCACCTCATTTACTTTTCCGTTACATACTCCATATGTGGGATCCACACAATTATAAAAATTTATACAATTATATTAATAACACTTGCAAAAGTTACAAAAGAGTCTCCACAAAAACCAGAGCCATTAACACTATTTCCCACTCTCTCATACACCAAATTTAACTTGTTCCCCTCTTCTTTGTCTTCCTCTAAAGACAAACTAACCCTTATTTAATCGTGTTCTCTACTTTGATTTGTGCTCTTCTTTTGCGAGTTTTGTTGGTGGTGATTCATTCCACAACCCCTTCCATGTCAGACTCAGGGAACAAGAGAAGCATAGCCATTGACCCCTTTCTTCTCTTATTCCTTATACAAAAATGGTCGGGAGCTTTCCTTAAATTATCCAACAAAGCTTTTAAAGAAAGTTGCAACAATTTAAAGTGAAACACAGTTCAAAATTTACGATATCAACATTGGAACCCACAAGTGTCCTCGTCGCTCCGAACGACCTCAACATAATCTTCTCCATGACAGTGATATATGTGTACTCGTCGGTGCCATATGTGTCATAGGCCTCTTTGAGCATCGTCACTTGCTTCTTCGACGAAGACAACACCCCGCCATTGTCAATAGAGCGACAACTCGAGATTCGAAGAATTTATTGGCTACAGATGGGGGAAATAGTTGAAAGTTGTATGAGTTCGTTGTTTGTTGAGTTTGATTTGCAACCATGTTGATCCATTAAGGGCTTTTTTGTCTACGTGGGTTACCGTACACCAATTTCAGGGTTTCAAATTAGGGAATTGGAAGATTGATGGGATTAGGGATTTAAAGGAGATTGTAGTTTTTATTGCAGAAGTGGATGAAGAGAATCAGACTATTATATATATGTTATAATCAGATAAAGGATTGAGAGTTGCGGGGATTAGAATTTGTGGAAGACGACGATTTAATAAATCCGATCTTTTAAAATATTAAAAATTAAATAAATTTACTAATTTACTTTTTAATGGGCCCTACAAACGGAATATATGACAGAAGTTAAATAAGGTGGATATTTGTTAACTAAATATAATAAAGGGTGGTTATTTGAAAAAATATATATATGAGGTGGTTAAATGAAAAAGGAATAAATAAGAGGTGGTTTTGTATATTTTAGGTCAATTAGAGTCTAGTAATCAAATAATTGCCAATAACATGAAGAAAAAAGGCTAGACATGCAGAATTGACCCCGACATAGACACCATTATTGAGTTACGAGAGTAGACCGTGTTTAGTATGACATCATACCTCCAAATTATCACCAACAATGTTCATATAAAACAGCTCAATATCATACATTAAGGTCCAAAAATAACACCAGAACTCTTACCCCAACATTAATTTTTGTTAGCATTTTACTCTTTTGAAGTAATATGAAAATGAGTCTATTGTTAGCAAAGTAAACGCAAATTTTGGTTGTCAAAACTGGAGCACTCCACTCATTTTTCCAAAAGCGTAACGAAAGACCCGCCAGGAAAACGGGCACAATCCCAGCCTTCCTTTTGTTTCTAAAACAAAACTCCAAACTACCTTTTCGACTCCTACTACGACTATTCCCTCGTCTCCTTCTAAAACTCAAGCCTCATTTTCGTTACATCACAAGTACTGCTCCTGGATTCTGCCCTTGTTCTCTTCCCACCACAATCTCGCATTCATCTCTCCGAACTTCTCTCGGCTGCATAGCATAAACAAATCACGACAGTTAATGAGATGATGTATGTGATTATGGTGAAGTAATATAGAATGCTTACCTGAACCTAACACGTCGAAGCTCTCGTCTGCCATCCGGCATCACTCTAACCGTGATGTATACACCCGGTTCATCCTGCTCAACCCATTCAGTTTCAACATCACTAGCATTGCTAACTGAGAATTCACTCGAACGACCTGCTTCTCTTGATGAGCTGCTCCTTGCAGAAGCCTCGGCTAATGAAGTGTCCGTCTTCGGAGGGCTCGTGTATGACACCTTGGGAATTGATGCCATTACTCCTTTTGTGTGGACGAAGCTTCGAGGGAAAGACTCCTTTGCAGGGCTCCCTTCAGCAGAGCCAAACTTGGAGTTCTGCAACATGTTGCATAATGTTTGGAAATCAATTTGAAATTCACAAAGAATCCAAGCATTACCAAACATGAGTATTCAAATATTGAATCATACTTACCTCATCGTCTGAGTGGGGAGGAGCAGTCACCGTTTGTTCGCTGAACCTTTGAACATTGTATAGCTCAATGACTTTTTCATAGTTCTCTGCCCACCATCTTTGAGCTTGCCACTTGTTGAACAGCTCACGGCTGACCAAATAACATAAGCACAGCTCAGAATCAGTTTCACTGTGTGAAGAATGTCAAGCAATCACCCTTATTGTTAGGGATGAACTTAGCTTATGGCTTATGGCATGAATTTCGAGACCTTCATAGATTATAAATGTTAGGGATGAACTCTGAACATGAAACAAAGTTTGAACTCATTTGACAAAGATATCTAACGATTGAACAATCAAAAGAAAAGAGGTTCGAATCTCAAGTCTCAACAAAATGCATCGAATTAGCATCTAGAAGCAACAATTGCAAAGTCAGAAGAACACCGTAAACCAAACAGTCAACAAACATCACAGAATTTACCTAAAGCGGATTCTCTTGAGATCATTTCCACCCTGAGGCATGGAAACTAAGGTGATCAAGACACCAGGCTCCACCTGAGCCACCCACTCCTTGGGCTCATCCTCCTCGGTGAAGATTACAGACTCGGTTCTCACGCTCAACGACACCGGAGTCCCTTCCGCACTAGACAGAACTTTTATCCTTCCATCTAAATGTTTCCCCCAAATCCTTGGAGTTGAATTGGAAGTCCCGGCTCTACGGTAGCCCAAATTAAATCTTTCAGACATTGAATTCGTATCAGAATCTGCTAATGTTGGGTTCTCATTCCTACCACCAGAGCAAGGCTTGCAGCTTTTGTAGGCACCAGAAGCCTTGATTGCCATATACTTGATCTACACAAACCAAATTACAAACAAAATCAATCAAATGCTACGAACGCAAAAAAAAAAAATGGTGGATAAGTTGATCAAGTAAATAGTAAAGCGATACTGTTACTTACATGATTAGTTAGAGATTTAAGAGATTGCTTCCTGGATGGGGTGGTTGCAATGACGTCGTCATCATCCTGACGCTGAAGAGACCCGCCGTGCAACTGCTTAGAACAGGCTATGCAAGTCAACATATGGGATCGACGCAACCGAAAAATCCAAAAGGGTTTCAAATAGAGAGGTCGTTTTCAGCGGAGGAAATCAAAAGCACAGAATTAGTTTGTCGCCGCAGTGAGCCAATTTAAGTAGTGGCTTTATCAAAGGACACCAACTAAAAACTCTTAAAAAGCGGCCATTAATGGTGGGATCAGCAGAGCAGAGGAATCACAGTTTTCGTGAGAGAGGGAGAAAGGGAATGAATGGGATGGAGTGCCACAGCAGTGACTTGCAGGAGGTGGGGGTGATTTAGGGTACAGTTCACGCGATTGGAGAGATGGGGATTTGCAGACCAAATTATGAACCGAAAGGATTAAATTCCATAAAAGCACACATACGCATTGGCCATGGCCATTTTCTCCAGCCCACAATGTTTCGAGAATTGAGATTTGGGATCCGCTCACTCTCTCTGTGGTTTCAGAACATTGAGATTTGGAAGGAAGATGGAGGCAATAAGCTTGCGAAATTAGATTAAAATATTAAATATTAATAATTAGTTGAAATAGTGAATAATTATTACACTAATTATAAATAATGGGAGTGTGGCGGGTTAAAGTGGATGATGAATTGATGAGATGAGAGAGAGGGTAAAAGGCTATTAATGCAGAGAGGGTCTTGGTGGTGTGTATGAAGATGCTGCGTGCGCCACCCTACCCACTACATTGCTTTGATGTCTTGTTTCAGTCCCATTGTTATATGTTCAAATTCTAAATATTTAATTTAAATAAAATAAATAAATTCATAGAAAAAAACGGTCGAAACCATTTCCTGAATTTTGCGTGTCTTATAGAATGGCCGTCAGTAAAGACTATCTTCTTGAGTTAGTCCATCCTAAAATATTCTTATGGATTAGAACACGAAGTTTGAGATCTAAAAAAAAGGTGTGTTAGGGTTCAAAATTTCCAAATGAGTCAATCAGTCAGCAACCTAGTTGATTTCTAGAACTCATGTCTGACCTGAACTTCCTCAATGAAGAGAATATTTAGTCTGAAGTCGGATAAAATCATCTCGAACTCCCAAGTGTATAGGTACTGCTCCAAAGTCCTTGGAGTACCTCTCTTTTTCTTATTGTCGTCATTCACATGGGCTCTACTTCCGTTTTTTGACTTCTTTTCCACAATTTAGGAAAATCAATTTTTTTGTTGTTCTTTTTGGATCTACGAGACCCTAGAGTACTACTTTTGAATCTATTTCTAAGATCTACAACTTTGCATTTGATATGTTTGTCTAGATCCAAAGGGAAAATGGTGAAAACGGAAATCTCTCATAGGTCGTCAAAAAATTGTATTCAACGTCAATTATCTTCACAAGATTCTTCAATTCTTCTTCCTCCAACATAAATCTATCTCGAAACTTCGATCTTCAGTCAATATAGGTGTCTTCTATAATGTCCTTGGCCTTAGTGAGGATTGAAATCCGAATTCAAACAATTTTTTCTTCGTTTTTGCACATTTTTGGCCTCGAACGTCTAGGATACGAAAAAAACACAAAGTAGACACCACAATATGCAATATGAAGTATCTATGTTCTACATGAACACAAAATACACCAAATAATATATGAAATGGATGCATATGATAGCTTAAAAGAGGTATGTTTTGGACTCATAAAAATACTCCATACTTATATCTTACTTGTTTCCGAGTAAGATAATGACATACAAAACACTATATGCAAATAAGGGTAGACCTCTACTAAGAAGAAGAATAACTTTCCAAATCATGTATGTAACACCCCGAATCCACGGGACTCGGGATGCTACGGGCGAAGACCTCACAATGGGTCCCGACCCTTAGCCTGACAACAATTTCACCGGATCTTACAACAAGACACAAATAAAGGCTAAAACCGAAATACATTTTTATGCAAATTAATGAAACCCGAAAGCTTACAACAAAAGACTTCAGCCGAGATACAACTCGAAAGAGCAAACGCCTTACATGTGGCATACAAAATACAATAAACTAAAAATGATACACAACCCAACTCCAACCCAAAACCCCTCCTAAAGTTTAGGGAACCCCGGCTGCCCACACTTCCGGATCTTTTGGCCGCATTCCTAACTTGCAAGGCAATCTACAACATCAGTATAACACCGTTAGCTAATATTCAAGGCATTAGAATCAAGGTGATGGCACACACACACATAAATAATCATAAACACGCAACATGTTTCAAAATACACAAGTCCGGTTTATTATCATTTTAATATTAAGGCATATCCCGTTCTAATTCAACTTTTGTTTGTGACAAACGAATCACCCTTGATCTCAGCTCGGTCCCTACTCACTGTCAAGGAATGGTACTAATGCATCTGACCGTCTACCTGCCCGGTCTAGTTTCCAAGAACCCCCTAGCTCTCCGCAAAAGCTAGACAGTCTTGTCACCGCCCGTTATCATACACTTGGGCCAAATAATGTAAAGGTCGTCCTATTTCCGGTTTTGATGTTGTTGTGGTTCTTTTAGGATGTGATGCTATCAAATCCGAGGCAAGAGTGTCAAGAACTTGTTTGCCCAAATCATGCACACAAAGTCTTAAATTTATAAACTCGAACTAAATCCTAAACTCATAACCAACCCGCAGTGTACGAATCGCAAAGTAGAAAGGAAAGCATTCCGAGGTTGATAGCATGTATTATAGTCTATATTTTGGGATTGGTTTAGACGTTTTATCTTCATAAATCTGCATGTATGGATGTATATTTGTTAGCATGAAATATTGTGATACTTTAGGCACGTTTTCTACATATATTTGATTCATATTGATAGTCATTGATTGAGCATTGTTGCATAAGTGAGCTAGTTTGCCTATATTGTCGATATAGATGTCTACACAAGTTCTATGTTGATTATAGGTGATTGAGAGCCATTTCCAAACGGAATTTAGCAAAGAAGAGTTGATTGAGTATGTCCATGGATTGAGGGCATTCTTAGGAGCAAAATGGAGTTCAACTTGAGGAATGCACGAGTCTAGGGAAGAATCACGTTCTTGCCCTAAACCACGCTCTAAAATACGGCCGTACTACGAACCACGTTCAGTTCCACGGCCATGGAACCCTGCAGGAGAAGCGTGGTTCATTCCAGAAGCTTTTACGGTCGTGGAATCCATGGTCCAAACCGTGTTGATTTCCACGCTCTAAATTACAGTCGTGGAACCTTCCACGACCGTGATCTTGGCAATCTTTTTCGCCACGATCTTTTGAAGATTGGGTCGGGCCGATATTTTATCTTGCCCTATAAAAAGACGGACGAAGGGAGATTCCATCATCCTCGCTTACGCCTGCTTACATCCCCGCTACCTCGCTTACACCGCCGCTTAGAGATCTTTTGCGATAGCCGCTTGGACGCATTTACATCTCATTGGAGATCTACGTTCGCGCTTGGATTTGCCCTAATCTTGCACTTTGGTGGAGATTATCGTTGGGATTTCCAGATTTCCCGGATTGACGGAAGATTCGGAAGATTATTGTAAGAAGACTTCTCTTCTTGTTTAGGTTTGATTTAGAAGACGGATTGACATCCCGTTCTTCCTTCTTACCTAAGATTGTGTTAATTGTTCTATTCTGAAATTAGTGACATTATTTGTTCTTGATTGTGACTTTGAGATTGGTTTGGAGTTTATTGGAAGTTTTCGGAAGTTTTCATCTTTCAATTCTTGAATTTGATATCAATATGACTGTTATTGGCTAAAAACCCTTAACAATTCTAAGGTGAAGGGTTGATAGTTGTGGCTTAGATGATGATAGATCGATCGTAAATAGATTAGATCCTGAGAGTTAGAGAGAATCGTCGACGAACCCTAAATCACGGTTTGTTCTTGAGTTCCACGACCGTGGAATCTCAAGATCTGCCCGTAATTTCCCTTAAGTTTACGAGTCTACTTTTACTTTAATCCAAAGTTAAAGATTAGCTTTAGCTTAGTCTTGGCTTGCCTTTTCTAGGTGGTAGTGAAGCCTCAACAACCTCTACCTCGATTATGAGTGTCGCAACCTTAATCGGTTCAGTTAGTTTTGATCCTTGGATTATAAGTTTGGGTATTTGACATTAATTCTTGCCTTTAGAACCTTTCTATACTGAAGCCTCAACAACCTTTATAGAGAGTGTCTTGTAGGTGAGTCATATAAGGTTTTTGGAACTTCACCGTACGATTACCTTACATTAGCATACCTTTGCATATCTCAACTCTGTCTTTATATCAATAGTAAATCTTGAATCGATTGCCACAGCTGGATACTTGGATCTTTAGGATTGTTGTTTTCCCCAATATATTGCAAAACTCTTACATAAACTGCTTGATAATCTACTATTGAATTTGTGTCTCCAAATCCCTGAGTTCGATACTCTGGAATACTTGCTAATCTACGCCGATCCGTACACTGCGGGTTCGCTGCTTTTGTTCTAGTTTTATAAATTTAAAGCTTGATTGCACGCACTTTTAGGGGCGAACAAGTTTTTGGCGCCGTTGCCGGGGATTTGGTTTAGACCAAATTCGGTAGCCGGTTGTCAAGCTTGGGAGCTTGCTCTCGTTATTTGATATCCTTTTGAGTGCATGCGCAGGTCTAGGAATACCCAAGATCTCTTACCTCTTGATCAAGAGCTAGAGACTCTAAGGCAAAAGCGCAAGGAAAAGAAGATGGCTGAAGAACACGAACGTGATCTTCAAGCGGAGTTGGCGGAGAAAGAAGCTCAACTCCGATGGAATGAGAACATCCGCCGGGATGAGATGGATCGTCATCAATCCCAAGTTGATGATCTAAAGGACATGATGTTTCAGATGAGGTTAGAAATAAGCGACCTCAAGAATGTGGGAAGCAAGAAATCCTCAAGAAGGGCATCAAGATCAAGAAGAAGAAGTCACTCATCCGCTGATGATAGTGATTCTTCCATGCCACCGCTAGAAGAAATTGATCCCACGATCAATGTAAATCCTTTCCATCCACGAGGAGCTGCCAATCGTCGCGTTCCACCTAGGAATGCGAGGATCGAACGTGTGGATAATGAGCCAAGAACTCTTGGCCAAAGGATGGACCCAACACAACAACCGCGCCGTTTGGGCGTGAATTTTGATAGTGAAGATGTACAAGGGTTTAGCTTTAACCCTCAAGTTATTACTCTTGTTCGCCAAAACCAATTTGGCGGGACAAGCGCTGAATCTCCATACCAACACTTGCAAAACTTTGAGTGTATGATGGAGACAATGAGACCGAAGAATGCTACTACCAACAACTATAAGCTCAAGCCTTTCTTCTTCTCCTTGAAGGGGAAAGCGTTGTCTTGGTACCAAGCTCTTCCTAGTGGGAAACTAGACACGTGGTAAAACCTTTCCGCGGAGTTCCTCACCAAATTTTTTCCGCCATCCAAAATGGCGGAACTTAGAGGTAAGATTAATGCTTTTTCCATGAGACCTAACGAAAGTTTGTTTCAATCTTGGGAAAGGTTTCAGGATTTGCTCTTGGATTGCCCTCATCATGGCATATCCAAACTTGCCTTGCTGGAGATATACTATAAGGGGCTGGATGCGGGAACACAATTCAACCTCCAATCCCTCTCATGTGGAACATTCATGGACATGAGAGAAGATGACGCTTGGGACTTCATTGAGAAGCAAGCAAGAGTCATAGAGAAGTATTCTCACCGGAAAGTGGAGGGAAATCGTGTGGAGCAAGGAGCAAAGCTCACACATGAAGCTCAAAATCAGATTTTCTCCCTCAACAATGAGACCAAAGAGTTGAAGGAGGCTATCAAAACCAACTTTCCAAAGCAACAAGGGAAGGATGTTGGCTATTTGGGCAACAACAATGGCGGTGATAACACAAACCGCAACAACAATAACAACAACCGGAACAATAACCGGAGCAACAATTGGAATGGCAACAACAACAATAATAACGGCCGGAACAATAATTGGAACAACAATAGGGGTTCAAGTAACAACAATTGACGCTCCAATCAACAAAATTCCGGTAACTCTTATCCTTCCAATTCTAATTCACTAACTCCACCTCCCTCTTCCTCTACTCCTTTGAGAAGCCAGGGGCAAACATCAAATGGAGGAAACACTTCAGGAAAGGAGAAGTCCGATCCCATGTTGGAGACGATCTTAGGAAAGCTTCAAGGATTGGAGAACCGCATCATTAAGGTTGATGATCAAATTTCCAAGGTTGATAAAGCTCAAAAGGTTTTAGAAAACCAAATGTTCAACCATGCGGAGGAAGTTCCTAGGAATCAAGGGAAACTTCCAGGAAAGACGGAGGACAACCCTAAGGGAAGGGTGATGGCAATTACGACTAGGAGCGGAGTGACTACCACCGATCCGCAGCCTAAGTTCGTTGAAGTCCCCGTAGAGAAAGACAAAGAGAAGGGGAAGGAGAAGGAAGACGTCTACGTTACTCCTCCGGCTTACAAACCTCCCTTACCATTCCCTCAATCTAGAGCGCGAGCGCGCCTAGATAAACAATTCGGTAAGTTCATAGAACTCATGAGCAAGATGCATATTAACATACCCTTTATCGATGCTATTGTAGGTATGCCGGCTTATGGCAAGTTTTTGAAGGAGCTCCTCTCCAACAAGAGGAAGCTAGAAGACTTCGGTGAGGTCAAGATGAGTTCGAATTCTTCGGATCTCATCAAGACCATGAAGGAGAAAATGCCCCCAAAGTTGAAGGATCCGGGGTCATTTTGCATTCCCATAGGAGTGGGAGATGTCACATATGACGCTTTATGTGACTTAGGAGCAAGTGTGAGCATCATACCACTTGCATTGTGCAGGAAGATCGGTTTAGGCGATCCTAAACCGGTGAAGATGACGTTATACATGGCGGATCGATCCATCACTCGCCCCGTCGGTATTGTAGAAGACGTCCCGGTCAAGCTAGGTAAATTCTTTGTTCCCATTGATTTTGTCGTGCTTGACATTCCTGCAGATAGTCCGGTCCCGATCATACTCGGAAGACCGTTTCTTGCAACTTCCGGCTGCATAGTCGATTGCAAGAATGGGAGACTCGCTTTTGATATAGGAGAAGAGAAATTAGAGTTCGTTCTTTCCACTCTAGTGAAGGAGCCAATCTTTGATGAGGATATTTTCGATATCCAAGATGAAGAAGGTTTGTCTAGGGAGGAGGTAAGTGCGATTCTCTTTAACGATCCTTTACAAAAAGTCATTACTATGAGTCTAACAGATGCAGGGGAAGAAGAAGAGTGCAATGAGGCAATTGAAGCCTTAGAAGCACAAGAAGAGATGCATGAAGTGGAGTTTGAGAAACTCCACGATGAGGCTGAAAATGTGAGAATCCACGGTCACACACTGTATTCCACGGCCGTGGATTTCACAACCAAAACGTGTCCCACTCCAGGGAGTTACACGGTCGTGGAAAAGATGTGACAACCGTATTTCCCTTCCACGCCCTAAACCACGGCCGTGGAGGACATGAGGAACCCGTAATTTTGGCCGTGGAAAGGGGTGATCGAGACACTTCTTCAACTTCTTCTGATTCTTCTCCCACACACTCAATACCCTTAGAAACTTCTAAGGAGACATCGGATGCTCCTCAAGGATCGTTGGAAGCTCCGAAAGTGATGGAGCTAAAACCACTTCCTACTCATCTAAGGTACGCTTTTCTAGGATCTAATTATACCTTTCCGGTTATCGTTAGTTCCGAACTAAGCATAGATGAACATAATCAGCTCATGATTGTCCTTAGGAAACATAGGAAAGTCTTAGGCTACACTATAGAGGACTTAGTAGGAATTAAACCCTCCCTATGCATGCATAAGATACTAATGGAGGAGGACTTTAGAACTTCAAGACAACCTCAAAGGCGGTTGAATCCAACAATGAAGGAGGTTGTCAAGAAGGAAATTCTTAAACCTCTTGATGCAGGTATCATCTACCCTATCTCCGATAGTAAGTGGGTGAGTCCGGTTCAAGTAGTTCCGAAGAAGGGGGGAATGACGGTCATCACCAACAAAAACAACGAACTCATTCCTACCCGAACCGTGACTGGATGGCGGATGTGCATAGACTACCGCAAGCTCAACAATGCAACGCGGAAGGATCACTTCCCATTGCCATTCATTGATCAAATGCTTGAAAGGTTAGCACAACATTCACATTTTTGCTACCTTGACGGTTATAGTGGTTTTTTTCAGATTCCGATACACCCGGACGATCAAGAGAAAACCACATTCACGTGCCCATGGGGTACGTTCGCCTATAGGAGAATGCCGTTCGGGCTTTGCAACGCCCCATCAACCTTTCAACGGTGCATGATGGCCATCTTCTCCGAATATATAGAGGAAATCATGGAAGTCTTTATGGACGACTTCTCCGTATACGGTTCCTCTTTTAACGATTGCCTTTCTAACCTTTCTCTTGTTTTGCAAAGGTGTGAAGACACTAACCTAGTTCTTAATTGGGAGAAGTGTCAATTTATGGTTAAGGAAGGAATCGTATTAGGTCACTTAATCTCTAGTAGAGGGATAGAGGTGGATAAAGCTAAGATAGAGACCATAGAGAAACTTCCTCCCCCAACTTCGGTGAAAGGGATAAGAAGTTTCCTAGGACATGCTGGATTCTATAGACGTTTCATTAAGGACTTTTCTAAGATATCAAAACCGCTCACTAATCTATTGATGAAGGATGCAGTTTTTGAGTTTTCGCAGGAATGCTTGGATGCGTTTAACACAATTCGGCAAGCTCTAATTTCAGCACCTATTATCCAACCTCCGGATTGGACTCTTCCCTTTGAGGTTATGTGCGATGCTAGTGACGTAGCTATTGGAGCTGTTCTTGGACAACGAAAGGAAGGGCGAACCCACGCCATATACTATGCTAGCAAGACGCTAGATGAAGCACAGCTCAACTACGCCACTACCGAGAAAGAGTTTTTAGCCATTGTCTATGCTATTGACAAGTTTCGCTCTTATCTTGTAGGTGCAAAGGTGATTGTCTACACGGATCATGCTGCGATCCGGTACCTCCTTGCGAAGAACGATGCGAAGCCAAGGCTAGTTAGATGGATTCTTCTTCTACAAGAATTCGATCTTGAGATCCGCGACAAGAAAGGTTCAGAAAATTCTGTTGCGGATCATTTGAGTCGCCTAACACATCTAGAGGACGACCATTTACCCATTGATGACTCCTTCCCGGACGAACACCTACACATTATAGAGGAGTGCATCAACGTGATCTCCAAAGGTAACGAACCATGGTTTGCTGATTTTGTTAACTATTTGGTTTGTCAGGAGATACCGCCCGGATTATCCTACGCACAAAGGAAGAAGTTCTTTAAGGATGTCCGGGAATACTATTGGAACGAGCCTCTCCTCTTTAAGAGAGGTCCGGATGTCATCATTCGGCGATGTGTGCCGGAAGATGAGATGCAAAGTGTCATCCGTCATTGTCATTCACTACCTTGTGGAGGACACGCTAGTTCGAACAAGACTAGCGCAAAGGTATTGCAATCTGGATTCTTTTGGCCTACTTTATTTAGAGATGTGCAATCCTTTGTTTCTTGCTGCGATGCTTGTCAAAGAACAAGCAATATCTCTAGAAGGAATGAGATGCCCCTCAAGAACATCCAAGAGGTGGAGATTTTCGACGTTTGGGGAGTTGATTTCATGGGACCGTTCCCATCCTCTTGTGGAAACCAATACATACTATTGGCGGTGGATTACGTTTCTAGATGGGTGGAAGCAATTGCCTCTCCTACAAATGATGCCATGGTGGTGGTTAAGTTCTTCAACAAGACCATCTTCCCGCGATTTGGGACACCAAGGACTATCATTAGTGATGGAGGTTCTCACTTCATAGCCCGTCGCTTTGAAGCTCTTCTAGCTAAATATGGGGTTACTCACAAGGTCGCCACCCCTTATCATCCACAAACTAGTGGACAAGTTGAGATCTCAAATAGGGAGATCAAAGGAATTCTAGAGAAGATGGTTTCAAGGACTAGGAAGGATTGGTCCTTGAAGCTTGACGATGCATTGTGGGCGTACCGGACTGCGTACAAGACTCCCATAGGAACCACACCATACAACCTTGTGTATGGGAAGTCTTGTCACTTGCCGGTGGAGTTGGAGCACAAAGCGTTTTGGGCTATCAAGTGGCTGAATTTCAGCATGAAGGAAGCGGGAGAGAAGCGTCTCCTAGACCTTAATGAGCTGGATGAACTCCGCTTGAACGCTTATGAAAACGCTAAGATCTACAAGGAGAGAGCAAAGCGTTGGCATGATAAGCATATCATTCCAAAGGACTTCAAAGAAGGAGATCAAGTTCTCCTCTTCAATTCAAGGCTTCGTCTCTTTCCAGGTAAGCTTAAATCCCGTTGGACCGGACCTTTTCTAATTAAGCGTATTTTCCCCCATGGTGCAGTTGAAGTATGGGGTGAAGCGAGCGGAAGCTTTAAGGTGAACGGCCAACGACTAAAGAAGTATACGCCAGAACTCCAAGCTGAAGAGTTCGCGCCCACCGCACTCGAATAAGTGCGAGATTGGTCTAGCTACGGACCTTAAACAAAGCGCTTCTTGGGAGGCAACCCAAGGTATTGCATTCTTTCTTTTTGCTTTCGATTCATAGTTTAGTTTAGCTTAGACGTTTTTCGCTTTATTTTGCTTCGATTCCTTTCGGTATGTTCGTGTTTTTGGATGTAGGAACGATGGAAGAGGAAAAGGGAAGGATAATGTTGAAGAAAAGTGACGAAATTTGGACTTTGGAGCATTATAGAGAGTTCCATGGCCTAAACCACGGTCGTGACAGCTACAGTGACCGTAATTTCCAAAAGCCTTTGAAAAATCACCAAAACCACGGTTCCGTACAATTCCACGGCCGTGGAACACCCCGACAGACCGTGATTTTCAAAATTTTGCCTGTGACTATATAAACCACGTTCTTCACAAAAATCACCCCAAAAACCCCTCTTCCACGACCTAAAAGCCGAATCCACGCCTCTTCCTCAAATTCCTCGTTTCTTAATCGTTTTTAACGATTCTTCTTCCTAAACTGAAGCAAATTCGACCACCAACAAGATCCAAGCGACAAATCAAGCGGAAATTCACAAAGGAACGCGCAATTCGGATTTTTAAAATCCGAAAAATAGGTTTTTCCTCTCTTCTTGATCTTTGTCGATTTGGTTCGTTTTTGTTAGAGATTTTAGGAAGAACTGATTGAGATTTGAAGAAATTAGATTAGGACTGCCTTTTTGTGGAGATTGAGTGTTGATTTACTGAGATTTGCGAATTTCTAAGGCAAACCACGGTTCCTGGAAGAACCACGGCCGTGGAACCTGTAGAACAGCCCGTAATTTCTGACAGAATGGACTTTGTGAGGAGAGTTTCGGGGAGGATAAAAGAGAAGAAGAATGATCAAAACAAGAAGAGGAAGGGTAATCCCTCTTCCTCCTCATCCTCTAGAGCACCACCACCCTCTTCCCCTTCACCTCCATCTTCACCTTCATCACCCTCACCTCCTAGCCCTAGAGTCCCGACCATACATGAGGATCACCTCGATGCACTCGAGAGGATCAAGGAGAGGGTTGTGATTGGTCCTAGGTACTTGTTGTTGGAGGATCTAGCTCCTCTCAACATTATAGATGACCTTACTTGGCTCTTGGATAGAGCCGGACTAGTTGTCTTCTCGGCTATCCGAGAAGACGCTTATGAGGAGATTACACGGAAGGTTGTGACGTCTTTTGAGCACAGCCATGTAGACAGGACTGTCTCTTTCCGTCTTATGGAAAGAGACTATCATTTTAGCATCCGTGAGTTTGGGACCTTTTTCGGGTTCCAGGAGACCTTTAACGGTCGATTTCCTAGTGGCGTTTACGCCAAGGACTTTTGGGAGGAGGTAGCGATGATTTACGCCGACGAGGACCGTTGGCAACCTGCTGATACCAAGGCTAGGTTGATGTACCACCTTGCCTTGAAGATTGCTCACCGTGTTCTTTCGGAGTGTCTCTTTCCTAGGACGGAGACGCCCCAAAAGATCAAGACGGATGAGCTCTTTTTGCTATACTCCATGCTGTATGGACGCCGTGCTGATTGTGCCACTCTCTTGGCTGCTACTATGAGCAAGCTCAAGAACAAGAAGAAGGGCAACATCGGATATGGTGGGATAGTTACCCACATTGCTAGGAGCTTGGGTGTTGATTTCTCTGCGTGCACCCGCATACCGGCCGTTCCCTTAGGACTCCATGCCTTCATGACTAGGGGTCTCATCTTCCCCACACATAGAGGTCCGCCTTATGCGGCCATGCCTTGGGAGAGTAGGACGGGTAGGGGTATAGAGTGGCTACCGGAGTACTCCATTATGGCGGGACGCCATAATTGGAAGGAGACGTTCCCTGCTATGCATGCGAACAGGATTGTAGCTCCCCCATATGTCCCACCACCAGTTGTTGAGGAGGAGGATATGAGAGATCAGTTTGAGGGTGGAGGAGGAGCCGAGCAGGAGTTTGGCACGTTTCCGGATCAGCCGGAGGCGGCCCCCGATGCACCTAAACGTTCTCCACGTCCAACTAGAGCTTCAGGCTCGTCTTCTCGCCGTGCTAGCGTGAGTGAGAGACCTACATGGATGACCACACCTCCTGCATGGTATGGCGTTCCCCCTCCTTGGTCCACAGAGCAGTCAGCAGCACCAGCACCAGCACCAGCACTATCCGACGCTCCAACATGGTACAGTCAGGCTCCGGGATGGTATGAGCAGATGCCGGATTGGGCTACTGGCCTTTCAGAGAGAGTAGGAGCATTGGAGATCCGAGCCGATGCTAGAGATGGACGCTTAGACGACCTCGACCACATGATGAGGGATGTCTACCGCCAGCAGTTTGGGCGGTTTTATGATCCTAGCTTCTCTCCATTCCCGCCTCCACCAGCGCCGCAGTGATTGATTGCATGACCGTTCGCTTTAGCCATTCCACCGCCACTTTGTGAGTTTCTTTTTCTTTTCTTTCTTTTCTTTCTTTCTTTTGAACATTAGGGACAATGTTCGTCCTAAGTATGGGGTGGGATGTACTAAAAGTTTGTAATAACTCTTACTCACTATGTTGCTTCTATTCGAGACTATCATTGCATGTTCATTATATTGTTGCACGTTTTATTATTGCTTTGCATGAAAAAGAACTTGAAAAACCCATAAAAATTGAAAAATTTTGAAAATTTTGTGCTTCTAATGAATTGAGATGATTTCCATGATAATCGCTACTTGTGAATTGAGTTTGATGACAATTGCATGCTTAAAAGAATAGTGAATTGAAAAGAATTTGAATGAATGAATTTTACCTCTTTTGCAAGTTTCATAATGTGAAGAATATTAACTAAATCATGTTGAGAAATTGAAGTTGAAATCACACTATAAGTTCTTATGCTTCTTGTTGAGATGATTAAGGCAATTCGATATTTTCTTTCTTCTTTCTTTGATCATTTAGCTCCTCATTGAAATATTGACCTCCTTTACCTATCCGGGAACTTGGAGAAGTGAATGAAAAAGGCATGTTTGATGTGGGAGGGCCATGAGAGCAATTATTTGCAATCAAAAGAACAGAAAGAAATTATAGGTTTGGGGAAGTCAATCATGACGATGAGTAACTCGGCACCATTCACATAGCCGGGTGTTTGTGTCTTGCCAAAGTCGGATTGAGCGATATTCCTAGCGGATTATGGTATGTGCGCTAAGGGTTTGAGGCATCTCATGAAAATTGAGAAACGCCAATCTCCTAGGCTTCGGTTTTTTTGCACCTCTATCCTTAACTCCAAAAGTAAAGTCGAAAAATGAAAGGAAGAGAGCGAAGCTCTAAGTTGAAAGTGTGCGGAAACCGCAAGAGAAGAAAAGAAAAGAGTAGTTGTCCATTTTCCCGGATTCATGCACCACATTCCCTAAAAGTTTCCTTCCCTTCCACATTCTAGACCTTTTCTTTGAAAGTCCTTAAGATCAAAAGAATGTTATATGACTTTGTGGTCTAAATTGAAATTTCTTACGATTGATTTTGATAATGTTTGAAGGTTATGATGCTTGTTTAGAAGTTTAATTGATTCATGAGTTTTCTTTACCTTTTACTCTTTGATTAAGTGTATGAAAGTCTTATAAACGATTGAAGCAAGATTTGAGAATGATCTATTCTTTAGAAAGCACATTCATCCAAAAGAAGTGTTGCTTTGAGAAGGTACACATATTTCATCCTAACTCTTGTTTTGAAAGCTTTTAAAAGACCTTGCTTAGGGACAAGCAAGTTGCAAGTATGGGGTTATTTGTTAGCATGAAATATTGTGATACTTTAGACACGTTTTCTACATATATTTGATTCATATTGATAGTCATTGATTGAGCATTGTTGCATAAGTGAGCTAGTTTGCCTATATTGTCGATATAGATGTCTACACAAGTTCTATGTTGATTATAGGTGATTGGGAGCCATTTCCAAACGGAATTTAGCAAAGAAGAGTTGATTGAGTATGTCCATGGATTGAGGGCATTCTTAGGAGCAAAATGGAGTTCAACTTGAGGAATGCACGAGTCTAGGGAAGAATCACGTTTTTGCCCTAAACCACGCTCTAAAATACGGCCGTACTACGAACCACGTTCAGTTCCACGGCCGTGGAACCCTGCAGGAGAAGCGTGGTTCATTCCAGAAGCTTTTACGGTCGTGGAATCCATGGTCCAAACCGTGTTGATTTCCACGCTCTAAATT
Source organism: Fagopyrum esculentum (assembly GCA_033239045.1). Lineage (NCBI taxonomy): Eukaryota > Viridiplantae > Streptophyta > Magnoliopsida > Caryophyllales > Polygonaceae > Fagopyrum > Fagopyrum esculentum. Next base: position 132,168,112 of record BSUD01000004.1, read on the forward strand.
ACGGTCGTGGAACCTTCCACGACCGTGATCTTGGCAATCTTTTTCGCCACATTTTGAAGCCACGATCTTTTGAAGATTGGGCCGGGCCGATATTTTATCTTGCCCTATAAAAAGACGGACGAAGGGAGATTCCATCATCCTCGCTTACGCCTGCTTACATCCCCGCTACCTCGCTTACACCGCCGCTTAGAGATCTTTTGCGATAGTTGCTTGGACGCATTTACATCTCATTGGAGATCTACGTTCGCGCTTGGATTTGCCCTAATCTCGCACTTTGGTGGAGATTATCGTTGGGATTTCCAGATTTCCCGGATTGACGGAAGATTCGGAAGATTATTGCAAGAAGACTTCTCTTCTTGTTTAGGTTTGATTTAGAAGACAGATTGACATCCCGTTCTTCCTTCTTACCTAAGATTGTGTTAATTGTTCTATTCTGGAATTAGTGACATTATTTGTTCTTGATTGTGACTTTGAGATTGGTTTGGAGTTTATTGGAAGTTTTCGGAAGTTTTCATCTTTCAATCTTTTAATTCTTGAATTTGATATCAATATGACTGTTATTGGCTAAAAACCCTTAACAATTCTAAGGTGAAGGGTTGATAGTTGTGGCTTAGATGATGATAGATCGATCGTAAACAGATTAGATCCTGAGAGTTAGAGAGAATCGTCGACGAACCCTAAATCACGGTTTCTTCTTGAGTTCCACGACCGTGGAATCTCAAGATCTGCCCGTAATTTCCCTTAAGTTTACGAGTCTGCTTTTACTTTAATCCAAAGTTAAAGATTAGCTTTAGCTTAGTCTTGGCTTGCCTTTTCTAGGTGGTAGTGAAGCCTCAACAACCTCTACCTCGATTATGAGTGTCGCAACCTTAATCGGTTAAGTTAGTTTTGATCCTTGGATTATAAGTTTGGGTATTTGACATTAATTCTCGCCTTTAGAACCTTTCTATACTGAAGCCTCAACAACCTTTATAGAGAGTGTCTTGTAGGTGAGTCATATAAGGTTTTTGGAACTTCACCGTACGATTACCTTACATTAGCATACCTTTGCATATCTCAACTCTGTCTTTATATCAATAGTAAATCTTGAATCGATTGCCACAGCTGGATACTTGGATCTTTAGGATTGTTGTTTTCCCCAATATATTGCAAAACTCTTAGATAAACTGCTTGATAATCTACTATTGAATTTGTCTCCCCAAATCCCTGAGTTCGATACTCTGGAATACTTGCTAATCTACGCCGATCCGTACACTGCGGGTTCGCTGCTTTTATTCTAGTTTTATAAATTTAAAGCTTGATTGCACGCACGTTTAGGGGCGAACAATATTCTACGGTTATATTGTTGTTTTGTCTACTTTTGCGGGAATTGAGGTCTACACCTAGTTTCGTTGTAAATATAGGTAAAATGACACGTTTTGGACTAAAATGGAGCTAAGGGAGTTAAGGAGTCATTGGAGCTACATTCTGGAGCTTAAAGAAGATCTCAAGGAGCATGGAAATGATTAAGAGGATTAGTTTTGGACCAGATTCGAGAGATTCTACATTCAGTTGAGACCGAGGCGGACACCTTGTCGCCGACGAGATCTTATTTTTGGCTGAAATCTTCTATTTTTGGAAGGAAGATATCTTATATTTTTGGCAAGATTTCTGGAAGGAAGCATATTTTTTTGGCTGATTTATTTTAAGAGACATGGATATATTTTCTAGGAAATTATCTTTTTAAGATATTTTATCTTTGGAAGATAATTCTCCTATATATATGGGCTCATTTTCTACAATTCAACCATCGCGGAATTTCCGGATCACATGCTTAGAGCATCCAGCAATTGAAGAACTTTCTGGAGTTTTGAAGGAAGTATTGAAGGATTGAAGTTCAAGGAAGGAATGAATCATAGTTGGAGTTGGCTTTTGAAAGAGTTTGTAAGACTTTCATAGATTTCGTTTGGTTTGTTGTCTTTGCTGAGTTGTGATTGAGGAACGCTTGTTTATTGATTATTTGATTCAGTTATTGAGACCTTTTCCTTAAGGTTTTCTTGTTCGAATATTGATTCCTTTTCTATTAATTTGATTATTGTTATCATGATGATTGTTGACTAAGTTTCTTATGCGATTCTAGGGTGATTGGCTGAAAGTTGTGGGAACGACGATGATAGAATGATCTTAATCCCAGCAGGACCCTGAAAGCTCGAGTCTTTATCTTAACCCTAGAACACCTCACTCAGTCGTTGAACATCTCGGCCGGGTTGGAATCTGGCTGAACGAGGTGAACCTTTCCTGAACCTATCTGAGTTAAGATTAAAAGTTTGCCAAATTCTATCCTTGTTATACCTTTCCTGGTTCAACGCAAGGTAAAGATGAGACTTACCCGGTGATTCATTTGCTTGTATAACCAAGATCATGAGTGTAGGTAATTAAGGTTTATCCTTTATTAGGGTTTGAGTGTGCCTTCATCCTATCTTTGAGAGTTAGCATGAGACTTACCCGGCAAAGGTTGATTCTATTCCCTTGGGTGGTATGTTGGTTTGAGATTATAGTTCCTTTCGTTAGTACCTTGAGACTTACCCGGTAATAGGAGCTTCGGTTTGGGATAGTGAGTAGTAAGACTTACCCGGTGATCTATTCCCATCTTAGAAACACCTTCCCTTTGCAAACCTCAGCTTTGTCCGCGTTATCCTTTGAGATCTTGAGTCGGAACCACAACTAGATGCTTTAATCCCTAGAATCCGTATTCTCTTTATCTGACTTTATATCATCTTTGATTGCTTTAATTTGTAGTTACTAGTAACATTTGACTACCTGATTCCGTGCTTTGTTTCACCATAGTCCCTGTGTTCGACCCCTAAAATTCTTGCTTTTATTACAATTGATCCGTACACTGCGGGTTTGCATATTGTTCAAGCATACTTCTTGAGTTATAAATTTAAAGCTTGCACACACCTTTTGGAGCGAACAAGTTTTTGGCGCCTTTGCCGGGGACTTGGTCTAGGCCAAGTTCGGGTTCGGTTGTCTTTCGGGGCTATTGCCCTTGTTTCTATTAACCACTTTACTTGAGTGTTTTCGCAGGATCTTTTCTTAGGTTTATGCGAAGAACTCGTGCTGAAAAGGAAATCGTTCCCTACGATCCCGAACTAGAAAAGACCTACAAAATAAGATTGAAAGATGCTAAGATGGCCAATCGAGATGATCGCGATCTTGAAGCCGAATTGAAGGAGGCATTGGAACAACTATGCCTCAATAGAGAAGCACTGCAACGTGAGAGAGAAGAGACTCGCACAAGAACTGAAGTAATTGAGCAGATATGGCCGCTCTTAGGGCCTAGTTTCTGCCTCGACCGATCCCAGATCCTCGACCGAGGCAAGACATATTCCCAGTTACCCCGGCCGAGATACACCCACCTCGGTTGCCTATCCGAGATGTTCTTTTTGCTGGAGTTCCACAAACTCTAGGACAGAGAATGGATCCTAATCAGTAAGTCAGGCGTCCAGGAGTCAACCTAGGTGATCCAGTTGAGCATGATTATGAACTTCGACCGCAAGTTCTATCTATGATCCGACAATGTCAATTTGGAGTTTTATATAGAGAGTCTCCGCATCAGCATTTGCAAAACTATGAGATTCTGATGAAGACCTTGTGATGACATGAATTATGACCTATTTTTAGACATGTATTTATATAGATTTTCCCTTTATTTTGCATGCAAAGACATACATTCATGACATTTATGATTATATTTACCTACTTTGCAAGAATAGATGTCTACACAGAGTTTTATTGCATTTGTGGGTAATTTGACGAATTATGGAGCGAAATGACACATTTAAGGATTAAGCCTTGACGCGGGATAAAAAGGAGCATAAAAGGAAACTAGGACGCACCAAAGTAATATTTGATACCGTCTAACGTGCCAAAGTATCCTTTGATACCATCTGACGCGCCAAAGTATTCTATGATACCTTTTGACTCGGCCTAGAGTATTTTCTGATACCAGTAGGCTCGACTTCTTTTCAGCCCAAATATTTAAGGTTTTGTCTTTAAACCCTAGGTTAATCCCTACAAATATTCGAGAGCTTTCAACATTGAAGGGGAGCCAAAATCTCCAAAAGGAAGACTTGAGGAGCAGAAATCTCCAACTTGGAGACCTAGGACGGTGACAGATCTAGGAGGACGCTCGCATTGGGTTCCGCATTAACCCTGATTTTAGACCGCGCATTGACAGCTTACATTGAGGATTGCATAGGAAAGATTCCGAGAAGAACGCGATTTAGAGATTCTGTATTTCGAGAAATCTTAGGGTTTACATTTGGAGACGGATTGACATCCCGTTCTTCATTGGTTTCTCTAGATTGTTGTGAGGATTTCTATTCCCTTTTCTGCATTCATTAGGATTAGAGATTGGTTATTTGACTATTATTGAGTTTTCGAGGTTTTACACTTTTTCCTTTTTAAACTTGATTATTGATTCAATGATGATGACTATTGGCTAAAACCCTTTAGCGATTCTAAGGTGAAGGGTTGATAGTTGTGGTTTAGATGATGATAGATTGAACCAAAACAGATTTGACACTGAGAGTTGTGAGAACCTCGTCGACAAACCTTTTCCACGGTCTATTCTTGAATTCCACGGCCGTGGTTTCTCAAGAACTAGCCGTGGTTTTCTTCTGTCGTACGTTTTTGCTTTGATCCAAAGTTAAAGATTTGCTTTAACCTAGCCTTGACTTACCTTTCCTAGGTAGTAATGAGACTCAACATCCTCTATTTTGGTTTCGAGTGTCACAACCTTAGCCGTTTTGGCCTATCTTTGATTTCCTTGGGTTTGGGCATGAGTATTTGAGAGTAATTCTTATCCTTCGATCCTTTCTATACTGCAGCCTCAACAACCTTTATAGAGAGAGTCTTTGGGTGAGACATATAGGTTTGGAACTTTACCGTACATAACCTTACATTAGATATACCTTTGTAAATCCCGACTCTGTCCTTACATCTATAGAATATCTTGAATCGATTGCCACAATTGGATACCTGGATCTTTAGAATTGTTGTTTTCGCAATATATTTGCAAAGCTTCTACTTTATTGCTTGCTCGATTTGTGAACTGAATTTGTTCCCCTCAAATCTCTGAGTTCGATACTCTGGAATTCTTACTTTACTACGCCGATCCGTACACTGCGGGTTCGCTTGCCTAATTTTAGTTTTATTAATTTAAAGCTTATTTGCACGCACGCTTACAGGCAAACACCTTGAGACCTTCAAGACTGGAGAATAACAACTACAAGTTGAGGCCTTTCTATTTCTCTTTGAAAGACAGGGCGCTTGCTTGGTATCAATCTCTTCCGGCCGGATAAATCAACACTTGGGAAGAGATGACGAAGAAATTTCTTACTAAGTTCTTTCCTCCCTATAAGACTGCTGAAATGAGAGGAAAGATCAATGATTTTATTATGAATGACAATGAGAGTTTGTCCAATTTGTGGGAGACATTCAAGGATGTTCTATTAGATTGCCCACATCATTGGATTCCAAAGATCGAGTTGCTGGAAATTTATTTCAAAGGTTTGGATGGAGCGACTCAATTCAATCTCCAACTACTTTTAGCCGGCACATTCATGGATATGCCGATAGATGAAGCTTGGGATTTCATTGAAAATCAAGCTTTACACATGGAGAAGTACTCCCATCAAGGAACTGAAAATGGAGCAAGGAGAGTTAGCTTCCTATTCGCCAAAAAACATGCGTGCAAATAAGCTTTATATTTATAAAACTAGAATAAAAGAAAGCGAACCCGCAGTGTACGGATCGGCGTAGATTAGCAAGTATTCCAGAGTATCGAACTCAGGGAATTGGTGAAACAAAATCAGTTTCAAGTAGTCGAGCAATCAAAAGTGTAGAAGCTTTGCAAATATTGGGAAAACAGCAACCCTAAAGATCCGGATATCAAATTGTGGCAATCGATTCAAGATATATTATACATACAAGGACAGAGTTGGGAATTGCAAAGGTATACTAAGGTAAGGTAATGTACGGTGAAGTTCCAAAACCTTATATAACTCACCCAAAGACACTCTCTATAAAGGTTGTTGAGGCTGCAGTATAGAAAGGATCTAAAGGTAAGGATTGATCTCAAATACCCAAACTTGTAACCCAAGGAATCAAAGATAAACTCAAACGGTTAAGGTTGTGACACTCGAAACCGAAATAGAGGATGTTGAGTCTCACTATTACCTAGGAAAGGCAAGCCAAGGCTAGGTTAAAGCTAATCTTTAACTTTGGATTAAAGTAAAAGCAAAGTTCATAAACTAGGGTAAATCACGGGTGGTTCTTGAGAATCACGGCCGTGGAAACCAAGATCAGGCCGTGATTTAGGGCGTCGACGAAGTTTCTCACACTCTCAAGGTCCAATTTGTTTACGATCGATCTATCATCATCTAAGCCACAACTATCAACCCTTCACCTTAGAATTGCTAAAGGGTTTTTAGCCAATAATCATTGTCATGATATCAATATTCAAACTAAGAAGAATGAAAGATGAAAACCCTCGAAAACTACGAATAAAACTCAAAGTTAATCTCAAATCTGAGTAACAAACCAATATGTTTATGAACTCAGAGTATAGAATAAGAATCCTCACTAAAATCTTAGGTAAACAACGGAAAACGGTTGTCAATCGTTTCCGAAATCAAAACCTAAGTAATCATCAAACTTCTGCCACAAGCAATCTCCGATCTTCAATCCTAGCCGTCACTTCAAAACCCTAAATCAGCGGTTAAGCGAGGAACCCTAAAAACTCCTTTCTCTAGCCTATTTGTAGGACGAGGCAGGGTTACGAGAAAGCCCAATGACGTGGATGACGTGGCAAATATGACACGTCATAAAATATGCCAAGATCATGGTCATGTAGAATGTTCCACGGCCGTAATTTAGAGCGTGGAACCAAATTACGGTGCCCTAAGATTTCCACGGACGTGGTTTGGACCATGTTACTCTCTAGAGTGCTTCAAACTCACATCCACGTTCATAATGCCAGATCCACGACCGTGATTCAAGGCGTGGACTTCAATTGCCTCTTCCACGACCGTAATTCTGGGCATGGTTCTTCTAATCCTTTGTTTTTGCCTTAGTTTTGTGACATCCTTCATCCATGCTCCCTCCTTAGCCTCTCCAATGCATCTCCTTGCCATCAAGTGTGATCAAACACTCCTTTCCTTCCATGTTTTGCTCCAATCCAAGCTTTATTCACCTAAAAACACAACGAAGCTAGTGTAAATCTCTATATCGACAAAGTGGGTGAACTAGTTCACAATTTCTTCAAACACATATCTAAGAACACTATAAAGAGGTAAAAACAACTAAAACAAGTGCCTAAAATATCGTCATATTTCATGTTAACAAAATACCCCATACTTGCCACTTGCTTGTCCCCAAGCAAGGTTTTTAAAAGCTTAGAACATAAGGTAAAATGAAATATGAATGCAAAATAGAACAAAACAATCTTTTTGGTCGGTGTGCTTCTAGTCAATAAATCATCCTCAAACCTTGCTTCATTCATCCTTGAAAACGTTCATATCCATAAACCAAAGTATGTAAAGCAAAGAAACTTCATAAATTGCAAATACTTCAAGACAAACATCATAACCTTCAAGTATTGTCAAAATCAAGCATGAAAAACTTCAATTTAGATCACCAAGTCAAATAACACTTTTATGATCTCAAGGACTTTCAAATAAGGCCAAGAATGCGTAAAAAGGGTGGGAAACTTGTAAAGTAATGTGGTGCATGAATCCGGGAAGAAGGACAACACAAACTCTTTTCCTTTTTTACCATTTGAACATCCACCAACTTAGAGCTTTGCTCTAGACTTTTTGCACATAATTTTTCGACTTTACTTTTGGAAGTATGGACAGCGGTGCACAAAAACCGAAGCCTAGAAGATTGACGTTTCTCAATTTTTAGATGCCTCAAACCCTTGATGCACATACCATAATCCGTTAGGAATATCGCTCAATCCTACTTTGGCAAGACACAAACACCCGGCTATGTGAATGGTGCCGAGTTACTCATCATCATGATTGACTTCCCCAAACCTACAATTTTCTATACTTTTGAATGCAAGCAATTGCTTTCATGGCCCTCCCACATCAAACATGTCAAAACTCAACTCTTCCTAATTCCCGGATAGGTAAAGGAAAGGCAATTATTTCATTGAGAGGCTAAGTGATCAAAGAAAGAAGTAAGAAAATCGAAGTGCCTCAATCATTTCATAAAGAAGTATAAGAACTTATAATGTGATTTCAACCTTAATTTCTCAAAATGATTTAGATAAAACCTTCACATTATGAAACTTGCAAGAAAGGATAAACAACATACTCAATTTCTTCACAACTCATATTTCAATTTAAGCATACAATTGTCATCAAAAACTCATTCCACAAGTAGTTTTCATCATAGAAATCATCTCTAATCTTAGAAGCACATATATTTTCAAATTTTTATGGTTTTTTCAAAGCCTTTTTCATGCAATACGATAATGAAACGTGATGCATGAATTATAGTCTATATTTTGAGGTTTGTTTGGACGTTTTATCTTTCATAATCTGCATGTTTGTATGTATATTATGTGATTAAATTACCATTTCATCTACCTTTGCGGGAATCGAGGTCTAAACCTAGTTTTGTTGTAATCGCAGGTAAAATGGCACGTTTTGCATCAAAAAGGAGCAAAAGGAGCTTTGGAGTCATTGGAGCTACATTCAGGAACATAAGGAACCATCCAGGAAGCATAGCCATGGATTGGAGATTCACTTTGGACCAGATTTGAGAGATTTCACATTCAGTTGTGACTCAGCTCGGTTGACCACATATTCACCTCGACCGAGGTGATCCAGAGAAGCCGACTCGACCGAGGCGAATACCTAGGACGCGGCGAGAATATTTTATTCTTGGCTGAGATCTTTTATCTTTGGAAATAGATCTTATATTTTTGGGCTTGGCTCCTGGAAGGAAGAAGATATGCTAGATCATATATTTTACCTATTTTTATGGGAAGAGATCTTTCTAAGATATCTTATCTTTGGAGGGTTATTTTCCTATAAAAAGGGTCGGATTTCCCACAAATCCGACATCCGCTATCATCCCGCTTACACCGAAAAAACGCAGCAGCAGCCATACTCCAGTTGGGAGATTTGAAGAACCTTTTTGAAGGTTGAAGAAGGAAGATTATAGCTTTTATAGCTTTTGAAGGGTTTAGTAAGATTATCTTAGATTCCCTTCCTTGTTGTCTTCTCTTGTTGGATTTCTATCCAAGGAACGCTTTTGTTGTGATATTTGATTCAGTTATTGAAGTCTTTTCATTAAATTCTTCTTGTTCAAATATTCACCTTCTTCCCATATATTTGATTATTTCTTTCATGATGATGAGTGGCTAATCTCTTTGTGTGATTCTAGGGTGATTGGCTGAAGGTTGTGGGAAAAACAATGATAGAATAATCTTAGATTCCAGTAGGACCCTGAAAGTTCGAGTCTCTAACCTTAACCCCAAGCATCTCGCTCAGTCGATGAACACCTCGGCCGAGGTGGAATTCTTCTGACCGAGGTGACTTATCTGATCCGAAACTGAGAGTTAAGTATTAGAGTTTGCCAAATCCTATTCTTATTACACCTTTCCTGGTCCAATGCAAGCCTAGGATGAGACTTACCCAGTAATTCCTTTGTTTGTTTACCAACGATCATAAGTGTAGGTAATAAAGGTTTATCCTTTATTGGGGTTTGAGTGTGCTTCCATCCCATCTTTGTGAGTTAGCCTGAGACTTACCCGGTAAAGGTTGATTCTATTCCCTTAGATGGTGTGTTAGTTTGAGAGTATAGTTCTTTATCTTGATTCCTTGAGTCTTACCCGGTGATAGGAGTTACGGTTTAGGATTAGTGAGTAGTGAGACTTACCCGGTGATCTATTCCACTTTAGAAATACCTTCCCCATGCAAAAAACCTCAGCTTTGTCCGCTTATCTTTAGATCTTGAGTTGGAACCACAACTAGATGCTTTAATCCCTAGAATTGCATGTTTGCTTTATTGACTTCTTATTCATCTTTGATTGTTTTGATCACCTCTTGTGGTTAGTATTTACATAAGCATACCGTAACTGGACTTTGTTTCACTAAGTCCCTGTGATCGACCCCTGGAATTCCTTGTTTTTTACTACGATTGACCCGTACACTGCGGGTTCGCATCCTTATTTTAAGCTTACGTCTAGGGTTATAAATTTAAAGCTTGCACACACCGTTTGGAGCGAACAAGTATTTGGCGCCGTTGCCGGGGACTTGGTCTAGACCGAGCCGGTACGGTTTGCTCTTGGGACACTTGCCCCCGTGTCTACTGACCATTCTACTTGAGTGCCTTTTACAGGTTCTTTCTTAGGTATATGCGAAGAACCCGCACTGGGAAGGAAATCGTTCCTTACGATCCCGAACCAGAAAAGACATACAAGCGACGCTTAAGAGAAGCGAAGATGGCCCAACAAGACAACCGCGATCTTGAGGCCGAGTTGAAAGAGGCGTTAGAACTGCTACGCCTCAACAGGGAAGAACTAAGGCAAGAGAAGGAAGAAACTCGCACCAAGACTGAAGCAATCGAAGCAGAAATGGCGGTCATACGAGACCAGATTCTACTTCGACCGAGGGAAGACCCAGTTCCCGATGCTGGACCGAGGCAGGTCCCAGTTGCTGATCCTCGACCGAGGCAGGTCCCAGCACCTAACGCCCCGGACGAGATACTTCCACCTCGGATGCCAATCCGAAACGTTCTTCTTGCAGGAATCCCACAAACCCTAGGTCAAAGGATGGACCCTAATCAACAACTGAGGCGTCCAGGAGTTAACCTAGGAGATCCAGCGGACCATGACTACGAACTTCGACCGCAAGTTCTATCCATGATTCGCCAATGCCAGTTCGGAGGGCTAGAGAAGGAATCACCACATCAACATCTTCAAAACTATGAGATCTAGATGGAAACCTTGAGACCTTCAAGGATTGAAAATAACAACTACAAGCTAAGACCTTTTTACTTTTCTTTAAAATATATAGCTCTTACTTGGTATCAATCTCTTCCTCCAGGAAAAACCAGCACATGGGAGGAGATGACAACGGAGTTCTTGACCAAATTCTTTCCCCCTCAAAGACCGCTGAAATGAGAGGAAAGATCAACACTTTCATTATGAAGGACAAGGAGAGCTTGTCCAAATCTTGGGAGCGGTTCAAGGACATTCTTTTGGATTGCCCACATCATGGGATCCCAAAGATAGAGCTATTGGAGATATACTTCAAGGGACTGGACGGAAACACCCAGTTCAATCTCCAACTACTCTCCGCCGGTACCTTTATGGACATGGCTATTGACGAGGCTTGGGACTTCATCGAGAAGCAAGCCTTGCATATGGAGAAGTACACCCACCAAGGAGCTGAAGGTGGAGTTAAAAGAGTTAACTTCCAAGAAACTCAGCCCAACAACAATCAACTCACGTCTTTGAAGAATGACGTGAAGCAATTGAAGGAACTCTTGGTCGCTCAAACCAAGAAGGAAGAGCAAGGACAAAGGAACAACAACAACGGATACCGTAACAACAACAACGGTTCCCGGAACAACAATTACAACAACAACAATAGAGGATCCAATAGCAACAATTGGAGGGCGAATAACCAGAATTCGGGTAATCATTCAAACTCCAACTCTAACGATTCCTCTAAACCTTTCCTCTCTTCCCCTTCTTATTCTTCTTCTTCTACTCCATTAAAAAGCCAGGGGCAAGGATCAAGTTCGTCTCAGCCGGAAAAGAAAGACGCTGTTCTGGAGGCTATCTTGATCAAGCTCAATGCTATGGAGAATTCTATGACTTTGTTTTCGAAGGCCCAAAAAGCCTTTGAACAACAACTTGCAAATAGGGCGAATGAAGCACCAAGAGATCCAAGGAAGCTTCCAGCAAGGACAGAAAGCAACCCTAAGGGCCAGATCATGGCCATAACTACGAGGAGTGGACTGAAAACTACAGATCCAGTGCCTCGGTCGGTGCCAATACCGACGCAGACCACCTCGGTCCAGATGCAGTCGAAGAACACTTCGACCGAGATGCCTACCGAGGTGGAACCACAGAAAGCGGGAGGGAAAACTGAAGTTTATGCTCCACCTCCTGCATACAAACCACCACTTCCATTCCCCCAGTCAAGGGCCAGAGCACATCTAGACAAGCACTTTGGTAAGTTCCTTGACTTGATGAATAAACTGCATATTAACATTCCTTTCCTTGATGCTATTCTAGGAATGCCCGCCTATGGGAAGTTCTTGAAGGAGATCCTATCAAGGAAGATGAAACTGGAAGACTTTGGTGAAGTTAGGATGACATCTAAATCCTCGGAGCTTATTCAAATCATGAAAGAGAAGATGCCACCTAAGTTGAGAGATCCCGGCTCATTTTGCATTCCCATTCAAGTTGGGGATGTCACTTGTGAAGCCCTTTGTGATCTAGGAGCCAGCGTGAGCATCATCCCGCTGGAATTATGTGTGAAGATCGGACTTGGAGAGCCCAAGCCGGTCAAGATTTGACTTTATATGGCGGATCGCTCCATTACCCATCCCGTGCATCTTGGAAGATGTCCTGGTCAAGTTAGGTAACTTCTATCTACCTATTGATTTTGTTGTACTTGACATTCCCGCAGATTATCCTGTTCCTATTATTCTCGGGAGGCCATTTCTAGCAACTTCGGGTTGCAACGTGGATTGCAAGAACGCCAAATTGAAATTCAACGTTGGCGGCGATGAAGTTGTGGAGCTTAAACAACTCCCAAATCACTTGAGGTATGTCTTGGACCGGATTCCACTTATCCCGTTATTGTTAGTGCTTCCCTTTCCGAAACTGAATTATCTAAACTAATGCATGTCCTGAGAAAGCATCAAAAGGCTTTGGGGTACACTATAGATGATCTTATTGGCATTAAGCCCTCTTTCTGCATGCATAGAATTCTAATGGAGGATGATCATAAGACTTCACGGGAACCTCAAAGACGGTTAAATCCGATCATGAAAGAGGTTGTGAAGAAGGAAATTCTTAAGTTGTTGGATGCAGGTATTATTTATCCTATCTCGGACAGCAAGTGTGTTAGCCCGGTGCATGTAGTTCCGAAGAAAGGAGGGATGACCGTTGTGACGAATAAGAACAACGAGTTGATCCCAACTAGGACCGTTACAGGCTGGAGGGTTTGCATCGATTATAGGAAGCTGAACACGGCCACACGAAAGGACCATTTTCCACTTCCCTTCATTGATCAAATGCTCGAGCGGTTGGCCCAGCATTCACACTTTTGCTACTTAGACGGTTATAGTGGATTCTTCCAGATTCCTATCCATCCGGATGATCAGGAGAAGACCACTTTCACTTGTCCATGGGGGACGTTTGCTTATAGGAGGATGCCATTTGGATTGTGCAATGCACCCGCTACCTTCCAGCGATGCATGATGGCTATCTTTTCCGAGTACATAGAGGAGATCATGGAGGTATTTATGGATGATTTTTCTGTATATGGTTCCTCTTTTGATGATTGCTTATCTAACCTTTCCCTAGTGCTTAAAATATGTGAAGACACTAATCTCGTTTTGAATTGGGAGAAGTGTCATTTTATGGTTAGTGAAGTCATTGTGCTAGGGCACCTCGTTTCTAATCGAGGCATTGAGGTCGATCGCGCTAAGATCGAGACTATTGAGAAACTCCCTCCCCCTTGTTCTGTTAAAGGTGTGAGGAGTTTTCTCGGGCATGTAGGTTTCTACAAGAGATTCATCAAGGACTTCTCTAAGATTTCTAAACCTCTAACTAACCTCTTGAATAAAGATGTTGTTTTTGAGTTTTCGCAGGAGTGTCTTGATGCTTTTTACAGGATTAAGGAAGCGCTGATCTCCGCTCCCATTATCCAACCTCCGGATTGGACCTTGCCCTTTGAGATCATGTGCGATGCTAGTGATGTAGCCGTAGGAGCGGTGCTTGGACAAAAGAAAGATGGACGGACCACCGCCATTTACTATGCTAGCAAGACGCTAGATGTAGCACAACGCAACTACGCTACCACCGAGAAGGAGTTATTGGCGGTTGTATATGCTTTGGAGAAGTTTCGTTCCTATTTAGTAGGAGCGAAAGTCATTGTCTACACCGACCATGCAGCCATTCGATACTTGTTGGCCAAGAAAGATGCAAAGCCACGCCTTATTCGATGGATTCTCTTGCTTCAAGAGTTTGATCTAGAGATCCGCAATAAGAAGGGATCCGAGAATTCTTATGCGGATCACCTCAGCCGGCTACCTGCATCTTCACGTGAGAAGGACGACCCACCCATAGCCGATTCATTCCCCGATGAGCACTTACACTTGTTGGAGCATTTGATAGATTTACTTACTTTACCCCACGATGGAGGTGAAGTATGGGGTGAGGGCACCTCCCATCACATTTGAGAGATAGTTTTTGCTTTTTGCTTTGCTTTGTTTTGTTTTGGCGTTCTAGACAGATAACAAGAGACATCTAAGGAAGGAGCATAACTGGAAGTACAGAAGATCGAGAATTTGAGAAGACGGAGTTTGACTGAGGCACCTCGGTTGCTATCAGAGCACCTCAACCGAGATGATTCATGAGCAACCGAGGCGACTAGGGTTTCTGAAGAACCATCTCGGTCCGTACCACCTCGGTCCAGTCGAGACCATCTCGACCGAGGTGACAGCAGTTTCAGAAAAGGGTATAAAAGGGGGATTTATTTTCTCTCTCTGCACTTTCATTCCTCCTCGACCGCGGCGATAGTCCACCTCGCCTCTCCGATTTCTTGCTCGTTTTCGACGATTTCTGTCTCCAAACTGCGATTACGACTTAGAGGATCCCAGTGCAACATCGATCTACAAGAGAATCGAACCGATTCAGCCGAACGAGGTAAAAACGAAAACCGAAACCCTACCTCGCTTTTTCGCTTCGATTTGGGCTTTGGTTGCCCTTGCATTTGTTGAGGAAAGGCTTAAGTACCCCATAGGAAGCAATTGTAGTGATTTTTGGGGAAAAAGAACTGAATTTTCAAAAGGAATTAGAACCCAGTTTTTCGCCTCGGTCCAGTCGAGCTGTGCCTCGGCCGAGGTGATTCTTGAGTATTGTCAGTCGACCGAGGTGACCTGACAGTGTGATTTTCTGAAAATGAGTTCTGAGCGATGCCTCGCCCTTAGGGATAGATCCTCACCTTCCCCTTCTTCCTCTTCTTCCCGACCTTACCGCCCGGTGATCCATGAGCGACACCGAGTGGATTATGAGCGTATTTCTGGCCGTCCAGTGATTGCACCACGCTTCCTGGATGTGTCCGCTTTTGATTGCCTCCAGGTAGACGGAGACCTTAGGAGGATCATTTCTACAGTTGGGCTGGATCAGTTTACTGAGATCCGAGCCCCAGCCTACTTGGAGCCGACCCTAGAGTTCGTTAGCTCCTTCACCTACCTCCCCACAGAGAGATCTGTGAAGTACCGGTTGATGAACCGGAACTTCATAGTTCCACTAGAGTACTGGCGAGAGATTTTCGGCTTTCTTGAGCCCACTGTTGTTGACTTCCCTTACGGATCAGTAGCTAGGGAGTTTTGGGGGCAGATTGCCCATATTGTTGAGCACGCAGATAGATGGCGCCCTGGAGATTCCAGGGAGAGGGTCATCTTCCACCTAGCCTTTAGGTTAGCCCACCGGATCTTCAGTGAGATGTTTCTGGCGCGTACTGAGACGCCCCAAAAGATCCGATAGGGAGAGCTTTTCAGTTTATACTGCATGGTTACTGGGGGTATCCCGGACTTTGGCTTGATGCTGGCAGAGGATCTGCACAGGATCAAGGCCAAGGGGATGGGAAACATCTGCTGCGGAGGGCTTGTCACCCATATAGCTAGCTATCAGGACATGGATCTCAGCGCTTGCACGATGGTGACGGCTGCCAAGCCGCTTGGATTGCAGGAGATGATCACTCGTCGGATGCTAGTTCCCCAAGGTCTGACTACTCCGTACGTGGCTATGCTGTGGGACCTGACTGCGTCACAGGGGATCAGGTGGTCTGCCCAGTTCACTGTTTATGACCCACATTATTGGCAGACCGCTTGGGCTCCACTGATGGAGGATTACAGAGAGGCAGCAACTGCCCTAGCTGAGGAGGAGGCTGATGATGAGGAGACGGTTGATGAGAGAGAGGGTGGAGTCCCGATGGATACAGGGACAGATACTGCAGGGACGAGCGCACCACCAGTTATAGATCTGGATGATGAGGATACTGAGCCTGCACTTGCTGCATCACCTGCTAGACCTGCTAGGCGTAGGACACGCCGTCATAGAGATTCAAAGGCTCATCGTCGGATCGATGATCTGACGGATCAGATGATAGACTCTTATGTTGTCCTTACCGTGGACATGCATGAGAGATTTGCTGCCCAGTACCGACAGATTGACAGTTGGACTCATCAGATGTTAGAGGGGCAGCACTATCAGCGCAGGATGATGGAGATACAGTTCCAACAGACTATGGGTTATCCATTTGACCCATCCCAGTATCCGTATGTGCCACCACCACCACCACCACCACCACCACCACCGGATCAGGATTATTGAGAGCTGCAGGATTTTTCTTTCTTATTTTTATGCAGTTCAGCTTATTATCCGGTGAGTACTTTTATCTTTAGACTTATTTTGACCCACTAGGACTGTGTGTCCCAAGTATGGGGTATTTGATGTATTATTTGACTTTGATGTATGACTCTATTGACCGGATATTTATATTCATGCTTCATTTCTGCACTTATATGTTTATCTGAGATTGCATGCATACTTACAGGTTATTTGATTGAGAAAAACGTCGAAACCGAAAGAAAACTGGTTTTATAAAAAATTTTTTTTTGGACCTCGACCGGGGCAGTTTTGGCCAAACGAGGTGTTTCACCTCGGTTGACCTACGAACACCTCGACCGAGGTGGGTTAACTGAGAGTTTTCGAAAACGATTTTTGTGTTACTTATCTGGACATGATCTCAGTGAAGATCTTGCTTACTGAATGGTTTTAAATTCTTTATGTGTTTGAAAGGTTTTATAATATGTTTAAGTTGCTAAATGCTTTGTTTGAAATTATTAGCATGTTTAATACTTTGTTTTTATCCAAATTATGTTGAATTTGAAGGTTGACACCACATTATGAGTTCTCTCACTTTCTTCCTGGAAAGACCAAGGCAATTCATTCTTCTCTCTTCTTCTTCTTGATCATGCTTAGCCCCTCATATACATTTTGCCTCCCTTTACCTATCCGGGAATTTGGAAGCAAGCGAAGTGGTGAAAGCAAGTAAAGCTAAAGTTGAGAAGTTGGATAGAAGTGAAAGTGTTAGAAAGTAATCTTAGGTTTGGGGAAGTCAATCATGATGATGAGTAACTCGGCACCATTCACATAGTCGGGTGTTTGTGTCTTGCCAAAGTCGGATTGAGCGATATTCCTAACGGGTCATGGTATGTGCATCAAGGGTTTGATGCATCTCAAGAAATTGATGATTGCTGATTTCCTAGGCTTCGGTTATTGTGCACCTCTGTCCATGCATCCCAAAAAGTAAAGTAAAAAGAAAAAGTGTGAAATAAGCAAAGCTTATTGGTGGAAGATGTTGCAAGTCAAAGTGAAAGTAAAGTTCATCCTTTTCCCGGATTCTAGCACCACATTACCTTACATACATCCCTACCCTACACGTTTCTTGACCTTTCTTTTGGGAAGCCCTTGAGACCTTGAGCTTGTTGATTGACTTAGTGGTTTAAACTGGATTATACATGATTAATTTCGATAATTATGACTTATTATGCATTCTATGATTTTATGCAAAGATGAACAACTTTTCTATATTTATAAGATGTTTTGAACATGTTTTGATTTTAAATTCCATGAAGTATTCTCTTAGAGTGATCTATGATCGTAACACACCATAAAATGTTTTTGAAAGACTTTTCATTGATTTTCTTGACTTATAATCCATTCTATCTTGTCTCTTATATGCGGAACTTGATTGGGGACAAGCAAGGGCTAAGTATGGGGTATTTTGATGGCATGAATTATAGTCTATATTTTGAGGTTTGTTTGGACGTTTTATCTTTCATAATCTGCATGTTTGTATGTATATTATGTGATTAAATTACCATTTCATCTACCTTTGCTGGAATCGAGGTCTACACCTAGTTTTGTTATAATCGTAGGTAAAATGGCACGTTTTGCATCAAAAAGGAGCAAAAGGAGCTTTGGAGTCATTGGAGCTACATTCAGGAACATAAGGAACCATCCAGGAAGCATAGCCATGGATTGGAGATTCACTTTGGACCATATTTGAGAGATTTCACATTCAGTTGTGACTCACCTCGGTTGACCATAGATTCACCTCGACCGAGGTGATCCAGAGAAGCCGACTCGACCGAGGCGAATACCTAGGACGCGGCGAGAATATTTTATTCTTGGCTGAGATCTTTTATCTTTAGAAAGAGATCTTATATTTTTGGGCTTGGCTCCTGGAAGGAAGAAGATATGCTAGATCATATATTTTACCTATTTTTATGGGAAGAGATCTTTCTAAGATATCTTATCTTTGGAGGGTTATTTTCCTATAAAAAGGGTCGGATTTCCCACAAATCCGACATCCGCTATCATCCCGCTTACACCGAAAAAACGCAGCAGCAGCCATACTCCAGTTGGGAGATTTGAAGAACCTTTTTGAAGGTTGAAGAAGGAAGATTATAGCTTTTATAGCTTTTGAAGGGTTTAGTAAGATTATCTTAGATTCCCTTCCTTGTTGTCTTCCCTTGTTGGATTTCTATCCAAGGAACGCTTTTGTTGTGATATTTGATTCAGTTATTGAAGTCTTTTCATTAAATTTTTCTTGTTCAAATACTCACCTTCTTCCCATATATTTGATTATTGCTTTCATGATGATGAGTGGCTAATCTCTTTGTGTGATTCTAGGGTGATTGGCTGAAGGTTGTGGGAAAAACAATGATAGAATAATCTTAGATTCCAGTAGGACCCTGAAAGTTCGAGTCTCTAACCTTAACCCCAAGCATCTCACTCAGTCGATGAACACCTCGGCCGATGTGGAATTCTTCTGACCGAGGTGACTTATCTGATCCGAAACTGAGAGTTAAGTGTTAGAGTTTGCCAAATCCTATTCTTATTACACCTTTCCTGGTCCAATGCAAGCCTAGGATGAGACTTACCTGGTAATTCCTTTGTTTGTTTACCAACGATCATAAGTGTAGGTAATAAAGGTTTATCCTTTATTGGGGTTTGAGTGTGCTTCCATCCCATCTTTGTGAGTTAGCCTGAGACTTACCCGGTAAAGGTTGATTCTATTCCCTTAGATGGTGTGTTAGTTTGAGAGTATAGTTCTTTATCTTAATTCCTTAAGACTTACCCGGTGATAGGAGTTACGGTTTAGGATTAGTGAGTAGTGAGACTTACCCGGTGATCTACTCCACTTTAGTAACACCTTCCGCACGCAAAAATCTCAGCTTTGTCCGCTTATCTATAGATCTTGAGTTGGAACCACAACTAGATGCTTTAATCCCTAGAACTGCATGTTTGCTTTATTGACTTCTTATTCATCTTTGATTGTGTTAATTGCTCTTGTGGTTAGTATTGACATAAGCATACCGTATTGATTTTGTTTCACCGAGTCCCTGTGATCGACCCTTGGAATTTTCTTGCTTTTACTACGATTGACCCGTACACTGCGGGTTCGCATCCTTGTTTTAAGCTTACGTCTAGGGTTATAAATTTAAAGCTTACACACACCGTTTGGAGCGAACAAAACGTGTGACAATGAAAGGAAACATGCAAGTGTTCATAGAATATCAAAGGAAAGTAAGTAGAGTTATTACAAACCATAGTTACACCCCACCCCATACTTGAAACATACATTGTCCTCAATGTTCAAAAGAAATAAAAAAAAGAAATAAAAACAAAGAAACTCACTAGATGGTGGTGGAGCAGCTCAAACCAACGGTCGATCAACGTCATCACTGTGGAGGAGGAGGCGGTGGAAATGGACGGAAGTCGGAGCTGAAATTCTGCCCAAACTGCTGGCGGTATATGTTTCTCATCATCAAGTCATGCTCATCTGCCCGTGCATCATGAGTATCCCGATGAATCTCCAAATCTCCTACCCTCCTGGAAAGATCGGTAGCCCATTCCGGTAGCTGCTGGTACCAAGCCGGCAGCTGTCCGTACCATGCTGGTGCGTCCTAGGGAGTCGGTGCTGCCGGTGCCTGTGCATACCATGGTGGTGGAGCTCCCATCCACTCCGGTTGCGCTCCTTACCAAGCGGGAGGAGCGTCCATCCAGGTCGGCCTCTCACTCACACTAGCTCGGCGAGAGAAAGAAGCACCGGAGGGTCTAGAAGGGCGGGGAGAATGCCTAGGTGGGTCCGGGAAGGTGCCCGGCTGATCCGGGAATGTACCAAAAGCCTGCTCGTCACCTCCTTCCTCATAGTCATCACCTTCTCTCATATCCTCCTCAATATCCGTAGTCGGGACCTCATCCGGCACATAGGGAGGTGTTACTAGCCTATTCGCATGCATGGCCGCAAAAGTCTCCTTCCAGTTGTGGGGTCCTAGCATAATGGAGTACTCGGGGAGCCACGGTATACCTCTACCTCCTCTCTCCTCCCAAGGCATACCGGCGGTAGGTGGACCCCGGTGTCGAGGGAAGATGATGCCCCTAGTCATAAGACTATTGAGACCCAAAGGTCTCACCGCTATCCTAGTACAAGCGGAATAGTCTATCCCTAGCTGCGAGGCAATGTGAGTAACCATACCACCATATCCTATATTTTCGGCTCTTTTGTTCTTCAACTTACTCATGGTGGAGGCAAGGAGGGTAGCACAATCGGCAGGTCTACCATGGAGCATACAGTAAAGGAGGAAGAGCTCATCAGTCTTAATCTTTTTGGGGGTCTCGGTCCTAGGGAAGAGACACTCGGAAAGGACCCTATGAGCTATCTTCAAAGCTAAGTGATAGATGAGCTTAGCTTTGGTGTCGGCCGGTTGCCAACGATCTTCACTAGCATAAATCATGGCAATCTCCTCCCAAAAGTCCTTAGCGTATACCCCGCTAGGAAATCTACCATTAAAACTCTCATGGAACCAAAAGAAGGCTCCAAACTGAACAATCGAGAACTCATAGTTCTCCTCCATCAACCTAAAAGAGACCGTCCTATTGACGGCGCTATGCTCGAAGGAAGTGACAAACTCCCTTGTGATCTCCTCATAAGCATCCGCTCAAATAGCGGAGAAGACTATCAAACCAGCTCTATCCAATAGCCACGTCAAATCATTCACAACATTCAGCGGCTCAAGCTCCTCGAGGACTAAGTATCGAGGTCCTATGACCGGCCTCTTCTCGATCCTCTCTAAGGCTCCTAAGTAATCCTCATGAATGGTTAGGTATCTAGGAGGTGGTGGTGATGGTGGTTCACTAGGGGGGCTTGGGAGGAGGAGGAACTATCATCCTTCCTCTTCTTATTCCTTCCAGATCTTCTCGTAAACATTTTCTCCAAATAGTGAAAATCACGGCCTGTTCTAACTTTTCCACAGCCGTGGAACTCCCAAAGACCGTGGTTTTTCTCTATTTTACTCAAATCTCATCCAAACAACACCAAACTCAGCAAACACTGTCCTGGACTAATTCCAATTCCAATTCTATGCAGTTCTTCTAAATTCTTGCAAAAAATAGAGCCAAATTGACAAAGTAGAGAAAGAGGAGAAAAACCTAGGTTTTGGATTTTTAAAATCCAAATTCCTTCTTTTACAGGGATTGTTCACTAGAATTGTTGGTTGGATCTTGTAGATGATCGAAAATGCTTCACTTTAGGATCAAGAATCGTTCGAATCGGACTTCAAACAAAGATTTGAGAGATGAAGAAGGGATTCGGCGATTAGGGCGTGGAAAGGGGGCGTGGTTTTGAGTTTTGTGGTGTTTTTGTGAAGGAAGGTGGTTTATATAGTGGCCGTTTTTGAAAAACACGGTCACTCGGAGGTTTCCACGGCCGTGAAAATGTACGGAACCGTGGTTTTGGTGAATTTCTGCTTGATTTTAAGGAATTACGGCCATCTATTACTTCCACGACCGTGGTTTAGGGCGTGGAAGTTTCTGTTGTGTGACAACATCCAAGTTTCGTCAATTCCTTCCAACTGTGCGGTCCTAACCAGTAACTCCCTAAGTTGTAAGATCACGTTAAGTTGATAAAAACTATTTTATGATTTCTGGTTTTTCCTTATGTGTGCCTTGTTGTAAGATCACGTTAAGTTGTTGTCAAACTAAGGTCGGGACCCACTGTGCGGTCCTAACCAGTAACTCCCTAAGTTGTAAAATTTGGGGTGTTACAACATGGTATCAAAGCTCTAGGTTGGCAACAATGGCACTTGAATCTTCTAAAAAGGTCATATAAGTAAATAAACAGAACCCGAAAAGGGTCTGAGTTTTCCAAAGAAAATTTTTAGTTTTAAAATGCATACAGAGTCGGGTTGGGATAGAAAGTACGGACGACCACCACTACCTCTGCGGATCTCGGTAATCTTAGAATATTTATAGACTTGTACTGTTATGATAGATTAGCTAGTTTATAACTGTAGTTATTACTATTCGTACAGATGGCACGTACTAGGGCTGCACAAGTGACTGGCCGAGGTAGGGGTCGTCCCCCCCTTCCCCCAGTCAGACAGGATCGAGCTGATAGCACCCCTATTGTTAGAGGGCGTGGTCGTGTGGGTAGACCTCCACTAGGGAGAGGTCGAGGACGAGTTCCTCGAGATGACCCACCTGCAGCAAGCGTACCAGAGGTTGTTGTAGAGGAAGTAGCTGAGAGTGTAGGCCCCGAGGTCAGGCCTGTGACCGCCGCTAGGTCTGGAGCGCAAGGAGCTCGTTCTACTGAGTCGGGACGTGTCTCTATTGGAGCATCGGAGTATAGGGAGTTCAGAGCCTATGTTGAGCGCAGGGAGGAAGCTGCCAGAGTGGAGAGGTTTACTCAAGTACCACTAGTAGCGCCGGCTAGGTCAGCTCAAGTGACACAGGGAGTGTCTCAGGTGCCGGCTGTATCTGAGAGGAGGGCTGATGTTGATAGAGCACCTACTGGGGTCAGAGCACCGAGACCGGACGAGTGGTTGAAGGCTTTCAACTCTCAGAAGGTCCCCTCATTCAGCGGAGAGATAGGGCTAGAGGTGGAGCACTAGATATGGAAGATTGAGACTGCTTTGGAGGCAATACGTTGCCCCGTGGACCGACAGGTAGATTTGATACAGACTTGCTTCACAGATGATGCTCATTCATGGTGGCGTACCATTCGTGGCCGAGTCACCAGCTGGGAGCAGATGAAGAACATTGTTAGAGACAGGTACTGCCCAGTTTCGCTGAGGAGGGAGAGATTCCAGGATTTCATTGAGGCGGAATTTGAGGATATCCCGATTGCTGCAGCCATAAAGAAGTTTCAGAAGGAGCTGACTTTGCTTGGACCATCTGCACCTCCAGAAGAGTAGCATGTTTATCTTTTCTCCAGGAGGTTGAGAGAGAGTACCCGATCCTACCTGGCTGGATTCCGCTGTGAGACCTTGTCTGATTATCAAGATAGGGCCTCTGCTTATGAGAGAGATAGGCCAGCTTCTAGGAAAGCAGCACAGTCTAGTGGGCCGGATAAGCGGCAGAGGACAGGACATGCTGGTAGCAGTGGAGCAGTAGTAGGTTATGGTAGAGGACAGACTCAGGGGAGGTCCAGCTACCACTCTACAGTTCGGACTCCCAGTGGAGATCGACAGTGCTTTAACTGTGGTGGCCGTGATCACATTAAGCCGGACTGCCCGAAACCACCGGTCACTTGCTTCACTTGTGGGAAGCCGGGACACAGGGCTACTTTCTGCCGTCAGGGCAAGGCTTCTTCTCAGCAGGGATCTTCTCCTGCAGGTGCTGAGAAGAGTGTACAGAGACCCCCTCAGTACCGAGCTCCGAGTCAGCAGCAACAGCAGTACCGGGCTCCAGGAAATCCTGCTTCATACAGTACTGCACAAGGATCAGGTCGTGGCAGAGGACGTGGTAGTACCACTGACACCAGAGGAGGACCATCGAGAGTGTTTGAGCTGAGGAACACTGAGCAGCCTGCAGCACCTGCGACCACAGGTACTATTTGGATCCATGACTTACCTGTGCGTGTTTTATTTGATACGGGTGCCACGCACTCCTTTATATCAGATGCATGTGTAGATAGGTTGTCCTTAGCTACAGTAGAGGGTGTACCTTTTGTGGTTGGGTTACCAGATGGGGGTAAGGTTAGAGGATCTCAAGAGATTTATGACTGCCCTATTCACCTGGGAGGCCGGATTTGGTTAGTAAATTTTCTAGTCATGCCCCTAGCACATGAGGACGTGATATTAGGGATAGATTGGATGACTAGACATGGAGCCGTCTTGGATATTGGTAGGAGGATTGTGACTGTTGCCACGGAGGAGGGCCACAGAGTTATATTCCGAGGTTGGGACCTCGGAAAGTCCGGCTCAGTCATCAGTGCAGTGAGGGCAGCCAGATTGATAGCATAGGGTTGCGAGGCCTTCTGGTGTTATGCCATGAAGGAGCGCAAGAGCCTGACAGTAGAGGAGATACCAGTCGCATGCGAGTTTGCAGACGTCTTCAGGGACGACTTACCAGGGCTACCTCCACAGAGGAGTGTGGACTTTAGCATCGAGTTAGAGCCGGGCACGAGACCGATCTCGAAGGCCCCGTACCGCATGGCCCCGATAGAGCTGCTTGAGCTGAAGAAGCAGTTAGAGGAGTTAGCAGAGAAGGGCTTCATACGCCCTAGTGTTTCTCCCTGGGGCGCACCAGTGTTGTTTGTGAGGAAGAAGGATGGATCGATGAGACTGTGTATCGACTACAGGGAGTTGAACAAGGTCACCATCAAGAATAAGTACCCACTACCTCGCATAGATGATCTGCTGGACCAGCTGCATGGAGCGTCAGTGTTCTCGAGGATAGATTTGAGATCGGGTTATCACCAGCTGAGGGTGAGAGATCGGGACATAGCTAAGACGGCATTCCGGACTAGGTATGGTCATTATGAGTTTGTAGTGATGCCATTCGGGCTCACTAACGCGCCAGCAGTATTTATGGAGTTGATGAATGGGATTTTCATCGACTTCTTAGACCAGTTTGTAGTGGTCTTCATCGACGACATTCTAGTTTACTCTAGAAGTCGAGAGGAGCATGCCGGGCACTTGAGGACAGTGCTGCAGATTCTACAAGATAGTCAGCTATATGCTAAACTATCCAAGTGTGAGTTCTGGATGTCAGAGGTGGCATTCCTTGGCCATGTAGTGACTGCTGAGGGGATTAAGGTCGACCCGGCGAAGATTGAGTCAGTGTCTTCTTGGCAACCTCCGAAGAATGTGAAGGAGGTTCGCAGTTTCCTTGGATTAGCAGGGTATTACCGTCGGTTTGTGGAAGGGTTTTCCCTGATCGCCCGACCACTTACTTCCCTCCTAAGGAAGACTACTCGGTTCGTCTGGTCTGAGCCGTGTCAGCAGAGTTTTGATGAGCTGAAGAGGAGATTGACGTCTGCTCCGATCTTAGCACAGCCTGAGGGTACAGAGGACTTCGTAGTGTACAGTGACGCATCCAAGCTGGGCTTGGGGTGTGTCTTGATGCAGAGGGGTAAGGTTATAGCATATGCGTCTCGACAGCTGAAGACGTATGAAGAGAACTACCCCACTCATGACCTGGAGTTAGCAGCAGTAGTGCACGCTCTTAAGATCTGGCGTCATTATCTCTATAGAGCGACCTGTCAGATCTTCACAGACCATAAGAGTCTGAAGTACATATTCACTCAGCGGGAGTTGAATAACCACCAGAGACGGTGGTTAGAGTTGATCAAGGATTTTGACCTTGAGATTCTTTACCACCCTGGAAAGGCGAATGTAGTTGCTGACGCTTTGAGTCAGAAGACGCCTCAAGGCGATAGCTCGGTTGACAGTACAGCCACAGTTACAGAGAGACTTAGCTTGGTTGGAGGTAGAGATCCAGTTCCCCGATACAGCTCATCAGTTAGCCACCTTAGAGTTACTTCCTGACCTGTTGGGTGAGATCCGGCAGAAGCAGGAGACCTGTCCGACTTTGACCCGGATCCGAGACCGGATGTCACGAGATGAGGCACCTTAGTTCACTATTGGTGCCGATGGAGTGATAAGACGACAGGACCGTGTCTGTGTGCCATCAGACAGTGAGCTGAGACAGAGAATACTAGGTGAGGCTCATGCTACCCCTTACTCCGTACATCCAGGAGTGAGTAAGATGTATAAGGACGTGAGACGTTCCTTCTGGTGGGGTGGTTTGAAGCCCGATGTGGCCCGATATGTAGCCCAGTGTGCGACCTGTCAGCAGGTCAAGATTGAGCACCGTAGATCCGGAGGAGAGCTACACCCACTTCCAGTACCACATTGGAAGTGGAAAGACATTTCTATGGATTTCGTCACCGGATTGAGGCTCAGCAGAGGTTTTGATGCCATTTGGGTAGTAGTAGACCGTCTGACGAAGACCGCACGTTTCATTCCGATTAAGGAAACGTGGCCGGTAAGTCGCCTAGCAGAGGAGTTCACCAGGCATATTGTGAGACTCCATGGAGTACCGAGGACTATCGTCTCCGACAGGGATGAACGTTTTACCTCGAGGTTCTGGCAGCAGGTACATACTGCTTTGGGGACGAGTCTTCACTTTACCACTGCTTACCATCCGCAGACAGACGGTCAGTCAGAGAGGACCATCCAGACCTTAGAGGACATGTTGCGGGCATGTGTGCTAGATTGGGGACAGGTATGGCCAGATCACCTCCCACTAGTAGAGTTTTCATATAATAACAGCTGGCATGCGTCTATTGGGATGGCACCTTACGAGGCTTTGTACGGACGGAGATGTCGTATGCCGCTATGTTGGGATGAGCCCAGCAAGGCTGATGGAGTTGTACCAGATCAGATACAGGACGACATCGCCCGGATTGCCTTAGTCCGGGAAAGGATGTTAGCAGCTCAGAGTCGTCAGAAGTCCTACGCCGACAAAAGGCGTCGACCTTTAGAGTTTAGGGTAGGTGCACAGGTGTGGTTGAGAGTGTCACCTACGAGAGGAGTTAGACGTTTCGGCATTAAGGGGAAGCTGAGTCCCCGGTATGTCGGTCCATTTGAGATCGTAGAGAGAGTCGGAGAGGTTGCCTACCGACTAGCACTGCCACCGAGATTGGAGGGAGTACACCCGGTTTTTCATGTATCTCAGCTGCGAGAGTACATACCGGATCCTAGATACGTCATCAGTCACGAGGATTTGATAGTTGAGCCAGACCACACTTTTGTGGAGTATCCAGTAGCCGTCCTAGAGCGTAGCATTAGGCGCCTACGTTCTAAGGAGATACCGATGCTGAGGATTCAGTGGTCTAGACGAGGAGTTGATGAGGCTACCTGGGAGACAGAGGAGAGTATTAGACGTAATTACCCTGAGTTCTTTGCGGAGTTAGCCGCTACCTCAATACCGACGGGTTAGTACTGAGATGATACTTTATATGATTTCTGTGATTATATGTTTAAATGATTGTTTATGTTTATGTGCTTAATGGCGTGAGTAGTTGCATGCTAGAATATAACTCTTGAGGGGAAATGTTTGGGTAGATACCTTATTCTAAGTTTCGGGACGAAACTTATTTTAAGGGGGTACTGATGTAATATCCGGAATTTTTATTTCGTTTATTCTGTAATAAACCCGATCTCGATCAGTTGATCTATATCCGTTTACTTAGTTAGACACATTATTATAAAATTTATCATTTTATGTAGATTTCCTTCACATAAAATGATGGAATTCTTTAAAAGTTTATCATTTTATGTAGCTTCCCTTCACATAAAATGATAGGATCTTTATAAAATTTATCATTTTAGGTAGCTTACCTTCACGTAAAATAATAAGTTTAGCCCTAAATTAGAATATGACAAGGTCCGGACAAGTCTGCGACGAAGCTGTGACAAGTCCAGACAAGTCTGTGACGAAGCTGTGACAAGGCCGTGACGAAGCTGTGACAAGGCCAGACAAGGCTGTGATGAGTCTGTGACAAGGCAAGACAAGGCTGTGACGAGTCTGTGACAAGCCCAGACAGGCTGTTGACAGCCCAGCGCCAGCAGCCCAGTCGCCCAGCAGCCTTGTCCGCTCCAGCCAGCAGCCCAGTCGCCCAGCTGCTTGTCCGCTCCAGCCAGCAGCCCAGTCGCCCAGCTGCTTGTCCGCCCAGTCCGCCTGCTTCAGCCCAGCGTCACTCTAGCCAGCGCCAATCCAGCAGCACACTCCAACCCATTCCGCAGGCCCAACCGGAAGCAAAAAGGAGAAGCAAGCCCAGTTGTGTATAACAGTTTCAACGTGTGATTAATGCTGGGAGAGAGCTGATACAGTTGCCATAAAAGGCTCCTAAAATCACGCTGAAGAATCTCTCACCTTCCTTTCCTTTCACGTCCACATTCAGAAGACACAATCCCCTCTTTTGCTGATCGAAACCTCCAACGTTACAGCTGCCTCACGTCCCAGCCGGTGCACACAACACTTCTGCGTTCCATCCTTCTACACCCACGCCCCAGCCTCCACTTCACTTCTGCGTTTCTTGCCTTCTGCACACGTCCAGTCCAGAAGCAACGTACTTCCCGCAGAATTCTGTGTATTTCGGTAAGGATTAATCTCCCATTCATCTTCACCTCTTAATCTAGTCGTTCATGAATGCCTGCGATAACAACTCCGTCTCGACCATTCCGTGACAGTAGCAAGGCTGGAAGAGTTGGCCAATCCGTGTAGTAGTAGAAGACGCCTCAGCCAGTAGAGGTTGAAGAGGTGAGTCTTTCTGCAGTCCCAATCCTTGCCTCTAGAAGTTAGTGTATAATTTTATGTATGTATACTATTTCCGTAATGTTAGAATGATGAACAGTTGTAGTCGGACTTGAACATAGGTTAGGTTGACCTTGTGTAGCTGCTGGGTATATAGACCGAAGGATAGGAACAAAGGACTGCTGTAAGTATGAAAAACAGAAATAAAAGGGCTGCTGTAATTCATTTTATTTCCTTCAGCTTTTAGGTTACCAACAGCCCATCTTGTCGATCAATTATAAAACGTTTGGATAAAGATCCACCGTTGAATTTTGGATATGTGTAGACGGATATATGTAGTTTAGCATATTAAAATTTTGGGAGAAAATGAACGGTCGGATTGAAAGTTATGAGCTCCCGAAGTTAGGTAGTTGAGCAGTTTTGGTAAACTTCAATTTTGGCTAAGTATAGGATACTAGAGTGAAGGAACCGACTTTGTGAATTATTATAAAAATATCGGCTGAACAGTTTGGAGAAATTCTTTCTTCTAAGGTTAGATAGAACCTCATAGATGATCTAGAGATTTAATTCGGAAATTTTATAAGTTGTTAAGAATTTTATATTTAGAGCCGAAATTAAACCTTTTTCGATTCTTCCAGAAAATAGAAACATAGGAAAAATGTTAGTTTAGAACCAAATAAAATTCTAGGAGTTAGGATATATTTTTAGAACTTCAAATTGGAGTTTAGACATGAATTTTAGGGTTTTCGAGGAAATCGGAACCAAGGGTAAAATGGTCATTTTACCCTAAAACTAGTACTGTAACTAGTACGTCTTAATACCTTATTTGATCTTAGAAGTTTTAGACTTCTATCTACGTAAAAGTGTGCTAATACACTTATCGCCTTTGACAGGCAACTGAGTGGTTACAGTTTACAGAGCGAGTGGTTTATAAAGAGTCGAGCGTTATAACATGTAAGTCCTTTGGGCTTACTTAGCTGACTACTAAATATGAGTATAAATGATGATGGTGGTGTGTGATTGACATGTTAGAGAGATAGGTTGTGATATATAATTACCGACCTATGTTTTGGCCTAAGAGTAACGGGCGGTGGCATTCTGCTCAGTAGCTCGCGGGGCGCTGGGGGTTTCTTTCGGGACTAGTCCACACATGGTTTGTAGTAATGCTACCAAAGGAAGTCAGCTAGACCTACACCAGTTGGATAAGGAACGGAGGCGAGAACTAATAATAGTTCTCGTGCCACAACTTAAATTGAATAATGTGAATCACTAAAATAATAGATAATAATTGGTTGAGTGCCAGCATGATGTCTGTTTAATTTTGTTGCTGCTTGTGTATGTGCTGTTATCATTTTGCTTATATTTGGTTAGTTAGCTAACTGTGGATATGTTGTTTAGATTTGACACAGGTTAGAGCAGATGCCGAGTGATCCAGATGGTAGTGGTCAGCCGGGGTGTCGTACTTTAGGAAGTTTTGCAGTTTTTGCATTTGTGGGTTTTACAGTTGAACATTGTTTCCTTTCGTACTTTGTTTTATTACTTTTCCGGCTGTAGTTGATCTGGTCACATTCATGCATTGATAAAAACTATTTTATGATTTCTGGTTTTTCCTTATGTGTGCCTTGTTGTAAGACCACGTTAAGTTGTTGTCAAACTAAGGTCGGGACCCACTGTGCGGTCCTAACCAGTAACACCCTAAGTTGTAAAATTTGGGGTGTTACAACATGGTATCAAAGCTCTAGGTTGGCAACAATGGCACTTGAATCTTCTAAAAAGGTCATATAAGTAAATAAACAGAACCCGAAAAGGGTCTGAGTTTTCCAAAGAAAATTTTTAGTTTAAAATGCATACAGAGTCGGGTTGGGATAGAAAGTACGGACGACCACCACTACCTCTGCGGATCTCGGTAATCTTAGAATATTTATAGACTTGTACTGTTATGATAGATTAGCTAGTTTATAACTGTAGTTATTACTATTCGTACAGATGGCACGTACTAGGGCTGCACAAGTGACTGGCCGAGGTAGTGGTCGTCCCCCCCTTCCCCCTGTCAGACAAGATCGAGCTGATAGCACCCCTACTGTTAGAGGGAGTGGTCGTGTGGGTAGACCTCCACTAGGGAGAGGTCGAGGACGAGTTCCTCGAGATGACCCACCTGCAGCAAGCGTACCAGAGGTTGTTGTAGAGGAAGTAGCTGAGAGTGTAGGCCCCGAGGTCAGGCCTGTGACCGCCGCTAGGTCTGGAGCGCAAGGAGCTCGTTCTACTAATTCGGGACGTGTCTCTATTGGAGCATCGGAGTATAGGGAGTTCAGAGCCTATGTTGAGCGCAGGGAGGAAGCTGCCAGAGTGGAGAGGCTTACTCAAGTACCACTAGTGGCGCCGGCTAGGTCACCTCAAGTGACACAGGGAGTGTCTCAGGTGCCGGCTGTATCTGAGAGGAGGGCTGATGTTGATAGAGCACCTACTGGGGTCAGAGCACCGAGACCGGACGAGTGGTTGAAGGCTTTCAACTCTCAGAAGGTCCCCTCATTCAGCGGAGAGATAGGGCTAGAGGTGGAGCACTAGATAGGGAAGATTGAGACTGCTTTGGAGGCAATACGTTGCCCCGTGGACCGACAGGTAGATTTGATACAGACTTGCTTCACAGATGATGCTCATTCATGGTGGCGTACCATTCGTGGCCGAGTCACCAGCTGGGAGCAGATGAAGAACATTGTTAGAGACAGGTACTGCCCAGTTTCGCTGAGGAGGGAGAGATTCCAGGATTTCATTGAGGCGGGATTTGAGGATATCCCGATTGCTGCAGCCATAGAGAAGTTTCAGAAGGAGTTGACTTTGCTTGGACCATCTGCACCTCCAGAAGAGTAGCATGTTTATCTTTTCTCCAGGAGGTTGAGAGAGAGTACCCGATCCTACCTGGCTGGATTCCGCTGTGAGACCTTGTCTGATTATCAGGATAGGGCCTCTGCTTATGAGAGAGATAGGCCAGCTTCTAGGAAAGCAGCACAGTCTAGTGGGCCAGATAAGCGGCAGAGGACAGGACATGCTGGTAGCAGTGGAGCAGTAGCAGGTTATGGTAGAGGACAGACTCAGGGGAGGTCCAGCTACCACTCTACAGTTCGGACTCCCAGTGGAGATCGACAGTGCTTTAACTGTGGTGGTCGTGATCACATTAAGCCGGACTGCCCGAAACCACCGGTCACTTGCTTCACTTGTGGGAAGCCGGGACACAGGGCTACTTTCTGCCGTCAGGGCAAGGCTTCTTCTCAGCAGGGATCTTCTCCTGCAGGTGCTGAGAAGAGTGTACAGAGACCCCCTCAGTATTGAGCTCCGAGTCAGCAGCAACAGCAGTACCGGGCTCCAGGAAATCCTGCTTCATACAGTACTGCACAGGGATCAGGTCGTGGCAGAGGACGTGGTAGTACCACTGACACCAGAGGAGGACCATCGAGAGTGTTTGAGCTGAGGAACACTGAGCAGCCTGCAGCACCTGCGACCACAGGTACTATTTGGATCCATGACTTACCTGTGCGCGTTTTATTTGATACGGGTGCCACGCACTCCTTTATATCAGATGCATGTGTAGATAGGTTGTCCTTAGCTACAGTAGAGGGTGTACCTTTTGTGGTTGGGTTACCAGATGGGGGTAAGGTTAGAGGATCTCAAGAGATTTATGACTGCCCTATTCACCTGGGAGGCCGGATTTGGTTAGTAAATTTTCTAGTCATGCCCCTAGCACATGAGGACGTGATATTAGGGATAGATTGGATGACTAGACATGGAGCCGTCTTGGATATTGGTAGGAGGACTGTGACTGTTGCCACGGAGGAGGGCCACAGAGTTATATTCCGAGGTTGGGACCTCGGAAAGTCCGGCTCAGTCATCAGTGCAGTGAGGGCAGCCAGATTGATAGCACAGGGTTGCGAGGCCTTCTGGTGTTATGCCATGAAGGAGCGCAAGAGCCTGACAGTAGAGGAGATACCATTCGCATGCGAGTTTGCAGACGTCTTCAGGGACGACTTACCAGGGCTACCTCCACAGAGGAGTGTGGACTTTAGCATCGAGTTAGAGCCGGGCACGAGACCGATCTCGAAGGCCCCGTACCGCATGGCCCCGATAGAGCTGCTTGAGCTGAAGAAGCAGTTAGAGGAGTTAGCAGAGAAGGGCTTCATACGCCCTAGTGTTTCTCCCTGGGGCGCACCAGTGTTGTTTGTGAGGAAGAAGGATGGATCGATGAGACTGTGTATCGACTACAGGGAGTTGAACAAGGTCACCATCAAGAATAAGTACCCACTACCTCGCATAGATGATCTGCTTGACCAGCTGCATGGAGCGTCAGTGTTCTCGAGGATAGATTTGAGATCGGGTTATCACCAGCTGAGGGTGAGAGATCGGGACATACCTAAGACGGCATTCCGGACTAGGTATGGTCATTATGAGTTTGTAGTGATGCCATTCGGGCTCACTAACGCGCCAGCAGTATTTATGGAGTTGATGAATGGGATTTTCATCGACTTCTTAGACCAGTTTGTAGTGGTCTTCATCGACGACATTCTAGTTTACTCTAGAAGTCGAGAGGAGCATGCCGGGCACTTGAAGACAGTGCTGCAGATTCTACAGGATAGTCAGCTATATGCTAAACTATCCAAGTGTGAGTTCTGGATGTCAGAGGTGGCATTCCTTGGCCATGTAGTGACTGTTGAGGGGATTAAGGTCGACCCGGCGAAGATTGAGTCAGTGTCTTCTTGGCAACCTCCGAAGAATGTGAAGGAGGTTCGCAGTTTCCTTGGATTAGCAGGGTATTACCGTCGGTTTGTGGAAGGGTTTTCCCTGATCGCCCGACCACTTACTTCCCTCCTAAGGAAGACTACTCGGTTCGTCTGGTCTGAGCCGTGTCAGCAGAGTTTTGATGAGCTGAAGAGGAGATTGACATCTGCTCCGATCTTAGCACAGCCTGAGGGTACAGAGGACTTCGTAGTGTACAGTGACGCATCCAAGTTGGGCTTGGGGTGTGTCTTGATGCAGAGGGGTAAGGTTATAGCATATGCGTCTCGACAGTTGAAGACGTATGAAGAGAACTACCCCACTCATGACCTGGAGTTAGCAGCAGTAGTGCACGCTCTTAAGATCTGGCGTCATTATCTCTATGGAGCGACCTGTCAGATCTTCACAGACCATAAGAGTCTGAAGTACATATTCACTCAGCGGGAGTTGAATAACCGCCAGAGACGGTGGTTAGAGTTGATCAAGGATTTTGACCTTGAGATTCTTTACCACCCTGGAAAGGCGAATGTAGTTGCTGACGCTTTGAGTCGGAAGACGCCTCAGGAGAAGGCGATAGCTCGGTTGACAGTACAGCCACAGTTACAGAGAGACTTAGCTTGGTTGGAGGTAGAGATCCAGTTCCCCGATACAGCTCATCAGTTAGCCACCTTAGAGTTACTTCCTGACCTGTTGGGTGAGATCCGGCAGAAGCAGGAGACCTGTCCGACTTTGACCCGGATCCGAGACCGGATGTCACGAGATGAGGCACCTTAGTTCACTATTGGTGCCGATGGAGTGATGAGACGACAGGACCGTGTCTGTGTGCCATCAGACAGTGAGCTGAGACAGAGAATACTAGGTGAGGCTCATGCTACCCCTTACTCCGTACATCCAGGAGTGAGTAAGATGTATAAGGACGTGAGACGTTCCTTCTGGTGGGGTGGTTTGAAGCCCGATGTGGCCCGATATGTAGCCCAGTGTGCGACCTGTCAGCAGGTCAAGATTGAGCACCGTAGATCCGGAGGAGAGCTACACCCACTTCCAGTACCACATTGGAAGTGGGAAGACATTTCTATGGATTTCGTCACCGGATTGAGGCTCAGCAGAGGTTTTGATGCCATTTGGGTAGTAGTAGACCGTCTGACGAAGACCGCACGTTTCATTCCGATTAAGGAAACGTGGCCGGTAAGTCGCCTAGCAGAGGAGTTCACCAGGCATATTGTGAGACTCCATGGAGTACCGAGGACTATCGTCTCCGACAGGGATGAACGTTTTACCTCGAGGTTCTGGCAGCAGGTAGATACTGCTCTGGGGACGAGTCTTCACTTTACCACTGCTTACCATCCGCAGACAGACGGTCAGTCAGAGAGGACCATCCAGACCTTAGAGGACATGTTGCGGGCATGTGTGCTAGATTGGGGAC
The DNA here is from genome assembly GCA_033239045.1 of Fagopyrum esculentum. Taxonomy (NCBI): domain Eukaryota; kingdom Viridiplantae; phylum Streptophyta; class Magnoliopsida; order Caryophyllales; family Polygonaceae; genus Fagopyrum; species Fagopyrum esculentum. The sequence continues at coordinate 132,203,220 of BSUD01000004.1, forward strand.
AGGTATGGCCAGATCACCTCCCACTAGTAGAGTTTTCATATAATAACAGATGGCATGCATCTATTGGGATGGCACCTTACGAGGCTTTGTACGGACGGAGATGTCGTACGCCGCTATGTTGGGATGAGCCCAGCAAGGCTGATGGAGTTGTACTAGATCAGATACAGGACGACATCGCCCGGATTGCCTTAGTCCGGGAAAGGATGTTAGCAGCTCAGAGTCGTCAGAAGTCCTACGCCGACAAAAGGCGTCGACCTTTAGAGTTTAGGGTAGGTGCACAGGTGTGGTTGAGAGTGTCACCTACGAGAGGAGTTAGACGTTTCGGCATTAAGGGGAAGCTGAGTCCCCGGTATGTCGGTCCATTTGAGATCGTAGAGAGAGTCGGAGAGGTTGCCTACCGACTAGCACTGCCACCGAGATTGGAGGGAGTACACCCGGTTTTTCATGTATCTCAGCTGCGAGAGTACATACCGGATCCTAGACACGTCATCAGTCACGAGGATTTGATAGTTGAGCCAGACCACACTTTTGTGGAGTATCCAGTAGCCGTCCTAGAGCGTAGCATTAGGCGCCTGCGTTCTAAGGAGATACCGATGCTGAGGATTCAGTGGTCTAGACGAGGAGTTGATGAGGCTACCTGGGAGACAGAGGAGAGTATTAGACGTAATTACCCTGAGTTCTTTGCGGAGTTAGCCGCTACCTCAATACCGACGGGTTAGTACTGAGATGATACTTTATATGATTTCTGTGATTATATGTTTAAATGATTGTTTATGTTTATGTGCTTAATGGCGTGAGTAGTTGCATGCTAGAATATAACTCTTGAGGGGAAATGTTTGGGTAGATACCTTATTCTAAGTTTCGGGACGAAACTTATTTTAAGGGGGTACTGATGTAATATCCGGAATTTTTATTCCGTTTATTCTGTAATAAACCCGATCTCGATCAGTTGATCTATATTCGTTTACTTAGTTAGACACATTATTATAAAATTTATCATTTTATGTAGATTTCCTTCACATAAAATGATGGAATTCTTTAAAAGTTTATCATTTTATGTAGCTTCCCCTTCACATAAAATGATAGGATCTTTATAAAATTTATCATTTTAGGTAGCTTACCTTCACGTAAAATAATAAGTTTAGCCCTAAATTAGAATATGACAAGGTCCGGACAAGTCTGCGACGAAGCTGTGACAAGTCCAGACAAGTCTGTGACGAAGCTGTGACAAGGCCAGACAAGGCCGTGACGAAGCTGTGACAAGGCCAGACAAGGCTGTAACGAGTCTGTGACAAGGCCAGACAAGGCTGTGACGAGTCTGTGACAAGCCCAGACAGGCTGTTGACAGCCCAGCGCCAGCAGCCTTGTCCGCTCCAGCCAGCAGCCCAGTCGCCCAGCTGCTTGTCCGCCCAGTCCGCCTGCTTCAGCCCAGCGTCACTCTAGCCAGCGCCAATCCAGCAGCACACTCCAGCCCATTCCGCAGGCCCAACCGGAAGCAAAAAGGAGAAGCAAGCCCAGCTGTGTATAACAGTTTCAACGTGTGATTAATGCTGGGAGAGAGCTGATACAGTTGCCATAAAAGGCTCCTAAAATCACGTTGAAGAATCTCTCACCTTCCTTCCCTTTCACGTCCACATTCAGAAGACACAATCCCCTCTTTTGCTGATCGAAACCTCCAACGTTACAGCTGCCTCACGTCCCAGCCGGTGCACACAACACTTCTGCGTTCCATCCTTCTACACCCACGCCCTAGCCTCCACTTCACTTCTGCGTTTCTTGCCTTCTGCACACGTCCAGTCCAGAAGCAACGTACTTCCCGCAGAATTCTGTGTATTTCGGTAAGGATTAATCTCCCATTCATCTTCACCTCTTAATCTAGTCGTTCATGAATGCCTGCGATAACAACTCCGTCTCGACCATTCCGTGACAGTAGCAAGGCTGGAAGAGTTGGCCAATCCGTGTAGTAGTAGAAGACGCCTCAGCCATTAGAGGTTGAAGAGGTGAGTCTTTCTGCAGTCCCAATCCTTGCCTCTAGAAGTTAGTGTATAATTTTATGTATGTATACTATTTCCGTAATGTTAGAATGATGAACAGTTGTAGTCGGACTTGAACATAGGTTAGGTTGACCTTGTGTAGCTGCTGGGTATATAGACCGAAGGATAGGAACAAAGGACTGCTGTAAGTATGAAAAACAGAAATAAAAGGGCTGCTGTAATTCATTTTATTTCCTTCAGCTTTTAGGTTACCAACAGCCCATCTTGTCGATCAATTATAAAACGTTTGGATAAAGATCCACCGTTGAATTTTGGATATGTTGTAGACGGATATATGTAGTTTAGCATATTAAAATTTTGGGAGAAATGAACGGTCGGATTGAAAGTTATGAGCTCCCGAAGTTAGGTAGTTGAGCAGTTTTGGTAAACTTGAATTTTGGCTAAGTATAGGATACTAGAGTGAAGGAACTGACTTTGTGAATTATTATAAAAATATCGGCTGAACAGTTTGGAGAAATTCTTTCTTCTAAGGTTAGATAGAACCTCATAGATGATCTAGAGATTTAATTCGGAAATTTTATAAGCTGTTAAGAATTTTATATTTAGAGCCGAAATTAAACCTTTTTCGATTCTTCCGGAAAATAGAAACATAGGAAAAATGTCAGTTTAGAACCAAATAAAATTCTAGGAGTTAGGATATATTTTTAGAACTTCAAATTGGAGTTTAGACATGAATTTTAGGGTTTTCGAGGAAATCGGAACCAAGGGTAAAATGGTCATTTTACCCTAAAACTAGTACTGTAACTAGTACGTCTTAATACCTTATTTGATCTTAGAAGTTTTAGACTTCTATCTACGTAAAAGTGTGCTAATACACTTATCGCCTTTGACAGGCAACTGAGTGGTTACAGTTTACAGAGCGAGTGGTTTATAAAGAGTCGAGCGTTATAATAGGTAAGTCCTTTGGGCTTACTTAGCTGACTACTAAATATGAGTATAAATGATGATGGTGGTGTGTGATTGACATGTTAGAGAGATAGGTTGTGATATATAATACCGACCTATGTTTTGGCCTAAGAGTAACGGGCGGTGGCATTCTGCTCAGTAGCTCGCGGGGCGCTGGGGGTTTCTTTCGGGACTAGTCCACACATGGTGTGTAGTGATGCTACCAAAGGAAGTCAGCTAGACCTACACCAGTTGGATAAGGAACGGAGGCGAGAACTAATAATAGTTCTCGTGCCACAACTTAAATTGAATAATGTGAATCACTAAAATAATAGATAATAATTGGTTGAGTGCCAGCATGATGTTTGTTTAATTTTGTTGCTGCTTGTGTATGTGTTGTTATCATTTTGCTTATATTTGGTTAGTTAGCTAACTGTGGATATGTTGTTTAGATTTGACACAGGTTAGAGCAGATGCCGAGTGATCCAGATGGTAGTGGCCAGCCGGGGTGTCGTAGTTTAAGACGTTTTGCAGTTTTTGCATTTGTGGGTTTTACAGTTGAACATTGTTTCCTTTCGTACTTTGTTTTATTACTTTTCCGGCTGTAGTTGATCTGGTCACATTCATGCATTGATAAAAACTATTTTATGATTTCTGGTTTTTCCTTATCTGTGCCTTGTTGTAAGATCACGTTAAGTTGTTGTCAAACTAAGGTCGGGACCCACTGTGCGGTCCTAACCAGTAACTCCCTAAGTTGTAAAATTTGGGGTGTTACAAAGGCAAACATGTCTCAACAGAGGGATCTCGGACCATCACCAAGACATCTAGACCGAGGTCCAGACTGAGGTGAGGTTTTGTTGGGTTCACCTCGGTTGGCTCAGCACCATTTCGGTCGAGATGACCTTCAACACTTCCTTTGCCTTTGTGCTCGGATCTTGCACTTCACTCCAATGAATCCATAAGGTTCACAATGGCCTACAACAATATCAACACTCATCACAACTCCTACAACCTATCATCAAAGCCAAAAGAAAACACACACAAAAGCAAAAACGAAAACAAAAGCAAAACGAAAAGGAAAAAACGTATACCAATGGGTTGCCTCCCATCAAGCGCTTCTTTAAGGTCATTAGCTTGACCAAACTCCGGAGCGTCTACTCAAGGTGAATCGAGGCAAACACATCAACCGGGGCTTCTCGGATGTACTTCTTCAACCGGTGCCCATTCACCTTAAAGTTTCCACAATGATCTCCTCCAATTTCAACAGCTTCATGAGGAAAGATCTACCTCACCACATACGGGTCGGTCCATCTTGACTTGATCTTTACGGGGAAGAGACGTAGCCTCTAGTTGAAGAGAAGGATAAAGTCTCCTTCACTCAAGTCCTTCAGTATGAGGCGCTTGTCATGTCAACGTTTGGTTCTTTCCTTGTAGATTCGGGCATTCTCGTAAGCATCAAGTCTAAGCTCCTCAAGTGCATTGATGTCAAGCAATATCTTCACCGGCCTCCTTGATGTCAAAGTTCAACCACTTGATGACCCAAAATGCTCTATGCTCCATTTCGACCGGGAGGTGGCAAGACTTGTCATAGACCAACTTGTAGGAGGCTGTTTCAATTTGTGTCTTGAAGGCGGTTCTATATGCCCACAAGGCATCATCAAACCTCATAGCCCAATCCTTTCTACCCCTTGACACCGTCTTTTCTAAAATCCCCTTGATCTCCCGGTTGGAGATCTCAACTTGCCCACTTATTTGGGGGTGATAAGGTGTTGCAACCTTGTGAGTCGCCCCATACTTGGCCAACAAAGCTCCAAAGTTTCTAGCAGTGAAGTGCTTCCCTCCATCAGTTATAATTGCTCTTGGTGTTCCAAATCTCGGGAAGATCACTCGGTTGAAGAACCACACCACTACCTTGGCGTCATTCGTGGGAGAGGCGATTGCTTCCACCCACCTAGATATGTAGTCCACCGCCAAGAGGATGTAGAGGTTTCCACATGAGGAGGGGAATAGACCCATGAAGTCCACACCCCAAACGTCAAATATCTCCACCTCTTGAATATTGTTCAATGGCATCTCGTTTCTCCTTGAAATGTTGCCCGTCCTTTTCCAAGCGTCACATGCCACAACAAAATTATGCACATCACGAAACAAGTTAGGCCAATAAAATCTGGATTGCAATACTTTGTGATGACATGAATTATGTACCATCATATTCATGCATATTGTAGAAGACTGTCTCAGTTTACCTTGCATTTAGAGAGATTTTGTATGCTTTCTATGTTCTTTTCAATCAATTGTCGGAAATAAAGGTCTACACGAGATTTTGATGAATTGTAGGTAAATGGGCGGAATTGGAAGCAAAAATGGAGCAAGAAGCATCTAAGGATGTTAAGGAAGCTAAAGGAGTCTTAGAAGGATCACAAAGAGCTAAGGAATTGCAAAGGAGAAGCATAGAAGACGAACCAAAGGAAGAGCACTTTCTGTTGAAGAAAATCGTGCCAATATATATATAAATCGGACGATTTTCACACCTTGAAAATCGAACAGTTTTGCACCAAAATCGACTGGGTCAATTTTCTTCACGATTCGGCCAAATGGAAAGACGACACAAAGCCCAATTATTTTGGACTAGAGAAGAGTTTTGCCAAATGGCCCACCTGCAAGAAAGTATAGAGGAGAACCCTAGGAACGGAAACGAGGAGGCCGGACTGGAAAATCTTTACACGTTTTGGAGAAATCGACGATTCTTGGAGAGAGATTGAAGAGCTTTTGCCGGAGAGTTATTCTTGATCTTTGATTGTGAGATTTCTTTATCCATTGCATTGTTTGTGGTTTGTGAACACGAAATTGAGTTGTTTGAGAGATACATTGAACAGATTTGACATTTGTTTACAGATTTGAAAGTTATTGAATTTTTCATTCAAGATTTGGTTTCTTTGCGATATCTTTCTCAATAATTAATTTGATTCGATTTTGAAAATGGTTGGCTAAAAACCTTGTGATTCTGGGGAGGATAGTTGATGATTAAGGCTTAGATGATGATAGACTTAAATCATTCGAACATTAGGACCCTGAGAGTTTAGATTTTAGTTTCGCGACAAACAGGAAAATCGGACTGTTCTTGAGGAAAATCGGCCGATTTTCTTATGAACAGGGCGATTTATTCTTCTGACGAACTTTAATTGAATTAATCTTTAATCAAAACTAATTCTTGCCTAAATCCCAATCTTGATTAACCTTTCTACCCTCTAATTGAATGTATGAAGGCACTTCAAACCTGTTTCTACATTTAATAGATTAAGATCGCAAGATTTGGGTAATAAAGAGATTCAACATCCTTTATTAAGAAATTAGATGTGCTTTCTAATCTTTACTTTGAAGAGTCATATCCTGGAGTTTTAGATAGTTAGTTTGAACATAATTTTTATCTTTAGATCGTTCTATATTGCAGCCTCAACAACCCTTATAGAGAGAACCTATAGATTAGTCATATAGGTTTCGGAACTTCATCGTACGAATCCTACCTTTGAATATTTAATCTTGGCAATATAAATTTTGTCCTAAATCTATAGAAGTGTCTTGAATCGAAAGCCTAAATCGGATACTTGAATCCTTGGAATCATTTCTCTCTTTATCAAATCACAAAAGTTTTTACACTTTCGCTAGATAATTGAAATCGGAATTATTCTCACCAAATCCCTGAGTTCGACTCTGGAATTCTTACCTTTCTACAGCTGATCCGTACACTGCGGGTTCGCTTGCTTTTGAGTTCTAGATATAAATTTAAGACTTTGACGCACACCCTTTTGAGCGAACAAGTTTTTGGCGCCGTTGCCGGGGATTTGGTCTAGACCAAATCCGGTTTTCGGTTGTCTAGCTTGAGAGCTCTTGCTCTTGTGATTTGACTTGTCTACTTGAGTGATCTTTACAGGTTCTTTAGGTATATGCGAAAGACTAGATCCACTAAAGATCTAATTCCTTTCGATCCCGAATTAGAAAGAACTTTGAGGAGAAAGTTGAAGGAGAAGAAAATGGTTGAAAACGATGAGAAAAACTACAAGGCTGAATTGAACGAAGCTCAACGCCAACTCCAGTTGAGTGAGAAAGCACGAAAAGAAGCTGAAATAAGTCATCAATTTCAGATTGATGAACTAAGAGCTATGATGTTGGACATGAAGTTGGAGTTGAACGAATCCAAGAAGAAGAAGAAAGTCAAGACACCAACTAAATCTGTTCGAAATGACTCATCCGATGATGAAGAGATTGATCCGGACATGCCGGAACATGAAGAGATTGATCCATCACTTCATCCTATTCGAAACACCCCAACACCAAGGGTTGTTCCTCGCATTCCGACTAGGAGCGTGAGAGCTGTTAATAACGAAGATAGACCCCGAACTTTGGGGCAACGGATGGATCCAATTCAGCAACCACGCCGTCTAGGTGTGGATTTCGGAGCTGAAGACATCCAAGAGTTTAGCTTCTCACCACAAGTCATCACCATGGTTCGCCAAAGTCAATATGGCGGAGCAAGTACTGAATCTCCGCATCAACACTTGCAGAATTTTGAGATTCTCATGGAGACTATGAAGCCGAAGAAGGCTACTACAAGCAATTACAAAATCAAACCGTTCTTCTTTTCTTTGAAGGACAAGGCTCTATCTTGGTACCAAACACTTCCAGCAGCGAAGTTAGCTACATGGGAGGAACTGTCTTCGGAATTCCTCACCAAATTCTTTCCGCCATCCAAAACGGCGGAATTGAGAGGTAAAATAAATGCTTTTTCTATGAAACCTAATGAAAGCTTGTTTCAATCTTGGGAAAGGTTTCAAGATCTCTTATTGGATTGCCCACACCATGGCATTTCCAAGCTAGAATTATTGGAGATCTACTACAAAGGGTTGGATGTGGAGACACAATTCAACCTCCAATCTCTCTCTTGTGGCACATTCATGGATATGAGAGAGGATGATGCTTGGGACTTCATTGAGAATAAAGCCCAAGTGATTGAGAAGTATTCTCACCGGAAGGTGAACTCAAATAGCCGGAATCAAGGCGATCCGGGAGCGAAGTTGAATCAAGCCGCTCAAACACAAATATTCTCCCTCAAAGATGACATCAAAGAATTGAGGGAAGTGCTCAAAACGAGTCTTCAAAAGACTAAGGAGCAAGAAGCCAACTACATGGGGCAGGACAACAATCAAAGGAATGATAACCGGAATTCCAATTGGAACAATCAAAGCAATAACAACCGGAACTCCAATTAGAGCAACAACAACAATAGAAACTCCAATAACAACAATTGGAGGTCAAATCAGCAAAATTCAGGTAATCCTTACTCTCATGCTGAAAAGGATCTAACACCTCCATCTTCTTCTACTCCTTCAACAAGCCAGGGACAATCAAGCGGATCAAACAAACCTGATCCCATGCTAGAGACGATTCTAGGCAAGCTACAAGGATTGGAGAGTTACATAACTTCGGTTGACAAAGCTCACAAAGCTTTAGAAAACCAAGTATTCAACAAAGCCGGAGAAGTTCCAAGAGACCAAGGGAAACTTCCCGGGAAGACGGAAGATAACCAAAAGGGAAGGGTTATGGCAATAACTACTAGGAGCTGCAAGATAACCACCGATCCTCAACCCAAAGTAGTTGATACCACCACAAAAGAAGGAGAGGCAAAAGAGAAGGAAGAAGTCTATGTTCCTCCTCCCGCTTACAAACCACATCTACCTTTTCCTCAATCTAGAGCGCGTGCACGCCTAGATAAACATTTTGGTAAGTTTGTTGAACTTATGAGTAAGCTCCATATTAACATACCTTTTATGGATGCAATTTTAGGTATGCCAGCTTACGGGAAATTCCTCAAGGAGATCCTCTCTAACAAAAGGAAATTGGAAGACATAGGGGAAGTCAAGATGAGTATGGAGTCTTCCGAACTCATCAAGACTATGACGGAGAATATGCCACTCAAACTTCGTGATCCAGGATCCTTTTGCATACCCATCACTTTGGGAGAAGTTACCTATGATGCTCTTTGTGACCTTGGAGCAAGTGTGAGTATCATACCTCTCGCTCTATGCAAGCAGTCGGTCTAGGAGAGCCTAGACCGGTGAAGATCACACTCTACATGGCTCATCGTTCCACCACCAAACCGGTGGGAATATTAGAAGACATTCCGGTAAAGCTAGGTAAGTTTTACATCCCTATAGATTTTGTCGTTCTTGACATACCTGCAGAATACCCGGTTCCCATCATCCTTGGGAGACCATTCCTTGCCACATCTGGATGCATGGTAGATTGCAAGAACGGCCAGCTATCCTTCCATATTGGTGAAGAAAAGATAGAATTCATACTCTCTTCCTTAATCAAGGAGCCAGCCTTGAAAGACGACGTTTTTGAAATTGTTGATGAAGAAGAGTCTAGAGAGGTAGTAAGTTCGATCTTGATGAAAGACCCTCTTCAAAAGGTTCTTAGCATGAGCATCATGGAGGAAGGGGTGGAACATGACTGCAATGAGGATGTGAAAGCATTAAATGATGTGGAGGAAGAACTAGGAGCAAAATTTGAAGAACTAGAGTGGACTCCGGAAACTGTGAAGAAAATCGACCTGCCATAAATAAATCGTCCGATTTATGAAGATGCAACCCGATTTTTCTCGACATAAACAAAAATCGACCTGACAACATTAAATCGTCCGATTCATGAAGAGGGAACCCGATTTTTCTCGACAGAAACAAAAATCGTACAGCAGATCGACCGATTTATTACAGGGGAGGTCGATTCAATGGGAAATTCTCAGGATTCTCCAAACTTCACCGCAGCCGCTTCCGAATCTAATGATGAAATGCCCCCACCTCTAGAGACCTCTTCCACAACACCCGAAGGCCACGATTCGTCATCAACCAAAGTACCTCCATCATTAGAATTGAAGCAACTTCCCACGCATTTAAGGTACGCATTCCTTGGCAATAATTCCACATACCCGGTTATAGTCAATGCGAATTTGAATGATGATGAATTAGAGAAACTCATGCATGTTTTGAAGCAACATAGGAGAGCATTAGGCTACACTATTGATGATTTAGTAGGAATAAAGCCCTCTCTATGTATGCACAAAATTTTAATGGAAGAGGATTACAAACCTTCACGCCAACCTCAAAGACGGTTAAACCCGGCAATGAAAGAGGTCGTGAAGAAAGAAATCCTTAAGCTACTTGATGCGGGTATCATCTTCCCTATTTCTGATAGCAAATGGGTGAGTCCGGTGCAAGTAGTACCCAAGAAAGGAGGCATTACCGTTGTTGCCAACAAAAACAACGAGCTTATCCCCACACGGACAGTTACAGGGTGGCGAATGTGCATCGACTACCGCAAACTGAACGTGGCCACTAGGAAGGACCACTTCCCCCTTCCTTTTATCGATCAAATGTTGGAAAGGTTAGCCCAACATGCTTACTTTTGTTATTTAGATGGATATAGCGGTTTCTTTCAGATTCTAATTCATCCGGATGATCAAGAGAAGACAACCTTTACGTGCCCATGGGGTACGTTCGCTTATAGAAGAATGCCATTCGGCCTATGCAACGCTCCAACCACCTTCCAAAGGTGTATGATGGCAATCTTCTCCGAATATGTAGAGAATATCATGGAAGTCTTCATGGACGACTTTTCGGTATATGGTTCTTCCTTTGATAACTGTCTCTATAACCTTTCACTAGTTCTTAAGAGATGTGAGGACACTAACTTAGTCTTAAACTGGGAAAAGTGTCATTTCATGGTCACCGAAGGAATTGTGTTAGGTCACTTAGTGTCAAAAAGGGGAATAGAGGTAGATCGATCAAAGATAGAAACCATTGAGAAGTTACCTCCCCCTTCATCAGTAAAAGGAATTAGAAGTTTCTTAGGACATGCGGGCTTCTATAGGAGATTCATAAAGGATTTTTCTAAGATTTCAAAACCTTTGACTAATCTTTTGATGAAAGATGCGACTTTCGAATTCTCGAAAGATTGCTTAGATGCTTTTTGCAGGATCAAAGAAGCTTTGATTTCGGCACCAATCATTCAACCACCCGATTGGACTCTTCCTTTCGAGGTCATGTGCGACGCAAACGACGTCGCTATAGGAGCCGTTCTTGGACAGAAGAAAGATGGTCGCACTCATGCCATCTACTATGCTAGCAAAACGCTAGATGAGGCTCAATACAATTATGCAACTACAGAGAAGGAACTTTTAGCCGTAGTATACGCCTTTGAGAAATTTCGCTCTTATCTTGTAGGTGCGAAGGTGATAGTCTACACGGACCATTCTGCAATTCGATACTTATTCACGAAGAAGGATGCGAAGCCAAGGCTTCTAAGATGGATCTTACTCTTGCAAGAGTTCGATTTAGAGATCCGTGATAAGAAAGGATCGGAGAACTCCGTTGCCGATCACCTTAGTCGTCTTCCGCAACTCACAGGCGAGTCGGATGAACTTCCGATAGACGATTCCTTCCCTGACGAGCAGCTGCACGAGATTGAAGAGTGTCTTCAACACATATCACAAGGTAATGATCCATGGTTTGCCGATATTGTAAATTACTTTGTTTGTCAGGAGATTCCACCTGGACTTTCATATGCTCAAAAGAAAAAGTTCTTTAGAGACGTCCGTCAATTCTATTGGAATGAACCTCTTCTATTCAAAAGAGGTCCAGATGGCATTTACAGGAGATGTATTCCCGAAGATGAGGTGGATAGTGTCATCCGCCATTGCCATTCTTTACCATGTGGCGGACATGCAAGTGCCCACAAGACTTGTGCTAAGGTACTTCGTTCCGGCTTCTATTGGCCTACGCTTTTCAAAGATGTACAAAAGTTTGTTGTTGCTTGTGATTCTTGTCAAAGGACAGGTAATATATCAAGAAGGAATGAGATGCCTCTCAACAACATACAAGAAGTCGAGATCTTTGATGTATGGGGCGTCGTCTTTATGGGACCTTTCCCATCTTCATGTGGTAATCAGTATATACTTCTTGCCGTAGACTATGTTTCAAGATGGGTAGAAGCAATCACTTCTCCCACTAATGATGCAATGGTAGTGGTGAAGTTCTTCAATAGAACGATCTTCCCAAGGTTCGGAACTCCCCGAACCATCATTAGTGACGGAGGAACGCATTTCACAGCCCGTCGATTTGAGACTCTATTGGCTAAGTATGGGGTGACCCATAAGATAGCTACACCTTACCATCCGCAAAACAGCGGACAAGTCGAGATATCCAATAGAGAGATTAAAGGGATTTTAGAGAAAACCGTCTCTAAAACGAGGAAAGATTGGTCAATGAAGCTTGACGATGCACTATGGGCATACAGGACAGCCTTCAAGACACCAATAGGTACGACTCCCTATAATCTTGTTTATGGTAAATCATGTCATCTTCCTGTAGAGCTAGAGCATAAGGCTTATTGGGCTATCAAGTGGCTCAACTTCGACATCAAAGAAGCCGGAGAGAAGCGGCTCTTAGACATCAATGAGTTGGATGAGATCCGGCTAAATGCGTATGAGAACGCAAGGATTTACAAGGAACGGACAAAGCGTTGGCATGACAAGCACATCATTCCAAAAGACTTGAAGGAGGGAGACCAAGTCCTCCTATTCAACTCAAGGCTGCGTCTATTTCCAGGTAAGCTCAAATCCCGTTGGACAGGACCTTATGTAATTAAACGAGTTTTCCCCCATGGTGCAGTTGAAGTATGGGGTGAACAAAGCGGAAGTTTTAAGGTTAATGGCCAACGGTTGAAGAAATACACACCGGAAGCTCCGGTCGAGGAGATAGCTCCTATCCACCTCCATTGAACACAACATCATACACCGTCTAGCTAAAGACGATAAATAAAGCGCTTCTTGGGAGGCAACCAATGATAGTATAGTTTTCCCTTCTTTTTTTTTCCATCACTTAGTTAGAGTAGATTAATTGTTTTTTCGTTTTTCGTTTTTTTTATTTGTTCCTCGATGCACTCTTGGTTTGTCGTGTCATTAATCGCAGGAAATTAGGTCCAAATGTGAGAGATTCATGGAGAATGGAGCATAAATGAGTTATATCTTCGAGATTCAAGAAAAACAAGGAAGGAAATCGAGTCACCATAAGTAAATCGTCCGATTCAGTAACAGAGCAAGTCGATTTTTTTCAACAGAAACATAAATCGACCTGGAGATCGACCTGTCAAAATAAATCGGCCGATTTTTTTCGACAGAAACAAAAATCGACCCGACAAATAAATCGACCAGATAAATCGGCCGATTTTTTTCAGAAATCATCGACCCTATATAAGGACATTACACTCGATCTTCTTCATTCCAAAACCCCCAATTCTCGATTTCCCTCTCTCAAGAAAGCTGAAAAATTGCCACACCCTACAATCCTCATTCCTTAACCATTTTGAGTGATTCTTGGCTCCAAACTGAAGCATTTTCAACAAGGAACAAGGATCTAACAACAGCACGCACGGCAATCGACTCCTCCATAAGGAATTCAGGTTTTTCTTTCCAAAACCTAAGTTTCTCATTCAAAATTGAAGTTTGCTTAGGAAGTGTTTGTTTGTTGGAATTGATAGAGGAATTTGCTTAGAAATCATTGTAGAGAACTGTGTGTGGTGATAGATTGAACAGAACTTTACAGAATTGTGAGAATCATTGAAATCGAGATAAAAATCGACCCAGCCCAGATAAATCGGCCGATTTTTGTGAAGAATAGGTCGAATTTTAGGATTTAGAATGGATCTTGTAAAGAGGATAACTAGAAACACGGGGAAGAAGAAGGGATCTTCTTCCAAAGCCCCTGCCCCACCTCCACCACCACCTACCAACATCCCTAAGCTTCCCCATCCCCTATCCAAGCACAAGAAACGCTATGAACGCATTGTAGATCGCCCATTCACCCCTCCTCGCTACATAGTGCTTGATGACTTAGATTCGTTGTATGTTCGAGAGGATGTTGATATGATGCTAGACAGAGCTGGGTTGAGACAGTTTGCTACGATTAGGGAGGATGATTATAGAGAGATCACCCTAGAATTCCTTAGCACGTTTGAGCACGACCCTAGGGAAAGGATGGTCACTTTCCGCCTCATGAGCCAAGACCACACTATGTCCATTGACACTTTTGGCGACTTGTTTGGTTTCTCTTATTCAGATGCAGGCACATTTGCTAGAGGTCTCAGTGCTAGTGATTTTTGGGAGGCTATTTCCGTAGGTGAGTACGGAGGGGATAAGTGGAGACCCGGAAACTCCAAGGAGACAAGTATGTACAACCTTTCCTTTAAGGTAGTGCATAGGATACTTAGCGAGAGTTTATTTGCCCGGACAGAGACTCCGCAGAAGCTCAAGGCTGATGAGCTTTTTATCCTCTATTGCATGACATCCACCACCACTCCCGACATTTCTACCATGCTTGCTGACTATCTAGGAAAGATAGCCAACAAAGCCAAGGGTGACATCTGTGCAGGAGGCTTAGTCACTCATGTGGCTAGGACTCTAGGTTATGACTTCTCGGGATGCACTCTAGCTGAGAGTGCCCTTCCTTTAGGCTCACAGAGGTTGGTGGTTCGACAGGTCTTGATTCCTCGAGGGAGAGGAACTCTTCATGTGCCGATGCCATGGCACAGGGATCCGAAGAAGAAGCCATCCGTGATCATATGGAAATCCGAATACACCATTCGGAACAAGAGGAACTGGAAGGAGACCTTTGAGTCGATGCTTGAGGAGTTCTCACCTCCTACTTATTATGATGATGATGCAGGTGACTCAGAGGAGGATGATGAGGATGGAGGACAGGAGACCATGCTCGAGTTTGAGAGCGATACTCATAGCGGACATGCTACGGATGCCATGGACACTGATACTCATGGTGTAGGACCGAGCAGGACTAGTAGGCAGGATGAGGAGACAGAGGATGACATACAGCCACCTCGACATTCTTATGCACATGCTTCAGGCCCTAGACGAGGACGCCGAGCTCCACGCCACTTCAGGGAGCTAGTCACTAGCTTCCAGAGTCTCAGCACCGACTACCGCACCCTCAACACCGACTACGAGACCCTGAACACCCAGTTCAGGAATTACAGGGAGGAGACGGACGCTAGGCATTCATCCTATGATGGCCAGATGAGAGACTTGTACTATCACCAATTCGGCCACTTCTACGATCCTAGTGCACCGATGTATCCTTATCCACCACCTCCATCGCCGACAGAGGATTGAGCTTCCACTTCTTTTACATTGTAAGTATTTTTCTCCTTTCTATGCTTAATTTTCACATTGGGGACAATGTGGATGTTAAGTATGGGGTGGGGGTACTTACAATACCTTATGTTTCATCTTAGCACTTCATATACTTTCCACTACTCTTGACAACTTGGCTTGTAATAACTCTTGCACCACTTGCTTTCCACTATGACACTTGCATTTGCATGATCTTTTTCTAATTTTATGAATTTTCAAAAAAATTTTGTGCTTCTTATGATGGAAATGACCTCAATGATGAGAAATGTGTATGTGGATAGGCGAAAGACGGCTTAGTTGTGTTGAGATGTTAATCATAACATTGAATGAATTTACTTTTGTTACTTGAACACATGAATAAATTATATGATCTAGTTGTTTTGATAAGAGAATGAAATGATAGTCGAAGCTATATTGCAAGTTCTTTTACATCATTTAAGGATGACTAAGGCAATTCACTTCTTTTCTTTTCTCATATCTTGATCATGCTAGCTCCTCAATGAAATATGTAACCCTCCTTTTACCATCCGGGAATTAGGATAGGCGATTGAAAAAAGGCATGTTTGATGTGGGAGGGCCAAGAAAAAAAAAAGAAAAAAAAAGGAAAGTGTAGAAATTCATAAGTTTGGGGACGTTGAACATGAGGATGAGTAACTCGGCACCATTCACATAGCCGGGTGTTTGTGTCTTGCCAAAGTCCGATTGAACGACAAGTCCTAACGGGATATGGTATGTGCATCAAGGGTTTGAGGCATCTCGAAATTGAGAAACGCCGATCTCCTAGGCTTCGGTTTTTGTGCACCGCTGTCCATACTCTCAAAAGTAAAGTAAAATGAAAGCAAAGCTTTCTACATGCAAAGCATGTGCGGTGAAGAAAATTCTTGAAGGTATTATGTGTTCCTCTTTCCCGGATTAGCACCACAATTGCCAAAAAAAACTCCTTCCCTTAATACGTTTCTTGAACCTTTCATTTGATTAGAAGACCTTGAGACTTTTATGCATGTGTTTAAGACTTAATGGCTTAGATTTGTTTGACTTTGATTATCTCTACACCTTTATCATGTTCTTTATTTGTGCTTTCAAGGAAGAAAAGGAAGTTAATTCATATTATAGTTATCATTGATATATGCTTTGCCCTTTTTATGTCTTGAAACATCACTTTGAGGGTGATCCAATAAGAAGAAGCACTACCAAAAGAAACGTTTTTGAGTTTTCATACATACATAATCCATGACATCTTATATTCTAAATTTGAGTCTTGCTTGGGGACAAGCAAGGGGCAAGTATGGGGTATTTTAATGACATGAATTATGTACCATCATATTCATGCATATTGTAGAAGGTTGTCTCAGTTTACCTTGCATTTAGAGAGATTTTGTATGCTTTCTATGTTCTTTTCAATCAATTGTCGGAAATAGAGGTCTACACGAGATTTTGATGAATTGTAGGTAAATGGACGGAATTGGAAGCAAAAATGGAGCAAGAAGCATCTAAGGATGTTAAGGAAGCTAAAGGAGTCTTAGAAGGATCACAAAGAGTTAAGGAATTGCAAAGGAGAAGCATAGAAGACGAACCAAAGGAAGAGCACTTTCTGTTGAAGAAAATCGTGCCAATATATATATAAATCGGACGATTTTCACACCTTGAAAATCGAACGGTTTTGCACCAAAATCGACTGGGTCGATTTTCTTCACGATTCGGCCAAATGGAAAGACGACACAAAGCCCAATTATTTTGGGCTAGAGGAGAGTTTTGCCAAACGGCCCACCTGCAAGAAAGTATAGAGGAGAACCCTAGGAACGGAAACGAGGAGGCCGGACTGGAAAATCTTTACACGTTTTGGAGAAATCGACGATTCTTGGAGAGAGATTGAAGAGCTTTTGCCGGAGAGTTATTCTTGATCTTTGATTGTGAGATTTCTTTATCCATTGCATTGTTTGTGGTTTGTGAACACAAAATTGAGTTGTTTGAGAGATACATTGAACAGATTTGACATTTGTTTACAAATTTGAAAGTTATTGAATTTTTCATTCAAGATTTGGTTTCTTTGCGATATCTTTCTCAATAATTAATTTGATTCGATTTTGAAAATGGTTGGCTAAAAACCTTGTAATTCTGCGGAGGATAGTTGATGCTTAAGGCTTAGATGATGATAGACTGAACTCATTCGAACATTAGGACCCTGAGAGTTTAGATTTTAGTTTCGCGACAAACAGGAAAATCGGACTGTTCTTGAGGAAAATCGGCCGATTTTCTTATTAACAGGGCGATTTATTCTTTTGACGAACTTTAATTGAATTAATCTTTAATCAAAACTAATTATTGCCTAAATCCCAATCTTGATTAACCTTTCTACCCTCTAATTGAATGTATGAAGGCACTTCAAACCTGTTTCTACATTTAATAGATTAAGATCGCAAGATTTGGGTAATAAAGAGATTCAACATCCTTTATTAAGAAATTAGATGTGCTTTCTAATCTTTACTTTGGAGAGTCATATCCTGGAGTTTTAGATAGTTAGTTTGAACATAATTCTTATCTTTAGATCGTTCTATATTGCAGCCTCAACAACCCTTATAGAGAGAACCTATAGATTAGTCATATAGGTTTCGGAACTTCATCGTACGAATCCTACCTTTGAACATTTAATCTTGGCAATATAAATGTTGTCCTAAATCTATAGAAGTGTCTTGAATCGAAAGCCTAAATCGGATACTTGAATCCTTGGAATCATTTCTCTCTTTATCAAATCACAAAAGTTTTTACACTTTTGCTAGATAATTGAAATCGGAATTATTCTCACCAAATCCCTAAGTTCGACTCTGGAATTCTTACCTTTCTACAGCTGATCCGTACATTGCGGGTTCGCTTGCTTTTGAGTTCTAGATATAAATTTAAGACTTTGACGCACACCCTTTTGAGCGAACACTTTGGCACAAGTCTTATGTGAGCTTGTGTGTTCTCCACATGGCAGAGAGTGGCAATGCCGGATCACACTCTCCATCTCATCCTCCGGAATACATCTTCAGAATACTCAATCCGACATTCTCTTGAACAAGAGAGGTTGACTCCAAAAATAGTGTCTCATGTCCTTGAAGAACTTTTTTCTTTGGACATAGGACAAACCCGGAGGCACCTCTTCACAAACCTAGTAGTTCACGATATCCGCAAACCGTGGCTCTCTTCCTTTAGACACATGAAGTAGACACTCCTCCACCACTTGTAATTGCTCATCCCAAAATGAGTCATCAATCGGGATCTTATCTCTCTCAATCTCCAAGGGAGGAAGTCTACTAAGGTGGTCTGCTACGCAGTTTTCGGACCCCTTCTTATCTCTAATCTCCAAATCAAATCCTTGGAGAAGAAGGATCCACCGGATCAAGCGAGGTCTAGCATCCTTCTTTGTGAGCAAATAATGGATCGCATCATGATCCTTATACACAATCACCTTGGATCCAACTAGGTATGACCGGAACTTCTCAAAAACGTACGCTACCGCTAACAACTCCTTCTCGGTGGTGGCATAGTTGAGTTGGGCCTCATCTAGCATTTTGCTAGCGTAATAGATGGCGTGTGTAAGCCCATCTTTCCTTTGTCCAAGCACGGCCCCAACGGCCACATCACTCGCATTACACATCACCTCAAACGGTAAGCTCCAATCCGGAGGTTGCATAATCGGGGTGGTGATCAAAGCATTCTTCAACCTATAAAAAGCCTCAAGGCAATCCTTTGAAAACACAAACTCAACATCTTTCATTAATAGTTTAGTGAGAGGCATAGAAATTTTAGATAAATCTTTAATAAATCTCTGGTAAAAACCGGCATGTCCTAAGAAACTCCTTACCCTCTTCACCGGGTAGGTGGTGGCTATTTCTCTATTGTCTCAATTTGGCTCTTTCAACTTCAATGCCTCTACGGGAAACCAAATGTCCCAACACTATACCTTCACTAACCATGAAATGGAATTTCTCCCAATTCAAAACAAGGTTAGTCTCTCCATATCTTTTCAACACCAAAGATAGATTAGCAAGACAATCATCAAATGAAGATCCATAAACCGAGAAATCATGCATGAACACCTCCATGATATTTTCGATATATTCAGAAAAAATGGCCATCATACACCTTTGAAAGGTGGCAGGTGCATTACACAACCCAAATGGCATCCTCCTATATGCAAATGTTCCCCGTGGATAAGTGAATGTATTTCTTGGTCACCCGGGTGGATAGGAATTTCGAAAAACCCATTATAACCATCAAGATAACAAAAAAGAGAATGTTGAGTTAACTTCTCTAGCATTTGGTCAATAAAAGGGAAGAGGGAAATGATCATTCCTAGAGGCCACATTAAGTTTCCTATAGTCAATACACATCCTCCAACTCGTAACCGTCCTAGTCGGGATAAGTTCATTATTCTCATTAGTTACTACGGTCATACCACCCTTCTTAGGCACTACGTGTACGGGACTAACCCACTTACTATCCGAAATCGGGAAAATGATTCCAGCATCTAGCAATTTCAAGACCTATTTCTTAACTACCTCTTTCATAATAGAGTTCAATCTCCTTTGAGGTTCAATAGATGGCTTATGATTGTCTTCCATTAAGATTTTATGCATGCACAATGATGGTTTAATGTCAACTAAGTCATCAATGGTGTAACCTATATCTCTCCTATGCAAATTCAATTCAGTCAAAAGCTTCTCAAGCTCATCATCACTCAAACATAAATTCACAATAACAAGATTTGTAGAATCATCCCCAAGGAAAGCATACTTTAAATGAGAAGGGAGAGGTTTAAGATCAAGTTTAGGAGGACCTTTATCAATGGGATGGGCTCCATATAGGTCAACATTAGATGACTCCAAAGCCATTGAAGACTCCCCAAGACACCTTGAAGCTTTATCAACAACAACCGGAAGCCTTTCTTGAAGTTCAGGAGCTTCGGTTGGCTCAGGGGCGTTTTGGTCGAGGTATGAACCGAGGTGAGGATTTGTTGTGTTCACATCGGATGGATCTAAACTCATCTCGGTCGAGATGACCTGCTTGCAACCGAAATCAATCTCAGCTTTACCCAACTTCACAATTTCAGCACTTGTTTCCTCTTCTAGTGCTTCAACTTCAGCATTTGGCTCTTCTTCGAGTGCGTCCAAGGCTTGGGTTTCTTCATTGCAATTCTCCTCAAGGCATTCCTCAATGATGCTCATGCTAATAACCTTCTCCAAAGGATCCTTGATCAAGATGGAACTCACCACCTCTCTAGACTCTTCATCATCACAAATGTCAAAGATATCTTCATCTAGAGTTGGCCCCTTCACCATTGTTGATAATTTAAACTTGATGTGCTCCTCTCGTATGTTGAATGAGAGGGTTCCATTCTTTCAATCAACTAGACATCCGGATGTAACTAGAAATGGCCTTCCCAATATGATGGGAACGGGATAGTCCGCCGGAATGTCTAGCACAACGAAGACTATCGGCACATAGAATTTTCCGAGTTGCACCGGGATGTCTTCAAGTATTCCTACCGGATGGGTGATGGATCGGTCCACCATATAAAGGGCCATGTTAACCGGTTTTGGCTCCCCTAGCCCAACCTTTTTTGCATAGTGCAAGCGGCATTATGCTTACACTAGCACCAAGGTCACAAAGAGCTTCGTATTGCACATCACCAACACCAATCGGCACACAAAATGATCCCGGATCTCGCAGCTTAGGAGGCATCTCCTCCCTCATGGTTTGTAGCAACTCAGAAGATCTCTTTGTCATTCTCACTTTACCATACTCCTCCAACTTCCTCTTGTTGGAGAGTATCTCTTTCAAAAATTTCTCGTATGCCGGCATACCTAATATAGCATCCATGAACGGAATGTTAATATGAAATTTAGACATAGGTTCAAGGAATTTACCAAAATGTTTGTCCAACCGAGCTCTTGCTCGAGATTGGAGAAATGGTAGTGGTGGTTTGTATGGAGGAGGTGGCACATAGATTGGCTCATCTTCCTTGCTCTAGCCACCTTCATCTTGCCTTGGTTCTTCTTCCACCATCACCTTCTTCCCGTTGTCAATGCCTTAGGGCAAGGGATCATTTGTGCTCAATCAACTCCTAGTGTTAATTTCTAACACTTTGTAACACCCCAAATTTTTACAACTTGGGGAGTTACTGGTTAAGACCGCACAGTGGGTCCCGACCTTAGTTTGACAACAACTTAACAAGATCTTACAACAAGGCACAGATAAGGAAAAACCGGAAATCATAAATTAAGTCTTAACAATGTATGAATGTGACCAGAACAACCAACAGCCGGAAAACAAGATAACAAGGTACGAATAGAAAGAAAAGAACTAAGGTCTAACTGGAAATCCCACAAATAAAGAAACTGCGTCACATCCTAAAAGTACGACACCCCGGCTGACCACTACCATCCGGATCACTCGGCATCTGCTCTAACCTGCGGTACGTCTACACAACATGACAACTGTTAGCTAACTATCCAAATATAAGTAGAATAATAACAACACAAACACACTCAGAATAATATAAACAATCATCATGCAGGCACACAACCGTTTATTATCTATTACTTAGGTGATTCATCTTATTCAATTTTACAGTTGTGGCACGAGAACTCTTAACAGTTCTCGCCTCCGTTCCTTATCCAACTGGGTGTAGGTCTAGCTGACCTCCGCCGGTAGCATCACTACAAACCGAGTATGGACTAGTCCCTAAAGAAACCCCCAGCGCCCTCAAGCTAACTGAGCAGAATGCCACCGCCCGTTACTCTTAGGTCAAGTATAGGTCGGTAAATATCTATCACAACCTATAACTCTAAACATTTCAATCACACACCACTATCATCATTCATGCTCATATTTAGAAGTCAACTAAGTAAGCCCAAAGGACTTACCTGTTGTAAATCTCGACTCTTTGTAAACCAAACTCGCTCTGTAAACTGTAGCAACTCAGTTGCCTGCCAAAGGAGATAAGTGCATTAGCACACTCCAACGTAATTAGAAGTCTAAGACTTCTAAGATAGAAGATCGTAATATGACATAACTAATTACAATACTAATTTATGGTAAAATGACAATTTTACCCTTAGTCCCGAAACTTCCAAATTTTCCGAAATTCATGTCTAAACTCTTATTCGAGACCCTAAAGTCATATTCTAACTCCTAAAGTTTAGTTTGGTTACAAACTGGCACTTTTCCTATTTTCCTATTTTCCGAAAGATCGTAAAGGTCCAACTTCGGTTTCAAATATAAAATTCGTAGAAGCTTATAAAAATTCCGGAATAATTCTCTAGATCATCTATGATGTTCCATCTACCCTTAGGAGCAAGAATTTCTCAAAACTGTTCATCCATCATGTTTATAAAAATTCTCAAAGTTGGCTACTACACCTACAATTTCCATACTTAACCAAAAATCCAAAGTTTACAAAAATTGCTTAACTACTCAACTTCGGAAGCTTATAACTTCTAATCCGACCGTTCATTTCTTCTCAAATTTTAATATATTAACCTATGCATGTCACTAAACAACATATAAAAAGATGAACGGTGGATCTTATCTCTAAGGCATCGAAAACTGGTCCTAAAGATGGCTACTCAACACTAAATTTCGGAAATTAAAACCGCAGTACAAAGATCATGATTGTAAGGCTCATCTGCAGTATATGGTGGGAGAATTAGAGAAATCAATGGTGTAGGGTCTGGTCCACTGTAATTGACAAAACCATGATTTACACCTTCTCTTCATGTACAACTGTAGAGGAGAGGAAAAGCTGAGTTCTTACCTACGTTTAAGGGCTGCAGCAGGTAGATAGTTACGCTTGGGAGGGGTGTGAGACTCGGACGAATCTGTACAAGGATGTAGGACATCCCTACGTCAGTACCTCGGAAACTGGTCCGATCGAAGAGGAAATACGCAAGGAGGGAGGAATGGAAAACTCACCAGCTTATGAAGGTCTCTACCCCAATCGATGGTGAGGGATGTCTGCTGATCACTAGATCTGTAGAGGAGTAAGTTCAGGCAACACGTTTTAGATTCACGTCGAACAGACGTTCAAGAAGGGTGCTCACTCAGAACAAACACGAGGGAACGAAGGAAGTCGCTACTCACCTGTGGAGACGGCAAGGCGCTTGTGCTGCTGGAATCCGTAGACAGAAGGGAGGAAGGGGTAGGGTGCACTGCTACGGCTCCCAGGCTCAGCGTCGGCCTTTGCGTCGTTGGAGGGTTGAACGTGTGTAGAAGGCTGGTGTGGTTCCGTTGCTGCCTTCGTTTGATGATGGGGAGTCGGGATAGAAGGGAATTCTCGACCTGTTGCTAGCGAAGGAAGGAGATGACGATTGCTGTGAATCTGGACGGGAATAGAACTCGCAGCACACAAGGAAAGGGATCGGGATATGCGTGATTGCCTGCGTGAAATCTGGGCAGTTACCATCTGGTAACATTCCTCAGCGGCGTGGAGGTCTTCATGGGCTACGACAGAGGTGGCCAGCTTCTCTTCTCTCCTGTTGGGCTGGACGCGCGGAGCTGCTGAACGGAACTGGGCTGGCACGTTGGGCTGAAGAGGTAAGGCAGTAGATGGGCTGAAGCTGGCTGAAGAAGGTAAGACAGCAGCACATGCTGCTGGGCTGGCTGGCGCTAGCGCAAGGGAGCAGCAGCCCGGTGCTAGCTGCAGTCCGGAAACGAGATCCCGACTAACGAGTGCACGGAATAGACGGATACGGATCATGTTATAGTTTAGGATTGGTTATACGGATCCTATCATTTTATGTGAAGGGAAGCTACATAAAATGATAAATTTTTGAACCAAGGATCCTATCATTTTATGTGAAGGGAAGCTACATAAAATGATGAATTTTGAAACGATGTGTCTAACTAAGTAGACGGATATGGATCAACTGATCGAAAACCGATTTGTTACGAAAATAAATGGAATAAAAATTCCGGATATTACACACTTGCCTCTAGGATTATCTTTTGTCCTTCTGGGAAGCTTCCCTGGATCCCTTTGTGCCTCTCCCGCCTTTTGGAACAGTTGTGCTTCTAGTACCTTTTGAGCTTTGGTAATTGATGTCACGGCGCTCTCAAGACCACTCAACCTCCCAAGAAGTTGTTCAAACATCATTTCCGTCCTATCCTTTTGAGGTTGAGTAAAACTGGGTGAAGGCTCTTGTGAAGCCCTCGGTGGTGGTGCTTGGCTTATTGAAGCGGGAGGGTTTAAGGCACCATCCGGGTTAGAGTATGAGAACCCGGGATGGTTGTGGTTGGGGCTGTAGTTGTTGAAGTTCCTATTTTTGTTGAAGTTCCTAGGGCCTTGGTAGCCCCCATTGAAGTTGTTCCTCCCCATATAATTCTTATCTTCTTCCTTAGAAGCCAAATTTTCTTGAGCTTGTACTTGTACTTGAGGAGTTGCTTGATTCTTCAAAGTGGTAGCACACAACTCTCTCAAGGACTTTAACTCATTGTTGATGGTATCAAGCTTGAAGTTGCTCATGGTCACTTCACTCACTTCATAAGCTCTCGGTCTTCTCCCATCACTCTTTCTATGGGAGTATTTCTCTATCACCAATGCTTGTTTCTCCACAGACTCTCAAGCCTCATCCATATTCTTCTCCATAAATGTACCTTTGGAAAGCGATCGGAGCTTGAATTGGCTATCTTCATGAAGCCCCTTTAAGTAAATCTCCAACAACTCTATCTTCAGAATTCCATGGTGTGGACAATCTAGGAGGAGATACTTGAATCTCTCCCAAGATTTGAATAGGCTCTCTCTATCCTTCATGGTGAAGGCATTTATCTTCCCTCTTAGCTCGGTTGTCTTGGAAGACGGGAAGAATTTTGTCAAGAACTCGGTTGTCATCTCCACCCAAGTTACCACTCGTCCTTGTGGCATGGATTGGTACCAAGCCAAGGCCTTATCCTTTAGTGAGAAGGAAAAAGCCCTAAGCTTATGGTTGTTATTCTCCAATCTAGACGGTCTTAGAGTCTCCATCAAAATCTCGTAATTCATCAAGTGTTGATGAAGTGACTCTCCTTCCATCCCTCCAAATTGATTGTGTCTGAAGAACCGTTAGGTGAATATAGAGGATAAAAATACTCTAGAAGGGGGTTGAATAGAGTATGGGAACTTTTCGCAAAAACCTATCTCAAGGCTTTGAAACTGATTTCAAAGGCCTTGATGTCGATCTGAGCTCTTTGTGACACACTGTGATTTCAAGGGCTTTGAAAGTGATTTCAAGGGCCTTGAATTTGTAAACCTGCAAAAAAAAGTTAGTCACAGTAAAACAGGATATAGTGCGGATCTAACTATCTATTATCAACTTCAAAGAGTCCTAGATACAACCTAAAAGAAATTCCCTTCTTCTCTCACTGTAGCCAATGCTACGATCTAGCTCCAACTCTTAACCTAGCTATAATAGCCTAGTTACTTCGCATAGTAACACACACTCAAGTATAACACTCTTTAGATATGCCAATGGAGCTCTCGAGTTAATCTCTCTCTAAGGGATAAAGCTTTTGTATAAAGAGAGAAAGAAAAACTTATTGAATCGAATGAAGATACTTTGGATCGCTTGAAGACTTTTGATATTTCCGTGTAAGCTTGTGTGTCTTCTTCTTCAATCGACATATTTATTTATAGTATTCGATGGAGAAGTCTTCTAGCCGTTGTGAAGATGACTGTTGTGGAGGTTTCTTCTCCATGGAAAATGCTTCTTGGTTG
Organism: Fagopyrum esculentum; assembly: GCA_033239045.1. Lineage (NCBI taxonomy): Eukaryota > Viridiplantae > Streptophyta > Magnoliopsida > Caryophyllales > Polygonaceae > Fagopyrum > Fagopyrum esculentum. The sequence goes on from BSUD01000004.1 coordinate 132,229,150, forward strand.
AGTTGAGATAGCCGTTGTAGATCTTCTTTATCTTCTTCATCTCCTTAAAGCACGTTGATTCTTCTTCTCCGTAATCTTCTCATGCTACGTTGTTGAAGAACTTTGTCTGTTGGGCATTGAGATCTTCAAATTTGTTGGATAAGGATCTTCAAAATCTGTTGGGAAGAAATCTCGCGCTTTTGTTGAGGATTTTTGCGAGATCCTATTTGAACCGAATCCTCTAGGTCGAGATCTTCTTGTTGAGCGTATCTTCTTGGAAGATCTTCTTTTGATCCTTGATTGATTTGGTTGGTAGAGATTTGAATTCCTTCCAGTCGTTTTGTCATTTGAAACTTGTTTCAAGGCTTTGGCTCTTGATCCCTTGAAATGGTTTTCAAGACCTCAGTGTTAGACTTCTTCAAACTCTGCGCTTGTCCCTTGTATCTGATATCAAGGCCTTTATTGATCCCTTGAAATGCTTTCCAAAGCCTGTATACAATTTAGACAAACACCAAAACAAACCAAGCAAACTAGACATACAATCGATATTTTGTTAGTATAAAAACCGCTTCATTTGTGTTAAGTCTTCCATCATCACATATTCAAATATATACTCAAGGTGGAGTTTTCAGTGTCAAATCATTTGTAGCACTTGAGGGCGGAGCTCGTAGTCATGAGCTGTGGGATCTCCTAAATTGACACCTGGACGGTGTACCCTTTGAGCCAGTTCCATGTGTTGGCTAAGTGTTTGTGGCTCCTCAATAATAATCGGCTCAAACCAAACATGTGTCGCCGGTTGATGCGGTGGTTGACGAAGATTAAGCTCCCTTTGCTCCAAAGCTTGCCTAATTTCCTCAATCTCCCTCCTTAAAGCTTCTTGCCTCTCGTTTGCAAGTCTCCTCTCATTTTCCAAAGCTTCTTCCCTAAGCCTCATTTGCTCTAGAGCCTCTTCTCTAAGTCTTAGTTGCTCCAAAGTTGCATCCAATTCAGCCCTAAGGTTTGCTTCGGCCATCTCTTTCTTCTTCTTAGCACCTTTGGATCTAGTTTTAAGGGTTTTCTTCGGTTCAGGATCGAATGGAGCTAAATCCTTGCCACGAGATCTTCGCATGCACCTAGAGAATGGGAGATGTCCTGAAAAATCAAAGACACAAAACAAACGAGATCACAAGCAAAAGAAAGACCTAAACTATAAACAATCACACACAATGATTCAATCTTAACCTAGTTCCCGACAACGGTGTCAAAAACTTGTTGTGGTTCTTTTAGGATGTGATGCTAGCAAATCCGAGGCAAGAGTGTCAAGAACTTGTTTGCCCAAATCATGCACACAAAGTATTAAATTTATAAACTCGAACTAAATCCTAAACTCCTAACCAACCCGCAATGTACGAATCGCAAAGTAGAAAGAAAAGCATTCCGAGGTTGAACACAAAGATCGAGGTGAGATTAAACCATGCAATGATCAAAGATAGAAAAGGTCTAAGATGAGAAAAGAGATGCAAACAAAGAAATGAAAATCATATGTTTTTTTATGGGTTTTAGGGTGATCAAGCAAAGATCACAATCAAGCAACAATGTCAACCAAACAACAAAACAAACACAAGATATAAGATCAAGGTATAGAAAGCGGATTCTAGAGATTTGGATGTCCGGTTATGGCATGGACTCAAGCTTCTTATCAACTTAGGAACAAGTTGTGGCATGTTGGGAAGGAATGTTTCTCTAATAGGATCAATCACCTGGTAGGTCTCATGGTCCACTAATCCCGCACCCAAGGTCCTATTATCGGGTAAGTCTCTAGGAACCTAAGGTTGGGAATTCTACACAAACCGGGTCTACTTAGGGGTCAAACCTCCCCTTACCGGGTAAGTCTCGGAAAAGCAAGTCCTAAGCAACAATTCTAACACACTCAATCCAATAGTGGTTGTTAGGGCTCACTACTACCTAATGTTTGTCATCTTCTATACCTAAGAGAGGGAATTACCGGGTAAGTCTCATCCCTCACCTAGTTTACTAACATAGGTCACCCTAATGCTAGATTAGGCTCGACAAACACTAGGATTTCAACTCTCAAACTCCCTAACATAAAGATATAACACTACAGGAACAACAACTCACACACCTCGGGTGGATCAAGAACACCTTGGCCGAAATGGTTGAATAATAGGCCGAGATTGTAAGCTGAGCTAGGTGTTTCGAGCAAGCAACTATCCTAAGATGCATCTAAGTCCAATCTATCATCATCCTAGCCATAACCTTTCATCCATCTCCTTAGAATCACATGCTACTTAGCCAAGAACTACCATCTTAAGAGTAAGCATCATAATATCATCACAAATGCATGTCATGCCTAGATAAAGAAATAAGAAGAAATATAGAACAAGAACAAGTTGAATATCAAAATTTAGAAAAAGTTTACAACCATCCAAGAGTAGCTTCAAAACAAGGTCAACAATCTCTACAACTTTCCTCACTACAAGACTCTAAAAAACTCACTCAAAAGCTATAAAAATAGTGTTTTTCTCTTCGCTTAAATGGAGTCTCCTCTATTCTCTTCTCCACTCCACACTCTTGATTTCAAACTTAGGAGTTTCAGGGAATTGTATCTCAACTGGAAGAATCCATGCGACAAATGTGTAAGATGCAACAAGACACTTCTCTTTCATCATGGAAGAGAAAATCGTGGGCTGGAAGAGGAGTGAGCCAAGTGTCGTGGGGAACCAGAGAAAAATCTCGGTTGGTCCAGAAATCATCTTGGCTTAGATGGGTGAGGGTTGGACCGAGTTCAATGGTTGTATGGTCATAATCATGGCTAAACACAATCCGGTGCATGGCTCGAACCAACTAAGGTCAATTTCTACTTCTTTTCTTCATGCTTGCTCCATTAGAACCTTGAATCCGGGCCGTCACGAGGCTTGATCCTCGTATATGATCAATATTGCATGAAAGCTCCCCAAAATACCTACAAAACCGACAAATGCTCGTGTAGACGTCAATTCCGACGAAATAACTCGATAAAGCATAAAGCGTCCCGAACATGTGCAAAACCACGCATGAATGAATGTAAGAACTACCTAAAAGAGTGCCTAATCTAGTGTCATAAATCACGTCATCAGATGTTATAAATCAATACTAAAACACACACCACCAAACACGCATCGAAACTAATGCGAAGAATACGAGCTAAGTAAGTCCGGAGACTTACCTCGTCCCAAACGCTAACTCACAAAACACTCTCGCTTCCCTTGGAAAGAAGCCCACAATCTGCTCACAAGAAGATACGTATCAAAACACGCTCACACTCAAGAAGTCTTAGACTTCCACACAAATGATCTACGCAAGATCATTTGACTCTCATTTTAGGACCGCATCCTAGAATCTATAATACTCACATCTCACTCAACGCATGAGGAGATCTCTCAACAACCTACTCTCTTATATGATCGTACTCAACAACCAAGAACAAACACGATAGCATGGGAGGTCCAACATGCTCATCATACTCGAATCCATCAAACTATAACAAGCCTTAAGGGATCCTAGGTTCACAACCACTAGATGGCATTCACAACTATCCTAGGTACACCCTAGGCATGATACTAACATGATACAACCTCACAACTAAGGAAGGAACGAAGAGGAAGGGAGGAGAATAGCCTACTGTTGAAGAAACGCAGCCGCGAAAGCAAGTTGGCGCGATAGTGGCAGGGATGTCACCGCCCCTAGGGACCCAGGCGCCGCCCATGCGGTGGCCGGAGGCCCTGGCGCCGCCCCTGCGGCGGTCTGGTGCCGCCCCTACGGTGGCTTGGTCCGCCTCTGCGGCTTTGAAGATCCACCCCCGTGGTTGAATAGTAGAATGTCGTCTTCTTTGTCTTCGATTGTGGATCTTGAGCTCCAATGGCCTCCTCTTCTTGATGGATCTTCTCCAAACACCAACCATTGAACCTAGACTCTTCTCCATAACCTAAACATTCTAGGAACACATGCATGCTAAGATCAAGAAGAACTCTCTTCAAAGCTTCATCCATGGCAATGGAGAAGGAGAGAAGAAGAAGAAGCTATGCAGTAGGGAAGAAGAAGGGAGAGAGAAGGAAAGACTTATCAAATTGAATCATGAAGCTCTCCACTGTTGGCCACACTCAAAGAGATCCAAAGGAAGAAAGGGAAGAGAGCTCAAGTGAAGGGAAGAAGGGGAAAGAAAACCAACGTGAATGAAGTGTGAGGAGAGAGGGAAAACCAAGTTGCCAAGGGGAAAGGGAACAAGGGGTCATCTGACCTCCTTGTCTCCTTGGTGCTAGCAACGAAGGGTCCAAAAGGTAAAGGTGAGATAACGAGGGGTCGGGACGGGATTTTGGGATAAATCCCGTTACTCAACATCTCATGCATGCGGAAAGATTGAGCCGCGTACGCGGAAAGATCGATAAACTACTCAAAACCCAAAATAAAAATTCCGGATGTTACAATCATAGCAGCAATCATTTTCAAAGGATGAAAGACGAACCATAACTCTCTAGAACGCTCAAATGATAATGTGTTTCACTCAATCTCACATGATGTATTTAGGCATATATCAATAATCACTCAAACTCAACAACCATGCAAAGATCTTACCATAAGCTTGTCAAGGCTTTCTTAATCTCCACCACTAGTCAAATGAAACTAAAATACAAGAGTGAATCATGAGGTCTTTTTATAGGGTGTAACGGAGTTATGAGACGAAGATTAAAACAACGTAGGTGAGGTCGAAAATCAAGTTAAATGACTTATAATATCCGGGGTATCGAATCTGGCCGAACCCGAACCACTTCAACATGTCACCACTGAGGATTGATCACACACTAGATTGGATGTACTATTCCAAGAGCTCATAACACTTGACTTTTAAGCTCTTTAAAATCACTCGTCAAGGATAAACACTGTATAAACTTCACTTTTAACCCAATGCTTACTTATTTGTGGCAGTAAGCATGACGGGAACGTTTTTGTTCCTTTCACCAACCAAGAAAAGATTTTCATAAGCATAATACTTTCTGTTCTTGAGCATTAACCATTGTGAACATTCATATTTCTTTGGGAAATACCCCATACTTGATTTCTTCATTAATTGCTTTCATCACAACTCCGGATAAGGACACATGAGGCTATATTACGGTTGTGAGGCATTTTTCAGGGGCACCAAAAAAGGGGAAATAAAGGCAAGAAGTGACTAACAGAAGGCAAACATAAATAAAGGTAGGAAAAGTCCCATAAGCTTAATAAAGAAGGCATCAATCATCTTCACAAACAAGTACATATAATAAAATTAACACATAGTGTTGAAAAAGAGTTAATCACAAGTTATAGAAGATACTAATCATGTTAGAGATCACACAAAAATATGAAAGGAAGGAGACATGAAAATGCATGTCCAAAGGTCAAGAGAGCTCACAGGGTTATGTTTGGCTAAACTTTTCATCCAAATTAATCCAAAGCTCATATGTATAAACAATAACAAAAAGATCTAATATAAAGCATCGTAGACATATCAATTATCAAATAGCATTTTTCCAATATATAATTTTTCAAAAGGCAATACAGACCTCGTCCGACTCAACTACTCTAAATACAAGAAGAAATACAAGAAGAAATACAAGAAAATATATAATAAAAAAAATAGCAAAGGAAAATGTGTGACAGTATAGGGGCTTATGAATGCTTGAGTGAGTACATGCACCCCATACTTAAACTCCACATTGTCTCCAAAGTGGCAGAAAACTAAGTAAGAAATAAAAATACTCACAAAAGCATGATGTAGTATGTGGTGGTGGAGGTGGGAAAAGAAGAAAGAAGATCACTAGCCAAAACCTTCAAGCTCAAAATCATCATCTCCATCCTTGGGGCAGAGGAAGGAGTTGCACCGCCACTATTGTGATCACGATGTTTGAACTCAGGTAGAAGATTGGTGTGAAGGTCATGAAGCTCATCCTAGCGAGTGGACATATGACTCATTTGGGAGGAAAGCTCAATCACAGTAGTAGTGACAAATGTGTTGTGGCCTCGTTGCTCCACACAAAAATTGGCAAAATCAGACATATGCGTCTCTATATGGGAATAGATATCTAGAGGTGGTGCATGGTAGAATGATCATGAAATGGTGCAACATGGTCAACATTAGGCATAGTGTCATCATCAGTTTCCAAGACTTGAGCCCGCTTGATACGCCCCTTGCTACCATCACCGTCCATATGTCTGCATACTTGATATGTACCATCACACCTTGCCTTTGCTCCACCACGGGTTTGCCGATGGATATATGAGGCATACCGACAAATGAATGAGACCACCGACAAAAGATGTTTTCCGCATATTTATTTTTGTAATTTTTCCAGCTTTATTTATTTATATTGTTAATAATTAAAGGGGATATTCTTGTGAAAATATCTCTTTAAGAAGACATTAAGTACTTGGAATATTTCTTGGAATATATCATCAAATCTTTTCTTTAATGTCTAGGACATTTGCTTTTAATTATGCATTTAGGTCATATAATTTGTCTGCATCCTCCTATATAAAGGATGATTGAGCTTATTTGTAAGACATGTCTAATTTTAATCAAGTTAAGTTGAGAACTATTTCCTCCTCCTTGGTTTTGGGCATCACAATCTTCGTCTCTCAAAGTTATTCGTTGGATCTTCGATCCAAGTCTCCACCTTCGAGGACTCTTCAAGAATCACCTATTCACTCCACTTCATGGATTGCTCGATCACAAAGCTTCCACTAACTCATTTTCATCGATTGAATCCATCCGCGCATAATAAAATAGAGTAGTTGAAGTTCAAGCTCGATCTAGATCCGGATTTGTCCTTGAATGCATCTAAGGACGCATCAAATTGGTATCAGATCTAATGGATTGAAGTCTAGAGCTCAATTTGACGTTTCAAATTGGTATCAGAGGAAGATGATTGAAGCTAGATCCCAATTTGACGCATCAAAATTTTGACGTATCAAATTGGTATTAGAGCAAAGGTATTGAATCTAAGTTTTCTTTACTCCTGTTTTTTGTTCGTTCATCGTTCACCGTTCATCAATGTTCTCCCATGACGACGATGAGTCCTTTGATGAGGACATAGAGTGGTTGTCTCCTCCATATCCACCAAGGATTAAACAAACCATTGATGGGTATTGATAGTACCATCACGATCGACGACGTGCCTATCATAAAGACGAGGAGTGGTTGCCTCTTTCATACCCACCGAAACACAAAACAAACCATCCATGGGCACCAGCGGCATCCCCACGACCAATGACGAGCTTATCATGAAGATACATATATTTTTCCCCGACAACTTGCCTATCTTGAAGATGACTATTTTATGCCCCGACATCGTGCCTATTCTAAAGATGAATACATTATGCCCCAACGTCGAGTTTATCCTAAAAATGAATATGTTATGCCCAAGTCAATGCATGTTGTGTAACACCCCAAATCTCATACTCGGGGCGCTACGGGTTATAACCTCACAATGCGTCCCGACCCTAGTTCGACAACAACTTTACCGGACTTTACAATAAGGTACAAATTGTAACACCCCAAATTCACGGGACTTGGAGTGTCACATTGGGCTAGGATCTCACAATGGATCTTGACCCTAGCCTGACAACAAGTTCACTGGATCTTACAACAAGGCACATGTAGATTAAAATCAAATACATAAAAGCTGAGTATGATACATCAAAAGAGTTTACAAACTCATAGCCGAGTACAAAACAACAACATAAACCACAACCACAAAAGATCCCACATCCCACGCATCCTAATGTACAGAAGTCCTCGGCTTTTCACACCATCTGGCTCACTCTATAGTATTCCTAACCTGCAGAACACTACAACACGGTATGAAATCGTTAGCTATAGCAATGAAAAGCATGAAGGTAATAGCACAACCACACATCAACATCTCAAACATGCAATGCCACACACATTCATTTATTATCTTTCATTACGTTATTCCATTACTAATTCAACTTTTTTGTAACACGAGGAGCCTCAAGAACCCCGTCCCATCCAACGTAACACAGGAGTTATGCATGGGGGTGACCTTCACTCGTCCCCTCCTGTGAGATCATCTTCAGGGCACCTCCTCCTAACCAGCAGGCGGAGACCGGCGGTTAACGCCCGTTATAATACACTTGGGCCAAATAAATGTCATGAATGGTCATCCTAGTCCGATTTAGGTTATAAATGCACAATCATATGAACACACACAACCATCACAATCATACAATCCACAAATGCACGCTAAGTAAGTCCTATGGACTTACCTGATATACTCGTAACCTGTACCACGTCACAGGTTCCCCTTGGGGAAGTAATCAATGCTTGCAATAGCAAGCACACACAATCACATACTGCAAAGGTTAGGAGACTCATCTCACTAACCACAACTAACCTATATCTCAAATCTAAACCTCAGATCCTCAACACATTCATAGATGCCTAAGGCATATCCTCAACAAAACATTTCATCATACTCGTACACATACTAAACCTTAAAGCCATAACCGATATCCATAACATCATCATGATCCTCAACTCATTATGACACCTAGCATGCATCTAATCAGTATTCCTCAATCTCAAATTTAATCCTAATTTAATTAATTAACCTTTGATTAATTAATTAAATTTCACCAGAATAACATTTTGCCCGCAGGCCATTTCAAAACCCACCTGTCATCAGATTTCATCAAACAAACAACCCATAAACACTAGAATAATATAATGATCATAATGGAATTTCTAATTATCCATTTTGAAAAGCTAAGGTCAATTTAGGCCAAATCGCAGTAAGAGAAACGAATAATTCATAACTTATTCGTTACTAACCCGATTGACGATCTGAAAGAAGATTCGGAATCACAACGACGCAGGCTACGTATGTACAACATCAAATTCACTAGAATCTGAGCGACGGAACTATCCTGGTGACATATATGCTCGACCAGGTCTTCATCTGCTCGAAAATGCAGAAACTCGGTACCGATATGAAGAGAATGAAGAGAGGAATCGAAAAACTCAAACGGAATTGAAATCGGATTAAAAACGGAGAGTAGATCTGAGTTTGAAGTTTGAGAGAAATTAGAGCTTTTACGAGGAAACGTGAAAGGAAATGAATTAATAACGAGTTTCCGCTATTTATAGTGAAGTCGATAATTATCCTTTAGCGAAGTCGATAATTATCCTTTAGCGAAGTCGATAATTATCCTTTTATCATCCAATGGCGGGTTTGAACCCCCTTCTCCAAACTTCTCGAAATTGGAATAATAGATCTTGAATATTGTAGGGATAATTATTCCACAATTGCCTCGAAAAACGTGTATTCCTAAGCCGTCTTTCTTAGCCGTTAAGAAACGAAATAGCGACTCTTTTGTCCGTTTTGCCTTTCCATGTTATTTCATATCTAGGACATGTCCGATATCCTGATCATTTCTCTCAACTGCATTTTTATTAATTGGGGCTCCCAAATGCTCCAAATAATACCGGAGGGTAAAAATAAGTACCCGGGGGAATAAGTGAAAATTTCACCATAAGCCCACAATTACGCCAGGAACATAACGGTGGGACTTATACTCATTACTTACGCAATCTTCGCGAGTTATATGTCAATTACTATCACTGATTAAGTTAATCAACATTAATTAGAATTCGGAAATCCTAGCTATTACATCACACACCCCTTAAAAAAAGTTTCGTCCCGAAACTTGAACAATTCTCAAATCCTCTCGGACCCATACGCCGAGGTATAAACACTCTCTCTATCGGAGGTGTCACATCTCCATTCAAACGTATCAACCTATAACACTCTATAACCTCAAAACACAACATGGAGGAATCACCAACTCCAGCAACAAGATCATAACGCTATCCAAAGGCATAGAGGAAAAATCATCTCTAGCCAACTACTAACCACGTCACAAGGCATGGAGGAGGCCGTCTCCAGCCAATCGTACTCGTAACACAAGTATGTGGAGGAAAACCGTCTCCACTCACACTATGTCCATCAAAGATAGCATGGAGGAAAGAACCATCTCCTGTTAATCCTAACACAAACACCGTAGCATGGAGGAAAGAACCATCTCCAGCTATACCTATCTCGTACTAGCAAACAAGATCTAACAGATCATATGCACAACTCACAGCTAGCATGAAAACAAAACATATCACATAAGCACATAGCATAACATACACTCACTAAGATAGCACCAAAATCTAATCGTGGATCCTACAGGTGCATTTGTCCCGGCGTAAAAATCTGGATAGTTCCCCTGGATACTATCCTTAGTCTCCCGCGTAGCCTCATCATAGGAATATCCTTCGAATGCAGGCGTCTCACACCTCTCTGCCTAGAACCGCAAAAGGTTGTTCTGCAAAAGTGTGATCCGGCTCAACCACTAGATCATCATGACTCACAATGTTCCTCAGATCTGGTATGTACTTCCTCAGTTGAGACACATGAAACATAGCGTGAACACCCTCTAACTTCGATGGCAAAGCCAATTTGTGCACTGCTCTTCCAACTCTATCCATTATCTCGAAAGGACCGACCTATCGGGGACTCAACTTTCCCTTTATGCCATAACGTCTGACGCCTCACGTCGGAGATACTCTCAACCAGACATGAGCTCCTACCCTGAACTCTAGAGGTTGACGCCTCCAATCTACATACGACTTCTGGCGACTCAGTGCAGTCATCATCCTTTCTCTGATTAACGTTACTCGAGCTATATCATCTTGAATCTGCTCTGGCGCTAACCCACTGGTACTGCCAGGCTCATCCCCGCATAAAGGTGTATGACACCTATGTCTACACAATGTCTCATAGGGACCATCCCTATAGATTGATGCCAACGGTCGTGGTATAAGAATTCAACGAGTGGGAGATAAATAGATCGTCCTTGTTCCCAATCCATCCCAGAAACTCGCAACATGTTCTCTACGGTCTGGAGGGTCCTCTCAGACTGACCGTCTATTTGAGGTAAATCTCAATCATGAAGTGTAGACGCGTTCCCCAAGCAGTCTGAATCTGCTATCAAAACCTCAAAGTAACCCGTCTACTACAATCATAGTCGATCGTCCCCGGTACACTTATGGAGTCCCACCATATGTCTAGTGTACTCCTTTGTTATTTCATTCACTGTCCACGTCTCTCAGTAGAGATGGAACGTGTCGACTTCGTAAATCTGTTGCCAATAATCTGGATAACACTAGAACTCTTACTAGGTCTCAATCCCATCACAAGTCCACAGAAAGGTCCTCTCACTTCCACTACAGCACTGGTAGTGGATGAGCTCATCTCCAGGTCAGTAACACTTTAACCTGATCTACTACTTCAGGGTACCTCTTATTCATACATGGATGTACTAAAGAAGGTTACTATGGGTGTAATGTAATCTTCTCCACTCAACTCCGCATAAACGGTTATACAGACGCAGTTGCGGCACCTCATACTCCTTCTGCTCTGTTAAAGAACTGTGGTGTCTCGTCATGAGACATCCTTCCATCAAATTCCCTCAGGTTCAGTCAAGTCCCCTGCTTTTGTTGGACTTCATCCAACAAATCAGGTAGAACCCCTAAAACATGAAACTAACGTCCTTATCAACAGTTGTAGGTCCAACTCTAACCAAGCTAGATCATTCTGCAACCGAGGTTGTACAGCAATTCCAACAATCGCCTTCTCTTGATGCGTCTTCTAGTTCAAGGTATCAGTTACCACATTCTCCTTACCAGAATGGTACCAAACTTCACGATCAAACTCCTTGATCAACTCAAGTCAACAACGCTGGTGGTTATTCAGCTTATGTTGCATAAAAATATGCTTCAAACTCTTATGATCGGTGGGAATCTAACATGAAATATCACACCGATATTGCCTTTAAATCTGGACACTTGAACTACCACTACTAACTCAAAATCATGAGTCACGCAGTTCTCCTCATACGTTCTCAACACTGTAGTCACGTGATTCCCAAAATCTTTTGATTATCACCGAATAGAAGCAGAGTTCAAATGCTTCCTCTACTCTTCAGAACTCCGACATACGACTTCAACCACACACTTATGGTGGTCTTCCTCAAAAGACTCGTAATTGGATGCACAATCACATAGAATCCTTCCTCAAAGCGTTGGTAGCAATTGGCTGAGCTGAGAGCTACGCATTCCCTTATCGTTCATTGGTATCATCCATAAGACTTCATACTTACTCCTCGTCACATAAATCATGATCCTACTGGCGGAACAACATGACCTTGAAGGTTACTTCTGGCATCTCAATTCACATTTAGGGAGCATAGCACACTGGCTTCTATCCCTTGGATTCTGCAAAACCGTCCTCAAATAACCGGTCCGTTCCTCTCCGTTGTGAGAGTACACCAAACGTCATCAATAAGGTCTACCACCAACTAATCAAGGAAGTAGATGAAGACACTATTCATCAACTCCTATAACGACTACTAGGACGTTCCTCAACTCAGATGACAGCACTACAACTCGTAATGTCCATAACGGGTATGGAATGTTGTCATATGCCCACGCTGCTCTCTCATCCTTAACTGATGATATCCTAAGCATATGGAAATCTTGAGAACACAATTGCTTCTCTTAGTTGATCTGACAAGTCATCAGTACATAGCGATGAATATACTAGGGCGAACGAAGCCCATCTCAATCCACTCTTCAAATTGCTTCTTCAAGTTCTAACAACTCAACAAGCCATATACCTCATAGGTCTTCTCCCAACCAATCTCGTACCATACTTCAACACAATATCAAAGTCCTCATTCCGCTGAGGCGATAGATTAGACGGTTCAGTAACACGTCTATAAGATCATATACCACTGGAATACTCTTCAACGTGGAACTATCTCTTTCCTTCATGGCACAACATTAAAAAAAACATCACCCTCTGGTGTTATCAACCTCGCTGCTCATACGGCACTAAAGACAACTCACCTCCTCAAAGGTCATAACCTCGGAAAACCTCTACTTAGTCGATCTCGGTAGAGACTAGAATAGTCCTCCTACTACTACCTAAACCAACATGATATATATTCGTGCACCACACACATAAAGACCTTCTCATGCACCTAAATCATGACAAAGAAGTCTTCAAGCCATACACAAGTCCTTGAACAAAGGGAACAACCACATATCTCGTGGGTACCTAAGACCCGTAACTCGTAATCCTATAAAGAAAGATCTATCTTCTACTGTATCCACAGTTAACTATTAACACGTGCATCGAAAGACACGAGGTGCATAGCACTCACAACAAACAAAACTCCACTAGGTAAACCATTAACAAGAATGGTACATGTAACAACTAACGCCCGAAGCTCTACTACATATCATTACTCAATCTCATACCTATGCTCCTCAGGTATCACTGAGGTCATCGCCACGGCCTCCACTTCCACTCTTTCTGCATCGGAAAGAGGAAGGTCTTGATGAGAAGAAACACTACCTTGCTGACAGAAAAGGGCCAGATGGCCTAGTTCACCACAGGTGAAGCAAGCTATCGGTGCCATGGGGCACTCAAAGCGCACATGATCTGGATAACCACAGTTGAGACATATACGTCTCATCCCTACCACTAGTATGGGTGGCTCCTCTGCACTGCCCAACTCAAAGGCTCTACCTTGAGCTCTTCTAGTATCCGTGGTACTCCTACCACGACCCTTACCTCTACTCGGCCTGAGAACGGATTCCTGAGTAGGCGAATGATCTGGGATTCTCTGCTGCCCCCGCATCTACTGTTGAGGTGTCTTCTGACCACCTCCCGTCACACTAGTAGAAATAAAACCCTGTCGTGATGCCACTCCAGTTTGCTTACAGAAAACAGCTCTATGACCCTGTCTACCACAGGTAAAGCAAGTCACTGGCGATCTTGGACACTATGGTCGTACATGTCCAGGCTTCCCACAATTGTAAAAAGTCCTCGTTTCACTAGAAGTTTGTGTGAACGAGAAGTACTCAAACGTCCACAAGTCGGGCTCGCTTTGCAACCCGGATATCCAACCTCATCTTTCACTAATTCAACCCATTGTTTCTTCTCTAATCCAGAAGCTTCAGTTGATCTCACAAATGTTGGTAAATCCGGTGTAGATCTACCCTCTATCGCCGCCTCATATACTTGCTACATATACTCTTGAAACTCGAATCTACTCATGGAGACACGATCATCCTCTTCAAACTCGTTCTCTACCATAGGCAACACAGCAGCGGATACTAGTCCCTGACTTGGCGCTACTGAAGGAAGAGGGGGTGTACCCCTATCTCGTCCCACTATAGATACTGCTCTAGTCTGAGCCATCTGTAGAATATACGCCCCTAAACTTATAAGGCTATATATATGCCATATGTATCGATATATATATATAATACTCATTATTACATGCATACACATCAGCACATAAAAGATATATATATATATATATATATATATATATATATATATATATATATATATATATATATATATATATCTCTACATTGTCGAGATCCTCAAATGGGTGATGACTTCTATACATACTATCCCAAAACATCTGTACTCGCTTAAAACCAAAACCTTTTGAAAAGTCAGACCCCATGTGGGTTCTGTTTATTTATCCACTCTACCTTTATTGCAGATAGCAAGTGTCATTGTTGTCAACCTAAGGCTCTGATACCAACTCTGTAACACCCCAAATTTGCGGGACTTGGAGTGTCACATTGGGCTAGGATCTCACAATGGATCCTGACCCTAGCCTGGCAACAAGTTCACTAGATCTTACAACAAGGCATAGGTAGATTAAAATCAAATACATAAAAGCTGAGTATGATACATCAAAAGAGTTTACAAACTCATAGCCGTGTACAAAACAACAACATAAACCACAACCACAAAAGATCCCACATCCCATGCATCCTAATGTGCAGAAGTCCTCGGCTTGTCACACCATCTAGCTTACTCTGCCGTATTCCTAACCTGCCGAACACTACAACACGGTATGAAACCGTTAGCTACAGCAATGAAAAGCATGAAGGTAATAGCACAACCACACATCAACATCTCAAACATGCAATGCCACACACATTCATTTATTATCCTTCATTACGTTATTCCATTACTAATTCAACTTCTTTTGTAACACGAGGAGCCTCAAGAACCACGTCCCATCCAATGTAACACAGGAGTTTTGTATGGGGGTGACCTTCACTCGTCCCCTCTTGTGAGATCATCTTCAGGGCACCCCCTCCTAACCAGCAAGCAGTGACCGGCGGTTACCGCCCGTTATAATACACTTGGGCCAAATAAATGTAATGAATGGTCATCCTAGTCCGATTTAGGTTATAAATGCACAATCATATGAACACACACAACCATCACAATCATACAATCCACAACTGCACGCTAAGTAAGTCCTATGGACTTACTTGATATACTCGTAACATGTACCACGTCACAGGTTCCCTTTGGGGAAGTAATCAACGCCTACAATAGCAAGGTACACACAATCACATACTACAAAGGTTAGGAGACTCATCTCACTAACCACAACTAACCTATATCTCAAATCTAAACCTCAGATCCTCAACACATTCATAGATGCCTAAGGCATATCCTCAACAAAACATTTCATCATACTCGTACACATACTAAACCTTAAAGTCATAACCGATATCCATAACATCATCATGATCCTCAACTCATTCTGACACCTAGCATGCATCTAATCAGTATTCCTCAATCTCAAATTTAATCCTAATTTAATTAATTAACCTTTAATTAATTAATTAAATTTCACCAGAATAACATTTTGCCCGCATGCCATTTCTAAACCCACCTGTCATCAGATTTCATCAAACAAACAACCCATAAACACCAAAATAATATAATGATCATAATGGAATTTCTAATTATCCATTTTGAAAAGCCTAAGGTCAATTTAGGCCAAATCGCAGTAAGGGAAACGAATAAATTCATAACTTATTCGTTACTAACCCGATTGACGATCTGAAAGAAGATTCGGAATCACAACGACGCAGGCTACGTATGTACAACATCAAATTCACCGGAATCTGAGCGACGGAACTGTCCTGGTGACATATATGCTCGACCAGGTCTTCATCTGCTCGGAAATGCAGAAATTCGGTACCGATATAAAGAGAATGAAGAGAGGAATCCAAAAACTCAAACGAAATTGAAATCGGATTAGAAACGGAGAGTAGATCTGAGTTTGAAGTTTGAGAGAAATCAGAGCTTTTACGAGGAAACATGAAAGGAAATGAATTAATAACGATTTTCCGCTATTTATATTGAAGTCGATAATTATCCTTTAGCGAAGTCGATAATTATCCTTTTATCGATCCAATGGCGGGTTGAACTCCCTTCTCCAAACTTCTCGAAATTGGAATAATAGATCTTGAATGTTGTAGGGATAATTATTCCACAATTGCCTCAGAAAACGTGTATTCCTAAGCCGTCTTTCCTAGCCGTTAAGAAACGAAATAGCGACTCTTTTGTCCGTTTTGTCTTTCCATGTTATTTCATATCTAGGACATGTCCGATGTCCTGATCATTTCTCTCAACTGCATTTTTATTAATTGGGGCTTCCAAATTCTCCAAATAATACCGGAGGGTAAAAGTAATTACCCGGGGAAAAAAGTGAAAATTTCACCATAAGCCCACAATTACGCCAAGAACATAACGGTGAGACTTATACTCAATACTTACGCAATCTTTGCGAGTTATATGTCAATTACTATCACTGATTAAGTTAATCAATATTAATTAGAATTCGGAAATTCTAGCTATTACACAAATGTCAAAATACCAAAACTGAATAAATAACATGCAATGTCATGGTCAACAAAGGACCCTCAGTCGAGTATAACAATAATATCAAAAATAAACTATTAGAGTCAATAACTAGAAAGTACATAAACATAAAACCACGCCCGTCCTAAATCGTACCGGAACCCCGACTGACCACACCATCCGGATCACTCGACAACTACCCTATCCTGCAAGACATCTAACAACACGGATAAACCGTTAGCTAACACTTTACATATTAGAAGAATAAACATAAGCACAAAATCACATGCAATGCGCAAAAACGAAAACACAGAGCATGCTATCACATAATCCATTTATTATCTTCATCAAGGTCATACACTCTTAATTCCAATTTATGCTTGTGGTACGAGAAGTTTAAGATTCTCGCCTCCGTTCCTTAATCCAACATGAGTGGTTTAGCGCACCCTCCCCCCTCTTTTGTATACCATATGGAATGGTTCAATACCCTCCCCGTATACCATGTTTGGCCTAGTCGCGGAGAAATTCCTAGTCTCCCTCAAGAGCAAAGTAGATAATGCCAATACCCTCATCGTATACCATGTTTGGCCTAGTCACGGAGAACCTCATAGCCTCCCTCGAGAGCTGAGCAGATGCTGTCACCGCCCGTTATACTTGGGTCGAATATAAGTTGATCATACTAAACCAATTATCATAAACAAACATACAATAACAAACACCACTCATGTCATTCAACCAATACACAAATGCAGCTAAGTAAGTCCCAAAGGACTTACCTACATTAGGTTAAGTCCAGCTACACAAAATCTTGATCCGTACTAGAATCCTCAACCGCCTGAATACACAAAGGTATACCATCAACGACCTATCTTGTCACTAGAAGTCTCCAACTTCTCGTCCTTAAGGATTAAACAAAGACCAACACTAAACAGAAGCCAAATCCAACATGGTATGCCAAAATCTGCTATAACATCATAAATCAACTACTATGAAGCTATGAGGAAGAACATTATACCTATATCCGATTTGTAAGCCGAAAGATAACCTTAAAAACCTTCTGGAGGGATTACACGACCGCGGAGGAAAAAGGCGCGACCGCGGGACAGAGGTGTCGGCGCGACTACGGCAATAAGCAGACGCGATTGTAGTGACAAGGCTCGAGCGCGGTGACACTAGGCAAGTGCGATCGCAGCGATTCTTGGCCGCGACCGCGGGGAACGTCGATTGGTGTGGTTTTAGATTTCTCTCTTTGTGCAGGAAGTAAGGCGCCGAATCTCGAACGTTCACTAAAATCCTTTGTAGCTATAGCACAAATCAATCCAAGGCACCACGTACATCACTAGGGAAAGAAAGGAAGAAGAAAATGCAACCTTACTCCTTAATCGCTTCAATAAAGAAAGGAGAAAGAGTACTTTGCGTGTCCGGACGACAGGCGATGACATGACTTATGACCTTAGTATAGCCTTGCGTATATGTAGTTTTCCCTTTATTTTGCATGCATAAGACATGAATCCTTAGCATTTGAGCTCATATTTGCATACTTTGCTCGAATAGATGTCTACACGGATTCTTGTTGTATATGTAGGTAATTTGGCAATTTCGGAGTAAAACGAAACATATAAGGACTAAGTCTCAAGGTGAATTGAATCATACTGCAGCACTAAATAAGGTTGGAGAATCATAGGATCAAAGAAAGAACAAAGAAGATACATTACAAATTAGATATCTCGGCCTAGATTAATACCGTAGTCATCCGAGATTTTGTGTAAAACCGGCCCAAGCACAAGTCTTTCAAACCATAGTTTTTCCTATAAGTCTTGAGGGTTTTGCATAAATCAAGGAAGGTCACATGCGACACACATTATAGTACATTAAGTCGCATTAAAGTTACACAACATCGATGTTAGCTACAACACTTTGGATTGAGAGAGATTTGTGAAGATTCTTGGAGAGAAAGACCTTAGTTTTAGATTTCATAGCTTTTGGATTAAAGATTGGATCTTTGTTATTGGTTTGCTTTTGCTTTTGGATATTGAAGACATATTGCTAAGTATTTCTCACTTTTCTTTTAGTTTTTATTGGTTTATGAGTTTCTTGAATCTTTCATATATTTTTCTTGATTTGAATATGTGTGTTGTTGGCTAAAATCTTGAGATTCTAGGGTGATTGGTTGATGGTTGTGTTTTAAATGATGATAGAGTGAGCCTTTAAGTTTAGATTGGACCCTGAAGAGTTGGTTTAACCTTCGAGTAGTCGAATCTCGACCGAGATTTCACCTAAAACAGCCCAAGATTTCTTTTGTTGATCCGTTTATGTTATATCTTTATGCTTAGTTTTAGATTGCCCAAATCCTAGCCTTTGTTGAGCCTTTCATACCCTTAGTTCCCTCTAAGGCTTACATCTAAACTTGGGAAGAGACTTAACCGGTGATTCCCTTTCTTGGTTACCAAAGATGACGAGTTCTAGGTAATAAAGGATTCAAAACCCTTTATTAGATTTGAGTGTGCCTTCTTCTTGCCTGAACGAGCTTTACCTGAGACTTACCCGGTAAAGGTTAGTTCTTAACCCTTAGGTTGAGTGGTTGGCTTGAGTTTTTGTTCCTTTCCTTGTATCCTTGAGACTTACCCGGTGATAAGAGATTTGGTTTGGGATAGTTGGTTTGTGAGACCTCCCCCGTGATAATTCCCACCTTAGAAACACCTTTTCTTAGCGTTCTCAACCTTGTCCTAGTTTTCAGAAGTCTTGAATCGAAAATCACACCTGGATACTTTGATTTCTAAAATCTACATTGCGCCGATTATCATATTATTCATCTTTATTGCTTTTTGTTTTTTTCATTCATTACTATCAATTGGAGTCTATTCTATTTTTGATTTGCAGCCAATTAATTTCACCTCAATCCCTCATATCAACCTTTAAATATTTGCTTTTACTGCAATTTGATCCGTACACTACGGGCTCGCTTATTTGCTTTGACTTTTATTTCAAGTATAAATTTAAGACTATATTCGTTCATTATTTACGCACGTTTGAAAGTGAACAAGCTTTTGTTTCGTGCCATAAAAACAGCGAACAAGTTTTTGGCGCTGTTGCGGACTTGGTCTAGACCAATTGGTGATTTTGGTCATCGATAATCTAGATTTTGCTTTTTTATCAAGCTTTTGACTTTGAGTATTTATGCTTGCATGAATTCCCTTTCTTTTTAGGTTTATGCGCAAATTTCGTGCCAGTAAAGAACTCGTTCCTTACAATCTTGAGCCAGAGAAAACTTACAAAAGAAGACTAAGGGAAGCTAGGAAAGAGAATATGCATCCTTGATGGGCCCGTTATTGAAGGAGAAAATAGATGGGGCCGTCTGAGCTCCCCATAGTGGCCCGTTAGCAAGGAGTCAGCCCCTATTAATGAGCCCGTCAAGCAAATTTTCTCTAATGGGTCCGTCAAGGACTTGTAAACAATGAAGACAACTTGCCAGTGATCTAACAATATTAGATCTAATACGAAAATTTATCGATTTGGGTCAGCTTTCCGGAATAGAATTTTTCAGGCTTTACATTGTACATGTGTAAGTTGTAACCAAATACATAATCATATCTAAAAAACTAATGAAAAACTTTAACTTATACAAATTAATGAAAATCTATATCTTAAGGGGTCGTTTGTTATTCATATATTGGTTAATGTTATGGGTATACTCATATCTGATTTTTGGTATTTCAAGGTATCGGTATCAAATGATATTCTGATACCTGAATATCTCAATTTTGATATACGTATTTTTTTGACGGTATCAGCTTTCTTCTATCGACATTCCTCTCTCGATATTTCTTCTCTCCTTCTCTCGACTTCCTTCTCCTTCCTCCTGCATCCACCAACCGTGTTGCTACCCTCGACGAGAGTGTAATAACCGGTGTTATTTGGAGTATTTGAGAGCTCCAATAAATAAAGTTGCAGTTGAGAGAAATGATCGGGACATCGGATATGTCCTAGATGTGAAATAATATAAAAAGGCCAAAAGAGTCGCTACTTCGATTCTTAGCGGTTAAGAAATGTGGCTTAGGAATGCCCATTTTAAAATATAGTTATGGAATAATTATCCCGACAATATTCTGAATTTGATATTCCAATTTGGTAAAGTTTGGAGAGCGGAAATTATAACCGCGTTTCCATTAAATAGTTTTGATCAATATATATATATATATAATGAATTGAAGAGGCGGCTAGCAGACCTTTACAACCTTCATTATTTTCATCTTATTATATTATATATAAATATATATATATATATATATATATATATATATATATATATATATATATATATATATATATATATATATATGATAAGAAGAGGCGGTTGTCTGAGTCTATCTTCATCCTCAATTTGCAATTGCAAATTTATGTTGCAAAGGAAGAGCGAGAGTGCAAGCACTTTATCGCTCAACTTCGATCTCTCACCAGCCTTTCGCTTTCAATCCTTTTTCAAATTCGATTGTACCATTGATTCCCTTATCTTGTTCTCTTCAACGTGGTACCAATTTATTTTCCGTTTATTAACTTTTTGGTAAAGCTTCCGTTTACCGCTATCGGAACACCGACGACCACAGCAAGTCATCGGACGCGGAGTTTCACACCGTGCTCTTACTCCCTACATTATCAGGAGTCCGTATCTTCTTCTGGATCGTATATCGGGTTAGTAACGAATAAGTTAAGAATTTTATTCGTTTTCCGTATTGCGGGTTAGTATAAATTGACCTTAAGTTTGTTAAAATGGATAATTGGAAATTTCATTATGCTCGTTACATTATTCTGGTAATTATGGGCTTTTAGTTTGATGATGATATCATGAGTTGGATATGTGCCCTGATGTGGCTTTAAGTTTTAGCATGTTATTCGAGGCTTATAGGATGATTATGATCCTTATGGATCCCTTGGGTCTAGGTGTGACCCCATTGATTGATAGGAGATTGATATATCTCTATGCCTTGTTATTAGGCAATGTCCCTCTCATGATTGGAGGTTGATCGTGGTTGTGATTTTACGAGGTTGAGGTAAGTCTGTAGGACTTAGTTAGTTATCATCCCTATATTGGGTGTTTGCATGAGTGGTGTGTGTGTGTGTGTGTTATATGATTGTTATGATAGCATGAGATGTCGCTTATGCCGACCTATGTTTTATTGATTGCCCCGTTGCGTGGTTGTGATAACCTTTCCCTTTTATCCCGCCATGGAGTTTGGAAGGTTCTCTTATGTCAGGCCAGTCTGGCTTTACAGGAAGGGCGCAAGCCACTCCCATAGGGTACACGGATTGTGTGACCGATACTCGTACAGCTGGCTACCAGGCTCAGAGGCGAGGATGTATCTGTCCTCGTGTCACATACTTTCATATATCTATACATACACGATTTGAGTGAATGACTTATATATAAAGATGATAAATGGGTAAATGTGTGATAGCATCCTAATGTGTTTATCTTTCATGATTGTGTTTGTGCTTATGCATTACCTCATATATGTATGGTTAGCTAATGGTTTATTACCATATTGTAGATGCCCTACATGATAGACGTGCTGTTGAGTGATCTAGTAGAGTGGCAGGTCGAGGACCTCTCGTACATAGGATGGTTATGTCTTTTGGGGTTGTTATGTTTCCTTCCTGCGTGAGGATGATCTTTTGTTACCTCATGTGTGAGGATGTTGTTGTTAATAATCGGCTATGATGTCTTTACCTTTTGGTTGTACAGTTTATACAGTTTTATGTATTTCTTTTATATCGGTCAGTGCCATGTTGTAAGCTCCATTGAACTTGTTATCAGGCTAGGGTCAGGATCCATTGTGAGATCCTATCCCAATGTGGCATCCCGACTCCCGCGGATTTGGGGTGTTACACAGAGCAAGGAGTCGTCGATCATGCTGCTACTCTCGAACTGAGCAAGGAGCCACCGACCGGAGCAAGCAACCCCACCACCAGCATGTTGTTGTTTACAAAGGAATGTTTCCTTCGGGTCATTTTGAGGGAATAGAAATCGATTGTATCACTTGCACTTTGGGTTGTTTGAATTGATCATCGATGTCCTGACCTAATCTAGCATGTGTTGATCGATCGTCTTTTCTTTCTCCCTGTCCTGACCTAATCTGGCAATTGGAGATGTTTGATACCCATATCTTGATACCAATATGTGATACCCATACTTGATATCTTTAATTAGTATATCGATACCAAACGACCCTCAAAACTTGTACATATTTATCAAAGCCTAATATACTATATCTTAAAAATTGTACATCTATAACTTGTACATGTTTAAATTGTACATCATATTAATAAAATCTATTTCTTAAAAACTTGTACATATTTATTAACATTTAATATCTATATCTTAAAAGCTCATTAAAAACTTTAACTTTTACAAATTTTATGAAAATTTGTTCATGAGATCAACTCATAATAAGGGCCCGTTTGGTTCCAACTCCGGTAACGGAAACGAAATGGAAACGACTGTAGTCCATATGCATATCCTTATTCATGAAATTTTATGGAACCATTCCCTGTGGTTTAGTGCAAAGTACACTTGTTTTCCCACATTTTGTTACCCTATAGGGTATCAAAAGTAATCAAACTCTACTCCAATTACTTCAAATCACAAGGAATGATTCCAAAAACTTTCATGAATAAGGGCATACGTATGACTAGATTCGTTTCCATTCCGTTTCCGATTCCGGAGTTAAAACCAAACGGGCCCTAAAAGTTTAGATTATTGAGCTCAACTTGTACATGTATAAACTGTAAACAAAGACATCATCATAATTATATAAATATATATCCTAAAATGAGATCAACTTATATAAAAGATTATAATGAACATTTTTTTATTTAAATGAGTCCAACTTCTAATAAAAGACTATTATTGAGACAAACTTATGATAAAAGATTATTGTGAATATTTGTTCATTTAAACGAGATTAACTTATAATAAAAGATTATTATCGAGACCAACTTATAATCATATTTATAAAAATTTGTCTCTTAAAATGAAATCAACTTATAATAAAAGATTATTGTGAACATTTCTTCATTTAAACGATTTAACTTATGATAAAATAATATTATCGAGACCAACTTGTACATGTATAAGTTGTAAACAAAGACATAATCATATTTATAAAAAATCTATATCTTAAAATGAGATCAACTTATAATAAAAATTTGTAATGAACATTTGTTCATTTAATTGAGACCAACATCTAATAAATGATTATTATTGAGACAAACTTAGAATCATATTTATAAAAATTATATCTTAAAAAGATACCAACTTATAATTAACAATTATTATGAACATTTGTCCATTTATAGTTTCTTATTTGAGTATCCCGTAAGTCTACTTGAGATTTAGTATCCTCGTATAAAACCTCTAGATACATTAAAAATTAGATACAAACTTTTGAAAGTTACAACAAATACAAAAGCTTTTTCTCTATATATAGTATAGATAATGATAGATAGACTATATAATTAGATAAGTTCAATATATTGTACCCTATATTATTAGGGTTCGAGTCGAACTTTAGTATATTCATGTTAGTTTGTTTGAGCATAAATTTAACAAAGCATAAAAATGATCATACTCTTTAGTTAAATAAAGGGCTCAAACCGAGCTTTTTGCGAGTAGAGATCAAAATAGCTTTAGTACAAGCACTACTTAAAATTAACCCATCTACTTATCTTTTCATCTAGTTGTTTTTAAGGTTGTTATTCGGGTCAATGAGATTAATCTAAATTTAACAAAGTTTAAAAAATGCTCTTATTCGACTTGTCTAAACAACAAACGAGCTCAAACTTTTTCTAAACAAAACCCTATCCGACATCAAGTAGTTAGACTCACGTAACAATCCAAGTATCATCTACACAAAAGTCACAGCACACTAAAGCCAAAAGTTACAAAATAACTTTACTATAATTATAAATCCTATATCCTATATCTTATATACAATATAAGTTTGAGTTGGAGAAAGCTACAGTATTGGACTATTTTGTCCTGACGCCAGCCTAGTGGACTAATGAGCTGCTTAATTGTAGCTGATGTTGTCGCTTACCAAAGCCCAATGAAGGGGCATACTAACGCTTGGAATAAAGCCCAAAAATGGTTTTTCCCCTTCTCGATCCCCTCCGCTTTCAAATGGCTCAACCTGCTTAATTGTAGTTGATGTTGTCGCTTACCAAAGCCCAATGAAGGGACATCAAGTAGTTAGACTCACGTAATAATCCAAGTATCATCTACACAAAAGTCACAACACACTAAAACCAAAGTTACAAAATAACTTTACTATAATTATAAATTCTATATCCTATATCCTATATACGATATAAGTTTGAGTTGGAGAAAGCTACAGTACTGGACTATTTTGTCCTGACGCTAGCCTAGTGGACTAATGAGCTGCTTAATTGTAGATGTTGTTGTCGCTTACCAAAGCCCAATAAAGGGGCATACTAACGCTTGGAATAAAGCCCAAAAATGGTTTTTCCCCTTCTCGATCCCCTCCGCTTCCAAATGGCTCAACCTGCTTCCATTTCTGATTGTCGTCCTCATCATCCATGTACACGCGTTCCTTCTTTCTTTACTTCTATACACGCGTTTCTTCTTCCTTCCTCTGTGTGCACGAGTTTCTCCAACTTTCAGTCACCGTGAAACTCACCGCCTAAGTCTCTGCGGTGTGTTGGCCTTCAGATCTAGATAACGGTTGCATATATGTTGGTGGTGTTGTTGTTGTTGCTTGTTCCTCTTATCCGCGGTCGCCAGTTTCGTCTCTCGCTTTTCATTTCCCCCAATTTTCTCGCTTTCTCAATTGTTCGATACCTACTGTGTTTATGTCTCGATTTCATTCTCCATTTTCTTCTCGATTTGCTTTTGTTTTTGTTTCGTTGTCCAGTAGTATTTTGTACTTCTCTTGATCTATATACCCTATCCAAGATTTAACGGTCTTTTTATGATTTTAAGAAGTTGTTTTTGGGGAGGATAATGCTTTTTTTTTCCCTTCTATGGTTGTTTGATGCTCAATCACTAGAGCTCCTTTCATAACTTTGAAGAAGCCGAGCAGAATCCCATCTCTTCTCGACAATGGTAGTTCTTCTAATTATCTTCGTAGATGTTATTTGTTAGCCCTCCAGTTTATATATGTGCAGATTGTTTGTGGGTTGAAGTTAATCGAGAGTTTAAACTTCTCTCTGAATTTTGTAATCGTTATCTAAAGATGATTTACTTATCGAGGATGAGCGGATAAACAAAAATAAGAATTTGTAGATAAGTGAGGAGGAGATTATGTAATATCTCGTAAAAGGCAGCGAAGGTAATTACTAGTTAATTTTTCCAGGTTTGTAAGGGTTTATGATTTATCTGTGTTGTCTTGGTGTTCAAGTGCGTTTTTGGCTACTTAATTTTGTTTAAGCAACGATTGAGAAGAGGAGATGGCAGATAAGAACATAAGAGTCAAGGCAAAAACTAGGAAACAACAACTTTTGTGTGGCCATGTCTGCAGCTCAACAAGCATGGTTGTCAAAAAAAAATTCAATTTTGATTTGGCCTTTGTTATTGGATTAACCCCAACTCAACCAAACCCAAATCTTTTCTTGTCCAAATTTTGCAGCTAAACTATTGTTTTTCTTTTACAGCTTTGTTGGATCACCCTTTATAGTTAATCCAATGAGGGGCTTCCACGTTCGATCAGTCTAGTTGGATTTCTAAGCTTCACTCGCCTCACCTGCCGGTGTCGTTGTAGCCAATTACTGAGATGAAGATAAGACGAGATCCGATGAGAGTGGTGAGAATTCAAATATTTCTCTTGAACTCTTTTTTTGTTATCTTATTATTTTCAAGGATACCCTAATGAGATTATGACAATGGGTCATAGCAGAGTCCGTGTATATTACCAAGATCCAATGAATATAATTGGATTGAATCTGGCATTTTCTAGAAATAAAATATCATGATGAATTCCTCTGCTCTCATATATGTGTCTTTTAGGTTAGATTATAGCTGAAAAGTGTTCACTCTATATTACCAGTTAGTTGTCAAGGCATTTATTTTCACTTCAAGCTAGTTGCTTTTTAGTAAGATTGCGGATAGTGTTTTATCTTCTTTTATTCATTCAATTTCTTTTACTTTTTGCAATCGCAGGTCAAGAATCTCTTGAAAGTTGATCCTGATGAGGTCGTCCTAATCAGAAAAATGGTCATTAGGAATCCCTCATTATGAGATTCACGGCACCACTCTCGCTTTATACATTGTTGAAGACATGTTATTTGCCTTATCTTCATGTATACAACAGATTTTTTCTAGTTATTGTTATTCACTTTTAGCATTTTGTTGGTTTGACAAGTTCATCATTTGATGTGCTCTGACATGATTCTACTCTTCTTGCTTCCTTTTTTAAAAAGTTCAAAGAAATGTTTGAATCTTGTCTTTTAATGTCCTCTAAATAAGTATCTCTTTCAGTTTCATGTTGTGATCATAATAATTTAGTTGATTATGACATTAATGAACTGCTGCCTATGTTACATTCAATATTTTCATTATTCCAACGAATGGATTCATGTTATCATACTTACTTTTAACTCCTTAAATTTCGATTGTTACTTTATAGTATATATGTTTCACTCACCTTGATCGATCTTTCTTGTTTTCAGGGTTTCCGAAAACATGCCTCTGTATGACATTTTAAATGAGTTTCATAAAGGCCACAGTCACATTGTATTGTTTACAAGGATTTGAATGAAGATAGAGCAAGGTTAAAAGAGACTCGAGATGGTGAGCTCTTTTTCAGGCTTGAGAGTAGGTGTTAGAAGTAGCAGGAAATTGATTGTGAAAGAGTAATTTAAGACAAAGAAGATTGATTTTGAGAGGAGCTCTTACATTTCCTTGGATGAAAGGCTTGAATGTTCCGGGTCTTCAAGTACGATGTGGAGCGAGAGTGTTCCGTAAGAGATTGCCTTTTCTAAACCCACTCGAAGACATATGGGGAATACCTACGGATACGTGTGTTTTTTTTATTCCTACCAAAGTAACAAAAAGGCCAAGAAATGTAAGATTTGTTTAATATTCAAACCATCTATTTATATAACTTATCAAACTATCAGTTTTACTTGATAATCGATGTGGGATTGAAAATATTTAGCAACCCACAAAACATTATGTCAATTTTCCACAAAATAGTAGGCAAACTGTTATGAAAATATTTAGCAACTCACAAAACATTAGGCCAACGACCCATAAAATAATATGCAATTCGTTATGAATAAAAATTATACTTTAACTTGGCCAAGTGGCCAATTTTTTTTTTGTTTAATCTTTAAACCCTCTATTTATACATTGAAAATATTTGATAATCGAGGTGAGATTGTAAATATTTAGTAACTCACAAAACAGATATTAATCCGTTATGAATAAAAGTTATACTTCAACTTAGCCAGAAGACCAATAAATATTTGATTTGTATAATCTTCAAAGCCTCTATTTATACAAGTTATCAAGCAATTAGTCTTACTTAATAATCGATGTGGGATAGCAAAATCTCTGAAAATATTTTACGTAAATAAATTGAGCTTATAATCCTTCAAAAATAAATTAAAGAAATAAAAATCTTTCTAAAAAAATTTTGTTAAAAAATCATTGTTTTAATTTGTATGGGGATCTTCTTAATAAAAATTGGTTGGGATTGATTTGACAGTTATAACAAATTTATTTTGGTAATATATATAAAAAAAATTCTGACTTTAATTGAGATGTCTCGATTTCAAAATACTCGCACCAGAAAGCGCTAGGTCAACGGCCCACAAAGCAGTATATAATTCGTTATGAATAAGAATTATACTTTAACTTAACCCAATGACCAAATTTTTTTGATTTGTTTAATCATTAAACCCTCTATTTACACAAATTATCAACTTTACTTGATGATCGATGTGGGATTAAAAATATTTGATAATCGATGTGAGATTGAAAATATTTATTAACCCACAAAACATTAGATCAACGACCAACAAAATAGATATTAATCCGTTATGAATAAAAATTATACTTCAACTTAGTCAGAATGGCAAGAAATGTTTGACTTGTGTAATCTTCAAACCCTCTATTTATACAAGTTATCAAATATCAGTCTTATTTGATATCGACGTGGGATTGAAAATATTTAGAAACACGCAAAATAATCAACGACCCACAAAGTTGTAGACCAACGACACACAAAACAAATATTAATCCGTTATAAACAAAAATTATATAAATAAAAATTATACTTCAACTTAGCCAAAAGCCCAAGAAATGTATGATTTGTTTAATATTCAAACCCTCTATTAAACTTTTAGCCTTACTTGATAATCGATATGAGGTTGAAAATATTTAGCAACCCGCAAAAAATATTATGTCAACGACCCCACAAAGCTGTAAGTCAACGACCCACAAAAAAGATATTAATCCTTTATGAGTACAAATTATATTTCAACTTAGTCAAAAGGCCAAGAAATGTAAGATTTGTTTAATCTTCAAACCATCTATTTATACAACTTATCAAACTATCAGTCTTACTTGATAATCAACGTGAGAATTGAAAATTTTTAGCAACCCACAAAACATTAGGTCAATTGTCCACAAAGTAGTAGGCAATTTGTTATGAAAATATTTAGCAACCCACAAAATATTAGGTCAACGGTCCATAAAACAGTATGCAATTCGTTAGGTATAAAACTTATATTTTAACTTAACCACGTGGCCAAATTTTTTTTGATTTGTTTAATCTTTAAACCCTCTATTTATACATTAAAAGTATTTGATAATCGATGTGAGATTAAAAATATTTGGTAACTCACAAACATTAGGTCAACAACCAACAAAATAATAGGCCAACAACCCACAAAATATATATTAATCTGTTATAAATAAAAGTTATACTTCAACTTAGCCAGAAGACCAATAAATATTTGATTTGTGTAATGTTCAAAGCCTCTATTTATACAAGTTATCAAACAATTAACCTTTATAATCGATGTGGGATAACAAAATCTCTAAAAATATTTCACGTAAATATACTGAATTTATAATCCTTAAAAAATAAATTAAAGAAATAAAAATCTTTCTAAAAAAAATTTATTAAAAAAATATTATTTTAATTTATATGGAATCTTTTTAACAAATAAAAAAATTTTTTGATGATATAATTTTTTTTTCCAGACTTCAATTGAAAAATCTCTATTTTAAAATATTTGAACTAGGAATAGTAATAACTAGTTTAATGCCCGCACCTTGTGCGGGTTTCTATAAAATATAAATATTTTATTAGTTTATTACAAAATTAAGTGATTTTTTTTTAATCATTCATATAAAAATATTTATTATATAATTAATAATAATAAGATATCGATAGTAATTAGTTGGCGAAGAAAATTTGTCCATGCCCACATGGATGTATGATATGTAAATTACTTATAAAATGTATTTTATTTTTGAGAATTAATGATATAATTGTAAAAACGAAAATTAAAATCTAAAATAAATAAAAACTTTAATTAAACATTACCTTTCATTTTTACTTCTAGTTCAGTTAAGCTTAGGGGAAATGAACATTAACTTTCAGTTAAGTTAAAGTTAATTAGAAACTAATCAAACATAAGTAACAAATCAAAATAATCAATAATAACTAAAAAAAGATGCTTTACAAAAAAAAAATCAATTGAAATTCACCATCCAAAATAGGTGACAAAAGTTAATGAAAAAATATACAACAATCTGAACAATTAGCAGTTCACTTTAATCATCATTTAATCTCCTAATTAACTTCAGTTTCACATAATAAATGAAAACTGTAGAAGATGAACGACGTCGTTTTAACGTCAATCTCTCACCAACAGAAGAAGAGCATCAAGCTCACTGCCTCATCTTGCTTTCAAATGGCCGCCACTCTACCACCGGCGGTGCACAAGTGTGTTGTTTATAAAGCACTTTCATTTACCAAACACTCAGTGGTCGTAAGTCAGCCACCGTACATAAGTCCATCACAAATTCAACCATTGTCATTGTCAACGTCCGTTCCGGTGCCGAGAAAAACCAGAATCTTCCATCACATGTGCTCGATTTTCACAAGAGGTTTACCACCAAGCAAACATTGGGTGGTCACAATCACCGATGCTAATACTTCTGTTGTCTCAGCCAGCTCTACCAACTCCGTCGTTACCCATAGCGGCAACGGAGGGAGACACTTGGAGCTTGACCTTAATTTGCCGGCGGAAGAGATTGTGATCCTCGTTCTTGAGGTGCTAGTATGTCGTCATTGGCCGATGCTCCCATGTTGGAATGGTGTTGTAGAAGAAAGGAAACCTACAACCTAAATAATGCAATGATACTCCCACATAAAGTAGAGATTCTTCATTTGTTAATAGATATGTTTTTAGGTTGGTCTTACCTTAGTGAACAAAATCAAAATCAAATCTTCCTTATCTAGGAGAGGATCTCTGAAATCATTTTTTTGAGCAAATTCTATTTATAACAGAATAAATTAATCGGTTTTATGCCATTTTCGTTTTAATGCATTTCTCTAGCCTAACAATTATAAAAAGAAAACGAAAATAGAGATGATTTCAAATCTGCAGAAAAAGTCTACACAAAATCGGTAGAATAATTTGAAATTTCAATATAAATTTATAATTTTAAAATAATTAATAGATTTTAAAAAATATTTTATGACGTTAATTGTGAGAGCTAGCTCGTTTATGGTGTTAATTTGAAATTCCACAGCGTCGAGTTATAGATTATATTTTGGTTGAGTGATTTGTTTTTATAAAAATAAGTAACTAAAATTAAATTATGAATCTTGTTAACAAAAGTCGTGCCTTTATTTTAAAATATTTTGTTTTTTTTATGAAAATAGTTAGAAAATTAATTAGATTAGTTAATGATCTTATTAACAAAAATCATGGCTTAATATTAGATGATTTTGGATATTGCATTTAATTTTGGAAGATTGTTTTTAATTTTGGAACATTTTGAATTTAATTTGGAAGATTGTTTTTAATTTTGGAACATTTTGAATATTGTTTTTAATTTTGAAATGTATAGAAAATAAAAATTATGGCTTAAAAATGTATGTTAAAAAAAATTATATTGAATTGGTTTAGATCTTATTTGTTAGAAAAGTTATTTACACTAAAAGTAAAAAAAATAACGTAGAGAAAGTTATTAAGATTTTAATTAGGATTTTTGTAAAAAAAAAAAGATCGTTGAAGCATATCTGAAGCATATCTGAAGCAAACTCGACTACAAAACCCTAACTTTAAAAAGTGTCCACCTAGCGGAAAACTTCATAATAAGATGGAGAGAGATTTTAAACCAAACATCACATGATTTTAAACCATCCATTCCCATATATTTTATAAACCTTTTTGATTTAATGAAATAATTATTTTACAAAGTCTGTACGAAATAAGTTCCAAAATAAATACGTCAAATGTTAAACATTTAAAGTTTGAAATATCCGATTAGTTTTTAACTTGTTTTTACCTAATAAACTTTTTAAAATTATTTTTTTTGAATATAAAAATATCCGATCAGTTTTTAAAATGTTCTTACTTAATAAACTTTTTAAAATTTTTACACACTAAATCCGATTTGGAATCCAGAAGATAACAATCATTTTATTAAAATATTTAAAAAATATTTTTTGAATATAAAAAATTATGTAACGATTTTAAAAATCTTTTAACCTAATAAACTTTTAATTATTTTCACACTAAATCAAATTTGGAATCCAGAAGATAACAATCAATTTATTAAAAAATATTTAAAAACATATTTTTTGAATATAATAAAAATATGTAACGGTTTTTAAAATCTTTTAACTTAATAAACTTTTTAAAAACATTTTGAATATTTGTTGTGAATAGTAGCCCGAAATACACGGTTTTAAAATCAAATTGAATATTTAAGATACAATCAAATGTTAAAAATTTTAAGCTTTAAAATCAATATGAATATTACGTTCCGTTTTAAAAATATTTTGACCTAAAATAAATACGATTTTTCGAAGATTTTTGCTTGAGGAAATACTGTGTAATCGGTAAAATGTTTTAACATCG
>BSUD01000004.1:132262512-132275078 GCA_033239045.1 Fagopyrum esculentum
TTTTAAAAACATTTTAAAAATTTTTAAAAGTCGTAGGCCGAAATACACGGTTTTATAAAATTGAATATTTAAGATACAATTTTTTTTTTGGAAAAGGAAAAATATTACATTCAAATTGGTTAAAATCAATATGCAAAAAAGGATGAAAATAAGAAAGCCTACAACTTTTAAAATCAAGCAGATTGGTTAAAATCAATATGAAAAAAAAGGATGAAAATAAGAAAGCTTACGATTCCTAAAATCAAGCAGATTGGTTAAAATCAAGCAGTTACAATATAAAATCAAGCAGATTTATTAATTAATTAAAAAGATATGGAATCTCTAACAATATAAAAATTACAAATTACATACAATCTTTATCTTTGTCGATTATGTACAATCTTTTAGTATCTAGATAACAGATAATAGATAATATATATATATATATATTGATCGATCGTTATGAAATTTTGTAGCAAGGTTTGTTTTGAACTCTCAAAACGCAACGTCATAGTCCTTGTGCCCTTGGTTCCCGTCTCCTAGTCTCAACGCTCTTTCCTCCTTTCCACCAATTTTCTCCTTCGTTTCGCCTCTCTCTTTCTCTCTGATCATCTCCATCCCCCGTCCCCAAATCTCTCTACCCTTCTACGTCCCATAGTTTCCTTCCTTGAAGCTCTTCCCTTCCATTGCGCTTCCAGAAAATCTCAGAAGATCTCTTTCAATCGTCCTGTTAATCGAATCCTGGAATCTTCACCGGACAGAAGCTGAGCGTCGGGGAAGGCTGAATTTGATTTCCAATCTATCCTTGATAACTCGCTGTTGCCCACGCTCTGTTTTTTATTCCAGGTGAGTCGCGCTCTCAGATCCGTTTTAGAGTTTTCTTCAGCTTTTTAATTTGTTTTTTAGGGTTTGGGTCTTGATCCAAAACCCTAGAAGGGTTTTCTTTATGGTGGAAGCTACTAAATACTCGCGGGTTTTAGTGTTTCTTTTTTGCGGATTAGGGGTTGCTCAGGGTTTTGATGTGCAGCTTACTAGCCATCTGTTTATCTCTCTCTCTCTCTTTCCTCCATTTGACTTGTTCGTTTGAATATGTATTGCCATGGAGAATAGATCTTATGTGGGAATGATCTAATTGATCTGGCGTTGTGGTATCTAGTTCATTCCTAATTATCTTTGAGTTATAGATTCGAGGTAATGCAGATTGCATGTGTTTTTTCATGTGCCTGTAGAAGTTGAGTTGTGTTTTGAGGGGCAATGGCTGATAGGCTTCAACTTTGTATGATTTACCAGAGGCATGGATGAGTGTAGGTGATTATCATAGCAGCACTAGCTGCACTAATAGTATCATGTGAACTACAATGTAGAAAGATGAGATGCTCTAGGCAGTAAAGCAACATATATGATTCAATCACGTGGATCATTATGCTCGTCAAAATTGGCACTGGCTTTGTTTTATCCGTAATAGCTGTATTTTGCTCTGTCTCCTGTTATAGCAAACAATTTTCTTAGCTTAGAAGGAGCCGGTAAATATCAATATGGTCAACGTGATGTTATGATATTTCAAAATTACTGTAAGAGTTGCTCAATAACCAGTCAAGGTTTATGAAGGCATCGTGCTGAGAACGGAGTTTGAATTTTAAAAGAGGCTTAGAAGCTGTATTTTCATGTAAACATCAATTGCATCACATACAAAGTGCTATATCCATTTTAGGCTTAGAAGCTGTTTTATGCTTATTCCGTTCTTGATGCCCTTTTTTTCTTTGTCAGAATTCAGTTTCCCTCTACCCTCCCTGCTCTGAATTCTCCTTGCATCCTTTTAACATTAGGTTTGCAGGCTCTGAAGAATGAACCTACAACAATCTGTGCAGCCTAGAACCTCTGCCAACGGGTTCAGTCGTCGTAGAGTTGAAAGGGACATGGGTCCTAAGATTGATAATAAGTCTCAATCTGTAAAAATTAATCCCAGTAGGGTAGCAGGTTTGTATGAAGCTCCGTGATTATTTATTTTCCCCTTCTTTTTGTGCTCTGTTACCCTCTTATGTCTTGTCCCATACAGGTCTTATAAACAGCAGTAGAAGTGGAAGTTATGAAAGTCCTTCACAAGATCGATTAGTATATATATCAACCTGCCTTATCGGACTTCATGTGGAGGTCCAGGTCAAAAATGGATCTGTTTTCTCAGGAATATTTCATTCAACTAACACAGATAAAGATTTTGGTAAGTTCCGTTGTGCATTCTTGAAATTGTTCAATTTTTTGTGTGAATATAATGCATCATCAACAAGTATATATCGATTCTTCTTTTGAAAAGATTAAAGAAAGATCCAAATTTTCCCACCCTTATTTTTAACAAGCCTTTGATGCCCTTTCTCATTGGTACCCATCTGTTTTGTTCGACTGACAGGAGTTGTATTGAAAATGGCTCGCTTGATAAAGGATGCATCTGGTAGAGGACAAAAGGCTGCATCAGATAATGTGAATAAGGCCCCTTCAAAGACTCAAATAATACCAGCTCAGGAACTTGTGCAGATCATAGCAAAGGTTCTTCGTTTATTCACCTTGTTTCTAAACTTGGCTTGTAACCTTTATAGTATTCACGTTCTTCATTTCTCTTTCCTGTTTCTAAAGTCTACCTTTAGTACTATTGCTGCTTCCATTTTGTAGCCCATGTTTCATGAATAATATTCCACAGCTATCTATAAAACAATTATTAAATATAAAAAATGCTCTTTGAACTTCTGAAATTGCCATGTTTAATTGATTTGTGTGGGCTCCACCAACTACTTGGTACTTAAGGCATATTTATAAATTTATGTGAAAACGTCACTTGATAGTTCCCAAAGCATCATGTGGTTCTAAAATTTTCTGACAGATGACGTAGTCTTCTCATTTTATCAGTTTGAGTTGTGTAAAAGGCAACACTCTTTTTATTTTCCTTAGCAGTGAATTGGCTATTCCATTTTTCGTTTGGATTAACATAAACAGAATACAATTTGATTGGTCCTTTCTCCAAACTATGTTATGTACTAAGTCACCAGTTCTAAATACTCTGGCAGGATGTTCCCCTTACTAAGGAAGGGCTAAGTAGTGAACTTCAACATGAAAAGCAAGAGATTTTGCTGGATTCATACATATCAAGGTCTCGCCAAATGGAAGGAGAGAGGCAACTTGAACGCTGGGTACCTGATGCAGAAGATTCTCAAAGCACGGAGTTGGACAACATATTTGATAAACCTTGGACAGGGTAGTTACAGTCACTCACATTCTTTTTCAATTTATTCTTGTTTTCTTATAATAAGCAATTCCATGACTATGTATTATCTATTTTGCAATCTCATATCTTTCATATGATAAATCTACATGCATACCTTTTGACTCGGCTAATGCGACTCGTGTCTAATAGGGGCTGGGATCAGTTTAAAGTAAATGAAACCTTATTTGGGGTAAAAAGCACCTTTAATGAGGAGCTTTACACAACTAAACTTGAGAAGGGTCCACAAATGAGAGAATTGGAGGAAGAAGCTATGAGGATAGCTAGGGAGATTGAAGGCGAGGATACTCACGACCTCCATTTAGGAGAGGTGAGCATAGTGACTGTATTTGTGCCTTAACTGAATCTGTTCTTGTTGCCGAGGTTATTAGCTCTTAATCTATACTTAAATTATTAATTATGGCTGTATAATAGGAAAGAGGCATAGCTCGCCATGTGAACTTTGATATTGATGAAGAGACTAGATACTCTTCAGTTTTTAGGGGACTGGATGACAGTGGATATGCAGACGAGGATGCTTTGATAGATACACACAATGATGACACCTTTGGTGATATATCTCGGGTTGCAACCAGCAGGTCTTTTGCTGATGTGACCAGTGGGAAAATCCATGATGGGGATAAAGTATTATCAAGCACATCATCAGTGGTAACTTCTTGAATTTCTTGACTTTTGTCTATATATTGTCACTTTCATAACCATTTTGGTTAATGTTTGATTGGGCTTGATATAGAATGTGCAACTGGAGTATAAACAAAATGTGTTCAGAATAGTTAGTTTTATAGTTGATTTTGGATGTATATGAGATAATTTCTTATTGTTCTATTTACATTTTCTTGATGTGAAAGTGACACTTCACGTGGGGAAGGGGAACTGTTATACGCTGTGTGTAATTTTGGCTAATCTGTACTTACAAACATAGAAGCTTAAATTTTCTAATCAGCAATAAAGCTGTGAAATATCATGGACAAACATGAAACTTTTTAATCCCTTCTTTTCTTGGTAAAAAACCTAAATCTAGCTTTATCAGGGTTCTTTTCGAACCCAGCACTATATTGATCAGTGTTTCTTGCTTTACAACTCTCTACCCTAACCCGTGTCCAGCATCTCCTTAGAAAAATTGACCAACACGGGGGTAAAGACGCAGTCAATTATTTTTGTATACACACTTTAATTTATAATACATTTCGTTCTGCTCAGAATCCATAAAGCCCTTTAGTTAATTTTCCCCTTAGTAATATCATAATTTAGGACTTATTGCATTAAAATGAATTGGTTTGTTCATGCTCCTATGTAGGTCATCATTTTCATTTTCTTGTAATATATGCAGGGTGATCTACAGTCTTCTCAGCTAAATGCTGGTAGAGAAATTTCCCAACATGGATCTCTAGCAGATGGGCACAGTCTGAGGAGAAGCAGTGCTGCAGAGCATGATGCTAGGTCCTTTTCCTTAAGAATTCTATATTTCATATCATTACTAAGGACTTACGTTTTCTTATAATTGTTCATTGCTGTTGCCTTGCTTACCTGCAATTAGATATTTTAAAATGCTATACGTGCTATGTTCACATTGTAGGATTCAACGGAGCCCTATAAATGAAGAGAAAGGAGATATTTGCAGCCATGATTGCAATAAAACAGCAGTGAGTTTCTACAAGATGAACTAGTATGATGGCATAAATGTTGTCCCTGAATTTCAAAAGTTGTTTGCCATTTTTATAATGCAAGTTATCTTTGTTTTGTTGCTTATGCAGGTGGATGAGGATCCCCAAACCAGGATTACAGAAGGTTTAGCAATAGCCTTTTCTTTGGTCTTTGACACAGATGCGTTAATTTTTTTTTGTTACAAACCTTCTTCAAATGTTTTTATCATCATTACTACTTTAGATTATAATGATGGATATTTGGAAAAGGCCATCTTGTTAAGTTGTGTTTTTTCTATCGCACCAACTTTTATATTTTTGTTAAAGTAAAACTTTTTATATAATATAAATCATGAAATTAAACCATCTATTATCAGTTCAAACCAACTTTTATGATAAGGTTTATTTCTAACACCTATTTTAAAATTTAATTTTCTTTTTTTCGTTATATGATAGTTATTTTTTGCTTTCCTTATGGCTTATGCAAGAGTGATTGTTTAGATATTCCAAATGAACATTTTGGGTTAATTTGCAATTTTGTTTTTGATGACGTTAACAAATCCTTATTATGCATATTTTGTTTAATTATATATTAGTATCTGAAATTTCATAACATGTTTATGAACCAAATCGTTAAAATTGATAACTTTACTTAAGATTGTGAAAGAATGTCAAAAACCTTATTATTATTATTATTAGTAGTAGTAGTAGTAGTAGTAGTAATGTTTGTTTTATTTATATTTATTATTATTATGAACATTATTATCAACACAGTTGATTGACAGTATGCAAATATATAAAGATTTGCAGCCAGTAAATTCAAAGGAAGATATCTCCAAGAAGGGTATTCCGTCTACTGAGGCTGCTAAATATGCTGTATCTGATACCTTTACAAAGGGTCAGGAAAAAGCTAGTTCTTGTAGTAGTGAGGTTACAGTAGATGCGGGATCTGGAAAGGTGCATGGGACACCCTATTCCAAAAGTTCTCGTGGAAGACCAGGCAGTTCTGCATCATCCACTTCGGAAGGTGGAGGGTCCGGATCGGCCTTTACTGGTCCTGCTTTATCGCCAAGTTCTTCTATGGGTTGTTTATCTTCAGAAAAGTCTACATTGAATCCGAATGCTAAGGTCATCCTTCGGTCTCATGACAGTTATTTGCCCTTGCAATGTTGATGTGTTTGTTTTCTTTTAACCTCTGCCCTTTGTTACTTATAATTGCAGGAGTTCAAGCTCAATCCAAATGCAAAGAGTTTTGTTCCTACACAAAGTCCTCTAAGGCCAGTATCTCCTGTTGCAGCTGACAACCCGTTCTATTTTCCAGCTAATGTGCCTGCTACCCCCCCTATGCATGGCATGCATGTTGGTCTTGGGGTGAGTTACTAAATTATTAGAGCTTGTTTGATATTTATTAACAAAAGAACTTAAAAAGTCTTCACCTTCTAAGCAGAACCATTTGTTGTAGTTCTAAGAAGCATGGCAATTGTCTCGTGGTTGTCATTTTCCGCCTTAAAAGTAAATAAGATCCCATAGGTTAGCTTTAAGATATATAAGTATCTTACCAACTAAAAGAAAATCGACCAATTTCACAAAAATATATGCATTGTTTGTTTGATCTTATGTATCTCTACCATGACAGACAGTCAAATGTATCCCTTGTAGTGGCGGTGGCTACGGATATTTCACGTTATTGGTGAATGTATCCCTTGTAGTGGCAGTGACTTGACAATAATTATTTTACAGGTTGGACCCTCATACCCAGGGCCACAGCCTATGATGTTTAACCCCCAAGGTGCACCATTGCAATCCCCACAAATGTATTTCCCTCCTAATGCGCCTCAGGTTCGTGGCTACCGGCTACCGCACTTGTTTGATGTTTGCTTTTTGAATCTTTTCTTTTCACTTATTATACCCTTTTTCTTTGTCTTTCTAAATTGCAGTACGGCCAGCAAATGCTTGTTCATCCTAGGCAAGTTATGTACATGCCGCCGTCTTACCCAAATGTGAGTTGACGTTTCAGTCTATGCTGTGTTTTTAAGAGTGTAGGGTTCCTGCACCTGAAACTTGCGCTGAATTGCCATTAGCATCATTTTACAACATTTCACGTTAGTGTGATGCGTTTTGACAGGAAATGCAATACAAAGGAAGGGAGTATTAAATCCTGTTTGGAGGGACGGGTATGCACCCCATGGTCATACTGCAGTAAATTGCAAAATAAGCACCACAGGCATTAACGAAGAGGAGCAGGCTGCAGTCAAACGAAGTAGCCGGTTCTGAGGGCGCTTCACATTGAGGCTACCATGAAGAATAATTGGAGGCCAGTTGTAGCTTTAAGATATAGTTTGTTACCATGGACGACCAGCTTTCACGCACTGTTTCTTTATAAACAATACAATGTGTACCCTTCTCTTTTTTGGCTTTGTTTTCTGTTTTTTTTTTTTGTTCTTTTTTACCCTTACATCAGATACAAAGGTTTGTCTTGGTTTTGTTTCTTCCCTCTCACCTGATACAGATTTATTTAGTTTTTTTAAGAGTTAACGGTCTTGTGTTCTTCAACCCCAAATCCTTGAAAACCCCATTATCTAAACTTCTTTACTTGTTTGCTTGCTACCAATTATCTCTGTAGAAATGTGTGATCGAAGGTTTTATGGGTAAAATTGAAGGCATAATATGAAATCATCACCCCATTATCTAAACTTCTTTACTTGTTTGCTCGTTACTAATTGTCGTCGGTGGCTAGTAGTGTCCGGGGTGCGCAGCAAATCCTGTCCCCCCAATTGAAGAGCACTAGAGTTGTCAAAAACGAACCCAACCCGTCCCAATACTAACCTGAATCTGAACATTTGTCAATATAACCCGAGATGTCCATAATATACCGTCCTAATACTAACCTGAATCTCAACATTTGCCAATATAACCCGATATGTCCATAACCCAACCCGACATAAAATTAGATCTCAAAGTAAATTGACCTAAAAATTTAAATTTTATCAAGTTGCAGCTTATGTATATTTTTTCCAATAATGTATTATTTTCAATTGAAATTGAATATAATTAATAATGGCCACTGTTATTTAGCGCATTTTTTTTTACTAACA
This sequence comes from Fagopyrum esculentum, assembly GCA_033239045.1. Classification (NCBI taxonomy): domain Eukaryota; kingdom Viridiplantae; phylum Streptophyta; class Magnoliopsida; order Caryophyllales; family Polygonaceae; genus Fagopyrum; species Fagopyrum esculentum. The sequence continues at coordinate 132,270,501 of BSUD01000004.1, forward strand.
ACGCACATTTGTCCGTCACGGACAGATGGACAAATGGCATCTGTCCGTGACGGACGAAGTGAATATTACCACTTACTAGTATGTTATATATTTAAGTATGTCCGTCACGGACAAAGTGAATATTACCACTTACTAGTATGTTATATATTTAAGTATGTCCGTCACGGACAAAGTACATCTGGGATTCGAACCAATGACCTACTGCTACAACCCTCACTCTTCAACCAATTGAGCAACTACAACATGTTAACCAATTTACTACTAACATAATTTTACTTCAGCAGAGGCAAAGGCCATTTGTCCGTTACGGACAAAGGCCATTTGCCCGTCACGGACAAATGGACATTACTTAGTAAAAACAAATGCGCTAAATAGCCTGGACGTTAAGGAATATATGTATCACGACTATAATAGAAGTTTGTTTGTATACTAATTAAAATTAAACATTAATTTTATATTGCCCTTATATTGGTGTACTCAAGTTAAGAGTTTGTTCGGCATTTTATCTATATATATTACTAAAGCGGCACCCATTTTGTCCACGTGTCAACCTATAAGGCCGTCCACGTAAGCTTTTTTCCAATTTATTTACAGATTTGCCACAACGTATTTACAGATTTGCCATTAATTATTTTATGAGAAATTTTTTTATTAGAATTTGTAAACAGTCATCATGCCACGTCAATTTTGTTTAAATAAATAATTAAAAAAATAAATCTACATATCTACCAAGATTTAACACATTTTTTAATTTAAAACTAAATCAAACTTTGCTCCTCTATCTAAATCTTAGTAAAAGTGATAATATATTAAGATATAAATATAATACTCGAATAATAATCTTTGTAATAGAATTTTAATTATGTTCTTTTATTTATTTAAAAAAATTAATTCTCATATGTTGGTCATATTAATTAATAAAAATATTTTTTACTATAAATTGATATCGAATATATAATGCATGAAAGTGAAAATATAATATTTTCTTAGACAATCCCGCACAAGGTGCGGGCACTAAACTAGTTGAGCATTATATAAACCTCCAAAATTCTCCCTAAAATTTCTCATAATTTTCATAATCTATTAGTGTGAAATTTTAAGGAAAACTCTATAATTCTCCATAAGTTTCATCTATTAGTCTCATAAATGCACGTTGTTAGATTTACTAACATATAAATAACGCGCACCGAAACTGCGTGCTAGGTATGATGTCTGACGCGCAATAGCAATTCAAGTCAGCATTAGGATTTTCATTTTTCCCCACATACACACGTCAGCATCTTCAAGTTTCTTTATAAATTCTATGTTTTTTCTAATTTTTTTTTTAAAAAATTTAAATTGTTTTTATTTGATTTTTTAAAATCTTACAAGCAATGTGGGTGCACAACAATGTACATAATTAAAGCCTAATCTCATATACGCGTCATTTATACGTTAAATAATTTTGTATTTACGCGTCATTTATACGTTAAGCAATTTGTAGGGGCCCTTATTTAACAATCTCCTCCCACTATCAATTGTGCGCCAACAGTGAGGTGTTGCATTTTTGTTTTTGATAACGGTGACTCGGTGAGGTGTTGCATTTTTTGCGGGCTATTATTCTATTTATTTGGACTTTGATTACCATCTTATACGGCATTAATTAATGAAGTAACATAACTAACATCCGTAGTTGCAAGCTTCGTAAGATCCACAAGATAACTCTAAAATTCAACATTATTCATATTTATTGTCATAAATTTTATTTAAATCCACCTCTTTCGTAGTATAACCAACCTAACTTATTTTTTTATTTTTATCTCATTAAATTAATTATTAACTTTTATCACTAAAAATCTATATATATTATACAACTAAAATAGAACCCTCTTATTCCACATGTTAATATTAACCATGCCACTAGGACTTTTTGTTAAATATTTACAATTTTACCACATTTTAATTACAATTATACCATTATTCAATAATAATTTTAAGTCAAAATTAAAATATTTTCCATCTCATCGGGCCAATTCAACAAAAATAATTTCTTTTTCTCATGTTCAATATCACCTAACCGAATTTAGAGATTTCAATGGATTTTGTTTGGATTCTTAATTTTACAAAATAAATCCGAACTAACATTTAAATCTTATTGGTTACAATATGAGATATAATAATATTTTCTTTAAAATATTTGTAATATCGTTAAGAAAGATTTTATAATTGTTTTTAAATCAATTTTTTTTAAATAATTGATTTTAAAAACGATAAAAAAAAAACTTTAACTATTTAGTTATAGGTAATAATATTAAAAAATTATTAGAAATTTGTTAGATAAATTTTTTATTTACCACTTTGGCAATTATTATATATTTAATAATTAATTTTTTTGTTACATGATCTAATCTTATTGATATTAATATATATTCTTCTTAACATTTAGCGCTTTTTAAAATTTGTAATTTGTTTAGCTAATAATTTTTCAATTAATAATTATTATTCTTTTATAATTTATTCAAAATTGTAATCTGATTGATATTAATATATTCTTCTTAACATTTAACACTTTGACAATTATTATATATTTAATAATTAATTATTATTCTTCTAAACACTTGAGTTTCAAATAATAATTATTATTCTTTTATAATTTATTTAGCTAATAACATTTAGGGTAACTGTTCAGGTACAATTCATATATTGCGGTACGGTCGTACGGCCGTACGTACGGGCAACACGTGTCCCAAAATTTTATTTATTTATTTATTTTTTCCGGAAACGAATGAAAATTTGTTTGAACTACCATGTTATAATTTATGCACTATTCTCCTATAAACTTTGAACTATTCTCATATAATCCATGAACTATTAATTTTTAATATAATCCATGAACTATTTTATTATAATTCATGAACTATCCCATAATAAGTTTTGAACTATTACTTCACTCCTTTTATAAATTTTTGCACTTTAAACTATTCTATTATAATTCATGAACTATCCCATAATAAGTTTTGAACTATTACTTTCACTCCTTTATAAATTTTGCACTATGAACTATTCTATTATAATTCATGAACTATCCTTTTAGAAGTCATGAACTATTCCTTAATAAGTTTTGAACTATTACTTTCATTCCTTTATAAATTTTGCACTATGAACTATCCTATTATAGTTCATGAACTATTCTATAATAAATTTTGAACTATTACTTTTATTCGTTCTTTAAAAATAAAAAAATTTTCCCGGGACACGTGTCAGCCGTACGGACGGTCGTACCGAAATAATGTGCTTGAACAACACCCTAACATTTAGAGCTTTTTAAAAGTATATTCTTTTTAACATTTACGTGCGAATATTAGACTAGTTTCCATTAAAGTTCAACGTCCATGAGCATTCACAGCTCAAATACCGACAAGTAAATTTAAAGTAAAAATGAGGTCTTGTGCTAAAAGAATTTCATCTATAACCTCGACCTCGGTAATGTGTCTTTGCCGGCGAACGGAACGGGTTTAGACACTAAAGAGAAAGGGGACCCGGACTTGTAGCTCCACTATCCAATTTGGTTAATACTTTTGAAAACGTCCATACAAGTCCGGCCTTACCCCCTTACCATCTACTCCGTGCTTGCTTGTTCTGCTGCTTTCTCTCTCTCTGTACTACGTGCTGTCAAACTGTGGCTTCGGAACTCTAACAGATGGACGCTGCTGCACAGTATAATCCACGAACTGTTGATGAAGTATTTAGGGATTTCAAGGCTCGGAGAGCCGGCATGATTAAGGCTCTCACTACAGGTTACTTCTCTCTCTATCCTTTTCTTCTGCTCAGTCTCTAGGGCTCTTTTCCGTTCTGGATTTTTACACGGTTTTTAAACTTTTTATTTTGGATTTGCGTTTGTTCTGTCTTTTATTGCAGATGTTGACGAATTCTACCAGCAGTGTGATCCTGGTGAGTTCTCTTTCTCTCTGTATTATCAATATGAGCTTGCTTGCTTGCTCCGGAGTTCGTTAATTTCTCGTACTGCATTGGATTCCATTTTTCTCGGTTTTATTACACTATCAACTCGGATTTTGGACTGTATTTCTCCCTTGTTGCTGGTTAGATATTGTTTAGGTTGTGATAATTTTGCTTTGCATGTAAATGGAAACTCAAGTGTTTAGAAAACTTCGCTAGTGTCTCTGGCGTCCTTGTTTTAATGTAATGCTTGCTCTTTTCTGTTTACGTCATACTATTACTTGGCGTGTGTTTAGCTTTCGGTTTCATCTTGATGAGCTGGATTCCTGCTGTCTTTATAAATGGCAACCTACCGTGCTCTCTCTCAATTGCTTGCGACACATGATTCGTGCGTTGGATAAGTTTGACTGCACTAGATTAACTTCTTTACCTTTGTCTAGTGCATCCCTGTTTATTATCCTGCCATTGTGATTATTCCTTCTGACGAAGGACTTCTCTTCTTCAAGTGGTTGGAATCGTTGGATGCTTGTTTCTCAAGCTAGTTTTATCACACAAATCAGCAATTTGAAAATGGTCTTGTAACAAAGTTGACATATATTTGTTTTCTGGGGTTGTATTCTTGTTATGCTTGCAGATATGCAT
>BSUD01000004.1:132275387-132319421 GCA_033239045.1 Fagopyrum esculentum
CCCCCCTATTCAGTGTGATGAAGCTTATATACTGACCATTTGTATATTTTGAACAGAGAAAGAAAATCTGTGCCTGTATGGCTTTCCCAATGAGCAATGGGAGGTCAATTTACCTGCTGAGGAAGTTCCTCCTGAACTTCCGGAGCCTGCACTAGGTATAAATTTTGCAAGAGATGGAATGCATGACAAAGACTGGTTGGCTTTGGTTGCTGTTCATAGTGATGCTTGGTTGCTTTCTGTTGCCTTCTATTTTGGTTCTAGGTTTGGTTTTGACAAAGGTGACAGGTAATGTCTGCTAACTCATGGACATTTCTGTTTTCTCTTCAACATTGTGTACTCTTCAACTTCTTTCTTATGTAGACGAGTTATCTGAAAATGTCCATATATTCCTCTGCAAAGCTAGTTATTCCTCGCATTCATCTTCTTTATATAGGGAAATACTTCTTTTCTTGTTTTGTAAACTTGCTGCCGTTGCCGGTGTTGTTTTCTTAACATAGAGAAATGCTTATTTTTGTATATAACTTAGGGAAAGCTTCCGACTCTATTTGGCGGCTTCTTTCTCTAAATGGTTGTCTCTACTTTGTGATGGAATGATTTTGTTTTTCAGTGACGGTGGTTGTTGATTTCATTCAGTGAGGGTTCTCTGTGCATATATATAAATGTTCTCAATACATGTGTCTGTAAGTTTTGATATCATGGATGATGTTGGATAAGCTTTCATATGATTGGTTGAGAATTGAGATCGCTTGCGTTCTTTACTTGTCTTGTGCCAAGTTTAAAATCTATAATGTCTTGTTTGCTTGCTATTCCACCATCACCGGTGGCTTAAAAAGACTACTGAGCTGGTTCGTTATGAATGTGAAAGCTTTTTGGCATAACTTAATAGACAACCCATTAAAATATGTGTTGTCAGGGAAAGATGAGATGAAAAATAAAACTGTATCAGTGCTTTGTTGCAATGCAGGAAAAGGCTTTTTAACCTGATAAATGACGTACCCACTCTCTTTGAAGTTGTGACTGGCACAGCAAAGAATCCAGTGAAGGAGAAATCTTCAAACTCACACCATGGGAGCAACAAATCAAAGTCAAGCTCCAAAGGGGTAAGTAAACAAACATATGCAATGTGAGTATAGCACTCGGATGCACTGTATTTGAAAATCCATGTCTGTTTTGCATGTGATGGGTCGACCAAACAAAACCAGCAATCTGAATCCCAGACGAAAAGCTCAAAGATCACTACGTACAAGAAAGAGGAGGAAGACGAAGACTTAGGGGAGGAGGAAGAAGAAGACGAACATGGGGATACCTTATGCGGTGCTTGTGGAGAAAGCTATGCATCTGATGAGTTCTGGATCTGCTGTGACCTCTGTGAAACATGGTTCCACGGAAAGTGCGTGAAGATAACACCAGCTAGAGCTGAGCATATCAAGCAGTACAAGTGCCCCTCTTGTAGCAACAAGAGAGCTCGACCCTGACTCGAGAAACCCTTTGAGAAGATGATTCAATCTAATCACGCTGTTGATTGGCAATTTGACATAACCTGTGAATGGTATTTTTCTTCCCCTATCTACAGCATATAATGTAGGAGTTGTATCCCCCTTTGCTGCAGTATGAGTCGGATGCCATTGTTGTTTAGATCACGTCAAGCATCACCCGTAGTAGTGTCCCGAACCCCAAACCAGTAAATCTATTCGGTCTATATATCTAGCTTAATCTAAACTCATGTGATTTGTTATATAGATGGTGATTCATGTATGTTTTTTGTTGGCCATCCTTCAGCCTTATCAAGCGACTTCCAGTAACTTAATTGGTTTTATGGCTCTTTTTTCTGTTTCTCATTCAGATTATATTTGAGTAACGAAAATAACCTAATTAACTACTCAAACAATCACTTTTCAACACATTACAAGGGATCTCAAAATGAAGAGTCGCGACCATGGCACAATTGAGAGGTTCAACTACTTTCGCATCAAGGCCTGGATGAACTTTCCACTAGTCCACGAACCTGGCTCTCCCAAAGTGGTCGCTAGCAACAAACCCAACGCACATCAATCCATCCTCTTCTACCTCGCCACGATTGGTGCATGCACAGCCATGGTAATGGGTAATGTGGGCGTCAATCCAAGGGCGTCATGGTAATGGGTAATGTGGGCGTCAATCCAAGGGCGTCAATCCAAGGACGTCAATCCAAGATACAATTTATATGATAAGCGTGTTGCTAATGTTATCGGTACTACGAGGTCATACCATATCGGTACTACGAGGTCATACCATATCGGTACTACGAGGTCATACCATAACGAGCAAGAGAACTGAATCAATTAACGAGAGAATTACCATATAGGAATATATTGTAGAAAATGAGATATTTTGTAGAAGTACAAAATATATTATCGAGTTTGTAATTAATAATAGATAAGGGTTATTTAATATTAATTACTAAAATATATATCTTATATTTTAAGGTTGGGCTTTTTAATAGTTAAAAAGCCCAATCATTTGATATATTCGATCGATCGATTGGAAAAGGAGGTTAGCCATGTATCACGTAAAAAGTTTCATCCTTTGTTCTAAGCAATCGAAGGTTAAGGCGATTCTTGTTCAGTCTCGGTGGATCGTTTGTTCTAGCAATCGAAGGTTAAGGCGATTCTTGTTCAGTCTCGGTGGACCAACTAGAGGAGTAACACTTGGACTCTACATATCCTTAAAGTAGCATCAAAAGGTATTCCTTTTCTTCCTTATCTAATATATTAGGCATGCGATCCTTGTTTAGATGTTTAGAAAATTGTTTCCTGAAATTCCGCTTTTACATATCTAAAATTCCTACAGTGGTATCAGAGCCTCTTGCATAAATTAATTAGATCAAATTAAAAAGGTCATATTTTGATGCATGTATTGATTGTTTTCTTTCAATTATGAAAGAAATTGTTTGTATGGATTAATTTACATGATTAGATTAAGGTAATTGGATGCTTAATAATGATTAAGCAAAAGTAATGTAATTAATTAATTAAGAAAGTTGTTTCCTCATATGGTAGCTTACGGCAGGACCAAAGCTTGGATAGGTTACAACATTGTTTAATTTGTTTAATGATGATTAAAAAAAATAATGCTTAATGATGATTAAGCAAAAGTTAAACAATCACCATGGCCGATTATAATGCTGTTGTATTTAGCTTTTAGGGTTTTACATTATTATTTTATTAATTATTAAATAGGATTAGTTAATTATCTAAATAATAATAATTATTCCAAAATATATATATAGGTAAATGTTCATGTACGGCCCATATATTGCGGTACGGTCGTACGGCCGACCGTACGGGTGACACGTGTCTCGAAAAAAAAATTAAATTTTTTTTTTCTTTTCTGAAACGATATTTTTTTATTTTTTTTTCGGAAACGAATGAAAATTTGTTTGAACTACCATGTTATAATTTATGCACTATTCTCCTATAAACTTTGAACTATTCCCATATAATGCATGAACTATTACTTTTTAATATAATCCATTAACTATTCTATTATAATTCATGAACTATCCCATAATAAGTTTTGAACTATTACTTTCACTCCTTTATAAATTTTTGCACTTTAAACTATTCTATTATAATTCATGAACTATTCTATGAATTATTCTATTATAATTCATGAACTATCCCATAATAAGTTTTGAACTATTACTTTCACTCCTTTATAAATTTTGCACTATGAACTATTCTATTATAATTCATGAACTATCCTTTTAGAAGTTATGAACTATTACTTAATAAGTTTTGGACTATTACTTTCATTCCTTTATAAATTTTACACTATGAACTATTCTATTATAATTCATGAACTATCCTTTTATAAGTTATGAACTATTCCATAATAAGTTTTGAACTATTACTTTTACTCGTTTTAAAAAAAATAAAAATAATAATAATATTTTTTTTCCGGGACACGTGTCGGCCGTACGGACGGCCGCACGGCCATACCGGAATAATGGACCTTACTTGAACACTTCCATATATATATATATATATATATATATATATATATCATATTTTATCTAGATAAATATGATTTATCAAGTTAGAAATAAATAAATTTAATTTTGTTAAGATATGAAATATTTTAACTTAGTTAAATTATACGAGATATTTTATCTAGAAAAATATGATTTATTCTCTTTTTGAAATAATTATTTTTATTAGGATAAATATGATTTATCTTATTTGGAGATTATAATTTAATTATATTAGAATATATCACATCTTAATTAAATTTTATCTTAAAATAAATGATACCCACCTTTTATGGAAAATTGCTTATTTTTGTATGAGATCTTAATTTAGAAATGTTTTATATTTTGACAAGTTACTAAAATAATGCATATGCCTAATCTTAGCAATGATCTAACATTAGAAATGTTCTAATATTAAAAAGTTAATAATTTGGAAAGTTACCATAATTGGAAAGTTACTATTTTTTGAAAGGTTCCGAATTTAGAAAATTTACACCTTTTAGCATTTTAATGATTAATTTATAATATCAGTACCATACGCAATATGATTGATTAAAACAATACCGGAAATAAGTTTCCACGTCATTTTTTTTCTCTTTATATGATGAAGTGATTGTTATGTGCTTATGTGTATATTTCATTTAAATATCATATATGTCATGGTTGTATGTATGTGTATGGTGATATGCTCGTGCAGGCAATTACTAGTATGACCCCAATCTTAGGATAGTTAAATACGATATGTGTATCGTTATGGTTTTTTTGTACACGATTTGTGTATCGTTATGTATTTTTGTAATTTTCAATTTCTGGCAAGAGTTATTTTAAATTCATTATACAAGAAGACCAAAGTCCTAAGGAGGCCGAGTGATGGAGATCCATGAAGGTCCAAGAATGAAGATTCTTTTTTAGGGGTCATACTAGGAACCATTTATTTAATGCGTTTTTTGAATGCCTTAAATTTCCACTTGTAAGCGTGTTTGTTATTTTTGCTATGAGTTCACTTTAAAATAACAACCTCGCATGCTTAAAACGTCCCTTAAAAGAATATTGAGAATTGTCTTTCCATATCATAACCGATCCCTATCTAGGAATTTGTAGGATAGGTTCCGTCAAAGCGGGGTGTCCTTACTTTGACCTAGATACATGCGGGTATGCTCATACTAAGAGGTATACTGCTTTGATATGGTTAACTGAATAAAAGACCAAAAGATAAAGTTTTGGATTTTGAGGCATAAGGATGAGTTCACATGAGATGTGTTCCCATCAACCAAGAATTATAAGGAGTTATAATTAGTAAAGGAGTTTACTTACCTTGATTATATGAGACTTAGGGCAGTGTCAAAGTGCACTAAGGTTCATATATGATAGGATCTTGGAAACAATTTTTGCTCATTAAGGGAATTGATAATATGAGTAAAAATGTGCAAAACCTTAATTGTTTATAATTGTTATAACAATTTATAGTTGTTGCAAAATCGATCACATCTAATCTGCATTTTATTATTTCTGTGTTTTTGTAGTCCACCATGTCAAACAATAACCTCACTTTTTCTCTATGCTCCATACTCAACAAAAAGAAATTGAACGAATAAAACTTTCTTGATTGGGAGAGAAATCTGAGAATTTGTAACACCCCGAATTCTCAGAACTCGGGACGTTACTGGTTAGGACCTCACAATGGGTCCCGACCTCAGTTTAACAACAATATTACTAGGATCTTACAACAAGACACAAATAGAAAAACCAAAATCCATAAAAATGTATTTTTAAAGGATGAATGCAATAAGGTCTAACAGCCTACAGAACTTAAACAACGGAAATAAACTAACTATCTTAACAAAAGGAAAGAACACCAAAGCAACAACCCAAACCCCCACTCAGGAGTACGGAGACCCGGCTGACCACTACTTCCGGATCACTCAGCTGCTGTTCTAACCTGCGGTAAATCTAAAAACACAACAAAGCAACCATTAGCTAGTTATCTAAACATTAGGAGAATAATAAAAGCACACACACACATAAAATAATAAACACTCATCATGCTTTCAAACAATCCATTTATTATCTTCATTTAAGTCATTCACTCTAATGATACTTATTTTGTGACACGAGGGATTCCCAAACCTCGCCTCCGCCCCCGTGTACCCATCAGGAGTGGATCCGATGCATCTCACCGTGTACCTGTATGGTTTGGGTATAGAGAACCTCCCAGTCTCCTGGCAGAGCTGGGCAGTGATGTCACGGCCCGTTATACATACACTTGAGCCTTAACACATAATAACAACGGTCGTCCTAACAAGTTGTTATCATTATTATCACACACATTGCACACACACCCCATTATCACCCAACTAATATCCAGAAACTGGCTAAATAAGTCGCAAAAATTGTTTCCAAGATCCTATCATATAGTAGCAGCAAGGGATTTAAGAAGGGGTCAAAGCAGCAGCAAAAGGGGAAAGACAAGCAAGTTGCCCAACCCACGATTTCACCCCCAAAGGTGAAAAAGGCTGCGGAGTATGAGTGCTTTTACTGCAAGACCAGGGGACACTGGAAGAGAAACTGTCCCAAATACTTGGAAGATAAGAAGCAGGGGAATGTCTCCACTTCAGGTATTCATGTTATAGAAAATTTGTCAACTAATTCTATTTCATGGGTATTCGATACCGGGTGTGTTTCTCACATTACTTCGTATGTGCAGGCACTAAGAAATAGAAGGACAATACGAAAGGGAGAGACAGATCTACGGGTCGGTAATGAAGCAAGAGTTGTTGCTGTTTCCATTGGAGATTATTGTTTGTCTTTACCTTCTGGCTTAGGGTAGAACTTAATAACTGTTATTTTGTTCCATGCATTACTAAGAACTTAATTTTCAATTTCAGTTTTGAATCGTGAAGGTTATACATTTACTATTACTGATCACATGGTGATGGAGATTTGTAGGAATGGTATTTATTATGGTCGCGCGAACATGAGTAGTAATGGACTATACATGTTAGACCTTAAAACTAGAATATATAACATTAATACAAAAAGGAAAAAATCGAATGAAACAAACGAAGCAAACCTATGACATTGTCGATTGGGTCATGTAGGCATAAAGCGCATTAAAGAACTCCAAAAGGTTGGACTACTTAAACCATTTGATTTGGAATCATTTGAAACATGCAAGTCGTGCCTAATGGGAAAGATGACAATATCACCTTTCATTGGTAAGAGTGAACGGACTTATGAACTTCTAGCCCTCATACATAGGGATGTATGTGGCTGATAGCATGAATTATAGTCTATATTTTGGGGTTTGTTTGGACGTTTTATCTGTCATAATCTGCATGTTTGTATGTACATTATGTGATTTTACTACCATTTCATCTACCTTTGCGAGAATCGAGGTCTACACCTAGTTTCGTTGTAATTGCTGGTAATATGGTACGTTTTGCATCAAAAAGGAGCAAAAGGAGTCATGAGTCATTGGAGCTACATTGAGGAGCAAAAGGAACCATCCAGGAAGCATAGCTATGGATTAAAGATTCACTTTGGACCAGTTTTAAGAGATTTCACATTCAGTATTGAGTCACCTCGGTTGACCAGAGGTTCACTTCGACCGAGGCGATCCAGAGACGCCGACTCGACCGAGGCGAATACCTAGGACGCGGCGAAAATATTTTATTCTTGGCTGAGATCTTTTAAAATTGGAAAGTGATCTCATATTTTTGGGTTTGGCTTCTGGAAGGAAGGAGATATGCAGAATATATATTTTACCTATATTTATGGGATAATATCTTCTTAAGATTTATTATCTTTGGAGGTTTATTTTTCCTATAAAAAGGGTTGGTTTTCCACAAATTGATCATCACGCTATCCGTCGATCAGGGTTTATAGCACGCAGCAGCAGTAGCATACTCCAAGTTGGGAGTTCTTGAAGAACCTTTTTGAAGGTTGAAGGAAGGTTGAAGATCATAGCTTTTCTAGCTTTTTGAAGGATTTTTGTAAGATTGTCTTCAATTCCTTTCCTTGTTGTCTTGTCTTGTTGGATTATTATCCAAGGAACGCTTTTGTGTGATATTTGATTCAGTTATTGAAGTCTTTTCATTAAATTCTTCTTTATTCAAATATTCACCTTCTTCCCTTATATTTAATACTTTCACAATGATGATGAGTGGCTAATTTCCTTGTGTGATTCTAGGGTGATTGGCTGAAGGTTGTGGGAAGAACAATGATAGAATAATCTTAGATTCCAGTAGGATCCTGAAAGTTCGAGTCTTTAACCTTAACCCTAAGCATCTCGTTCGGTCGATGAACATCTCGGCCGGGGTGGAATTCTTCTGACCGAGGTGACTTATCCGACCTTAAACAGAAAGTTAAGTGTTAAAGTTTGCTAAATCCTATTCTTATTACACCTTCCTGGTTCAAAGCAAGCTTAGGATGAGACTTACCCGGTAATTCCTTAGTTTGTGTATTAACGATCATAAGTGTAGGTAATAAAGGTTTGCCCTTTATTGGGGTTTGAGTGTGCTTCCATCCCATCTTTGTGAGTTAGCCTGAGACTTACCCGGTAAAGGTTGATTCTATTCCCTTAGATGGTGTGTTAGTTTGAGGTTATAATTCTTTATCTTGATCCCTTGAGACTTACCCGGTAATAGGAGTTACGGTTTTGGATTAGTGTGTAGTGAGACTTACCCGGTGATCTACTCCACTTTAGAAACACCTTCCCCACGCAAAAATCTCAGCTTTGTCCGCTCATCTATAGATCTTGAGTTGGAACCACAACTTGATGCTTTAATCCCTAGAATTGCATGTTTGCTTTATTTGACATCTTATTCATCTTTGATTGTGTTAATCGCTCTTGTGGTTAGAGTTAACGTAGCATACCGTATTGACTCTGTTTCACCGAGTCCCTGTGATCGACCTCTGGAATTTTCTTGCTTTTACTACGATTGACCCGTACACTACGGGTTCGCATCCTTGTTTTAAGCTTAAGTCTAGGGTTATAAATTTAAAGCTTGCACACACCGTTTGGAGCGAAAAAGTTTTTGGCGCCGTTGCCGGGGAGTTCTGGGGATAGACCGAGCCGGGACGGTTTGCTCTTGGGGCGCTTGCCCCGTTTTGTCTAACCACTCTACTTGAGTGACTTTTGCAGGTTCTTTCTTAGGTATATGCGAAGAACCCGCACTGGAAAGGAAATCGTTCCTTACGATCCCGAACCAGAAAAGACATACAAGAGACGCTTAAGAGAAGCAAAGATGGCCCAACAAGACGATCGCGATCTTGCGGCCCAATTGAGAGAGACGCAGGAGCTGCTGCGCCTCAGTAAGGAAGAACTCATGCAGGAGAAAGAAGAGAATCGCACCAGAACTGCAGCAATCGAAGCTGAGATTGCTGCCATTCGGAACCAGATTCTACTTCGACCGATGCAGGATCCAATAGTTGATCCTCGACCGAGGCAGATTCCGGTACCTGACGCCCCGGTCGATGTACATCCACCTCGGATACCAATCCGAGATGTTCTTCTTGCAGGAATCCCGCAAACCCTAGGTCAAAGGATGGACCCTAATCAACAGCTGAGGCGTCCAGGAGTGAACCTAGGAGATCCAGCGGATCATGACTACGAACTTCGACCGCAGGTTCTAGCCATGATTCGCCAATGTCAATTCGGAGGGCTGGAGAAGGAGTCGCCGCATCAACATCTTCAAAACTACGAGATCTTGATGGAGACCTTGCGACCTCCCAGAATTGAGAACAACAACTACAAGCTAAGACCTTTTTACTTTTCTTTAAAAGATAGAGCTCTTACTTGGTATCAATCTCTTCCTCCAAGAAAAATTAGCACATGGGAAGAGATGACTGCGGAATTCTTGACCAAATTCTTTCCCCCCTCAAAGACTGCTGAAATGAGAGGGAAGATCAATGCTTTCATCATGAAGGACAAGGAGAGCTTGTCCAAATCTTGGGAGCGGTTCAAAGATATCCTTTTGGATTGCCCACATCATGGGATTCCAAAGATCGAGTTATTGGAGATCTACTTCAAAGGGCTGGACGGAAGCACCCAGTTCAATCTCCAACTACTCTCCGCCGGTACATTCATGGACATGGCGGTTGACGAGGCTTGGGACTTCATTGAGAAGCAAGCCTTGCACATGGAGAAGTACACCCACCAAGGAGCTGAAGGTGGAGTTAAAAGAGTCAACTTTCAAGAGACTCAACCCAACAACAATCAACTCACGTCATTGAAGAATGACGTAAAGCAATTGAAGGAGCTCTTGATGGCTCAAACTAAGAAGGAAGAGCAAGGGCAAAGGAACAACAACAACAACAATAACGGGTACCGTAACAACAACAACGGACCCCGAAACAACAACTACAACAACAACAATAGAGGATCCAATAGCAACAACTGGAGGGCGAATAATCAAAACCACGGTAACAATTATTCAAACTCCAACTCTAATGATTCCTCTAATCCTTTCCTCTCTTCCCCTTCTTCTTCTTCTACTCCATTGAAAAGCCAAGGGCAAGGATCAAGTTCGTCTTAGCCGGAAAAGAAGGACGCAGTCCTGGAGGCAATCTTGATCAAGCTTAGTGCTATGGAGAATTCTATGACTTCATTTTCGAGGGCCCAAAAATCCTTCGAACAACAACTTGCTAATAGGGCGAATGAAGCGCCAAGAGATCCAGGGAAACTTCCAGCAAAGACGGAAACTAACCCTAAGGGCCAGTGCATGGCCATCACGACGAGGAGTGGACTCAAAACTACAGATCCAGTACCTCGCTCGATGCAGACCACCTCGGTCCAGATCCAGTCGAAGAACACCTCGACCAAAATGCCAACCGAGGCGGCGCAACAGAAAGCGGGAGGAACGACAGAAACCTATGTTCCACCTCCTGCATATAAACCACCACTTCCATTCCCTCAGTCCAGAGCCAGAGCACATCTAGACAAGCACTTTGGTAAGTTCCTTGACTTGATGAATAAGCTACATATTAACATTCCCTTCCTTGATGCCATTCTAGGTATGCCCGCCTATGGGAAGTTCTTAAAAGAGATCTTATCAAGGAAGAGGAAACTGGAGGATGTTGGTGAAGTTAGGATGACATCTAAATCTTCGGAGCTTATCAAGATCATGAAGGAAAAGATGCCACCTAAGTTGAGAGATCCAGGCTCATTTTGTATTCCCATTCAAGTTGGGGATGTCACTTGTGAAGCCCTTTGCGATCTAGGAGCCAGCGTGAGCATCATCCCGCTGGAGTTATGCACTAAGATCGGTCTTGGAGAGCCCAAGCCGGTCAAGATTCGACTTTACATGGCGGATCGCTCCATTACCCATCCCGTGGGCATTTTGGAGGACGTTCCGGTCAAGTTAGGTAACTTCTATCTACCTATAGATTTTGTCGTACTTGACATTCCCGCAGATTATCCTGTTCCTATCATTCTCGGGAGGCCATTTTTAGCAACTTCGGGTTGCAACGTGGATTGTAAGAACGCCAAGCTGAAATTCAACGTTGGTGGCGATGAGGTGGAATTCGCACTACTTGCAGCCATGAAGGGGGAGCAACTAACTGATGATATATTCAACATCTACGATGAAGAAGAATCAAGAGAATTGGTGAGCTCTATCCTTATTAATGATCCACTCGAAAGAGTTATTTGCTTCAGTTTAATGGAGGAAGGTATAGATGCTTCTTGTGATGCAGATATACGGAGCCTGAAGGCACTGGAAGAACATCCAGGAGCTATAACTGAGAAGCTGATCCAGGAAACGAAGATTTCCAGCCTCGGATCCAGTAGCAGTACCTCGACCGAGGGACTTTCTAGACTGAGCGAGGCGTCTGAAGAACACCTCGGTCAACGCCTTTGCGCCTCGACTGAGGTCGACAGCGAGACGATGTCAACTGAGATTGCTGAGAATAACAATTTTTCTACTCCCTTCTCTGACATTCACCCACAGTTGGCGGATCATTCCCTCCACCAACTTTCTGATAATAAAGGTCCTTGGTATGCTGATATCGTTAATTATCTTGTTTGCCAGGAAATACCGCCCGGATTGACGTACTCTCAAAAGAAGAGATTCTTCAAGGAAGTACGACATTACTACTGGGATGAGCCGCTGCTATTCAAGCGCGGACCGGATGGGATGCTTCGAAGGTGCATTCCGGAAGATGAAGTTAATAGCGTCATAAAGCATTGTCATTCACTTCCTTGTGGGGGACATGCTAGCACCGATAAAACATGCGCTAAGGTATTGCGTTCCGGTTTCTTTTGGCCTACATTATTTAAGGATGTGCAATCTTTTGTTGCCTCTTGTGATGCATGCCAAAGAACAGGGAACTTATCAAGGAGGAACGAGATGCCACTTAATAACATCCAAGAAGTGGAAATCTTTGATGTATGGGGGATTGACTTCATGGGACCTTTCCCATCCTCCGGAGGAAACCTCTACATTCTCCTTGCCGTTGATTACGTTTCTAGATGGGTTGAAGCCATTGCTTCTCCCACTAACGACGCCAAGGTGGTTGTGAAGTTCTTGAATAGAACTATCTTTCCACGATTTGGAACTCCACGCATCATCATCAGCGATGGAGGAACGCATTTCATCAACCGGAAGTTTAAAGCACTTCTATCGAAGTATGGGGTAACCCACAAGGTATCAACCGCTTATCACCCTCAAACTAGTGGACAGGTCGAGATCTCGAATAGAGAAATCAAGGCAATTTTGGAGAAGACCGTCTCTAGAACGAGGAAGGATTGGTCCATGAAATTGGACGATGCTCTTTGGGCGTACAGGACCGCTTTCAAGACTCCCATAGGCACCACCCCTTATAATTTGGTATATGGGAAGTCTTGCCATTTGCCCGTTGAGTTGGAGCACAAGGCGTATTGGGCTATCAAATGGTTGAACTTTGACATTAAAGATGCTGGTGAGAAGCGACTATTGGAACTTAACGAGCTGGAAGAGCTGCGTTTGAACGCCTATGAGAATGCCAAAATCTACAAGGAAAGAACGAAGAAATGGCATGACAAGCGTATCGTTCCAAAGGAGCTTAACGAGGGAGATTTAGTTCTACTCTTCAACTCCCGCCTCCGTCTTTTTCCAGGTAAGTTGAAATCTAGATGGACCGGACCTTATGTTGTGAAACATGTTTTCCCTCATGGTGTAGTTGAGATATGGGGCGAAACTAGCGGAAGCTTCAAGGTTAACGGTCATAGGCTTAAGAAGTACCAACCGGAAACACCGGTTGAGGAGGTTGCACCGATATACCTCCTTTGAGACGCATCATGGTCCAGCTAGCGACCTTAAATCAAGCGCTTCTTGGGAGGCAACCCAAGGTATTGCTCTCTTTTCCCGTTTTCTAATCTAGATTAGATAGTCTTTGTTTTTGCTTCGCTTTGCTTTGTTTTTGGCATTCTGGACAGACAACAGGAAGGAGCACATCTGGAAGGACAGAAGTTCGAGATTCTGAGAAGACAGAAGCACCTCGGTCACTGTCAGAATACCTCGACCGAGTTGATTCTTGAAGCAACCGAGGCGACTAGGGTTTCTGCAGAACCGCCTCGGTCCATACCACCTCGGGCCAGTCGAGACCATCTCGACCGAGGTGACAGCAGATCCAGGAATGGTATAAATAGGGAAAAATTTTACTTTTCACTTTTTATTTACCCTCCTCGACCGCGGCGACAGATCCACCTCGCCTCCTTCGTTTCTCGCTCGTTTTCGAAGATTTCTGCTTCCAAACCGCGATTAAAGAGTAGAGGATCCGATTGCAACTACAGATCTGCAAGAAATTTGAGCGTTTCGACCGAAACGAGGTAAAAACGTTCGAAAACCCTAACTCACTCGTTTACTGCAATTTGGGCTTTGGTTGCCCTTGATTCTGTTGAGGAAACCTTTAAGTACCCCTTAGGAAGCATCAGTAGTGATTTTTGGGGGAAAAGAACTGAATTTCTGAGAGTTGGAATCGCGACTGTCTTTGCCTCGGTCCAGTCGTTCTGCACCTCGGTCGAGGTGATTCTTGGTATTTGTCAGTCGACCGAGGTAGTCTGACAGTGTGTTTTGAAGATGAGTTCAGATCGCTGTTTAGCTCTTAGAGATAGATCCTCCCCTTCCCCTTCTCCTTCCGCATCCCGTCCCTACCGCCCGGTTATCCACGAGAGATGCCGGGTAGACTATGAGAGGATAGCTGGCCGTCCAGTCATCGCACCACGATTTCTGGATGTGTCAGCTTTTGACTGCCTAGGGTTAGATGCTGACCTTAGGAGGATGATTGCTACAGTGGGGCTAGATCAGTTTACTGAGATCCGAGCCCCAGCCTACTTAGAGCCGACACTCGAGTTTGTTAGCTCCTTCTCCTACCTTCCCACAGAGCGGTCTGTGAAGTACCGGTTGATGAGCCGGAACTTCATAGTTCCTTTAGAGATTTGGAGAGAGATCTTTGGCTTTCCTGCCCCTACTGCTGTAGACTTCCCCTCCCGATCCGTAGCTAGGGAGTTCTGGGGACAGATAGCCCACATTACTACACACGCAGACAGATGGCGCCCTGGAGATTCCAGGGAGAAGGTCATCTTTCACCCAGCCTTCAGACTTGCCCACAGGATCTTCAGTGAGACACTTCTGGCGCGTACTGAGACGCCCCAGAAGATCAGACAGGGTGAGCTCTTCAGCCTCTATTGCATGGTTACCGGAGGCTTCCCAGACTTTGGCTTGCTCCTAGCAGAGGATCTGCATAGGATCAAGGCCAAGGCGAAGGGAGATATTTGCTGTGGAGGTCTAGTCACCCACATCGCTACTTACCACGGGATGGACCTCAGCGTTTGCACGTTGGCGGCGGCTCCGAAGCCGCTAGGATTGCAGGAGATGATCACACGGAGGATTCTAGTTCCCCGTGGTTTGACCACTCCATACGTCGCCATGCCTTGGGAGCGGACTGCACCTCAGGGCATCCGCTGGTCTGCGCAGTTCACAGTCTTTGATCCTCATTTCTGGCAGACTGCTTGGGATACACTGATAGAGGATCACAGAGAGGCAGCAGCTGCCCCTGCTGCAGCTGCGGAGGAGGCTGAGGAGGAGGATGACGACGATGATGAGACAGTGGATGAGAGAGGAGGCGGCGTCCCGATGGACACAGGTACAGATACAGCTGGGACGAGCGCGCCACCCATTATTGATTTGGATGAGGATGAGGAGGATACTGAGCCTGCACCTGCTGCACCTCCTGCTAGATCTGCTAGGCGTCGGACACGCCGTCATAGAGATGCAGAGGCTCATCGTCAGATCGACGACTTGACATATCAGATGATAGACTCATATGCTGCCCTTACAGTGGACATCCATGAGAGATTTGCCGCCCAGCACCGACACCTTGACAGCTGGACTCAGCAGATGTTGGAGGGGCAGCACTATCAGCGTAGGATGATGGAGCTACAGTTCCAGCAGACTATGGGCTATCCGTTTGATCCGACCCAGCATCCTTATGTACCACCACCACCACCGCCGGATCAGGACTACTGAGGAGCTGCAGAGTTTTATTATTATATTTTTATGCAGTTCGGCTCTTATCCGGTGAGTTCTTCTGTTTTAGACTTTTATTATACCCACTGGGACAGTGTGTCTCAAGTATGGGGTATTTGTCTGTATTATTTGACTACGTGACTACTTGATGTATTCGACACTTATGATGTATTTTATTTATCGGATATTTTCATATTTATGCTTCATTTGCCTTTATATGATTATCTGATATTACATGCATACCTACAGATTATTTGATTGAGAAAAACGTCGAAACCGAACCAAAAAGAATAAAAAAAAAAAAAATTGGTTTTAAAAAAAAAATTTTTTGACCTCGACTGGGGAGATTTTGGCGAAACGAGGTGTTTCACCTCGGTTGAACCAAGAACACCTCGACCGAGGTGGGTTAACTGAGAGTTTTCGAAAACAATTTTGTGTTGCTTATCTGGATAGGATCTCAGTGAAGATTTGTTTACCTACTGGTTTTAAATTCTTTATGTGTTTGAAAGGTTTTATGATATGTTTAAGTTGCTAAATGCTTTGTTTGGAATTATTGGCATGTTTAATACCTTGTTTTTATCCAAATTATGTTGAATTTGAAGGTTGACACCGCAGGTTAAGTTCTCTCACTTTCTTCTTGGAAAGACCAAGGCAATTCATTCTCTTCTTCTTCTTCTTCTTGATCATGCTTAGCCCCTCATATACATTTTGCCTCCCTTTACCTATCCGGGAATTTGGAAGCAAGCGAAGTGGTGAAAGCAAGTTAAAGTTGAAAAGTGAGCTGAAAGTGAAAGTGTTAGAAAGCAATAATAGGTTTGGGGAAGTCAATCATGAAGATGAGTAACTCGGCACCATTCACATAGCCGGGTGTTTGTGTCTTGCCAAAGTCGGATTGAGCGATATTCCTAACGGGTCATGGTATGTGCATCAAGGGTTTGATGCATCTCGAGAAATTGATGATTGCGGATTTCCTAGGCTTCGGTTATTGTGCACCTCTGTCCATGCATCCCAAAAAGTAAAGTAAAAGAAAAAGTGTGAGATAAGCAAAGCTTATTGGTGGAAGATGTTGCAAGTCAAAGTGAAAGTGAAGTTCATCCTTTTCCCGGATTCTAGCACCACATTACCTTACATACATCCCTACCCTACACGTTTCTTGACCTTTTCTTTTGGGAAGCCCTTGAGACCTTGAGCTTGTTGATTGACTTAGCGGTTTAAATTGGATTATACATGATTAATTTTGATAATTATGATTTATTATGCATTCTATGATTTTATGCAAAGATGAACAACTTTTCTATATTTATAAAATGTTTGAGCATATTGAGTTTTTAGATTCCAGGAAGTACTCTCTTAGAGTGATCTACGATAGTTGCACACCATAAAATGTTTTTGAAAGGCTTTTTCATTGATTTTATTGACTTATAATCCATTCTATCTTGTCTTCTATATGCAGAACTTGCTTGGGGACAAGCAAGGGCTAAGTATGGGGTATTTTGATAGCATGAATTATAGTCTATATTTTGGGGTTTGTTTGGACGTTTTATCTGTCATAATCTGCATGTTTGTATGTACATTATGTGATTTTACTACCATTTCATCTACCTTTGCGAGAATCGAGGTCTACACCTAGTTTCGTTGTAATTGCAGGTAATATGGTACGTTTTGCATCAAAAAGGAGCAAAAGGAGTCATGAGTCATTGGAGCTACATTGAGGAGCAAAAGGAACCATCCAGGAAGCATAGCTATGGATTAAAGATTCACTTTGGACCAGTTTTAAGAGATTTCACATTCAGTTATGAGTCACCTCGGTTGACCAGAGGTTCACTTCGACCGAGGCGATCCAGAGACGCCGACTCGACCGAGGCGAATACCTAGGACGCGACGAGAATATTTTATTCTTGGCTGAGATCTTTTAAAATTGGAAAGTGATCTCATATTTTTGGGTTTGGCTTCTGGAAGGAAGGAGATATGCAGAATATATATTTTACCTATATTTATGGGATAATATCTTCTTAAGATTTATTATCTTTGGAGGTTTATTTTTCCTATAAAAAGGGTTGGTTTTCCACAATTTGATCATCACGCTATACCGTCGATCAGGGTTTATAGCACGCAGCAGCAGTAGCATACTCCAAGTTGGGAGTTCTTGAAGAACCTTTTTGAAGGTTGAAGGAAGGTTGAAGATCATAGCTTTTCTAGCTTTTTGAAGGATTTTTGTAAGATTGTCTTCAATTCCTTTCCTTGTTGTCTTGTCTTGTTGGATTATTATCCAAGGAACGCTTTTGTGTGATATTTGATTCAGTTATTGAAGTCTTTTCATTAAATTCTTCTTTGTTCAAATATTCACCTTCTTCCCTTATATTTAATACTTTCACAATGATGATGAGTGGCTAATTTCCTTGTGTGATTCTAGGGTGATTGGCTGAAGGTTGTGGGAAGAACAATGATAGAATAATCTTAGATTCCAGTAGGATCCTGAAAGTTCGAGTCTTTAACCTTAACCCTAAGCATCTCGTTCGGTCGATGAACATCTCGGCCGGGGTGGAATTCTTCTGACCGAGGTGACTTATCCGACCTTAAACAGAAAGTTAAGTGTTAAAGTTTGCTAAATCCTATTCTTATTACACCTTCCTGGTTCAAAACAAGCTTAGGATGAGACTTACCCGGTAATTCCTTAGTTTGTGTATTAACGATCATAAGTGTAGGTAATAAAGGTTTGCCCTTTATTGGGGTTTGAGTGTGCTTCCATCCCATCTTTGTGAGTTAGCCTGAGACTTACCCGGTAAAGGTTGATTCTATTCCCTTAGATGGTGTGTTAGTTTGAGGTTATAATTCTTTATCTTGATCCCTTGAGACTTACCCGGTAATAGGAGTTACGGTTTTGGATTAGTGTGTAGTGAGACTTACCCGGTGATCTACTCCACTTTAGAAACACCTTCCCCACGCAAAAATCTCAGCTTTGTCCGCTCATCTATAGATCTTGAGTTGGAACCACAACTTGATGCTTTAATCCCTAGAATTGCATGTTTGCTTTATTTGACATCTTATTCATCTTTGATTGTGTTAATCGCTCTTGTGGTTAGAGTTAACGTAGCATACCGTATTGACTCTATTTCACCGAGTCCCTGTGATCGACCCCTGGAATTTTCTTGCTTTTACTACGATTGACCCGTACACTGCGGGTTCGCATCCTTGTTTTAAGCTTAAGTCTAGGGTTATAAATTTAAAGCTTGCACACACCGTTTGGAGCGAACAGTGGCCCTATGAGTAAAGAGGCTAGGTCTGACTATTGCTACTTCATTACCTTTACTAATGATTTTAGTAGATACGGGTATATCTACTTAATGAAACAGAAATCGAAATCCTTTGAAAAGTTCAAGGAATTCCAAAATGAAGTAGAAAGACAAACATGCAAGAAGATAAAAGTACTTCGATCAAGATCGGGGGGCGAATATCTGAGCCATGAATTCGATCATCATTTGAGGAGTTGTGGAATTGTGACAACTCACTCCTCCAGGCACTCTACAACTAAATGCCATGTCTGAGAGGAGAAACATGACTTTGTTAGACAGTGTCCGTTCAATGATGAGTTTTGCGGATCTTCCATTATCCTTCTGAGGATAAGCTCTCCAAACAGTTGCGTTCATTCTAAACAAGACTCCGTCACGTTCAGTTAACAAGACAACATATGAGATATGGACAAGAAAGGTTCCTCACTTGTCATTTCTGACAAGACACCATATGATTTCTACCATCCCACAAAGAACAAAGTGTTTGTATCTCGGGATACTGTCTTTTTGGAAAAGGAATTCTTTTCCAATAAGCCAAGTGGGAGAAAAGTTCAGATTAATGAGATTTTTTGTGAGCAAGAAACGCAACACGAGGACATGCAATATGTCATTGAGGATCTTGACTATTTTGATGAAGCTCTTATGAGGCAAGTTAATCCAATTTAAGAAGCAAATCCTACAACAGATCAGGCTGAAGAGGAACCACATATTGATGTGGAGAACTCTACAAATGAAAAAACTGCATAATGATGTAGGAAATCATACAGCTGAAATCTCTCTTATTGTTGACCCAAATTGGAAATCAAACAGGGTAAGACAACAACCTAGACATTTGGATGACTATGTGTTGTATGTCGAGATCGAAGTGCTTCTCATGGAGCATGACGAGCCCGCATCCTACAAGTAAGTTGTGACGGATCAAAACTCCGAAAAATGGCTCAAAGCCATGAGATCCGAAATGGAATCCATGTCCGAAAATCAAGTGTGTAATTTGATTGATTTGCCCGATGGGGTAAAACCTATTGGTTGTAAATGAGTCTTTAAAGTAAAGACAGACAAGGATGAAAATGTCTCTATTTATAAAGAAAGGTTGGTTGCTAAGGGATTTAAACAAATTCATGGTATTAAATATGAAGAGACATTTGCCCCGATCATCATGATCCGATCCATTAGGATAGTCTTAGCGATTGCCGCATTTTATGATTATGAAATATGGAAAATGGATGTCAATACCGCATTTCTAAATGGATATTTAGAAGAGGATGTACATATTATGCAACCTGAGGGTTTTGAGGATCCGGAATATCCTAGAAAGGTTTGCAAGCTTAAAAAGCCCATTTATGGACTGAAGCAAGCATTCCGGAGTTGGAATCTTCGATTTGATGAAGTGATCAAACAGTTTGATTTTATCAGATGTGAAGAAGAACCATGCGTTTACAAAAAGTTGAGTAGGAGAAAGGTGACTTTCCTAGTCCTATATGTGGATGACATACTACTCATTGGGAATGACATTCCGATGCTGGAAACAGTAAAGGGATGACTTAAAAAGCATTTCTCAATGAAAGATCTGGGGAGGCCGAGTACATACTAGGCATCAAGATCTGTAGAGATAGATCTAGAAGGCTCATTGGTCTCAGTCAAGGAACTTATATAGATAAGGTCCTACAGAGATTCAAGATGGCAGATTCGAAGAAAGGATATCTGCCTATGCAACATGGGATCTATCTCAGCAAGACCTAGTGTCCTAAGACACCTGGTGAGATTGAGAGGATGAGCAAGGTTCTCGATGCCTTTGCTATAGGATCCATCATGTATGCAATGACCTGTACTCGACCAAATGTTGTATATGCTTTGAGTATGTGTAGCACGTACCAGTCGAACCCCGGTGACATTCACTAGCAAGTTGCGAAGAACACTCTAAAGTGCTTGCGAAGAACTAAGGATGATTTATTGGTATATTGAGGTGATGATGAGTTAGTCATCAAGGGTTATACCGATGCTAGTTTCCAGACTGACAAAGATGGCTTTGAGTCGTAGCCTGGATATGTTTTCATTTTGAATGGAGGAGCAATAAGTTGGAAAAGCCAAAAGCAGGGCACCGTTGTGGACTCAACCACAGAGGCAGAATACATTGCTGCGGGAGAAACGGCTAAGGAAGCGATCTGGATTAGACAATTTATAGCTGAGCTCGGCGTTGTCCCTAGCGTGACAAGGGCAGTTGACGTCTATTGTGAGAACAATGGCGCGATTGCTCAAGCGAAGGAACCTAGCTCAAGTTCCAAATCTAGACACGTTCTGCGGAAATATCACATGACCACGCACTATGTTGATCGGGGTGATGTATGGGTGTGCAAGGTGCACACAGATGATAACAATTCAGATCCACTGATAGGGATGACAATGGATCGGGTGGTGGGTGGATGACTCTGTCCGCCACCCGACCCGCGAGAAAATCTCATCCACCCCACCCGACCAGCCACCCGCCAAACCCATCACCTGCATCCGATCCACCCACATCCAACAGATGAAGCGGGTGGATCGGGTGATATTCGGGTGTTCAATGCATTTCCTTTAAATCGATATTAAACTCGGATTCAAATGCGTAAAATTAATAATAGTAAAAATAAATTCAATCCAAAAAAGTCTTATCCATAAAAAAACATGATAAATATAAAGTCAACACAAATCATCCAAGTGAAAATATTACAAGAAGTGTTATAAGTTTAAGTTCTAGAAAAATAGAGAAATTTAGCAATACGTAACATACAATAAGGTCATAATAGGAAGTGAACAAATGTACAAATTTTTCTAAACATTCAGTAAATCACCATTTTATAAATCAAAAGGGAACTAAAGATCACTAAACAAGTAAACAATCAATAAATTTATAACGGGTGTAAGCGGGTGAAACGGGTCGGATGGGCGGATGGATGATGGATCGGGTGATGGGTGGATGAAAGGTCCATCCGAATCCCACCCGATCCATCACCCGCTTCATCCGTCATCCGCTTTCACCCGCTTCATGTCGGGTTTTCACCCTTTTATTATGGATCGGGTTATCGGGTGTCCGTTGGGTTCGGATGAAATTGCCATCCCTATCCACTGACTAAACCCATGAATAGGCCTAAGCATGATAGTCATACTCGGGCCAAAGGGCTCAAACAAGTTAGAGAATTCTTTTGAACTTCTGTGTTTGGATTGAGAAACGCTTGTTTTTGTCATGGAGTTTATGATTGATTTATATATGAGTTTTCATATTCTTACTTGATTATTACTTGAATATTAAATAAAGTATCCATACAATTTATTAATTATCAAATGTGCTTACTAGAAAAGTTCCGGTGAATGAAACCACATTAAGTGAACTAAAATTATTAAATTGAAAGGATCTGTGGTCTGAATCGTTAACTTGGATACAAATGATTCTAAAGTAGACCATCTTGTAAGCGTATGATGAACGTGGGTTTCATAGTTCATAGGACATGGAGATGTCTAGTCGCTTACATTGATGAGTATGGTGATACTCATCGGACATATCGATCATATGGCTCTCATGACTTATTGAGGAGTTATAGCGATTATCATTATTAGTGAGTTCTTTAACATGAGCTTGATATAACTTTCATTTAGAGGATGAAATATCTTAGATGCTGTCAAACGCTGACGGTAACAGGCAGTTATAAAGGCAGTGATCATGGTGGTCAAAATTTGAGTGGTTGTTATAGTCGTTGAAAGATTGGATTAATCCTCTTATACCGGCATACTTTGATGTGCTGGGAAGGGTAGGTTTCCCCGGCCACATGAAGAGTGAGAACCGTGTAAGTGCATGGTCATGCTCAGATTTGATCTGTACTAACAGTTTGATCTCAGGAGTTCAAAAAACATATTTGATTGTAAAGATGGTTTTCATCACATAGTCAGATAAGGACATAAGCGATAAGTAATTTTAACATTGCACACTTGTATGAAAGTACAAGTGGGAGACTGAAGGAATTGTGTACTTTATCCAAGGTGCAATTATTGATGATGAGATAGGACATTAAATATAGGAATATATATAATCCAATGATATTAGGGGTCATGG
Source organism: Fagopyrum esculentum (assembly GCA_033239045.1). Classification (NCBI taxonomy): domain Eukaryota; kingdom Viridiplantae; phylum Streptophyta; class Magnoliopsida; order Caryophyllales; family Polygonaceae; genus Fagopyrum; species Fagopyrum esculentum. The sequence continues at coordinate 132,298,278 of BSUD01000004.1, forward strand.
TGTTTTGCTAGAAACTAACCATGATCGGTATGTTTATATGATAAGCGTATTGCTAATGTTATCGAGTTCTACGAGGTCACACCATATCGAGCAAGAGAACTGAATTAATTAATGAGAGAATCACCATATAGGAATATATGGTGGAAAATGATATATTTTGTAGGAGTACAATATATATTATCGAGTTTGTAATTAATAATAGATAAAGGGTTATTTATTATTAATTACAAAAATATATATCTTATATTTTAAGGTCGGGCTTTTTAATAGATAAAAATCCCAACCCTATTTGATATATTTGATCGATCGATTGAAAAAGGAGGTTAGCTGTGTATCACGTAAAAATCAACTTGTTCTTCTTTCATTTCGATCTCTCTCAAAAGCTTCATCCTTTGTTCTAGCAATCGAAGGTTAAGGCGATTCTTGTTCAGTCTCGGGTGGACCAACTAGAGGAGTAACACTTGGGACTCTACATATCCTTGAAGGAGTTTTTTAAACACGCGTCAAAAGGTATTCCTTTTCTCCCTTGTCTAATCTATTATGCATGCGATCCTTATTTAGATGTTTAGGAAATTATTTCTTGAAATTCCGCTTTTACCATCTAAAATCCCTACAAAACCAACATAAATGGGCCACCAATTTAAGAAATATCAATAAAATTTATATATTAAAATTAGACTTCAAAAACGAAATAAATGCCTTATATTTTCTAGATGCAGAAGTTCAGTAAAACCTACAGAATAAACCTCTTATGAGGACATGCAAGGTGTCAATGAGGAGCTTGAATATTTTGATGAACCTCTTATGAGGCAAGTTAATCCAGTTCAAGAAGCAATTCCTACAGCAGATCATGCTGAAGAGGAACCACATATTGATGTGGAGAACTCTACAAATGAAAAAACTGCATAATAATGTAGGAAATCATACAGCTGAAATCTCTCCTATTGTTGGCCCAAATTGGAAATCAAACAGGATAAGACAACAACCTAGACATTTGGATGACTATGTGTTGCATGCCGAGATCGAAGTGCTTCTCATGGAGCATGACGAGCCCGCATTCTACAAGCAAGCTGTGACGAATCAAAACTCCGAAAAATGGCTCAAAGCCATGAGATCCGAAATAGAATCCATGTTTGAAAATCAAGTATGTACTTATTGGTTGCAAATGGGTCTTTAAAGTAAAGACAGACAAGGATGGAAATATCTCTGTTTATAAAGCAAGGTTGGTTGCTAAGGGATTTAAACAAATTCATGGTATTGACTATGAAGAGACATTTGCCTCGGTCATCATGATACGGTCCATTAGGATAGTCCTAGCGATTTCCGCATTTTATGATTATAAGATATGGCAAATGGATGTCAAGACCACATAGCTAAATGAATATTTAGAAGTGGATGTACATATGATGCAACCTGAGGGTTTTGAGGATCCAGAATATCCTAGGAAGGTTTGCAACCTTAAGAAGTCCATTTGTGTATTGAAGCAAGCATTCCGGAGTTGGAATCTTCGATTTGATGAAGTGATCAAATAGTTTGATTTCATCAGATGTGAAGAAGAACCATGCGTTTACAAAAAGTTGAGTGGGAGCAAGGTAGCTTTCCTAGTCTTGTATGTGGATGACATACTACTCATTGGAAATGACATTCCGATGCTGGAAATAGTAAAGGGATGTCTTAAGAAGCATTTCTCAATGAAAGATCTAGGGGAGGCCGAGTACATACTAGGCATCAAGATCTATAGAGATAGATCTAGAAGGCTCATTGGTCTCAGTCAAAGAACTTATATAGATTAGGTCCTACAGAGATTCAAGATGGCAGATTCCAAGAAAGGATATTTGCCTATGTAACATGGGATCCATCTCAGCAAGACCTAGTGTCCTAAGACACCTGGTGAGATTGAGAGAATGATCAAGATTCTCTATGCCTCTGTTATAGGATCCATCATGTATGCAATGACCTGTACTCGACCAGATGCGTAGTAGGTACCAGTCGAACCCCGGTGACATTCACATGCAAGTTGCGAAGAACAAAGGATGATCTATTGATATATGGAGGTAAAAATGATGAGTTAGTTATCAAGGGCTATATCGATGCTAGTTTCCAGACTGACAGAGATGACTTTGAGTCGCAGTCTTGATACGTCTTTATTTTAAATGGAGGAGCAATAAGTTGGAAAAGCCAAAAGCAGGACACGGTTGCGGACTCAACCACAGAGACAAAATACATTGCTGCGGAAGAAGCGGCTAAGGAAGCGATCTGGATTAGACAGTTTATAGTTGAGCTCGGCGTTGTCCCTAGCGTGACAAGGGAAATTGACGTCTATTGTGACAAAAATGGCGCGATTGCTCAAGCGAAGGAACCTATCTCAAGTTCCAAATCTAGACACGTTCTATGGAAGTATCACATGATCATTCACTATGTTGATCGGGGTGATGTAAGGTTGTGCAAGGTGCACACAAATGATAACATTGCAGATCCACTGACTAAACCCATGAATAGGCCTAAGCATGATAGTCATACTCGGGCCAAAGGGCTCAAACACGTTAGAGAATTCTTTTGAACTTCTGTGTTTGGATTGAGAAACGTTTGTTTTGTCATGGAGTTTATGATTGATTTATATATGAGTTTTCATATTCTTACTTGATTATTACTTGAATATTTAATAAAGTATCCATACAATTAATTATCAAATGTGCTTATAGGAAAAGTTCCGGTGAATGAAACCACATTAAGTGAACTGAAATTATTAAATTGAAAGGATCCGTGGTGTGAATCATTAACTTGGATACAAATGATTCTAAAGTAGACCATCTCGTGAGCGTATGATGAATGTGGGTTTCATAGTTCATAGGACATGGAGATGTCCAGTCTCTTACATAGATGAGTATGGTGATAGTCATCGGACAGACCAATCCTATGGCTCTTATGACTTATTGAGGAGTTATAGAAATTATCATTATTAGTGAATTCCTTAACATGAGCTTGATATAACTTTCATTTAAGGGATGACATATCTTAGACGTTGTCAAAAGCTGACCGTAATAGGCATATATAAAGGTAGTGATCAGGGTGGTCAAAATTTGAGTGGAGTTATAGTCGTTCCAAGATTGGATTAATCCTCTTATACCGGCATACTTTGATGTGTTGGGAAGGATTGGTGTCCCCGGCCACTTGAAGAGTGAGAACTGTGTAAATGCATGGTCATGCTCAGATTTGATCTGTACTATCAGTTTGATCTCAGGAGTTCAAGAAACATATCTTATGGTAAAGATGGTTTTCATCACATACTCGGATAAGGACATTAAGCGATAAAAGAATTTTAACATTGCACACTTGTATGAAAGTACAAGTGGAAGACTGAAGGAATTGTGTCCTTTATCGAAGGTGCAATTATTGATGATGAGATAGGACATTAAATATAGGGATATATATATATATATATATATATATATATATATATATATATATATATATATATATATATATATAATTCGATGATATTAGGGGTCATGGTGTTTTGCTAGAAGCTAACCATGATCGGTACGTTTATATGATAAGCATGTTGCTAATGTTATCGGGCCTTACGATGTCAGACCATAACGAGCAAGAGAACTGAATCAATTAATGAGAGAATCATCATATAGGAATATATGGTGGAAAATGATATATTTCGTAGGAGTACAAAATATATTATCGAGTTTGTAGTTAATAATATATAAGGGGGTTATTTATTTATTAATTACTAAAATATATATCTTATATTTAAGGTCAGTCTTTTTAATAGTTAAAAGTTCAACCCTAATTTATATATTCTATCGATCGATTGGAAAAGGAGGTTAGCCGTGTATCACGTAAAAATCAACCTGTTCTTCTTCCCTTTCGATCTCTCTCAAAAGCTTAATCCTTTGTTCTAGCAATCGAAGGTTAAGGCGATTCTTGTTCAGTCTCGGGTGGACCAACTAGAGGAGTAACATTTGAGACTCTTTTTTTTGGTCTACGTAACATTTGAGACTCTACATATCCTTGAAGGAGTTTTTTAAACACACGTCAAAAGGTATTCCTTTTCTCCCTTATCTAATCTATTATGCATGCGATCCTTATTTAAATGTTTAGAAAATTATTTTTTGAAATTCCGCTTTTACACATCTAAAATCCCTACAACACCAACATAAATGGGCCACCAATTTAAGAAATATCAATAAAATTTATATATATTAAAATTAGACTTGAAAAACAAAATAAATGCCTTATATTTTCTAGATGTAGAAGTTCAGCAAAACCTACAAAATAAATCGTATAGCTTCTCCAATACTTATATGCACTCTTTAGACTATTTTTTTCACTATGTATTCTCAGCCATTGCCCAATATTTCTATTATTTATGCTCCTATTCTCCTTTGGACTCGTGTAACACATGAGTTCTACCTCCCCTTACGACCCTTCAATTTTCTCCCCGAAACGTCAAAGAAGAATAAGACACCTTCAAATTCCACTCTTCTTTTGTGTAGTCCATTGATAAGCTCCTTCTCATTCAGTTATTTTATGCCTACAAGCTTTCTAGTTATTTGGTTGCGGGAAAATGAGATGTATGAACACGTTTTATGTTGTCTAGGGACTAGTGGAAGACGAGGTGTATGAACATGTTTTACTTGTCTAGGGCTTAGCGGAAGATGAGGTGTATGAACATGGTTTATGTTTTAGTGAGGACATTCTTGATGTAAATCTTCGAGGTATTGTATCACAACTTTGATTGAAACCACTTCGTATTTAGATCTTAATCAACCAACTTGACCTTATAGCATTGCATTTTATTTCTGAACTAGTTCAGTGCCCGCACCTTGTGCGGGTTTTGTTTAAATAAAAAAATATTATATTTTTAATTTTATACATTATGTATTGGATTAATAAAAATTATGTTATTAAATCATAAATGGCAAATTTGTAAATACAGCGTGACAAATTTGTAAATAAATTGAAAAACGTTAATTGATGAATTTTGAAATTGACACGTGGACAAAATGAGGTTGTTTTATTATAGTATATAAATTTACTGAAAACATCAAAACTAAAAAAAAAATTATTTTTAAAAATTAAATTTAAAAAAAAATTTAAAAAGAAAAAAGAAAAAAAATTGTGAAATAAATTTCGAAATTAAAAATTAAATACAATAATTAACTTAAAAATTTATATTTTGAAAATAAAAAATAAGGTGAAGAAAATGAAATAAAATTTTAAAATGTGCATATCTTATTTTTTTTGAAAAATTATAAAAATCGAGTTTCAAAAATATGAAGAAGATTTCAAAATTTTGTTTATTAAAAATTTGAAGATCTAGTTTGTTAGCAATATCTTATGTTTTTTTATTTTAAAATTTTGTTAGATATATTTAACAAATTTGTTAATAAGCCAAACAAATTCTTACGTGGCAATTTTAAAATGTGATGTGGCATTGCTGATTGTTTATTAGTATTTTTATAATTTATTTTATAAAATAAAAAATGGCAAATCTGTAAATATCTTGTGGCATATCTGTAAATATATTGAAAAAAGTCCTAGGTGGCATACCTTAGTGATCGACATGTGGCCTTAAGGGTTCTGTTTTAGTATGTTATATAGATTTATAGTTGGATATAGATCTAAATTTTATAGGGAAACACATGTTGTTGTAAACATCGAGTTAGTGAGTTTTCGGGGTTTAATTGTTGGTATGTAAGTGTTGATTTGTGCTTGTAAATCCAACTTTATTGGTAAATTGAATGTTTAGTGCATGAATTGTCTTCCTTGTACGTTTCCCCTAGGGCTGAGCAGATTGCGGTTCGGTTCACCAAACCGCAATTAATCGGTTCGGTTTGCGGTCCGCAAGTTTTTGTTTTGCGGGTTGCGGTTCGGTTCGGTTCGACTCGGTTTGCGATTTTGCGGTTTTGAACCGATGCTCAGCCCTAGTTTTGGCTTATCATTGACCATTAGTGCTTGTATTGTATTATAATATTGTCTCTTGTTATTGTCTGTGAGCTTTCTGAACTGAACATTTAGTGCATGAAGTAGGTTTTACATACTTGACGATTGTAGGTCCATAACTATACCCCTTGTCTTTCAGGTCACTAACAAAGAAGTATTGTCTATCCATTTTAAGTTGGTAGACAACTCCTATTTTAACATTTCACATAAGGTAAATCATATAATTAATATGAGGAAAATTGTAACCCCGAACTGAAATGACAAAACTAGACTAAGATTGTTAATCAACCTTGTTTTCATATTTTTTTGACAAACTATGAGATTATCAGATGAAATTTGAACGAGTTTTATTAACTATTTGAGAGGGCTAGCTTGCCTACGGTGACCGATGAAGAGAAGAAGTGATCGCTTCATTTTGTTATTGTTGGAGGCCTAGTTTATATCCATTCTCAATTTGTAATTGATGAGGCATTTTGTATGCTTTCTTTGTCAAAGTTTGTTACAGATGGACCGGTAGAGCGAGGGTCGTGTGCATACGAGCGCACATGCGCATTAGGCTCAAGCCCAACATATAAGCGCGACAAGGTTTCATCCTAAAACCAATTTGCAATAGGAGGAGTAGCCCACCGACATTATATAAAAGGCTCGGAATGTCCCCAACTTTTGATCAGGGAACTTATTACCTCCAACATTCTTTGTGCCTCTTTAGCCAAACTGAATTTTGTTATCAAAATGTAGGCTAACAAGCGAGCTTTGGCAACTGATGAATGGCTTAGGTTGAGGGAAGCGACAATATCCATGTTCTTGGTGGCAACTGTGTAACAATAAATCAATGCAAAATCATGGTATGTGCATCAAGTTTTGTCGTCAAATTCAAAGAAATGTTCTTTCATATTCTAATTTTGTAATGCCTCCAATAAATAACATTATAAATCTTACTTTATTATCAATTGCTTCTTTGTTTAAGAATGCCTCCAACATGAGTCTCAATATTACAGCGACATATATACACTTCTGATGGAAGTTGTTTCTATTCACCTACTCAGTTGGGAGGTAAGAGAAGGTATGAATAGTGTGAAGCAATTGTTCGATTGAAACCATTTTCTTCTCCTTTTATTTATCAGACTGCTAAATTTTTTTTGGTTTAAATGAGCTCTTTTTGTACAAGTACCACATTAAGTAATGAAATTTTCTAATGTTCTTTCGTTGATCTCAATATGTACAAGAAGATATTGTTGTTATATTCAAGAAAGAAGGCAAGGATAAATCTGGACCCTCAGTCAAAAAATGCAAGAAGTTATCAGTGACGGTGTGGAGAGATACCTTCAAGTGGAGCTGCATTTGAAGATTAAGCAGTTGGTTAGTATACTTGATCTTTTGCTTCTAAATGTTAGGTATTTTGTATGTTTTAACCATATATAATGAGGCAACTTATTTATGAATATGTATGTGTTGTTGAATCTTGGAACAATTGAAATAGAGCATTTGATTTTGGAGATCTTTTCGTGTGTGTTTTAGCCGTTGAACATTTGAGAAGGTTAAATTTTATAGGTTGTCGGGAAACAAGCTATTGTAAATATGCGTAATAAGAAAAAAAAAATTGCTTACAACGTTTTTTAACAAAAAAAATCCCTAGAAAGAAGTCCTTATAAATCTATTAGTGATTTTTTTTAATAAAAAAACTCCCTAGAAATGTCTCTCGGGGATTTTTTGAAATAACTCCCGATAAATATTTCTAGGGAGTTTTTTTTATTTTTTTTGAAAAGTCCCTAGAGTTCTATTGTTTCTCAGGACTTGAATAGAAACTCATGAGAAAAAGATCTTGCCAAGGGTATAAGGGGACTTAAAAAAACCCCGTGAGTAATGTAAATAAAATCCCGAAAAAACTTAAAAATTGTACTAGTGATAATTGCATGCACCTTCTATGACGACGACAAAAACCAATACAAACCTTAGCACGATTAAAAAAAACACCTAATTCAATTCATACATGCACTACCTCAAACATTAAACACGCAATGTGAAAAATACATGCAAACGTGCACAATATTCTTGAGTAGAAAAAATAGCTTCGAGGTTTGAATTCATCATTGGTGGAATGTACGAGTAATAATCTCCGATGACAGTGTTTCAAGGATATCTCAGACTTAAATAAATAATCATGCACGTTAGAATAATATTTTATTTCCATAGTTACATAGACGAGTATACTTCTATTACCATATGCACGAGGGTGTATTAAATGCCAATCGGAAACTGCCTAAATCGAACGATAATCTCAATCATCCGTGCATTGATCTAACGATCTATAGATGTTCTTATAGTCTTATTTATATGTACATATATATATATAATCAAGGATATATATTATCATCAACATCATAGATATATTTTTGGTGTTGATGATAATTTATATCACTGATTATATATCATGTAAAGTCGGGTTCTCTAGCCCCTAGAATAAATGATTTAGCAAGACTTAACTTACATAAATTCTCCTTTATTAATCGATAAAAAAAGCAACGGTGATTGAGCCGACCTGAGGGGAAAATTGAGTTGACTTGTAGGGTAGTTTAATACCAATCAAAGGGTTGGAATTCTGAATAAAAACTAGATGATTAATTAATGTTTGAATGTCTTTATTTATAGGATTGCGGTTAATCCTACTAACCATACTTTTTAAGGTAAAATATATATTATGATTCTTATCATATCATCCAACGAACATTATCTCTAAGGGAAGATATCATAGAGGGATAGAAAAACTGATTTTCCAAAGCTGACATGGACACTTTGGCAGTCGACTTGATCAACGTTGTGCATCGGCCAAACTTAGTGCAAAACGAAGGGTTTGGAAGATGTGGTCGTGTGCTAGTAAAAAAGGGTCGATTGACTCTACTGATAAAATCAATTGACTTGATCGATGGTAAAACATCGAACACTTCTTTAGTTCTTCAACTCTAGGTTCTCAATCAACGCAGCCTCAACCTTGAATTCATTGATTACAGGGAGATCCTTAACTTGTAGTAGACATTCCTCCGAGGATAGTTGCAATTTAGCTCTAGAAGGTATAGAATGCCTGGAATATCATGAAAGTACGAATAGATCTCCAAAACAACGAATTAAAGGAAATCTACTTTATACAAATCTTACCTGTAAGCACAAGAGATGGATAAAAATGAAGGTGAAAAACACGCTAAAATGGATGTTATCAAAATACCCCGATCCATATTTAAACCTTAATTACTTTTCTTCAAGTAAGATCCTTTAAACACCTCCATGTGAAGGGCAATGTACCGTTTAAAGACAAAAATAAGTTATTTCTGACATGAACATATGCTTACAAAATTTATTCATCAAATTAGTTTATGCAGAGGCCAATATACTCATCACTTTCCAACCTTAATGTTGCTTCTCATTGGATTACCTCAGACAAATAAACGCGTATTTGAATGAAGTTTATCAAAATGAGGATTCTATGATTTTATCGTTGAGGTCCCTTGAAATTTAGACTTTAATCACTGGTATGAAGTTCAGACGTTAATCACTGATGATGAATCCTAGGGGTGTGTACAAATACCGCAAGTTCCGGTCTCGTTTCGATTCATTCAAGATCCCAACAGGATTTCATGTCAATATAGTAATTTCGTTCCGAAATCGTCCCACCAAAAAATAGTCAGGGCGAGATATGGGTCTTAACTTCTTCATCCATTAGGTCAGTCCCGTCCTCTATATATTAAATTTTTCAAAATTTAAATATAAATAAGTGGAATCCCTATAAGTCCAAATCATTAGTTAATATTTAAATAAATTAAATTATGCAGGTCTAAATTGACGAATAAACTAGGTCATTTGTTTACGGTTTGTTGGTTATTGGTGTATTGTCAATTGTCATACTCTTCATTATCTCTCACTTGCTCCAAATAAGCATGACTGGTCAACTTGCCCCAAAGTCACAAACTTCGATTCTTCATTTCTTCAAATCTCTACTCTTATAGCACGACTGTCAACTTCTCGTCTCTTTTTCACTTTTTCACTTGAAGAAAACTAGAGCACCACTTTTTAAGCAAAAAAAAGTTTGTTGATATCCGAGTACAAAAGCTAAAGGAAATGTGACATCCATTGCCAACAGAGTGATCGATGTGTAATTCTATTTTGAGTTTTTACTTTGGATGTTTCAACAAAAGTTAATTATGGTATGAGGAGATTTTGCAACATATTGTAAGGACTATTGAAAAATTTAATGTCTTCCGTTTTTAAGTACCATATGCAAAAAAAAATTGTGTGTAAATCGCAAATGGTAAACACTACACACATTATAAATGAAGCGGAAATGAGCTTGTCCCGTCCCGATCCCAACCCGGATAGGGTCCGATGGTATTCAATCTTTAAAAAAAATGTTGGTTACAATCTCATCCCATTTATAATATTAGGCCCGGCCCAAGGATGGGTGCGGCATGTTCTACTGAACAGGCCCCAAAACTTCATGGGCCTCCATTAACGTTTATAATTTAGTAAAAGGAAATATGTAGTGTTTGTAATTATGGCCCAACTGGTGAATAGGTAGTATATGATCCAAATGATCTCGGGTTTGATCCCCATGTGGTCTCTAAAATTTTTTTTACATTTTATTTTTAACTAAAATCAGTTTAGTATTTATAAAAAGAATTTTTTTTATTTACTTGTAATATTAGTGTTTAATTATCTATATTATTAAATTTTATTAAATCATCTTTAACATATAAATATAGTTTATGAATACTATTATTTGAAATAAACCGTATAATATCGTTTTAATTTTTGTAAAGGCCTCTAATTTTTTTGGCACGGGGCCTCCAAAATCATTGAGACGGTCTGTCTGTATATCAAAATGATAGTTTTGATGATCTCTCGTAACTACAAATCCAACCTGGTAATCCCTAATTAGCTTGATGTAAATTTTGCATGTGTCGTGTTGGAAATGTAGTACCTTGAAGTTCAGACTTTAATCTTCTTGTCAAATTCATGTTGTGTGTTTCTATTGCATAATTTTACTTCAAATTATATGCAGGGGATGTTTGCATTTGCTTCTGTTATTGCAACTTTAGAATTACAAACTATAATCTGGTGTAAGGCCTTGAAACTTGGGGGTTCCCTTCTCTTGAAATCAACCTTGCTTCAGCAATCTTGCTATCGGTGCTATATATTTTAATATTGTTAACATAGTTTTCAATTAGACCTGTTCATATTCGGGTCCGGGCCAAACTTTATAAAATATTGAGCCCGTTTAACCAGGCCCGAGCTGGGCTAGACCCGGCTACCGGGCTGGGATGGGTGCAGTACCTAAGGCCTTGCCCGGATCCGACCCGGAGGGCTTGACGAGCCAGGCTTTTCGACCCGGCCGGGCTTGTTCTAATGTTCATACCTGCCCGGAAAACGGGCGGTGGACCGGGCCGGACATTTTGTCCGGATTTGAACAGGTCTATCTTAATATAATATAGTAATTTATCCTTGTTTTCGGAAAATTGAATCTGGGTTGACTAATAGAGAGACAGAAGTTTGACATTCCTCGCCTTCTAGCCTCTAAACTACAAAACTGACAGTAAGAGTTAAAATGAGCAGCACATTTAACGAATAATAATCATTCATCACCATACGAAATGTAATGCACCCACATTGGACTCAAGAACACCTCTGTTGGAGTGCAACTTGAAAGAGGGTAACCGCACTGCGGACTGATCATTTCGAGAAGCAATCAGTATTGGTCTTCTTGTTCCACAAGCACCATCTGCATTAGCGAGTACTCCCTCTCGAACAACAAGAATTCCTGTCATTTAAAAGAATGAAAATTCAAGCTTCTACTGATAGACAATGGAAAATCTTATACAAGAAACATAAACACTCGTCTTTACTTGCCAAATAACGGGGTTAGATAACAGTGTTCAGTCATGAGACCTTCAAAGGAAACACAAAGGAGAAATTACACAAGTATACGCACCTGCAATTGTTGCTCACTGAAAAGTGGGAGCAACCCGGACTCAGGGCAGGCAACTAGTTCCATCAGCTCACTGTGACTTTCTGGTGGTGCACCCATCTCTGCCAGCGAAACCGAAACCTGCAAGTTTGATCAGACTTTGAGAACTTTCACGGTATGCTCAGACACCGAAGATTTCCCCCACTCTTTCCGTAAGAATATTGTGATCCGTCTTTTAAAACGATTTCCCTTCAACAAACAATAAAGTGCAGGAGGCTGAACATGACTCTCAAACCGAGTAAAAGCAGTTTGAGAATGAATTTCATAACGGTTCAACTCAAGCACAAGTTATGCAAATCTACGCCCAGGTTATCCATGATCTCCTTTTAAGAACATACCTGCATGCAGCGAAGCACCAGTTCGGGGAGACAGCACCTACGACAAAGACCCCGAACAATATAAGTAGCAGGGTCTTCCAAAGTACCATCAGCACTGGAATACGAAGCATCTAGGCATGATATGTCCATTGTAACGCCAGGTTGAAACCGAGTAAGTTCGCCTGTATCATTCCATTTAATCATATGACTTATTGAGCTTAAACCATATCCACAAAAGTAAGAAACACAACAGATAGCTTTCTAGAAACAAGATAACCTCTTTTCTATAATTTTCACATCTCAAAATAGCACTTACACCAACTAATTCTCCTTACCTTTGAAACCAGCAGCCATCATGGCAGCAAGAATGCCACCATTGTTGGACTCATGAGGCCCAAGTCCGTCACCCTTTACTGCCAAACAGCGAAGAACAACCTCAATGCAATAAGAGTCCCTAGGGGAAACGATCACATTCACCTGAGCACAAAAACATCGCGGATGACAAAAGACATGAGGAACAGCATTTACAGCAATAGTAACATTAACATTTGTATAGACTAGGGGCGAGACTGAAATGAGAAAAAGGTTTTTTACATGGCAAGCTACACCAAACGTTTTCATTTGATATTGTTATACAATTGACAGACTCGAGAAGTGCCGTTCTGAAAACGCAACCAATAGCTGTTTCATAAGCCACAAACTAAATGCACCCTTTACATATAGCCCTGACCAGCTCATAAAGATTGTGCACGAGGAGAACATGTTATGCTATCCTATAGACTTCGCACTGAACGAGGTAGACTACTGATATCAAAAAGAAACCCTTGAAGGTTTGTATGAAGAAAAGGTGGAAGCACAAGCAACCTGGGCATCATAGAGATGATCTTTTCAGAAGGGCATTAGAGCTAGAATGACTGGTTTTCAGAAAAACAGTCAGAATGTGCATAAATTAGTAAGAATGCCCTTTTGCATCTCATTAAGTTACTCCCCTAGTTATTGTAAAGGCAAAGTCAGAGATGCCTTATGCTATTGGAGGAAATGAGGAATCTTCTCCTTCGGATCTGCGGATGAGGCTAGCCTCCCAGGAACTATTCCCTTGGGTAAATTTTCCTAGTGCTGTATTTATGGATGAGACTAGCCTCCCAGGAACTGTTCCCTTGGGTAAATTTTTCTAGTGTTGTGTAGACTCGATCCCTTTGTTCAAACACAACTCTTCAAGGAATAGTTAACAGCAGTTCAAATTACCTATAACTATACTATCGAAATCCAAGAAACAAACAAACAACTGAATCAGGTTTCAGTAAGATATGACATATACAGAATAGCTAAGCTGGATATCTAAAAAACCCAACTCCTTATACTATAAATTTTGGAAGATGTAATCTTGCACCTGAATTACAAACTGAGACTCTCCACTTCAAATTTTCACAGAAAATGCCTTACCAACTATCTTTGCTTACTCAGTCGCTTCATTCACTATAGAGTTCACAAAGTAGCTGATCATACGTACCGTCAGCTGCCGGTTCAGCATGTCATCCTCCGATACTGATGAGTAAAGTGCACTCATCATCGTGGCACATATTGTGGCATCAGGAGTCATGCATTCACCAGAAGGCAGACATAGCATGGCTGTTGCACGCAACTCAAGATATAGAGATTCTGTTGCATCATCATTTACATTATCTTCAACGTGTACCAGCCAAGGATTTCCACTTCCTAATAATTTTAAGGAAAAATATATATATAAGGATAAGTTGGTATGACTTGATTAATACAAAAGCTTCTCAACCGCATTTTGATAAGCATACAGCATCAATGTAGAAGATCAGTAATCAGTCAAAGTGATCTATATCTTCTTTAGTTTTCCTGTATCCTTGTATTTATACAATTAGCTACTCACTTTGCAGAAGTGATAAAGAAGCATCTAGCATTTCTTTTGCAGAAGTAGAGAATCTTTGTTTCTCCTCGAGGGACAAGTCAAGTGGAGAAACCTCTGCATTCTGTAAGTCAAGCTTCAGCCAATTGCGATATGTTGCATCACAAGAGTAATACTCCCTCTGGCACACAAGAAAAATTGCACAAACATGGCAGCACCATTAGTAAACACACCACTATTGATAAAAATAACACAATAACATCACTAAGAAATCATAAAAAGAATACCCAATCTTCGAACTCCCTCAAATAGTCAGAAACATCATGATCCTCAAGATCTTCTGGTGGTTGCTTCAAGGGCTCGGCAAGGAAGCTTAGTAATTTGTGGGCACCTATGGGCATTGCTGGAACCCTCCACATAGATATCAGTGCAAACTCCCTGAATAGTATGTTGCTGTGGATCGTAAAAAAGCATATATTTAGTTTGTTTTCTCGAGGAACATAATGCTTGATTGAGAACATTGGTAGTTTACATCCAACAAGTTAGGATTTTACTGAAACAAATAAGTTGCACGGAAGTTTCTCTTTTATTGCATCTGCAGTAAAAGATAGAAAAAATGATGATTACCTATGAATAAGTGCTAGGACAAGAAGTTTGCCACTAATACTTTGAGCATCAGCAGCTGTAGAGGGAGGGGTAAAGCAAAGCCACTGTATGACCATAGCTTTCTCAAGGGACTGTAACCTATGTTGCTCTGCAACGTCAGATGACCTGTCATACTTGCTAAATTTGATTTCTCGAGATCTTAACAAGACCCTGAGATTAGAATGAAACCATTAACAGTTCATACCTACCTTATTTGTGTACTCAAAACAAACAAATTACCAGAATAAAAAAAGATGCAAATACCTTTCCATAATTTCCGCAAAGCTTCCCCTGGGATCGTCATCGTCAGGAGAAAAGGGCAAGTACTCCATTGCAGAGAGAAATAATTTGTATTTGACATGAAGACTGCTAACAAGGAAAAGGGATAATTTGTCAACAGTATTTTATTTTGAAATAGGGGGTGAGTGTGAAGTGTTGCATGATTGATGGGTGGAGAAGGATGAGGGATATCTAAAATTACAATGTCAGAACTAACAAAAACCATCAGATGTGGCATTCATTCATCAAAGATATGCATGTCTGTTGCATGTGATACCAAGAACAAATGGAAAACGGAGAGATGCTTTTAGAATGAAGATACACGCTGGAAATATAGAACTTTTTTTTTGTAGATTATAATTAAAATACAAAAAGAACATAAGATGCAAACCTTGCATTCAACCGTAACTCCATCATGTGCACATAGATATCAATACAGCGATGACGTACAAGCTTTGAAGCATAGAGGCCAACCAACTCCTCTCGCTGTTTAGAAAACAGAAACATTGTATACCTACAATTCATTTTGTTAGCTGATGAGAAAAACACAACCAGAGAACCAAATGCTGAAACTGAGGGCCAACCACAAACAAATGAAATTAAACTTACAACTTAAAACATAACTATTGTTTCTGAGTTCACAACTTTTTTTTTTACAGGCTTGTAGCCTAAGCCTTATATGTATAACTCGTCCAAAAATTCCTCTTATAATCTTTTAATAAACAAATAAAAATGTATCCAAGTAAAACTTGAACAACAGTGTTTTAGGATATGAAAAGAAATGCGTCTTGTTAGAAGCTAGTTCCATGTGGAACATGAATAATGATTCAAAACACTTGTCCAAACCAAGAAAGTATTCACATAGAACTCACATTTGAATAATAAGATCACCAACATTCACCATCTTCTCCTTGAATTCATCCTTTACGTGGTCTCCTAACATATATCTCAGAACCAGAACCAAATGAGCCCCAAAACAGATCATTTGAGGATCCCCATGAGGCCTGACAAAAGTAGACATGGAGATCAGCATACTCGGAAAGTTTGCAATTTTCAATTTAGAAAGAGCATGCTAATAAATATAAGACAGGACACAAAACCCCCTTCATTCATCATACTCATAGTCTCAAATCTCTTTTTGATCTTCATATTTGAAAAAAAGAACATCATCTTAGACCTAGTCTCATCTAGTAAAATAAATTAGACAAAATTACCTATCTAAACAAGTAGTGAAGTTTAGACCTCCTTTGAATCTGGCACGGAAATTTAAACATATAAATGTACAAATTTGGCCTGTCAAAAGTATCTCAAGGTCCAACGGGTACTCAGACAATGCAGTTTATAGACTTCTGTCCTTGCTTTGGATCAGAAACATTTCATCTGCAGTCTGAAGAGTACTGTGATCTCACATACATACCAAAAGTCTGGAACCAGTGCAAGTATTATAAAATCCCACCAAGTCAAACTGTGAATGGCTTCTATTGTAGGTAAAATAATATGGGTGTGTTTGGATGCAAAACACATGCTTTATAATGCAAGGGTTTAGATTCATATTACATTTAAGTATAAGTGGTGTTTGGATACACCTACAAATAATGCAGTATGCAGAAATATCAATTGTAAACAGTACACAATTTAGCTACATTTTACCCCAATACTACATAATGTAATTTTAAAACCCAATACTACATTATTGCATTATAATGCATGACATCCAAAACACCCTTAACCTTTCCTATAAAAAACAAGGTATTATGTTCTATTTAAGAATTGTCAGTCAGATATGGATCACAGGCACACTGGCAATCTACCTTCAAAGATGCTTATAAATGGTTGATTGAAAGGCATACATCAACAAAAAAGTGCAGGTAGTCCATATACAATAACTTGTATGCAAACAAATTGAAACACAGAACTGTACGTGCAGAGCAATTTGGATTCACTTGGAGTTAGTGGCCCTAGAAAAAAAGCAATTACACTAACCTGAAAACAGATGGATCATCATCTAACGGTGATATCCATGACCATATAAGATCCAGTAAATGGGGTATATCTCCTAGCATAAGATGCATCTGTTCAACAAACATTCACTAAATTAGATCGATCACAAAAGCAAGACTATATATGGCTCTTCACAGAAATATCAAAGTAGAATATATATATATATATATATATATATATATATATATATATATATATATATATATGTATAGGTTCCAGTGAGGAAGCTCTTTACAAATAGGAATGGGAGAAATTTTGGTCATTTTTTATACTATTTGTTCATTTTATTTTGGTATCCCTGTTCAATTATTTCAGATTATGAATAAATACATATTATATTTCGAATATAATTGAACAATTGATCATATAGTTGAATAATTTTTAATTGAATAAATACATGTTATATTTGAACAATTGTTAGTTGAACAATTGGTCATATAGTTGAACAATTTTTAATTGAATAAATACATGTTATATTTGAACAATTGTTACTTGATACAATGGTTGTGGACCCTTCCTACTTTTGACCTTCAGAGCTCTTTCCACTTGAACTCAACCATATAATATATATACACATGAACAAGTAACAAAAAATTCCGGAATTTTCATCTGAGTGTATATTAAACATAATAAAATAATTGAATGAAAGCGCAACTACATATAGAATGCAGATACAAAGCACATGGCATCACATCAATTTGTTGTTTCAGACTTCCACTCATGAATATGAGAAACATCTTCATGTATGTATAATAATTATCAATTCAGGGATTGCATATACCAGAAATCCGGTTTCTATGTCATGAAACAATTCCAATATAATTTGTGTCACACAAACATTATATTGTCAAATCAATCATGAAATTATATGCGCAACAACTGATAGATATTCTGTTCTCCAATCCTCAGTTACGTAGTCTCTCAATGAGTATCAAAATTGTTAACATACACATCATTTACATAGCCTTCCAAGGAGTATCAAAATTGTTCACAAACACGTATCCTTGTTCACTGGAGCATACAAATATATACGATATGCCTAGAAATAAATTACAGTGCATCATTTTTGTATGAGATAATTCAGTAGTAGCAAGCGAATGTACAATCAGAAGAAAGTTAAGGTGGTAAACAAAAACATTACAATCTTGCCTGTATCCTCCGGTGTTGTTCCTTGCAACCACGTATAACAGATTCGTGTACTATCTCACTGAACAAAAGAAGATGCACATATTGTTAAGTTGTTATCTGCCTCAGAAGCAGCAAATGGATTAACAAACCAAGCTAAAAATATATTTTTTATTTCGTTACTCGGAGTGAAGCTTTTGAAGGAGAGACGAAATATCCCGAGGTTGCTGATTCAGAACTTGCAGAGGCCAATTTTCTGGACCACCTGTTTGCTGCGAGGAAGCATCTCCAATCATTGGACTCCCATCAGAAGCATCTCCATAGTTCTTGACTTGAACAGTTCGTCCAGGCTGCATCTGATTCAGCTCCATATCAACCTGGATATCAAGCCAAGATTTGCACATTGCCCAGCAAGCTGACTGCAAATGTAAAGGCAAACACTATGTGAATTAAGCATTTAGAAGTTGAAAAGCAAAATAAAAGACTATCAAGACATAATTGCAATTTAATCTTGGATGCATGATACATCATACATATGGGACCCAAATCCCATGTTTCCATCTATTTTTCCTCTCGAGGAAATGTGAATAGTCAAATGCACTGGAATTACATAAACAGATAAAGATTGCCTATCCAAACATGAATTCATAAACCTACAAAAAAGAGGGAACAAGCAGGAAATAACCTCCCAATCTCTACATATCGGCAACATGCGCTTCAAGTTGCTGCTTTGAATGGCATATACTGCTGTCTCATATTTGCTTCCCTCCAGCTCTGCAATCCTCTTTAACATATTGGAAGAGAAAACTGAATGAGGGGCAATCTTACTTTACATTCAAAATCTACTTTACATTTAAGATTAGCGGCTAGCACAGAAGTAACATAACCCAACCAAAACCAATCCCAACAGATAGATCAAGATAACCCACATTACCAAAAAATAGAAATGTCACAGCAACAAACTTGAAATTATTTACCTCCGATGCACAATAGGAAGCCCATTTCCAAAGGCGCCATTGCCTACCAAGGCCGCTTTCAAGTTCAATGGCTTGCAGGATTCTGTTCTTTCCATTTTTCCTCAGGGCATCAACGGATGGAACATGATCCAACCCTCCAAAAGGAGTCAAAGTTGCAGCCCGCCATGCCTGCACAGCATCACTTTAGATACCAACAATATACAGTCCTAAACACATTTCGAAATCTGGAAGAAAAAGGAAGGGGAAGTATACCTGTCCAGCTGACCTACAGAGATCACAGGCTTCTTCAAGTCTTCCAGCACGTAAGAGAGTCCAAATGTCTTCCAATAGAGTTTCATCTAATTTCTGCAGCGATAAATAAATGATTAGCTGTTGTTATTAAAAGATGAAAAATGTAAGATACGCCCACAGAGCACAGACAAAACTGACACATACTGATACTCAACAAAATGAGATTTTATCATCAACAAAAGAAACACGGGTACTATTATGAAAAATATGTGCAGAATACCTAAGATGCATTATTTTAATATAAGCCTATCAATTATCATTGCTCATCAAAATCTAGCAAAACAAGACAGACTGTGAAATAAGAGTTCATCCAGCATAGAGCTATATCACCAATTCACAAAGAAAACCTATGACTCTTTGATTGTGACTTTTGCTGAGACCACACCTATTCACCCCCCAAAATGGTCTAACTTTCCAACATTTGATTCTGTAACTCCTGGTGCCTAGTTGATAATAAACCCAGGAATAAAATAAAGGAGAGAAATCTGGGTGCAAGAATCTCACTGGCCTCCAATTTGTGTAAATCTCGTTTCTGCACTTCAAGTCTCTATAATTACAATCTCTGTTTATTTAGCCACTTTGAAATTATTTCACTTTCTATAGGTTGTCCTAGAACTAAGTTTTAGGCCTCATTATTTTGTAAATTTTATGTTATGTTGCAGGCATTAGGTTTTATTACCTAGCCTACTCTTACTTTGTCACTTTTGACTTTTGGGTCTCTTATATTGTCTTTAAATAGTTCTTCTCCTGGAACAATAGAACAAAGCAGCAAGCAGAAGCCCTTAGAGCACCCACAGTAGTGGGCCGGTTGTTTAGCACTTTATACACTTTTTATAATCAATTTATATAAAATAATCTAAGCAATGGTTTATAGGATTGCTTATGAGGCAACAATGCATCCGGTAGCTTAGATACTGTACAGATTTTTTTAAGCAATTTAATATAAAATGCTCTAAGCAACCACTCCTGCAAATGCTCTAAGACCATCGTTCTTCCTTAAGGTTCTCCACAGATTTGTTATTTTCCCACTGCGTTGATTTCATTTTAGAAATATAGCACGTACAGGCTAAAGCTCCTCCTTTTATAATAGGAAAACAATGACTAATTCCTAATATTCAATAAAATACTTAATTCTAAAAAACCAGCAACGAAACTTAGTAATGGAGAAAAAGAATATGTCCTCGAGGCAGCATGCATTCTAGAAACCCTCTCCTTACTTGGATTGAACAAGGATACCACTGAATGCAAGTATCTCCCGTAGAGGATGACTGCAACACTTTTTCATAAACTTTATCCAAATTGACCATCATAGACCCTAAAAAGGTTCTCTATACACAGATGCTTGTGTTGAAGAATATAAAATGGCTCTGATACCGAAATGAAAGAAATCCAGGAATATAAATAAAAAGGATAGAAAACTAAGTGCAAGAATCCCACAAACAGTCAAGTGCTAGACTGGGTTATGGGAGGTGTTGTGGCCGGAGATTTTTTTGGCAGATCTTAAGGTTAAGTGGGAGAGTGTGAGGAACCTATGTTTCAAAATTGTGACAACAAATCTACGATAAGTATAGTACATGACAGAACCTAACCCGATCTAGCATGACGGAACCCAACATGTGGAGATTAATTGACATTGCACAAAGAAAAAGTTGAAAGAAGGGG
>BSUD01000004.1:132319728-132340709 GCA_033239045.1 Fagopyrum esculentum
AAGATCAACTTTTTGATATGCTAGCTAAAGGGGCATATTGCTCCAGGTTTGTGCAACTAGGGTGTCAACAAGGCGGGTTCGGTTCAGGGAGTGGCATACCCATCCCCATCCTCGTCGGGTATCCGTCCTGTTGGGGAATCCTCGTCCCTGCCCAACTTTTCCCATTTATAGCTACGGTCGGGTTTTTGAGTGAGTTTTATTGTTAAAATTTTCATTTATAAATTCACATGAGTTAAATATAGAAACTCGTTTTAGCATAAAATCACAAAAAAAAAAATAACTCAATTTAATAAAAAAAACAATCATAAAAAGTATTAAAAAAATATTTACAAATTATATTTTTTACAAAAATATAAATCGTTATTAATTTGCCCACTTAACTACTTATTGGTGATTTCCGTGGTAATCCCCGGGGCCGGGGCGGGGATCGTCATGGAGACCTTGAACCTCATCCCCATCGCATCCCCAGATGGGGAATGATGTTTAGCCTCATGCCCGTTACCATCCCCGTTTATTTTTCCCGTCCCGTGACGGTGATCCCCATTCGGTATCGGGGATTCCCGCCCCATTGACACCCCTATGTGCAACTTGACTTCCAAGCTTAGTTGGTAGATCTCTACCATTCAACTTGTTCCCCAAGATTATTTTGACAGATATGAAGGTTAGCTGGAAGGCACCTGTGTTTCAAAATCATCAAATCTACCATTAAGTATGGCCCAGAACCCAGTCTAGCATGACAGAACCAAACATGTGGAGATTGATGGAGATTTCTCCAAAGAAAAAGTCGGAAGAAGGGTTGATCAATATTAACTAGTTGATCTGCTAGCAGAAGGGGTATATTGCTCCAGATTTGTGCACTTGAATTCCAAGCTTAGTTGGTAGATCTAATAGTTCTGTAGATCTTAATTTGTGCTACGTGCTATAAGGTTAGACACTTCATTACTAGAAGTGCAATTATTAGAAAGCTATTTACTTTCTAGTACTTGTTAGCTTGTTTTGTAAGCTTACAAGGCAAGTGTCCTTGGGTTGAAGTTCTTTTGTTTTCTCCTGCAAATACATGTTTTAGAATACTTATTATCCAGCTCTCAATTCCTTTCACAACTAAATTTCCATGTTCACAAGAAAGGTATGAAAGAACAAGAAAAAGATTACTCATCAGCAGAACAAAATAGAGAAGTAGATAAGATTGGGATACAGAAATAACTTATAAAGGATGTCCTGGTCTGATTCTAAACAAAAAAAAAAATCATATCAAGGTAAATACCTATGTAAAGAAAGACACAGGACAAAGATAGAAAAAAGCACCAAAAAGATAAAGTTTGGTACATACTCTGTCGTCAGGAAGAGGCAATGCATTTTCACGTGTAGGTGCATCAAAATCCAAATGTGAAACTGTGTCCTGATGTCTGGCAGCCCTCCTCAAATGACGTTGAGTGTTATGCCAGATTCCAGAAGTATGAAGATAAGTGCCAATATGAGATCCTCGCACCTGCACAATAATCCATCATAAATGTAACCACTTAGTTAAATTGCCCTAAAAATAATAGAGATAGAGGCCTTAACCAAATATAAAAACATCCCAGGCTTCCATTTGAATGGCACTAGATGGACACACTAAATTAGGCTTAAATAAAAAAATTGAGATTTATAAACTAATGTGTTATTCACTTCCTGCAAAATAGAGTTTTTAGTTTAATTTTTTTCAAGCCAAGTCATAACCTACAAAAAATTGCTATAACCTTCCTAAGAAACAGGACGAAAACAAAAGGAAGTAATGGAAAAAAAAAAAAAACGATACATGAAGCCTGTTCATTTTTAGCATCTTTTATAAACACTAGATGCATCTCGAACCATTTAAGTGATCGGAAAATGGAAGCACTAGAATCATTACTTTGTTCTCAAGATCAAGAGCCTTGGTGGCCAAACCCTCTAGCCATTCAACAATTCGGAGGCATGACTGAGCTGTTATGTCTTTGGAAACATACTGGCATGCCTCCAAATGTGATGTTGTAGGGAACTGTCACAATGGAATTAAAAATAAAGTCAGTAGTTGATAGTTTTACTCTAAACAAGAAAGAAATTGTGTTTTTTATTCTTTCAGCCTTTCTGAGATGTAAAATGCTACAAGCACTCATTACCATAACAAGTTCTTCTGGGATTTCTTCAATTCCTGAAAATACAAAAGTTCTTTTTTCAATTGAAACTCAAAAGCCAAGTATCGAGACACTTAAAATCCATACATTGGAAACTGTGCATTAAGGTATTTCAGACAATGCTATAATGGAAGCCTTAATGTACGCCAGACAATGCTATAATGGCAGCAAGAGTAATACACTTTCAGCCCATGTAAACTAGCACGGTATCAGTATTACACATCCAAGCAGTATGGCCAAGCAACATAAAGGGAGAGGGGCTGCAGTCTATAAGTGCTGATATAACATATAGGACATCCCAGGGCAGAAAAAAACAGATATATAGCCTATAAGGAAAGGTTAAGACAGGATAGTTAATGTATGTAAGATAAGTTATGTTCCGGATTAGAAGTCCGTGCCAGTGTACAGGTCATTGCCTCAGTAGCAGTAAAGTTTAACGAAGACTTCGGGTGTCTTTGGATCACAGGAGATATAATGTAGGATAATGCAAAATAATGCATTATCCCCTGCGATCCAAACACAGTCTTACATCCAAATGCTAGTTTATGACATACAAAGGAAACATATAGGCTGGACTAAGATTTAAATTTCATATAGCCGGTCATATAAGCAGAGCAGTTATCGCATAACTAAATCAAACGAATTGTTGGGAAGTACTTATAGGGGCATTTATCCTAATAGGATGGAAATTCCTGCTTACAGGCTTCTCTATCTCCAAACCTTGATTTCCCATTTATTTCCCCCTACCAATTTGTTATTGATGAGTATGATATGACCTTTTACCCTTTACCCCTACACTAACACAAGTACACAGCTTCCAACATGAAAGATATGTAAAACAGCAGACAAACTACTATGATCTGCATAATATACATGAGATGAAAAAAACTTATTTCCTTTTCCATAGAGGTACCAGAGAAGTGACCATGAAGCAGCCTCATCAACCAAAGCCTGAGCCTTTTGTCGTGTCAATCTGTCTTCCAAAATCCTATGCCTCCCATCAGAACCATACCTGAAGAGTTAATGCAATGAGAGATAATACCAATACATAAGATCTTCCAAAACAACATGAAAGAATATATTCTGATTGAGAAAAAACACAATTTGCTGTCATTTAACTTAAGAACAAGCAATAGTGAAGCACTGTAGAAAAAGATGATCAGGATCTCATCCTCAAGAATTCTAATGCTTCCACCAAGTCCTAAATTACTATGAGTCTTATGTGAAACACATGAAAGAAATATCTTGATGCTCCGAAGCAATAGATTATAAAGAATAACTAGATTTTTTTTCAGCCAATATAAAACCAAGGAAGAGACACAGAGCATGATGGAAATATACTAGCAACTGCGAAATGCTTGCCAAAGTAATTTAGCCGTATCACGAACCTTATGAATTCAGATACATCACGGCATGTTTTTTCAAACTCCAGAATCAGATCAGGGAAACTCACTAAGTCTGCAACAGGTAAAATCACTCTAGTTTAACTTAATAAGAACTTAGTGCAGCTTAGTATATACAAAAAGTAAAAGGAATATGTTCTTCATGCAGCTAACCGCCAACATATTTCATGTACATACCTTGAAGTGCAGAGTCAAGTTGAGATGCAAACGAAGCAAAGGTTGTCTCTCCAACATCCAGTGACACATCTTCCTCAATCTTGCATGCTTTTAGAGAAAAGCTTCCACCGCGACGAGACAAATCAGTAGCAGGATCTAAATCAGATAGCACAAGACTATCAGGCGATCTCCTTTTGTAAGGTGAATATGACCTTGAAGGTGTTGCTTCCCTATAATCAAAGCTATTGACTTCTTGTTTAATGTCTTCCAGAAACAATGGAACGTTGGATTGTCTTCCTTCACTGAGTTTAGCAGACGAACTATCAAGGTATGGGGATAAGCTGGAACCTGATTGTCTCTTCCTGTGTTTAAACAAATTACTCTTTAGCTTGCATAAGCATAATGTATAAAAGAATAAACATCTAAATTGCAACAATCCTGAATTTGAAAGTAATGCACAGTAACTTTGAAAGTAATGAACAGTAACTTTCAATTTTACAGAATAGTACACTTGTATGCCGTAGGCAGATTAACATAGATGCAAAACTAAGAAGCGACCCAGATGAATAGACTAGAAAAAATTCTCAACATGCAAACTTTTTTTGCATTATGCAAGTATAAGAATAAAAAATCTAGATCTTATATCTAATTTGAAACAATCCAACTTGATAAATGATAACTTACCACAGTGCAACAAAGTAAGCAGTCAAGAAATGAAAGTATGAAACTGATAAGAGGCATGTATGACAAGCCTATCATAATTACTTGTAAGTTATAAGAATATTATAAGTCCTTATTTTGTACAAATAATGTAATCATAACCGACATGGGTTTGTGTCAAGAACTTGCACAATTTTCCACGGTGATTTGGCATGTCTTACTCATATGATACTTCTTGCTATAAAGCCGAAACAAATTGTTAATGTAGCTACTAGCAAACTAATGAGTTCCTCATATCTAGTTTTGGCCCACTAATTACACACCAGCTCCACGGACGCGTATGAAGATTTGTTTTAGCTTTCCAAATAGATTGATAGTCTAGTAGGAAAAACGAACAATTCCGCTTGTGTATACTCTTGAAAAGCATCACAAACGCCTACAACACATAACGCCTAACGAAAATTTGAAACAATCTAACACAATTGCAACCAAAGCAATATTAGAGAAAAGATAAGGGAAAAGAGCGACCGCTATTTATAAATGAATCAGGTTTGAGAGATGAAATTACCCGTATCGGCGATACTGCTCTCTAACCCTGAGATTTTCGGGATCGAAGTAGCTCGGAGAGGTATCCATATCAACTTCCATTTTCAAGCACTGCTTTGCTATGAGTTCGAATGGTTCCGAGTTCTGAAACCCTACTTTTTCTAGCGCGAAATAATGAATTAGAAAGGCTTCTTCTCAAAAGAAATTGGTCCCGCTCCAGTGAAGTTCAGTAGAGCCAAACCCTTTATTCTAATCTGCAATATTAAGACAAAATTACACAAAATCGCCCGTAATATATGGCAGTTTGTAGCCAACCACCCTTTTTTAACTTTTGAGTTAACCACTCATTATCTTTTTTTAAAAAAAAATAGAAATCGATTAGGATCAACTATCTTCAAGAGGTAGTTCATCATAAAGTATTATTGCGGATAATAATACAGAGTTATAAATCATTGAAAAAGTAGGTGTTGGGTGTCGAAATTTCTCATTTGAGTTAATCGGTCTGCAACACAGTATACTTCTCTTAATAGGATATGACGTCGAAAAGAACAAAACAATAACTTCAACACAACCGATCTACGTTGGCGGTGAAATTTTAAATTTCAAGTAAAACTAAAAATTATTAAAAAAAAAATGGTTTGACCGCAATCAGATTGTGCCCAAAAATACTTTTTACAAGTTTCATTCACGTATTCATGACATTATAGTATGAAAATTCATATATTGTTGAAAACCTATTTCAATTTTTCTATCTATCAAGCAATGGTATCAAAATACTAGCGATTACTGAACCGTTTGAGATTTTTTTTTATCATCAATAATACATATTCCTAATTTTATCTTCAGATTCGTAGTGTCGTATTACTTTTTTTTTTCTTTTATGTCAATCTTGTAGGAAGTTAGTTGACATTATATTACATTGTTTAATATTCAAAACCTCAAGTAAAGGCTTAATACTAAAAGGTGACACTAAAAACATAAATCAGCTTGTATTAAAAATAAAGGTCAACTACAAAAAAAATAGTTCAACGCACTTAAAGTTAAATAAACTCAAAAGGTATAATTTAATGTTGTATTATGAACTAAGTATGCCATCTTTTATATATATATATAGAGAGTGTTGTTCAGGTAAGACACATTATTCCGGTTGGTCATGCGGCTGAATATAGAGCTGACACGTGTCTTAAAATTTTTAATTTTTTTCTCCATAAACGAGTGAAACTAATAGTTCAAAACTTATTAAGGAATAGTTCATGAATTATAATAGAATAGTTCATAGTGTAAAATTTATAAAGGAGTGAAAGTAATTGTTCAAAACTTATTAAGGATAATTCATAACTTATAAAAGGATAGTTCATGAATTATAATAGAATAGTTCATAGTGCAAAATTTATAAAGGATAGTGCATAACTTATAAAATGATTAGTTCATGAATTACAATTGGATAGTTCATAACATATAAACGATTAATTTATAAATAATTTGATATAATATATTAAAAAGTAATAGTTCATTAATTATATGAGAATAGTTCAAAATTTATAAAAATAGTGCAGAAATTATAACATGGTAGTTCAAAAATAATTCCATTCGTTTCTGAATATATATATATATATATATATATATATATATATATATATATATATATATATATATATATATATATATATATTTGGGACCCGTGTCAGCTCTACGTTCAACCGCACGCCCCTACACGAATAAATGAACCGTACATGAACAGTGTCCCATATATATATATATATACACAAAAGTTGTTCGTAAACTGATATTTGGCACAGTTTCGTACAATTAATTAATATTTTAATATTTTTTATTCACATTCTAGTTCTAACAAACTCTAATTTTGGTTTTTTTTTTCTTTACATATATAACAATAAACTAATTTTGATATTATATAACTAATATCAGTTAATATATAATTTAATTTGCTTATTGTTTTAACAATTTATTTCTATTGTTATTGTAAACTAAAACATGATCTATTTAATAAAACTATAATATTATTGCTCAATTTTATATGTGCATTAATTTTTTTGTTATTAAGTTATATTTATCTAACGATATAATTTGATTTTTTAGGCCTTAAATATATATTTTTACGTTTGATATTTTTACGATTATTTCGATAAATTTTATTGAACTTATGTTACAATAATATTTAAGAAAAAAACATAATATTTTATTGAACTTATGTTACAATAAGCAAACAAGAAAATAATATTTATTCTCACCTTGCCCAAATATGTAAAAAGAAAACAAAAGGAGATATAATAATAATTTATCATTATTTTTAAGATAAAAACATAATACTATCATTTTTTATCCTCTAAACGTAAATACATTTTTCGTATATAACTATTTAGTCATATTTTGGAGGGGAAGTGTTCAAGTAAGGCCCATTATTCCGGTAAGGCCGTGCGTCCGTCTGTACGGCCGACACGTGTCCCGAAAAAAAAATATAAAAAACGAGTAAAAGTAATAGTTCAAAACTTATTATGGAATAGTTCATAACTTATAAAAGGATAGTTCATAAATTATAATAGAATAGTTCATAGTGTAAAATTTATAAAGGATTGAAAGTAATAGTTCACAACTTATTAAGTAATAGTTCATAACTTCTAAAAGGATAGTTCATGAATTATAATAGAATAGTTCATAGTGCAAAATTTATAAAGGAGTGAAAGTAATAGTTCAAAACTTATTATGGGATATTCATGAATTATAATAGAATAGTTCATGAATTATAATAGAATAGTTTAAAGTGCAAAAATTTATAAAGGAGTGAAAGTAATAGTTCAAAACTTATTATGGGATAGTTCATAAATTATAATAGAATAGTTCATGGATTATATTAAAAAGTAATAGTTCATGGATTATATGGGAATAGTTCAAAGTTTATAGGATAATAGTGCATAAATTATAACATGCTAGTTCAAATAAATTTTCATTAGTTTTCGGAAAAAAAAATCGTTTCAGAAAAAAGAGAAGAAAAAAAAATTCGGGACACATGTCGCCCTGTCGTACGACCGTACCGCAATAAAAGGGTCGTACCTGAACATTTACCTATTTTGGAGGGGGGCACATTTTATTATACGGTTTTTTTAACAAACCATCTTTTTTAAAAAATCAAACCACCTTATAAAAATATTGGGAAATTCCGGTTGGTGCCCCTGTGGTTTGGGGTTTTCCGGATTTTGCCCATCACTTTTTTTAAGTTCGGTTGGCGCCCTCAAAGTTTGTTCTTTTCTGGTTTTTGCCTAGTCCGTCAAACATATGTTAAATATATTTGTATGTCCCATTAAAAATATAAACAAATCAAAAATCAAACAAAACAAATTAAAAGGGTAAAGAAAAATTAAATAAATAAAAAAAAAAGAGAAAATTTATTAGAGCGAAAGAGAACTCTAAAAAGAGGAATGTTCTTCTCGGCTGAAGAACACCGATTGGAGCTCCTCGACTCGAAGAACACAAAATCAAAGAACACATCTTCCTCTTTGAACGAAATCGAGCGAAATCGAGGTTCTACCTCTCCACTCGAAGAACATATCTTAGACCAACTAAATTGTTTTTGAAGTTCTGCTCCTATATTTTTGTTATGTAGTGTTTGATTTTTATGTTGTTTTACAAAGTTGTTTATGAATTTCTGTTACAAAACTGTTTATGAACTTTTAACCCCATGGTTTCTCTTAATCACTTCCTCAAACCTCAAGGTTCAACATTGATTTTGCTAAGAACAAAAGGATTTAGAAACCACCTTCAACAAGCAAACACTGAAATCGAAATGAAAAGGACGTGAACCAGGTGAAAGAATTACAAGAATAAAAAATACACGGGACAAGAAGTAAATTCAAGTAATGGATCAAGAAGATAAGAACAATGGAATTGAAATGGCAAGGAATATAATGCAAGGAACGACAATCTTTCTAGGTTTAATGAGAGACTACATTAACTTGTTGTTACGACTGTAGTGCTCAGTAGAAAGGTCAACGATTAATTGTTGTAGTTCTCAGAGGCACACGAATTGTATTAACTTTCTGAATTTCAGGGTATTAACTTGTTGTCATGATTGAAATGAATGAGCACTCTAAATCTGAATCCATTTCCATAAATGAATGAGCAGGTTGTCATGACTGATGTGATTTTAGTTTGGATTGATATTCGATTTGATGAATTCTGTTGAGGTTTTTTGTACTCTGATGTAATACTATAATGCTGGTTTTGAATCCAATTACTAGACTAATGTGATTTTATGGTAAAACTAGTTATAGTTGATAGTGCAATACTTTTTTGTAGGGTTGTTAATCGGAACCGGTTCATGACGGAACCGTTGGAACCGAACCGGTTTTTACGGTTCGGTTCCTCTTAGTTATTTATCGGGTTTTTTTCAAACCGAACCGTTATAAAACATGGTCCGGTTTGGTTCGGTTTCATAAAACAAAAATAGATCGAAACCGTTTATATTTTTAGGTAAACTAGTAAAAGTAAAATTACATAATATATAACAAAAAACAAAAAGTTTAAAAAAGATATTGGTCTCTTTCTTTGGTATAATGACTATAATATTGTCTTATATACCTCTCTCACATTCATTTGTTCCTCACTAAATCGGTTTCTCTAGTTGTTCAACAACTTCTTTAAGTAGGTTTGTCTTCAATATAAATTTCTTTGTCTACAACCATTTTGTTGTTAGTTTCTTTAACTTAGACTATCAAAAAATTGAATTCTCTTATTTATAAGACAATGGGTGTAGTTCGTCGAGATAGCCGTAGGTTTCAATTTTAGCTTCCGTTGTAGCAGTGGTTAATTACTTATAATAAGACATTCTTGATTTATCGAGAATTAGAGAAATTTAAGACAAAGCATGTAAAAATTAAAAACATCTATATTCTTAACAAAAATAAAGTATTTGGACTTTCCTCCTACAATTCATATGCATATGAAAGTCGTTAAATAGTTCTTGTTTGGTTCAAAACGGTTCCTTTGTAATTCGGTTGCAAACGGTTCCACTCATAAAAAAAATACAAGAACCGAACCGTATGCCTAAAATAGTTCGGTTCCTTATTTGGTTCGGTTCCAAACACTTCCGCCTCTTAAAGTACAGAAACCGAACCGCATAACAAAAATGGTTCGGTTCCTGGTTCCTAAGAAGATTATTATTTAGGAACCGTTTTAACAACCCTACTTTTTTGTGTTGTTTCAAAGTGCAAATTTATTTGGAATGTCTCTTATCACGTTTCATTTTTTATGATTTTATGTGGTTTCAGGCCATTGCCATTGCCATTGCTAGGTGTTTCTTCGTCCTAGCTTTATTTTTTTTGTCTTGCAGAGGAATGAGGCAAAAATGTTTATTTTGAAAAATATATTAACATTTCCTTATAAGACAATATCTTTGTGCTTTGTAAGTTGATATATTCTTACATACTTGTGAGCAACAAGGTAGTTCAAAGCTGCTATAATAAATATCAACTAGAGGCCTCCAATTTGGCTGCTCCTGATACGCATGGCAACAATGGTGATTGCCAAGTATAAGCTCATAGTTGGACAATGCCCTTTCAGAGTTGGTCCGCCATTTACGATAATGTTTTCATGTCTTTAAACAGTTTTCTTTCCAACAAGTAAACAACTAGTTCAACCAATCATAAAAACTTTTCATAAACTGTACAGTTAACTTGGAACTTACAAGTATGAAAATTAAAGGCCATATTTGGTATACTTGTTTGGAGTTTTAAGAATAGTTGTCTTGCCTCCATTTGTGTTGCTTCCCATTATATTCTATCCAGCATTTCCTAATAAACATTTTATCCTAGTTGACCCATCAAAATAGATCTAGAGGTCGACGTCGAGATCCATTGAGGCAACCTCGACCTTCATTTCATATGGAATTTGGTTTATCGAAAACATTTAGTTTTGGAATATGACATCAAGGGATCCCTCCCTTTAATTTTGGAAATCAATCTTCGTTCCGCTTTCTTCAGTAGAGAAGAAAGTTCCTCGTCCCAGATTCTCTTTCGCTCGTTAAATTTTTCTCTTTCATTCGATTTATTTTTTTATTTTGTTTGTTTTTAATTTGTTTTTATTTTTAATTGGGCAAACAGATTTATTTAACGGATATTTAATTGATTGGGCAAAATCAAAAAAAAAGAAAGTTTGAGGGCACCAACCAAACTTTGCAAAAGTGATGGGCAAAATCCGAAAAAAAACCCAAACTACAGGACACCAACAGAAATTTCCCAAAAATATTTCATTGAATTGAAACACATATTGTTTTCAAGTAGATTTAAAATTAATATTTTTCTAAAATAAGTTTTACTCCATAAATTAGTTGATGTATCTTTTATTTATTTTGGCTGATAACTTATTACAAAATTATCAATTATGACTATTATAAGAAATTTGTCCTTAACCTTTTGATTTAATCTTTGTCCATTTATATCATGAGGAATTTGTTCGTACACCAAACATCACATAATAGGTGATACAATTTTTAATATAATTAATCACAATGCTCTCTTGGATTGATATAAATTTACTACATATATAACCATAATGTTTGTTTATATCAATAATGACTTTGACATCGGAGCAACCTCGGGGATAGTGCCCCAAGGTCCTCTCTCACTAGGGGTGAGCAAATATATCCGATCCGGCTAATTCGATCCGCTAATCCGAAGATCCGATCCGGAAAATCCAAATCCGAAGATATCGGACAATTGGTGATCCGAGTCCGATCCGGACATATTTTTCGGATCATCGGATCGGATACGGATCGAGGTTTAGAGGAAAAAGTCGGATCGGATTGGATATATCCGACTAGTCTAAGAATAGATGCAAGGATCGGATATCCATCCGGATAAAAATGTCGGATATCCGGGTGTTCTCGGATCGGACTTTTAAAAGTTTGTCGGATCGGATATCTGGAGATGCTCACCCCTATCCTTCACGATTGTTATTGCAAGGTTGCAATGTTCAAATCGTTCTAAACCTTCTAGTTTAATTTTATTCATTCATATTGTTAGGAATTTGTCCTTACGACAAATATCACATAATATGTAATATAATTTTTATTATAATAAACCTTAATGCTCTCTTGGATCGATACTAAATATGTCATCCAAGTAGCCCAGAGGATATTGGATCCGTTTTACAAGCCCAACAAATTCCACGGGATTATTATTTTCAATAATCTCTCCAATAGTCGATAATCCAAGGGTGTGTTTGGTAGGAGTTTAATGGAAGTTATTTTGAATTAAAATTGAGAGTTTTTTTTTTGTACGTGTTTGGTTGAAGATGGAGATTATAAGGGAGATCATAGAAGAGATTAAAAGGGGTTAAAATAGGTAAAATATAACCTCATATCACCAAGTTTTAATGGAAATTAATTTTCTCCCATGATTTTCGATTCCACACATACCCGTAAAAAACAAAAGTTCTTGACGAAAGAGAACCACAAATCGTGAATATTGTTCTTCGTTCTTTCTTCACCATTACAAATGAGTCCTCCAACGAACCAAATTTGGCTATCACTTGTGTATTGGTGTGGCTATTACGCAGTTGGTTCCATATATGAGAATGAAGAAGTAACTCTTATTGATGGTGATATTATAAATTTGTATTGAATAAATCCAATAAAAAAACTCTTACCAAACATCCTAATGTAGATTATTTTTAATCTTATAATCCCTTCGTAACATATAATCCCTAATAAACCCCCATCTACATTAATCTTCAAAATAACCTCTATTTCTTACCAAACACACCCAAGTGTATTTGGTTACTTTTTTGTGGTCAAAATGATCCCGAAAATAATCCGAGTACAATGCTCCCTCCAATAATTCCATAATATGTGCTTGCCGAACGGACCCATAGCCCCGGGTTCCTATTTTACAATTGTTATTGCAGAACTTGAATTATTGATTGATTTTTATTCATAATATGAAAAAACTACACCTAACAACAAACATCACATAACAAATACGTAAGACAATTCTCAAGATAATGAATTATCAAAAAAAATTTACAAACACAATTATTGTCTAACAAGTGCAGGGCACGGGTATTAAAACTAGTATATATTAAAGCGAACACACATATTGTCATGTGTCGCTCCGAGGATTAACGTCAACCAATTATTATTTTTTAAATCGCCAATTTAAATAAGTTTAATTATAACTAGAAATTAAAGTTATTTCACCTTTAATTTTAATTTTTTTGTAACTATAACTATCAAATAGATTACAACTTTATTTTTTGTTTTTTTAATCGGTGTTGGTCACAATCTCTTATTCTTTTAAAAAAAATAAGAACTTTTTGTAACATCCGGAATTTTTATTCCGGATTGTTAGCAAGTTACCGACCTTCCCGCAGGCGCGGCTCAGTTTTCCCGCAGATACGAGGCGCTGAGTAACGGGATTTATTCCAAAATCTCGCACCGAACCTTCGTTTTGGGGAACTGACCCCTCGTGTCCCCTAAGTTGACCCCTCGTTGCCTCCCTTTGGCTTATCCCTTCAAATGAACCTCTCTCTCTCTCTCTCTCTCTCTCTCTCTCTCTCTCTCTCTTCCCTTTTCACTCTCACGTGATATTTCATTTTTTCCCTGTCCCCTTTGCTTCTTCTCCATCCTTTGGCTTGAGCTTGGTAGCTCTCCTTGATGATCTTCCCTCTCTTCTCCTTGCTTGATTTCTAGTAGTGATTTGTGCTACAATCCGGATTGGTAATGGTGAGTTCATTCTTCCTTCTTCATTCCTTCACCTTCATCTTCTTCCTTGAGCTTCAATGGAGGAAGCCATGGATTCACCTTGTTCTTCCCTCTTCTTGTGTTGCATGTGTTGGGATCGAGTCTTGAATGATTGTGTGAGTGTGGATCCAAGTGGGGATTTTCAAGAGCCAAGCAAGGAAGGTAGGAGGTCATTGCATAACAAGGGACCATCAAAGAACTGTTCGAGATCGGCCACTGGAGTTCGACCGCCCCCGCGGCTGGACAGCACCGCAGGGGCGGCCTTTGCACTGAACTGCAGGTGCTGCCAGCCTGGGCCGCAAGGGCGGCAAGAACAGGCCGCAGGTGCGGCCACTGGCTCTACCGGCCCTCCCTTGCGGTCTTCTTTCCCCTTTCGCGGTTGTTCTTCCTCCTTCCGATCCCGTGTCTTTGCTTGGTGAGTTCCCTACCTTGAGTATGTATGTTTAGATGATCTTAGAGAGTGTTGATGATAGAAGCATGCTAGGTTTGGACCTAGGATAGTTGGAATGCCATGTAGTGGCTTATGGACCTTAGGCGAGTATGGAGAGTTTGTTGTATTGTTCTAAGGGTTTAGGGTTGTATGTTTCTGAGTGGTACATGGGATGAGTGTAGGGATATCTTTGTGAGGCTTGCGAGGTTGAGATTGTAAGTTTATAGTTGTGAGTTTATGGTTGTTGAGATTAGGGGCTAGGATATGCGTATCCTAGCATAGTGTTGTTACCATTGTGATCATGGAGACTAGGCATGTTATCCTAGTGGTGTTGTGAGTTATGATCTTGTGAGATCCAAGGGCTTAGAAATCTTAGGACTTCTAGCTTCTGTTGAGTGTGATGTGAGCATGAGGGATTCTAGGTTGCGGTCCTAGAATTGAGAGTCAAATGGTCTTGCGTAGATCATTTGTTTAGAAGTCTTAGACTTCTATTGTGAGTGGATTGTTGTTGATATAGTTATCTTCTTGTGAGCAGGTTGTGGACCCTTCCCAAGGGAAGCGAGAGTGTTATGAGTTGAGTGTGGCGATAAGGTAAGTCTCCGGACTTACTTAGCTCGTATTCCTTGTATTAGCGTTGATGCGTGTTCGGTGGTGTGTGTTTATGGTTTATGTTATAACAATTAAACCAGAAATAAGATTACCGACCTTTATATTATTTGGCCCAAGTGTATGATAACGGGCGGTGACATCACTGTCTAGCTCTTGCGAGAGCTAGGAGGTTCTCGGCGACTAGCCCGTGCTGGTTAGACGGTCGGAGGCATCCGTACCGTTCCATTGTCGGAAGAGGGGACTGAGGCGAGTTTCGGGAGATTCTCGTGTCACAAAAGAAGTTGAATTAGAACGGGATATGACTTAATAATAAAAAGATAATAAACCGGACTTGTGTGATTTGGTGTATATTGTGTGTTATGTTGATTTACATGTTTGCTCCTTTTCCATTAATTCTAATGCTTCGATTATGAGCTAACGATTTTATACCGAATGTTGTAGATTACCTTGCAGGTTAGGAATGCGGCCGAGAGATCCGGAAGGGTGGGAAGCCGGGGTCCGTACATTTTAGGAAGGGTTTATGAGTTGGAGTTGAGTTGTGTTTTGTCCTTCGTTTTTTTTTTTTTGCGTTTTGTATGCCGCGTGTTTGGCGTTTGGTTTTGAGTTGTATCTCGGCTGAAATTTGCTGCTGCATTCTTTCGGGTTTCTTATCATTTGCATAAAAAATGATTTACGATTTTGCCTTTATTTGTGCCATGTTGAAAAGGTCCGGTGAAATTATTGTCAAGCTAAGGGACGGGACCCATTGTGAGGTCTCGCCCGTAGCATTCCCGAATCCCGCGGATTCGGGGTGTTACACTTTTGCTAAAAAATACTGAAATTAATAAGTTAATAATGCTTTTTTTATTATGTGGTCTAAATATGCTCTTAATTTTATTATATAGACTAAGTATGCACTTTTGATTTTAATTATTAGAAAAAAATGTTATTTTTTTTTTTTTTTTTTTTGAAATGTTAATTGTATTGAGAATGAATTTACATGATGGGATAGAACACTAGTTCAGGATTCAAGTTCAAAACAAGATACACATGATAGGGACTAGAGTATCACAGCCAAGGGGAACATCAGCCTAGTCAAGCCGGATGTTCAGCATTCCAGCAGTATGGAGCGAGTGGTGAGATCTGTCCTTCCAATTGGTGCCAAAGTGGCTCTTGATTGAGCTGATTGTATTAGCTGCACACTCAGTAGCTCTAGTGAAGACTTTGTTGTAGATTAGGTTGTTGCGGGCGATCCAAACGTGATAGATGAAAGCAATAACAGAAGCTATTCTAATTTGGTCAAGTAGCTTCGGCTTCTGCGGGTTGCATATGCTCAACCAATGCCAGATGTTGCTTAGATAGGGGGCTGGGAATGGTGTTCTTGTCCATCTAGAGACAATGTCCAATACGAGGGAACCATAGCTACAATGGAGCCATAGGTGATCATCGTCCTCCGTTGCACTCTTGCACATCATGCATATGTCATTATCAATCTTATTCCAGGCTTTGATTCTAGCCAATGTGGGGAGCCTCTTCAGTGCTGCAAGCCATGCAATATAGCTGCATTTGGAGATGTTTGATCTGTTCCAAATGGCTTTGAAGGGATTAGGGGTACTTGGTGGCAGACTGGGCATGAAGATGTCATAGGCCTGATGATGAGAGAAAGTCCCATTAGGCTTAGTAAGCGAGTTACCATTCCCTCCATAGACCATAATGTCATCACGGATAGTAAGGATGCCCTTCCAGAAGGCACTGTGGTGCATCTTAGGCCTACAGTTCCAGATATTATAGCTCCCCTTGAAGATGTGCTTGCCAATCCACTGGGTCCAGATACTGTTGTCTCCTCTATCAATGTCGAAGATAAGTCTAGCAAGAGCAACTTTGTTTCTTGTAAGCAGGTCAGGGAACCCGAGCCCGCCGTTAGGCTTAGGGGAGCAAATGACTTTCCAGGCCACAAGGGCTCTCTTGCTACTATCAGTTCCCGACCAAAAGTAAGATCGAATAATCCCATTGATCATGCCAATGATCTTGGCCGGCAACAGAAACATCGAGCTCCAGTAGTAGCTAATGGAGAAGAGAACGGATTTCACTAGTTGAGCTCTACCCGCATAGGATAGTGTCTTGGCGTTCCATGATTGTATGCGTTGTGTAACCTTATGAATCAAGGGAAGATAATCACGGATGAGGAGTCTACTACTCCCAATCGGCACTCCCAGGTAGAGGAAGGGAAGTGTACCCAACTTCATACCTGTGAGATTGATGGCCGAAGAGATTTCAGCATCCCTCATACCACCAGTGAAGAGAAATGATTTGGTGGGGTTAATCACGAGGCCTGAAGCATCTCCAAACGCATCAAGGGCATCCTTTAGGATCTTGATGGAGCAAAGGTCCCCTCGACAAAGCAACAAAAGGTCATCTGCAAATGTGAGGTGGGTGATAGCAGGAGAAGTGCACTTTGGATGGTGGTTAAATTCCGGATTTGAAGTCCTCAAGTGAATCAGTTTAGTGAGATATTCCATGGCTATCACAAACAGTGGTGGGGATAGTGGGCATCCCTGCCTTAGCCCACGTCCACCAGCAAAATGTCCTCGCAGGGATCCATTCACATTGACCGAGTATGTGGCGGTTGTAATACACTCCTTAATTAGCCCAATAAAATGATCCGGAAATCCCATGTTGTGGAGACAGTGGATGATAAAATCATGGCTAACAGAGTCGAAAGCTTTAGAGATGTCGACCTTCATAGCAGCCCTTGGAGAGATATGTTTCCTCCCATATTTGTTGAGTAGCTCTTGACATACTAGTACGTTATGTTTGATTGATCTCTTAGCAACAAACGCACTTTGATTGAAGCTAATGATTTTGGGAAGCAAGGCGTTGATCCTAGCTGAGAGAATCTTTGAAATCGTTTTGTAGATGGTGTTACAACATGATATAGGCCTGAAATCAGATGGGGCAATTGATCTATCATGCTTAGCAATTAGGGAGATGGAAGCATGGTTAACCTGTTTCAGTAGTTTCCCATGAATGAAGAAGTCCTGGATGGCATTGATAACGTCGAACTTGACAATATCCCAGGCAGATTTGAAAAATTTAGAGCTGTAGCCATCAGGACCCGGCGCCTTGTTGTCACCAATGTTGAAGAGGGCAGTCTTAATCTCATCAGGAGAGACAACCAGATTCAGTGAGTCAATCTCCACATGGGAAAGGGAGGCAAGGCCAACATCAGGAATGAATATATTGTTGCCAAGTCTGGTACTGCTGAGTTGTTGCCTAAAGTGGTTAACGAAGGTCTGATCAATAGAATCAATCTCATGAGAGATTGTTCCATCCGGAAGGCGTACGGATCTTATGTTATTGGAACAACGTCTTGACTTGATACTCCTGAAGAAGTACTCGGAGCATTGATCCCCATGAGCAATCCAACGAGCCTTGGCAAGTTGGGCCAGCGTTGTATGCAGGTTGTTATAGCAGTCCTTAAGATCGTTAGATTGGAGTCTTTCATTCCCTTGAAGCTCAGCATTATGGGGGTCAGTTTGTAACTTCCTTTGTGTGTCAGTGAGCTTCCTTTGGTGATCATGGATGTTGGTATGTAGTTCTTCAATCCTGGTGCTCGGAAATCGTTTCAGAATAGGCTTGAGAAGCTTGAGCTTCTTCGTGAGTTTGAACATTGGGTTGCCTCCAACATCAACATTCCAAGTCTGCATAACCGTATCCAAGAAAGTCTCATGATCAATCCAAGCATTATTAAATCTGAACGGTGTGTTCCTTGAGTCTTTAGTCTCCTCAGTGATGAGCAGAGCCGGCGAATGGTCAGATATATGAGCCAGGTCAAAATGGGCCTTGGAGTGAGGGAATATTGTATGCCAAGATCGGTTAGTGATGATACGGTCCAATTTGCACCATATCCTAGTGCCGATCTGCTTGTTGTTCCATGTGAACTTGCAACCAGATGAAGGATGATCAGTTAGAGAGTTGTGCTCGAAACAGTTAGCAAGTTCCTCCGAGATTTGCGTTATTGATGGTATGCCATTTGAGATCTTTTCATCCGGAGAGAGAGTGACATTAAAGTCACCCATTATAGCCCATGGGTTGGTATGGTTAAGCATCTTTATAGTGGAGATAGTGGACCATAGATCAGTTCGATTCTCAGGCGAGTTATGTGCGTATACAAAATAGAGTTCAGCCTGGATGGATTGGTTGGGGTTCGATAGAGGGTTAGTGATTTCACAATGGATGATTTGATCGGTTTTTATGACTGGGGTAACATGGATCTTTGTCGGGTTCCACCAGACCCATATCCGGCAATTGTGAGAGATGGATCCATTAGAGAGGTGGCACCAGGAGGGAAAGAGTGACTTTGAGATACGTGTCTCATTAGTAGATCTGAGCCTGGTCTCCAAGATGGTCATTACGTCAAGGTTATGCTGCTTAGCAAGGGTTTGAATGGCCTTTTGTTTAGCTGGGTCATTGAGACCTCTGATATTCCATGTGCACGACTTAATTATCATGGGAACCTACTGGATTGCCCTTTGACGCACTTGCAGTCTGGGCTTGGTCTGGGAGGGGGTTCTTTGAGCAGGTGGTTTGGGGAAGAGAGTTTTGAGGGGTGTCAGCGCCAGGGGTGGAGGACTTCTCCATAGGAGGACTTTCAGGATTGTTGCTGGTTGACAGGGGGAGTGGGAGGGTAACCTCAACAGGGGGGGGGTCCCCTTTGGGCTTCCAGGTTAGGGTTAAGGATGGTTGACTGTCTTGACTCCGTATGGGTTGGTTGGTTATTCGGGTTGCCTTGCACCACCCCAGAAGCCTCATCTAATGAAGGGGTAGGGTACTCCTGGTGATTCACCGGCCTTGGGTGGATTCTGAGGGAGTCATGCGGGGTTGGTAATATGGGAGTAGGGTTCGGATTAGGGTTTAGAATTTTCTTTTTGTGGTGGTTGGAAGTCTGAGGTTTCGGCGCTGCTTGGGGCACAGATCGAGTAGTCGAACCCTTGCAGTTATGGCCAAAGATCAGGCATGAATCACATCTAGGAGGCAGCCATTCATAGGTAATTTTTTGTATGAAAGTGACTCCATTAGGTCCAGTCAGGGAGACCTCTCTCAACAATGGTCTTGTAGCCTGGATCTCCACAAGGAGGCGTGCAAACCCCAGCCTATCGTGGTTCGCCGAGCAGGTGTCCGTGAGAATAGGGTTCCCGATGGCAGATCCTATCTTTGCGAGCATATTCGGGGACCAAAATCGATAGTCAAGCCCATGAAGCGTGATCCAGATCGGTACAGAGTTCATGCTCGAGTAGTCAAGTTGGAGATCCGTAGACCATCTCTTAAGTAGCATGGTAGAAGAACCATTCATAGTCCATGGGCTTTCCGCTAGAATGGTATTCAGATCTTCCTCACAAGCAAATTGGAACACAAAGATTCCATTCTCATTACGCAAAATTTTAGGCTTCGTGATTGAGGTCCACATCTCCGTGACGAACTTGCACATCCGATGGTAAGGGATTGGGCTACCCAGAGGGAACCCAACCAGCGAAAGTTGCCATTTCTTTGTTGTTGCACCTATATCCTCTTCAGTGAATGTGATCTGTCCGGATTCGAGCCCAGGTGTGAACGACAGCGGGATGTGGTTGCCTCCAACATTCCTCATCAGCATGTCTTTGTAATTAATGCTTGTGTCCACATGCACAACTTTTGGTGTCACACGCTCAGGAGAGGAAGTGTCGGACAATAAAGCTGCATGGGGACCTGAAGAGTCGGAAGGCGGCTGATCGGGAAGTGGAGGGACTGGCGTGCTAGCCCCCACATTAATGTTAGGGGTAGACGAAATGGCAGGGGGAAAAACAGATGGGACTGGTTCCATCCCCCCCGGTCCACAGGCGGTTGAGATTGGCTGGTCGCATCCACTTAGATCATGGGCAGTGCACGAACTAGGGTTCACAGTGTGGTGAGTCTGTTTGGGATCCGTAAGAACAACACTGGGCAATGGGCTAGTGGGTGAGATGGGGGGGTAGTTTTGCTTCTGGTTGTTAAGTGGTGGAAATAGCACGTCAGAGGATAGTGGGATCGGCTCAGTGGGTTTTGGGTTGAGTCTCCGGTTATTCGTACAGATCAGCTCGTCGGGGATCATCTCAACAGGGCTTTCCGGCGAGCTTGGGGCAGGCGAGTTTGGTTTTTTGCTTGGTAAATGGCTGTTGTGGCCGTGTGGGCGGTGTAGTTCGGATAGTTTGATAGTGTGCTTGCGGGACTTTCTTGAGCCAGCCATAACATAGTACGGGGGAGGAGGGTGGGGG
>BSUD01000004.1:132341107-132449885 GCA_033239045.1 Fagopyrum esculentum
AGCTGGGGGGCGGCTCAGGGGTGGTGCAAGCTATGCTTGCACCGGTGGGTTGAGAGAGAAGAGAGCTATTAGAGGTTTTATTCTTTGATTTTAATGTTATTTTTATTGGTCTTATTATCATGAGAAGAAGGAAAGAGATAGTTAGGATATTAGTTAATTATGTCATAAAGAGTGAAAAATAAAAGAATTATCTTATGAATAACGCAAGAAATAATTAAAATATTAGTTAATTGTCTCATAAAGAGTGAAAAAGGAAAGAGATAATCCTAGGAAGAAGAAAGGGAAAAAAACTAAAGATGGGTAAAGGAACTAGTAACTAGAATTGAGTTACTGAAATTGGGTAACTAACTAGAATCGGAAAATCAATAGAGTAACTGGAATCGGGTAAGTGAATTGGATTATTGAAATTGGGTAACTGAATTGCGTAACTGAAGTTGGGTAGCTAAAGTGAGGCAACTTAATTTGTGTAACTAAAATTGGGTATTTGAAGTTGAGTAAATGAATTTGGGTATACGAAATTGGATATATGAAATCGGGTAATTGAAACTGGGTAATTAAAATCGGGTAATTGAAACTTGGTAAGTAAAATTAAGTAACACATTAGGTATGATGCTTGGGTATTAACATATTGAGTATTACTAGGGATGACAGTGCACTAGGTGACAGGTGGATGACCCGATCCATCACCCAAAATTGTCCACCCACCTGACCCACCATCCGCTAAGGTTCTCACCGCATCCAATCCATTCACATCCATCGGGTGAAGCGGGTGGGTTGGTAAGATTTTGGTTGTTCTACACTTCATTTATAAAATGTAATAAATCAAATAGTTTATTAAAATTAAGAACTTACTTAAATCCAAATAAAAATAATATAAAATTGTACATGATATCAAAACACTATAACAAAATAATATCTAAAATAATATATATATATATAGGGTTAGGTTCTGGTGAGAACATGTTTACGGTAAGAAATAAGAACGCATCTAAATCGTTAGATTAAACAACAAACGTTTAAGATTAATTGATTATATATGGTAAATTTTTTATCATAATTATTGCAGAAATTAACTTTAAGTTATACGGCAATTGTATCTCACGTAAATGGAAACAAAGTGTTTTTGGTTGTAACTAATGGTGCACCCGACTTAGTCTCGAAAAGAAAATTGAAAACGTGCTCAACTCATGCACATATGTAATCGAATAGACGAGTTAAATACGATGTTTGTGCATGTGATATTAGTCTTTTATATTATGCCAGAGGCATAACATTTTTTTAATTAACCTAGTACACTTTGAATGAGCATAACTCGTGCTTAGTATATATAAAACAACATTCTCGTGCTTAGTGCATATATATGTATAGGAATATACATGCCTATGCACTTATAGCTTCAACACGGTTGTGAAATATTAGTATATATGTATAACTCATGATTAGTATAGATATATGTTTACGGTTAAAAATATCTATTGTATTCTTCTACAAATTTGTAAATAAAGTATTTTTTGTATATTAAAAAGCATGTACTTGACTAATGAACCAAATGCACAAATATATTAACATGTGCATGTGCACCGAAAACGTGCTCAACTTATGCACATATTAAGTATGATGCACGACTGTGTGCATGCAATATATATAATACAACTAGTATTAAGTATGATGGACGATTGCGTGCATGAAATATGAATTAGTAGTGCACGACTTGTAAATGTAAGAACTGGCTAATTTATAATCTTGGATCACACGATTAGATGCGTGTATACATACTTTTCCATTGCACGAAACGGGAAGACGATTAGCTAAATTATGTATAATTAATAGACAATAACTAAAATATTCATAATAGGTAACAACTAACAAATTATTATTTCCATATACAATAATGTATTTAACTATTGTCCATAAATAAAAACGAATCATTGTCGTTGAATGTATTCAATCTTGTGGTCGATATTTGTTCTCATTTCTTACCGTAAAATATGTTCTCACTTGATCTCATTCCTACACACACACACACACACACACACACACACACACACACACACACACACACACACACACACACACACACACACACACACACACACACACACATAATGAATCAATAACAAGCTTACTAATAGGGCGAACAAACGCCTCAGAAACGCGGAGTCCGCATGCGCTTCACGGAGTCTGCTAATGCTTTGCTTGAGGAGCAAGTGAACTCCGAGCGCCCCTAGACACCCCATGAGGCGCACAGGTGGGGCATATGCAGAGTCCGCATGTGCCCCATGGTAGTTGTTACACTTTCGAAAAACTAGTGGTTATATACCCGTTGTAATGTAGCCGTTAGAATAGTCATTCAACAAATCCATAAAACTAGCCGTTATTCATTTACGAGTTTATATATACATGTCAAATCGTATCACTATTCACACCCGAAATCACTAGTCATTCAACAAATCCATAAAAGCTCGTACAAATGTCGACATTTTTCGAATAAGACGATGTAGAATCCGATGGTGAAAGCTCAAATATGCCGTTTGATGTAGGTGAAGCCGATGTAGACATTTTTCGAATAAGCCGATGCCAACATTTTTTGAATAAGCCGTTGTAATATGGTGAACTTCTCACACAACTTGAACTAAGTGCACAATTTGCACTTTATTTAATTACTTTTAGACATGTTTGGAACATAAA
Source organism: Fagopyrum esculentum (assembly GCA_033239045.1). Lineage (NCBI taxonomy): Eukaryota > Viridiplantae > Streptophyta > Magnoliopsida > Caryophyllales > Polygonaceae > Fagopyrum > Fagopyrum esculentum. Next base: position 132,343,796 of record BSUD01000004.1, read on the forward strand.
ACCGAAATTGTTGAATTAGTCAGATTATTTTTAGACGTGTTAGAATAGAGAACCGGAATCGTTGAATTAGTCGAATTAGTTTTAGACGTGTTATATTAGAGAACCGAAATTGTTGAATTAGTTTTTAAACATGTTAGAATACAGAACCGGAATTGTTGAATTAGTTTTAAAACATGTTAGACTAGAGAACCAAAATTATTGAATTATTACGCTATTTTATTAGTTTTACTCATTTAAGAATATAATACTTGAATTTTAGAAATAATATTTTATCTTATTTTATTTAGGATCTTATGAAATATTAGTTTTTTTAAATTCTTTTGAGTATTATGAGTACATGTATACAATGAATATATTTGGTGAGATGGTTAGTGTTAGGAATTGAGACAAGAAGACATTGGTTGAAGAGGAGCAAAAGAAATGGAAATGGTTAACCTCCCTTTATGTTTTAAAAAACTTCAACATTTCATCCACGGACTAAACAAATCACATTTGGTGAGATGGTTCAATAACAATCTACTTCCCTAATAGCTTTGTAGCAAATACTTCAAACTTGAAGACCAAAGCAACATGGTTTCACTTACATAATGTACAATTAAAATATATAAACTTCGGTAATAATATAGGGAAAATGACACAAACATACTTAAAGAAGATATGTTGAGTAAGGTATTTAAGCACAAAATTGTTCTCACCCTAAATTCTACTAGATTGGAGAATATTTATGCTCCAAACAAAGATATGAAGTGTAACACCCTAAATTCTCGGAACTCAAAAGCTATTGGTTAGGACCTCACAGTGAGTCTCGACCTTAGTATGACAACGACTTTACTAGGATTTTACAACAAGGCACAAATGTATTTAAATAATTTGAAAACATTAAATAATATTTATATGAATGTGACATGTATAAGCCTTACAAAACGGAGATGACAATACAAAGTATATGAAGAAACTGAAGACTCCCCCCTCCCCAAGTAAATGAGTACGTGAACCCGGCTGACCATCCGCTCTGGATCTCTCTGCAACTACCTATATGTGACACCTATTTCATTTCTAGTTGATTGCCAGTTAATTAACCCTGTTTAAAGCAATAAGCGGAAAACGTAAAGTTTTAAAACTTTACCTTACAACCATATTTACAATATATATACATAATACATTCTAACATATGTCATAAAACCCTGTTTAACAAAACAAAACTGTTTAAAATCACACAAAACATCCTAAACGACAACATCCAATAACAGCCCACCTGATATGATCTCAAATCTAGGTGTTGAGTCCAACGTCCTTGCCTTGATCAGGCCGAGTCTGAGTAGCTGAAAAATGTGGATAAGACAACCATGATCTACAAGCTCAGTAAGGTATACAAATCGCACTCCCCCAATATATACAAGTATCTAATATCCCGTCCTCAAAGAACACTCTATACCTTTTTCTCGCATTTCAAAGCACACACATATATATTCACATTAAGTCCACAACCATCCATAACACATAACATATACACATTCAAGCATGTTATCACACCACATATAAACATATCATCTCATATAAACATCTCATATCATACCATCACATATAAATAATCATAACATAACATATAGCATGCTAGGTGATAATTAACTAACTAGCCCCAACTGATCGTACGATATATTTTCTCATGTGCTTTCGTATTTCTTTATTTTTCTTTCTTTTTTTTCTCTCTTTAGGTTAGTCAACCCGATAGCGTCATAGGCCCCCTGTAGATCAGGTAGCGACCTCGGCTATCTTGTCCTGAGACTCCCTGTGGATCAGGTTGCGATCTTGGACTATCTATCTCATCTTGAGGCCCCCTGTAGATCAAATAACGACCTCTGAGGCCCTTGTAGATCAGGTAGCGACCTCATCCCCTGGAAACCCGTGCGGGACCTAGTTGGGCTAATTAATCAATTACCATCCTATATTATCACTTTCATATCACTTTTCCTTTTCATGCGTTCATCTCATTAAAGTCATACTTCTCATGCATACATTACATTTCATATAAATATCATCACATTCTCACATTTGCATGCTTCACATTCATATATAACATAACATCATTTTAAGCATACAACTCATTCACATAATCCACAAGACATGCAAGAAATCACAATATCACATCATCCTATTAACCACATTCATGCATGCTTAAAGTTATGCAATATCTTTCCATAACATTTCACATGTAAATATATATATTTTATATGTAACACTAATGCCATATTAAATACATAGTACATATTAAGAATGTGTAATTTATATACACTTACCTTGCAAATAAGAAAAACCTCGCAAACCAATTATTGAGTCCGTTTTCCACTCGGACTATCCTCCTTTCTTGTACCTATATATGTACCAAACAAGCCTCATAAGAACTTCAACCAAACATGCCCTAAATTTCACACTAGTTCACAATTTTTCAAACAATAATCTGGACAAGTAACCTCAAACTCGTTTTAATGTAACCCCTGTAACTTTTGATCCCACCGTTGGATCGATCCCAAATTTTAATATGATATAGGAGAATGTTAGGTTCATAACATATCCAAAATTCAGCAAGATCGGACCATGAGAAGATATTTTAAATTACGCCATAAGGTAACAATGCATATTGAAAATTCCGCAAAACAGCTTTCTTGCGCGGGCCATAACTTTTTAGTCCGATGTCGAAACGAAAATCCGAAAGTATGGTTGTGTTCCATACCACGAGAGGTACCTTCTGTTAAAATTTGGTGAGGTTTGGACGAAATTTGATCCCAAATGTCTCTTCTCCTTCAGCCTATCTCGATGTCTATCTTCTTCCTTTGTTCTCATTTTCTGCACCTTTTTCAACGATGCTCCGGCGACTTCTCCAACCTTCTGCTGGTGGTGTACTGGTGGTGATGATGGTGTTTATGTAACTTGTTTCTCAGCCCCTATAGTTCTCTTCACTTCTCTTGCTCTCTCTCTCTCTCTCTCTCTCTCACTCACACACACACACACACGTATACATACATATATATGCATCAAACTTGTTATCCAAGGTAAGCCCTCATAATTTACTTAAATGAGCTTACTAAGCCATTGAATTCAGCCTCCCTACATGTAACGTATAATGCTTGCATTTCTCAAGCTTATCTTATATAAATTACACATTTTACCCTCTTATTTCCATCTTTACACTTTTTACCCAAAGTTTCTTATAAAAATTACATCGACATACCCAAGTCGATATATTTTTACGAAACTTTCGGGAATCCTTCATAACATAAAATAACGATTTTACATCGCTTGACTTTCGAGAATTTATCTCCTTTATATTTATTTTATATTTCCCTAGGGTTTAATTTCGTTAAACCGTTTAATTCCTCAAAATTTCCGGTTAGGCCATACTCAATATTTGACCGTTACACTATTAGTGCAAGATATCTAACAACACGGATAAACCGTTAGCTAACAATCTAACATCAAAAGAATACATAAGCACAAACAAGCACCAAAGCAACAAGTAAACACATAGCATGCTATCACATAAATCCGATTATTATCTTTCTTAACGTCGTTCACATTATTCATTTACACTTGTGACACGAGAAGTCTACGACTCTTGCCATCGGTCCTTTATCCAAATGGAGTGGTTTGACGCACCTCCCCGTATACACAATGGAGTGGTTCAGTACCCTCCCCATATACCAAGTTTGGCCTAGTCGCGAAGCATCTCCCAGACTCCCTCGGGAGAGCTGAGCAAGTGATTACCGCTCGTGATCCGTGACCCAATTACAAGTCCGTTATATATAACTAACAATATACTATAAACACGTAACGCAAACACCACTCATGTCATTCAACCAACATAAGACTGTAGCTAAGTAAGCCCAAATGACTTACTTGAATCAGGTCAAGTCCCATCAACCATATCACTCGATCCCGCCTGAGTATGATCTCAGCTGCCTGATCATAACATAAAACTAGTATCAATAAAATATCCGACTTCTAGAAGTTATAACTTTTAGGTCAACAATGAAAATCCGAGAAACGTACTAAACCGACTCTTTTCTAGGAAAAGACGATTTTACCCCTAAGATCCAGAAAACTCCAAAGGTTCCCCGAAGTCTCCAGACTTCTACTAAACCCCAAAGATATGGTGTAACTCTAAGGTGAAAGGATCTACGGAGTTTGAAAGATGTCTATCTTTCAAACTCTCTATTAACTAAGGTTCAACTAACATGTTACCGCTAAATCCCAAACATTTCGAGAACACCTACTCACATGCCAAGCCATGTCTACTTATGATATAACTCCATAAAGATACACAATCCCAAACCATCCCCATGAAACACACTCTTAAACCTAACACAACTCTTCTATAACCAAACTATGCTTATACTCAACTTCGGAACATTATAGATCCCGACCTAATTGTTGTATTGCTCTCTAAACTTAATACATGCTACTATGTATATCCATAAACATCATATGTAAAAATCCAGTCCATCAGAGATATATAACCTATTCAACTCTGCATCACAAGCAATTTTCTCAACACTTGGAATAATTAAACACAACTTATAAACTACATGAGGACCCAACTTTGGAGAACCATATCTCCTAAACTATAACTCGGATTCCTCTCAAATTTCAGTATGTTCTACTATGCAATATCGACTATAAGATATCCAAAACTAAACAATAAAGGCAGAGTCTATCTTACTCAAATCTGGAATGGACGATGAATGCTTGTCATTGCATGAAAACTCGGAAATGCATCCACTCCTCTAGCCATCTTCCAAGGCTTCTATGGTGGGTTATACGACACCAAAGAATACCCCCATCAGTATATATACAAGAAGGGCAATGCAGTGAAGAGGGGGTGAAGTCCTTACCCAACTAGTCGGACTCAACGTGCTTGCGCACACGAGGAAGAAGAACGGAACGCGCCCACTGTCACTGAGACACACTCGTGATCAGATGGAGACACACTAGCGGATCCAAGGTCATCCGCACCCGCGGCTACTAGTGTCGCACCTAAGGCTCGCCGCCGCCGCACCCGCATGTCCGGGCTCACAAGCGCCCTTGCGGCTAACCCTCGGCGTACCCGTAGTCGGACTACATAAGACGTCGAAGGTCCTTTGCTGATTTGTTGTTTGCGAGCCTGATGTTGGGTTGTCAGCACAGAACCTAGGGGAGCCTGCTCCAGCTTGCTGGTTCGAGGAGGAGGTGTCGGGGTGTAGTCTAGAGAAGTCAATGCGGAGGGAGCCCTGGACCACCTCTACGAAGCAATGAACCCAAAGGAGGTCCGGCTCGGCTTTGCTGCTGCTTGCGATAGAACCAAAGGGGGAGCGAGGCTGAGCTGTTGTCCGTCATGGCTCCGGGGCTGAGATCCAATCGAGTGAGAACAATAGCCGTCGACTAGCGGGACAAGAAGACTAGAAGAAGAATGTCATTGACGAGTTTGAGAGAGAGCGGAATAGGAGGGCTACTACGTGAAGAGGAATGCTAGGGTTTGCCGAATTTGCTAGCAGTTGCGTAAATGGGAGGGGGGAAGGAGGGCCTCTTAACGGGCCCAAATGGCTCGTTTATGACAACCCGGATGACTTTCTTAAGGAATCAAACTTCTTTTAACGAATCACGGAAGATAGTTTAATTTGCGACTTTTATGTAAGTAGAGTACTCACATAAAATAATAGAAAGATAGAAGAAATAAAATCATGAACTCAATATCTTTAAACGTTAAGATGACGGAAAAAATTCTAAACCGGTCGAAGTCCGATTTGACTTGAAAATAATTTTCGGTTATTACACGGAGTGACAAAAACTTTATAGTTGGAAACAATGAAACCCGATCATCAAACATTATATATCTAAAATAAATAAATTAGAAGGTGTGAGAGTGTAGAGCTTTAAACAAGGAATGAGATTCAATTACTATTGTTATATTTATTATAAGAAAATTTCATTTTCATTAAGTTAAAGCCTTTCAACAAACCATGTAAATATATGACCTGAACATTCCTCAGAATAGTGTAAACATATTATAATAAAACTTGTAAGAATATAAGCACAATAACACTCGTAAAGTATCAATATGGTGCAAAAGAAATATGAAGAGCTTCATGTTCTTCTTTCCTTTACAATTTAATATCAAAACAATCAATAGTAATATTTGTTCATGCATACAAGAGAAAAAGTAGACATCTTGTTTTAATGGAATTTTTTTATCAACCATGCCAAATCGAGGGCAAGTAAGCCCAAAATGTTTTAGGGACAGTTTGCAAGCATAAATTGGGAAACACCATGCGAAGAGCAGAGTCTCGTAAGTAGCTAAGCGATCGTGTTGTAACACCCCAATTTCGCGGGACTCGGGATGTCACATTGGGGGTAGGATCTCACAATCGGTCTTGACCCTAGCCTGACAACAAGTTCACTGGACCTTACAACATGACACTGACAGATATAAAAACAAATACATAAAACCGTATAAACTGTATAACCAAAGGTAAACAACAACATAGCCGAGTATGAAACGACATCCTCACACTGGAGGGAAAATAAGACATCATCCTCACGCAGGAGGGAAAACATAAACAACCCCAAAACCAACCACCTAATATACGAGAGTCCTCGGCCTGTCACCCTGTCAGATCACCCAACAGCGCCTACTCTACAAACATCTACAACACGGTATGAAACCGTTAGCTAACCATACATATATAAGGTAATGCATAAGCACAAGCACAATCATGAAAGATAAACACATCAGCATGCTATCACACATTTACCCATTTTATCATCTTTATATAATAGTCATTCACTCAAATCGTATATATATAGATAGATGAAAGTATGCGACACGAGGACCGATACATCCTCGCCTCTGAGTGCTATATCCAGCTGTACGAGTATCGGTTGTAACACCCCAAGTTCTTGGAACTCGGGGAGCTACTGGTTAGGACCTCACAATGGGTCCCGACCTTGGTTTAACAACAAATTTACTAGGATCTTACAACAAGGCACAAATGTAATTAAAAACAATTTCCAAAACATAATATTTTTAATGGTATGAAAGTACACATGTGACAGCCTTACAAACATATATAAAGATACATAGCATGCATGACGTATGGAAGACTCCCCCGTCCCCATCTAATGAGTACGTGGACCCGGCTGACCATCCGTTCCGGATCACTCTGCAACTGTCTATCTCTACAAATCTACAACACGGATAAACCGTTAGCTAAAAATCCAAATATAAGTAGAATAACAACAACACAAACACACGCAGAAACAAAATAAACAAACATCATGCTGGCACTCAACCGTTTATTATCTATTACTTAGGTGATTCATCTTATTCAATTTTACAGTTGTGGCACGAGAGCTATTAATAGTTCTCGCCTCCGTTCCTTATCCAACTGGGTGTAGGTCTAGTTGACCTCCGCCGGTAGCATCACTACAAACCGAGTATGGACTAGTCCCTAAAGAAACCCCTAGCGCCCGCAAGCTAACTGAGCAGAATGCCACCGCCCGTTACTCTTAGGCCAAGTATAGGTCGGTAAATATCTATCACAACCTATAACTCTAAACATCTCAATCACACACCACTATCATCATTCATGCTCATATTTAGAAGTCAGCTAAGTAAGCCCAAAGGACTTACCTGAATTCAAACATAATCTCGTTATCTCGACTCGGTCTGTAACCGCAGGAACTCAACCGCCTGTTATAAAAGGCAAGTGGATCAATATTATATCCCACTTAATTAGAAGTCTCTAACTTCTAAGATATTTAACTCTATCATCAGCTAAATTACCAAATACCCTTATACGGATAAATGACTATTTTACCCCTGGTCCCGAAACTTCTAAAAATTTCATAATTTATGTTTAAACTCTTATTTGGGACTAACTAACCATATTCTACTCCCTAGGATGATTTTAGGTAACAACTAGAAAAATCATCCATTTTCTATTTCTCGAAAAGTCACTAAAGTCCAACTACAGCTTCAAATATAAAATTCGAATAATCTTATAAAAAATTCCGAAATAATTCCCTAGGTCATATATGATATCCTATCTACTCATAGGAGAAAGAATTTCTTAAAACTGTTAAAGCATCGCTTCTACAAAATTTCTAAAGTTGGGTACAACACTTAACAAGCAGCACATTGTCTTAACTTTGAAAAATCATAACTCCTAAACTACTCGCTGTATTTATCCCAAATTTTGATATGTTCTACTATTAAATCTTATCTCTAATATATCCAAAATTTATACGCAAAGGAGATCAAAATCCTATTTAAAACTATCTCACAAAACCGAATTTCAGCACAACAGAAAAACTGCTTACGACTCCATCTTTGAAAAAAATCATAAATCTCAAACCACTCGCTGGATTCCTCTCAAATTTTAATATGTTCTACAACAATATGTCAACCATATCATATCCAAAATTAAAGTCCAACGGAGATCAAGAGCTTATTCAAAACCATCTCACAAAACAGCATCACTTGCTGTTTTCCCCAACACTCAGCACATATATAAAAACGTCAACTTTGAAACACAATAACTCTCAAACCGTAACTCCGATTCTTCCCAAATTTTAATATGATCTACAACAAGATGTCAACTATATCATATCAAAAATTCAAGCCTAACAGAGATCAAAAGCCTATTCAAAACTATCTCACAAAACAGCATCCCATGCTGTTTTTCTCAACTCAGCACATTTATAAAACTGAACTTTGAAACCCCATATCTCTCAAACCATAACATGGATTCCTCTGAAATTTTAGTATGATTTACTTTGAAATACCATCTATAACATATCCGAAAATCAGCCAAAAAGAAGAAATCTAACTTACCCAAATCTGGACCCGAAGTTGACTGCTTGTCACTTCCGAAAAATTCAGAAAACGCCTCAACTCTTCAAGCTATCTTCCGAGGCTGTTAGGGATGGATTGATGACAGAAATGGAGCTCTTATCAGCATATATATATATATATATATCTATATATATATATATATATGTTAAGGATTGCTCAAAAGAAGGACAAAGGTAGGACGGATTGGGACCTTACTCGATTCCATGACTCGAAGGCATGAGAAGGATAACACCAAGGTTGTTGTTGTGGATCAAATCTGGGCTCCTCCATATCAGTGGTCTGCTGGATCGACAGAAGAGAGGCAGCCCGCTGGTGCTACGTTTTGAGTTGACAGACGGAGCAACGTCCAGTCCGGCGCTTGTGCAGATGGGTCGAGTGCAGCAGTCCGGCGCTTGTGCAGATGGCTCGAGTGCAGAAGTCCCATGCGGCCCTGCGTTGGTCCAGGAAGTCTGTAGAGCATCATCTCCGTCCATTAGCAAGTAATGCAGAAGAGAGGAAGGAGGAAAACGGATGAGAGAAGGAAAGGGGTTGTCTCACCTGTAGATTGAACAACACCAGATTGCAGCAAGTCGAGACGTCCAGATGGAGATCGAAGGAAGCAGTCACAAGGAGGGAGAGGAGCGTAACGGCTGGAAGGAAGGTGAGAGCTGCACAGCGTGATTCTAGGAGCGTTTTATGGCAAGTGAATCGATTCTCTCTCACTGCATTTATTCATCCGTTGAATCTAATACATCACAGCTGGGCTGGCTGCTGAATCCTGGGCTGCGCACTGGGCTGAAGGCTGGACGCTGGGCTGGAGTTGTGGATCCACGGTGCTGAAGTTGGGCTGTGGACAAGCTGCTGAAACTGGCGAGTTTCTGGGCTGGGCAAGATGGCGCTGCTGGGCTGAGGCGGACACTGGGCGCTGGGCAAGCTGATGGCGGCTTCTGGACTTGTCACAGACTCGTCACAGACTTGTCTGGCTTTGTCACAGACTCGTCACAGACTTGTCTGGCCTTGTCACAGCTTCGTCACAGACTTGTCCAGACCTTGTCACAGCTCCGTCACAGACTTGTCCAGACCTTGTCACAGCTTTGTCACAGACTTGTCAACGACGAGTCATATCCTAAATTAGGGTTTGGGGCTAAACTTATTATTTTATGTGAAGTCAAGGGATCGGAACTGGTAGGCTACATAATAGACGGATACGGATCATGTTATAGTTTAGGATTGGTTATAATAATCCTATCATTTTATGTGAAGGTAAGCTACATAAAATGATAAAATTTTATAAAGATCCTATCATTTTATGTGAAGGGAAGCTACATAAAATGATAAATTTTATAATAATGTGTCTAACTAAGTAGACGGATATGGGTCAACTGATCGAGATCGGGTTTGTTACAGAAATAAACGGAATAAAAATTCCGGATATTACATCAGTACCCCCTTAAAATAAGTTTCGTCCCGAAACTTAAAAGAAGACTCGTAATGTCGGAGTCCATGCAAACGAATTTAAGCGCCGGAAAGAGGTTACACCGGTCGAGTTCTGATTTGTTTCTGAAATAGCCGGAAGAAATATTCCCGGGTATTACATCAATCCCCCCTTAGGATAAGTTTCGCCCCGAAACTTAAAGTACGTCAGTCATAAGGTCATCCCTCAAGGTACGAATCTAGTGTATCTACTTGTTACCGTACAAGAGTCATCGTTTCCACATATAAGTATCCCGCATATTAAGGTCACCAATAACACACATCACGACTAAGCACTCGAGCATGAAAATAAACAAGTAGTCACACAATATAACACAGATATAAGGCCAAACCCTAACTCGTCGCTCCCTAGATTACACTATCTCCACAAAGGTCTCTGAAAGGTTATGTCTCATACTACCCATAGTATCCAAGGTGGCCTCGTCGGCTTTTATAAAACCACTAACTCTGAAATCTTTTCATGTACAGACTTCACCAGTGCCTACTACCACGTTCTAGTGTGGTAACTAGATATCTCACCGGTATCATCCGGCTTCATTGCCCGATTCTCTAAGCCGATGTCCTAACTTTTGTCTGGTAAGTATACCTCTAACTGAAACCGTAGAAAACTAGGGTTACACTCTCCAATAGGGTGAGGTTTACTAGTCCATCAATCACTTATAAACCACTTTACAACCTCGAGTGGTCACATTTCGCAACTCACCTCCAGGTCTTTTGATGACCGTACAGAAAATAACCTAGTCAACTTTCTTCCCTTCGTTATGTTTACTTGACTACACACTCAGGCCAAAGGTCTAGGACCTCCGCCAGCACTTCACCAAGTGTCTAATGCTCTTTGTATCACGACTCACTTGTCTTTTAATATGGCTCGGTCATCTTATTCCTCAGGTAAGGATTCATCCCTTTACCCTTTTCCGGTCTAGTAGTGGAGACACAATCTAGTGGTCATCATCTGTATTCACTTAGCATTATTATAATATTTATGGATATCTAATATATTGTTAGCTCAACCTTAGGCTTCTCACGTTTTTTTTTTGTCTTGAGTGACATACAGTATGTCCGGAATGACGGTATTAGATACAAGGTGATCTCACATCACCGTCATTTGCTCACACTACTTAATAGTTGTTAACATTGTATTGTGTCCTATAATATTCCTCTTACTCAAAACGCAACTCGACTCCGTTCCGAGATAAAATTCTTCTTATACTCCATTCTTGAGATTATGTTTTCTATATGTACGAGTACTGGTCTGTAAGTACACTCCCGTAGCTTCCTTTTCTTATCTGTCTTTCGATTCAACTTGATAGTTACTCACCTTGAGCTTGTTAGTGCAGGCCCTACACAACACCTTTATTACTTCGTTACTTCCTTTCTCATTTTATCAAGAAACTCGTTCTAAAGTACCATGCTAGGTATTAAATTCCAAATTTACTGGTCTTCCAACATGTGACTAGGTCGGCATGCTTCACTTGGATCTATAATGGGGTACCACTCTCTTTCTATACTTCTACGTGCACATACTTTCTCGTCTATCTAGTTGGTGATACAGTTCCTCGACAAAAATTCTTGTCACTCCACGTAGCCTATTTCACGTTCCTTCTAAACGAAACGCATTCCACCAATGATCATCGTCTTAAACTCGACACGTCATTTGTTGTACTCTCGAGTTTTCGGTTCTGTGGGTTAGGACTCATCACGCTTTCGCTGCGCTACTTTGATAATTATGTTGTCACCCGCTAATCGTAAGGACATTTTCCGTGAGTCCAAATTGATGGACCCAAAACTCTCCCTCTCAATTACACCATAAGTCCTATCCGGATGAAATACCAAGTACCTTCCTTACTTGCCTTAAGGGACTAAGATAACGGTTGGAAGACGACCTCTTCCGTTTACTTTTGGAATTCTTCTAACACGGATCCAAACTTCCTGACTCGACTGAAGTTTGATCTTAACCAACCGAGAAGTAACCTCTAACACGATTCTCTCTATACCTTTAGTTGTCTAAGTAGATTTTCGTTGTCTACTTGAGGAACTCCTCCAAAGCATCGGTATAGTTAATTCAATAATCCTCAATCACAGATATCTCTTCTTAACTGTACATAGCTCGTCAATCCCCAAACAACTCTTGCACGTCCTCAGTTGATGTCGGTCAGTCAATAGTTGACTTATCTCCATTTCCGGGACTTATTTTTCTCATACCTCTTTTGCCGTTGAATTTCCTAGCGAGCACTACTTACTTGAGTTCATCAATTTATACTCCTTTAGCTCATTCTACATTACAAACTTCCAGTTCCCCCGTGAACTAACTCCATTTCTCGAGTCCAACTGTGTCATCCATCTGATATCAATGGTCCTTTCTAGATCTTCTACTATAACTTGTAAGCACGTCTACGCGACTCTCATGACCTTAACTTCCCTCCACTTGCAGTTTATCTCGTATGGAATGCTACCACACTATGTCTTCATTGGCATAGAACCTTATCAAAATCATATGCTTCTTATTCCTCTAGTTCTTCTTTTACAATCCATATGTTCTAGCTGTGATGTGTACCCTTTTCTTAGCCAGTAGATAGTAATTCACTCACACAATTTCCTTGGTCTCAAATGACATAAGGGGGTCATCCCTGGCCATCTAGTCTTTCTTCTTAAGTTCTTAATTAGAGTTACTAGTTCGAACTCACTTCATGTTACTATTAAGGGTATTAGCACTGGTATCGATTTAACTTCACATTTGTCGCCGTTGATCTCTTGAAGGGTCCTCCAGATGTCTATAAAATTATTTCATAGGTCTATGGTTATTCTCCTTATATGCCAACCAGTTACCACTAGTTGTCCCGCACGTTTATGTCCCAGTTACTACCAACTAGTCTGTAGTTGACCTTCTATAAGATCACGAACTTATTGTTCTTCAATCTCTTTTGAAGTTTGAAACACTTGGTGAGAATCTATCTTCTCCAGTTTCTTTGTCAATACCCCTTTAGCTCCTTCCACAGTCTGCACTTCTCTCGTTCTCTTATAAGATCACTATACTCTTTTGAGTCCAGTCATAGCATTCATCTGTCGTCAATGAGTTTATCAAGTCTTCACGATTTTTCTTACTTTGTTCATCGTCTGTTTGCGGTTCTTTGTTATGACCGTTAATGTTGGTAACTTAAATCTTTCTGTGAATGAGAAGTTATAGTGGACTTTCTAGTCCACCAAAATAACTCTCTCACATTCTTCCCTTTGATGGGTGTTGTTTTGATCATGCTACCATTATAGAAATTCGTTGTCCCAGTTTTATACTTCTCGTATCCTTGAAGGACTCTACATGCTTTGATACTTATGTCGAAGTTTCATTCAAAAATTCTCGGATCCTTGAAGGACTCTACATGCTTCCATGGTTACAAAATTTATTTCTCGTCATCAAGCTCACCCTCTATCTTTGTACCCTTTAATTTCTCACAGCTAGGTCAACATCTTATCTTCTTTGTATTCTCATGCCCATGCTTGCATATGGCAGCGTTCGCCTCGATTGTAACGCCCTTTACCTTGCAAATCTTGGTTGTACTCTGTTCTATATGATTCTTGTTCCCTTATTATTATCTGTAATCTGATCTCTTGTCGTCTCTTACATGGATCGTCTGTGTTGATGACCTAGATCCCATGATAATCGGGATTACCTTGGAATCTCGAGTCCACCAAGATCATTCTCACATGTTCCTTCATTAGCGCGTTGTCTATAATATTGCTCTCTTGAACTCCGTTGACTCTATTACCGGCCTTCTACTCTTTTGTACTAGTGTCGCGGTTCCTTTCAACTTCTTATATCTTTGATGAGGTCAAAACTTCTCCACCCTTGCGGGGTCTTCCGCTTTTATACTCAATTGTAGGTATTCATTCCGTGCACCTCAGATCGTCATATCCGAGTTGACTCGTCTGGTCTCTCATGCTCATCATTGTCTATGGAGCATCCGTCTCGATTGCAACATCCTTTATTCCGCCATCATGATTCTGCTCCGTTCTACTTGGTTCTTATCCCACTATTATTATCTCCAATCTATGCTCTTGTCGTCTGCTATGTGATTCTTTAATTCATCTCTCGGCTTCATACGACCAAGTCCCTTGTATGACTTTCTATTCCTTCCATTAGAGCTGACTCGGGAATTTCTTTCTCATCTGTTTGTACTTATGGTGAAAATTATCTCAACATCCTTACTTCTTTGCCAACCCGTTCTTCGGATGATTTATAGGGTCACTAGGACACCCACCAGAGTATAATACTCAATCCTAGGTCTGAATCCATTGTCTCGTGTTGAAAACTCTTCAAATCCGCTGCCGATTTATCATGAAGCGATAATCGCTTCATGATATCACAACTAAAGGATCTAAAGTATCCTTTAGGATACTAACGTGCTACACATATACATATATATAATCATACATTAAAACATATCGATATAACTCTATATACTAACATCTATCATTCCAAGTTGCAGAGATCCACGGAGAACGATGTTGGTCCGACGTACTACTAACCCACAACCCGGTTATGCACGTGTGTAAAACAAAAATTCGTTTTGAAAATCTTAGACCCCTTTCGGGTTCTAGTTATTTTATACATCCGGTCTTTTAGAAGATTTCAAGTGCCATTGTTGCCAACCTAGCTCTGATACCATGTTGTAACACCCCAAGTTCTTGGAACTCGGGGAGCTACTGGTTAGGACCTCACAATGGGTCCCGACCTTGGTTTAACAACAACTTTACTAGGATCTTACAACAAGGCACAAATGTAATTAAAAACAATTTCCAAAACATAATATTTTTAATGGTATGAAAGTACACATGTGACAGCCTTACAAACATATATAAAGATACATAGCATGCATGACGTATGGAAGACTCCCCCGTCCCCATCTAATGAGTACGTGGACCCGGCTGACCATCCGTTCCGGATCACTCTGCAACTGTCTATCTCTACAAATCTACAACACGGATAAACCGTTAGCTAAAAATCCAAATATAAGTAGAATAACAACAACACAAACACACGCAGAAACAAAATAAACAAACATCATGCTGGCACTCAACCGTTTATTATCTATTACTTAGGTGATTCATCTTATTCAATTTTACAGTTGTGGCACGAGAGCTATTAATAGTTCTCGCCTCCGTTCCTTATCCAACTGGGTGTAGGTCTAGTTGACCTCCGCCGGTAGCATCACTACAAACCGAGTATGGACTAGTCCCTAAAGAAACCCCTAGCGCCCGCAAGCTAACTGAGCAGAATGCCACCGCCCGTTACTCTTAGGCCAAGTATAGGTCGGTAAATATCTATCACAACCTATAACTCTAAACATCTCAATCACACACCACTATCATCATTCATGCTCATATTTAGAAGTCAGCTAAGTAAGCCCAAAGGACTTACCTGAATTCAAACATAATCTCGTTATCTCGACTCGGTCTGTAACCGCAGGAACTCAACCGCCTGTTATAAAAGGCAAGTGGATCAATATTATATCCCACTTAATTAGAAGTCTCTAACTTCTAAGATATTTAACTCTATCATCAGCTAAATTACCAAATACCCTTATACGGATAAATGACTGTTTTACCCCTGGTCCCGAAACTTCTAAAAATTTCATAATTTATGTTTAAACTCTTATTTGGGACTAACTAACCATATTCTACTCCCTAGGATGATTTTAGGTAACAACTAGAAAAATCATCCATTTTCTATTTCTCGAAAAGTCACTAAAGTCCAACTACAACTTCAAATATAAAATTCGAATAATCTTATAAAAAATTCCGAAATAATTCCCTAGGTCATCTATGATATCCTATCTACTCATAGGAGAAAGAATTTCTTAAAACTGTTAAAGCATCGCTTCTACAAAATTTCTAAAGTTGGGTACAACACTTAACAAGCAGCACATTGTCTTAACTTTGAAAAATCATAACTCCTAAACTACTCGCTGTATTTATCCCAAATTTTGATATGTTCTACTATTAAATCTTATCTCTAATATATCCAAAATTTAGACGCAAAGGAGATCAAAATCCTATTTAAAACTATCTCACAAAACCGAATTTCAGCACAACAGAAAAACTGCTTACGACTCCATCTTTGAAAAAAATCATAAATCTCAAACCACTCGTTGGATTCCTCTCAAATTTTAATATGTTCTACAACAATATGTCAACCATATCATATCCAAAATTAAAGTCCAACTGAGATCAAGAGCTTATTCAAAACCATATCACAAAACAGCATCACTTGCTGTTTTCCCCAACACTCAGCACATATATAAAAACGTCAACTTTGAAACACAATAACTCTCAAACCGTAACTCCGATTCTTCCCAAATTTTAATATGATCTACAACAAGATGTCAACTATATCATATCAAAAATTCAAGCCTAACAGAGATCAAAAGCCTATTCAAAACTATCTCACAAAATAGCATCCCATGCTGTTTTTCTCAACTCAGCACATTTATAAAACTGAACTTTGAAACCCCATATCTCTCAAACCATAACATGGATTCCTCTGAAATTTTAGTATGATTTACTTTGAAATACCATCTATAACATATCCGAAAATCAGCCAAAAAGAAGAAATCTAACTTACCCAAATCTGGACCCGAAGTTGACTGCTTGTCACTTCCGAAAAATTCAGAAAACGCCTCAACTCTTCAAGCTATCTTCCGAGGCTGTTAGGGATGGATTGATGACATAAAAGGAGCTCTTATCAGCATATATATATATATCTATATATATATATATATATATATATATATATATATATATATATATATGTTAAGGATTGCTCAAAAGAAGGACAAAGGTAGGACGGATTGGGACCTTACTCGATTCCATGACTCGAAAGCATGATAAGGATAACACCAAGGTTGTTGTTGTGGATCAAATCTGGGCTCCTCCATATCAGTGGTCTACTGGATCGACAGAAGAGAGGCAGCCCGCTGGTGCTACGTTTTGAGTTGACAGACGGAGCAACGTCCAGTCCGGCGCTTGTGCAGATGGGTCGAGTGCAGCAGTCCGGCGCTTGTGCAGATGGCTCGAGTGCAGAAGTCCCAGGCGGCTCTGCGTTGGTCCAGGAAGTCTGTAGAGCATCATCTCCGTCCATTAGCAAGTAATGCAGAAGAGAGGAAGGAGGAAAACGGATGAGAGAAGGAAAGGGGTTGTCTCACCTGTAGATTGAACAACACCAGATTGCAGCAAGTCGAGACGTCCAGATGGAGATCGAAGGAAGCAGTCACAGGGAGGGAGAGGAGCGTAACGGCTGGAAGGAAGGTGAGAGCTGCACAGCGTGATTCTAGGAGCGTTTTATGGCAAGTGAATCGATTCTCTCTCACTGCATTTATTCATCCGTTGAATCTAATACATCACAGCTGGGCTGGCTGCTGAATCCTGGGCTGCGCACTGGGCTGAAGGCTGGACGCTGGGCTGGAGTTGTGGATCCACGGTGCTGAAGTTGGGCTGTGGACAAGCTGCTGAAACTGGCGAGTTTCTGGGCTGGGCAAGATGGCGCTGCTGGGCTGAGGCGGACACTGGGCGCTGGGCAAGCTGATGGCGGCTTCTGGGCTTGTCACAGACTCGTCACAGACTTGTCTGGCCTTGTCACAGACTCGTCACAGACTTGTCTGGCCTTGTCACAGACTCGTCACAGACTTGTCTGGCCTTGTCACAGCTTCGTCACAGACTTGTCCAGACCTTGTCACAGCTTCGTCACAGACTTGTCAACGACGAGTCATATTCTAAATTAGGGTTTGGGGCTAAACTTATTATTTTATGTGAAGTCAAGGGATCGGAACTGGTAGGCTACAGAATAGACGGATACGGATCATGTTATAGTTTAGGATTGGTTATAATAATCCTATCATTTTATGTGAAGGTAAGCTACATAAAATGATAAAATTTTATAAAGATCCTATCATTTTATGTGAAGGGAAGCTACATAAAATGATAAATTTTATAATAATGTGTCTAACTAAGTAGACGGATATGGGTCAACTGATCGAGATCCGGTTTGTTACAGAAATAAACGGAATAAAAATTCCGGATATTACATCAGTACCCCCTTAAAATAAGTTTCGTCCCGAAACTTAAAAGAAGACTCGTAATGTCGGAGTCCATGCAAACGAATTTAAGCGCCGGAAAGAGGTCACAACGGTCGAGTTCTGATTTGTTTCTGAAATAGCCGGAAGAAATATTCCCGGGTATTACATCGGTCACACAATCCGTGTACCCTATGGGAGTGGATTGCGCCCTTCCTGTAAACCAGTATGGCCTGACGTCAGAGAACCTCCCAGACTCCATGATAGTATGAAAGGGAAGGGTTATCATATCCACGCAATGGGGCAGTCAATAAAACATAGGTCAGTATAAACGATATCTCATGCTATCATAGCAAACATATAACACACACACCACTCATGCAAACACCCAATATAAGGATGGTAGCTAAGTAAGTCCTACAGACTTACCTCAACCTCGTACTCAACTCAACCACAATAACCTCCAATCCTGAGAGAGGGCACTGCCTAATAACAAGACATAAAGATATATCAAACTCTATTCATCAAAGTGGTCACACCAAACCCAAAGGGATCCATGAGGATCATACTCAATCTATAAGCCTCACAACCAACTAAACCTCAATATCTCAGCATAACTCACAATTCCTCAAATCTCAAGGTAGTATCTAATCAACATTCCTCAATCTCAATTTTAATCCTAATTTAATTAATTAACCTTTAATTAATTAATTAGATTTCGCCAGAATAACGTTTTGCCCGCAAGCAATTTCTAAACCCCCTGTCATCAGATTTCATCAAACAAACAACCCATAATCACCAGAATAATATAACGACCATAATGGAATTTCTAATTATCCATTTTGACAAGTCTAAAGTCAATTTAGGCCAAAATTGCAGTACGAAAAACGAATAAATTCATAACTTATTCGTTACTAACCCGATTGACGATCTGAAAGAAGATTCGGAATCACAACGACACAAGCTACGCATGGACAACATCAAATTCACCGGAATATGAGCGAAGGAACTTGCTTGGTGACATATATTCTCGACCAACCCTTCATCTGCTCAGAAATGCAGAAACTCGGTACCGATATGAAGAGAATGAAGAGAGGAATCCAGAAACTCAAACAGAATTGAAATCGGATTAGAAATGGAGAGTAAATTTGAGTTTGAAGGTTGAGAGAAATCACAGCTTTTACGAGGACACGTGAAAGAAAATGAATTAATAAAAGATTTTCCGCTATTTATAGTGAAGACGATAATTATCCTTTAACAAAGTCGATAATAATCCTTTAACCGATCCAAAGGCCGGTCGAACCTCCTTCTCCAAACTTCTCGAGATTGGAATATTAAATATGGAATATTGTAGGGATAATTATTCCACAACTGCCTCGGAAAATGTGTATTCATAAGCCGTCTTTCTTAGCCGTTAAGAAACGAAATAGCAACTCTTTTGGCCGTTTTGCCTCTCCATGTTATTTCATATCTAGAACATATCCGATGTCCTGATCATTTCTCTCAACTGCATTTTTATTAATTGGAGCTCTCAAATGCTCCAAATAACACCGGAGGTAAAAATAATTACCCGGGGAAAAAGTAAAAATTTTCCCAAATGTCCAAAATTACGCGATGAACATAACGGTGGAACTCATACTCATCACTTGTGAAATCTTCGCGAGTTATATGTCAATTACTATCAACGATTAAGTTAATCAACATTAATTAGAATTCGAAAATCCTAGCTATTACCCGTGTAGCATCGATGTTTAGTTAAACTAAGTGTAAACACTAAACAAAATGGACCAATATTGAACAAAACAAACATGATAGATACTTTTAGTTAAACGATACAAAGTTAGTGTATCGATCTCAGTTAAGGTAACAACAATTAAAAGACTTACATAAGGGGATACAAATTGATTATCATATATGTATATCTAAATCATATTCTATGAGACTTACTAGGTATACATCTCAAAATATACTACCAATGTAGGTTTCAACTACTCTGGATGGGCGCCCGGACCATCAAACTTTCAAAGAACATTCACACAACCCTCTACAAGAATGTCCTTTCCTCGCGAAGTATAAACTAATAACTCTTCCACCAATATTTGAGCATGATGCGTTAACAATGCCATATAAATGCTTATGGTTAATTCAAATTTACATTTCTATTTAAATTATTGACAACGTACACTGTCATCACGTGTGTTATGTCTAAAGGTAGATAAACATAGGGTGGTTGGTGTCTAGAGGTATGTAGTATAGAAGAATGAGTGCGCAGTAGGAACCAATCGAAGTAACCATATCCACATCCCAAGGCAATTTTTACTGATTGAAGATGTAAAATCGGGTGAAGGTGCTCGCAACGATCGACCGACTCGACCCAATAATTGTGCCTTATTAGATCCTGGACTCACATGGCTTAATTTTAGCCTATCTTCTCGACGTACAACTTTATCAAAATTTGTACGCCGGGCTTGCTCATACCATATTGTTGAATGGCCCTATCTTACAAATAGATATCCTCCTCATCCAAAAATTGGATCGTACCTCGATAAGTAGATACATGACAGAGTCCTCCAAAATCTAGGTTTTTGTCGAATGACATCCACTCAACTTAAGATGAAAGCCCACGTCCCTTAAAAACTCTTCCATATTAAAACTATACAAATGTATGAGCGAATGGTAGTTACATCCTCCATACAAAATGTGTCAAGTTGTTGTAAAAAATTTTCCATCCTCTCAGTGTGAATTCAAGGAACGGTATTTGAGTGTCTATCTCACGTCTTTCCATCTATACGAGTCAATCTCTAAATGACATCAAAACACCAGAAAATACATCCAAATCCATATTTATAAAAAAACATCACTGTTAAAACATTATAATATTATTTTGAACCCTAAAATATAAATACAAAGCATAGTACCTCAAGAAGAAGTGTGCACCCATCTACATGGTTGCGCTTGATCCAAATGACTCTTCCAACGACCGATACAAGTTAGCAAGGACGCCAACACCCTAATTATACTTGTCAATTTGCTCACAGTGAAGTATATAATGGGTGTTTCGCTCATTAAGTAAACTTGTCGACGAATGTACAACCCGGTGTGCTCAACAAAAATCTAGATGCTAATAGAGCAATGAAGCGTTTGTTCCATCAAAACTTTGATTGAAACTCTCAGATTGATTCTAGGTATTGATAAGAATGTTCAAAGAGCAATACACCGTTTGTTCCGGTTGCTTTGGATCAATGTTCAACATTTTTTTTGAGACTTTGGTTCCGTTCGGTAGTTTTTGAGAGATTATTTTGAGGGATTATTATTCCCAATAATCCCTAAAATAATTGATAATCCAAGTGTAATTGGATTATAACTTTTGCTAAAATAATCTTAAAATAATGTTGTGTCAAATAATCCCTCCAATAATTCCGTTTTTATGCTTGCCGAACGTGCAACGTAAGGTATGTATTCAATGTCTCCTGCATTGTTCATTGTTCATGCAATACCTGAACAAACCACCTCTTCTACTACAACACAATGTCGATCTTTCTCCGTGTGCGTCGTGAGTTGAGAGTAATCTAAATGGTACAATTAGTCATTGATCAACATCAACATAATAAATGGTTGTTTTATGAAGTAAAAGATGAAATATCTCAAGCCCTTCTTCATCATTAATGTCTCATTGAAGCTAAATCTATCAAATTAAATAAGTATTTTCGGATGATACCCTTGAGTTTTTGGCTTTTTCGGATGGTGCCCAAAGTTTTTCACGTTTCCGCTTGATACGCCTGAGGTTTTGGTGTTTCCGTTTCGTACCCTTATTTCTTATTCCCCGTCAACACTAACGTTTCTTATATTGAAATTAAAAAAAGAAAGAAATCCTAAACGTCCCTTTCCAGCTTTCCTATTTGATTTGCCTTATCTAAAAACTCCATTCTCCTGTAGCTATATTATATGCGAAGCGAATGCTTCTCTTCATCTATGAACTCCATTCTCTCTAATTTTGCATCTCTTCATCTAAAAACCCCTTTTGCCTCTCTTCATTTAAAACCCCATAGCCTTGCCGGTGACGAAGACAACGTGGTGGTGGTGGCGGTGACTACGTCGGAAGCTCTCTTCTAACACCATATCTTTAAAGGTAAGAACCCTAATCCCTAAATCTCTAATTGTGCATATTTGGGTTGATTTCGTGGAACATTAGAAAATCTAGTGTTTGTTAACCTTAATGTTAGCCTTGATTTGTGGAGTTGTCTATAGATTTAGTTTGAGAGACTAACAAAAGGTTTGAGAAACTAGCCTAAATCTCTAATTGCGCATATATGATACTTCTAATTCAGTTTGAGAAAATAGCAAAAAGTCTTGTTAGCCTTGATTTGTGCAGTTTTCTATAGATTTAGTGTTGTTTTAACCTTGATGTAGTGTTTGTTAGGGATTAGTTTTGAGTTAGCCTTATTTATTGTTTATTAGGTATTAGTCTTGAGTTAGTCTTGATTTACTACATTAAGGAAGTGAATTTATGTGAAATGTAATTGTGAATTTTCTGTAATAAAAAGGCACATATAATTATAAATATATGTTGTGAATGTAGTGCATTTTTCATGGATTCGCGTCATGAGTTGGGGGGTCATCAACACCACTAAGAATGACTGATCAATATTGTATAAACTGTCGACTACGAAAAAGACTTGTGGTTCGGATATCGACATCTCGCACTCAAGAATGAAGCTGAGTAAGATGTATGTGAAATGTGATGATTGTGGCTTTTTTTATTTGTAAATGAATCAAACTTGATAGTTCATGTAAGATCCAATTTTCACCTTCACCGCCCCTGCGGTGAAGGAGGCCGCCCCAGTGGCCTTGGTTTCTGTCACCTTCCCTGCAGAGACAAGGGGCCGCCCCTGCGGCATGAGCAATCCGCCCTTGTAGAATTGCCACAGATTGCGAAGATCTTCTTTCCTTTTTCGGTTCTATCTTGTTTTCTATCTTATAAGATCCGATTTTTTTTATCTTTGGACGACTTTCCTGGATCTTCTAAACCCTATGACGTCCTCTCTTTTATCTTTTCTTCCTCTCCTATAAATTCCCTTCTTTCCCCTCTTTTTCCCATTTCTTGCTTACGCTTTCTTCAACCCTTGAGAGCTGCAACCGTTACCTTTTCTTTATGTGATCTTTCTGAACGTGTAAGTTCATCTTTCCTTGTTCTTCATCACGTTCATGTGTTGCTGCACCTTGTTTCTCTTCTGCTTCGTTTTATCTCTTCGTTTCCTCTTTTCTTCTTCTCCAAGAATCAAGTTTGATCCTTGATTCTTGTGGAGCGTTCCATTGATGATTCTTTGATGTTCACATGCTTCCTTGGTTGAGTTGTGACGTGGTTGTGTGTTGAGAAAAGCAAGCTTTGTCCTTTCTTTGTTCCTTGTTGTCGAAGGAGTCGACAATGCGTCAGCACCGAAAACCGCCCCCACGCCTCTGCTGTGTTGCCCCCGCGGATTGCCGCCCCTGTGGTTTCTTTTGCAGTAACTCCCATTCTTGTGAGTTGCTTCCTTCTCGTTCCTTTCCTTGTTTCTTCTAGATGTTCCTTGACCCCTGAGTGTTCTGTAAGACTAAGGTTGATACCTTAGCTTGTGTAGATCTCTTAGAGATCATGGAGACTAGAAGTATAGACTTCTAGCAATCGTTCGGTTCTTGATTCGTGATGCCTTGTGTGAACATGCTTTCCCTTGCTCCTTTTCTGAGGTTTTCTAAGTTGTTTGTTGAGTGTTGAGATTATATTCGAGTGAGGTAAGTTTCTTGGACTTACTTAGCTTCATTCCGCGTGTTGGTTTGATTGTAATGGCTTGTTTGTGTTGTTTATCATGTTATAACTAATAACTGGAACATGATTCACCTTTGTTATACCTTAATTGGCCCAAGTGTATTATAAATGGGCGGTTAACGCTTGTCCAGTTCAGAATGGGGAAACTGTGAGGTGCTCTCGCGACCAGTCCAACAGGTGACAAAAGGATGCATACGCTCTCTTCTTGTTGGTGAAAGGGGACGGAGGCGAGATCGTAGCGATACTCGTGTAACAACCATAAGTTGAATTAGTAATTTGGATAACCTAATGAAAGATAATAACCGGCTGTTGTGTGAGCATGCTATGTGATTACTTTATCTCATGTGTACTTGTGCCTTTATTGTCTTTTTGATATGTAGAATGTTAGCCAACGGTTTATACCGATGTTGTAGATGTTCCTCAGGTTCAGGATGTTGCTGAGTGATCCGGATGGTGTGGTCAGCCGGGGTTCCCGTACATTATAGGACGGAATCGGATTTATGTTTATGTTGTTGTTTTTCCTTTTGTTTTGAACTCGGCTGCGAGTCTTTTACGCTTCCTTTTGTTTAAACCTTTGGTTTTATTTTGAGTTTTGATTTTCATTCGTTTGTGCCTTATTGTATGATCTTTTGTGTTGTTGCTAGTCTGAGGGTCAGGACCCATTGTGTGGCCCTAACCCGTAGCGCTTCGAGTTCCCAGAACTTGGGATGTAACAGTTCATCAAACCTTTCGTCTGTCAAATATGATGGTCAAATTGTCCCTCACATTATTCTTCAAGATATCTTTTAAATACCAAAAGAATTATGACCACATACTCTTACTTTCATTCTCATATACATTGTAGGCTAGGGGAAAGTTTTTGCTGGTTTGCATCCAAAGCTATATTTGATAAGAGAACTCCACCATATTTTCCTTGTAAATGACAACCATCGACCCCTATGACACTTCTGCCCCCTGCAAAACCATCAATCATTGCCTTCAACGAGATAAAAAATGCTCTTGAATTGAATGAGTTTTCTAGAAGTTCTTCAACAACTTTCCAAGCATAATGAGCCTTGTAATCAGGATTGGAGCTCATTAGAATCTCGCAATAAGTTGGTAGTTTCACAAATGAAGTCTCATGACAACCCTCAAGATTTTTCACAACTAAACTTCTTATATCATATGTTTTTGTTTTCCTTAATGTAATTCCATATCTACCTGAAGGAGCTCGTTTATTGCCTTGCTTGAAATATCTGGGTGTGCTTTTACGGAATCCATGATCTTTTCAGCAATCCAATGCAAATTGGCCATAAGATTATACTTTGTCAGTCTGGTGCAAGTATGTTACCATCGAATTTCTTAATAGCCCAAGACTAGCCATCTTGTAACTTAAAGCATGAATTATCCACTAACATTTTGTTGGGTGACAGACCGCCGTTATTCGTTTTATGTTAGATTTCTGAAATATTAAGCAGACCCCTTCTTGGATACAGAAATCTCTCAAAACACGTGACAAATGATCTTTGTCAAAGAAAATCATTCACTCCCTTATCTCAATCAGCCCAAAATATTTTTGGAATTAAACTCTCCAATCTCATATAGCTTGTTAAAGTAAGCTTTGTAATAACCGAAAATTTTAAGTTCCGGTAAACTGAAATTAATCAAAGTCCGATGCGACAATCGTAAATAAATAAATAAGTAAAATAAAACGAGTTTAGTTCTATCATTTTATGTGACCTAGATTCACATATAATGATAAATTAAATAACCGGAAATAATTTACGTACGTTAAAATAAGAATAATAATAAGTTATAAAATACGGAATTTAATTCCGTATTATATAAATTCCCGCACTTAATTAACGAGTTACGGATCCTGTTTTAAAGAGAGAGACGAGATTTAACCCGCTACTAGGCCCAGCCCAGCCAGCCCGTTTTTTTTAATTATCTAATTAACCTAATTAATACTCTAACCTAATCCTATCCTAACCACATTGCCGCTTCCGTCGTCTCTCTTCTGGACAAACAAACAGCACGCCGCTCCTTCACTCTCGCAAGACAGACGAACCGCAACCACCAGCGCCGCACCGCTACTGCCTTCACCGGGGACGACGCCACCGAGCCTGCGCCACCTTCCGCCGACCGCTGCAGTAGGCTCAAGTAAGCCTAGTCGCCATCTCTCTCTCTCGTTACCTTCCGTATGTTTTTGGCCCCCTGAACCGCCGCTTGTGCAGTACCCGCCCTGTCTTCCAACCGGACTGCCGCCGCATCAAGCCTCCCGGACAACAGTGAAGGTAAGACCGTCTTCCCTCCTTAGCCACTGCTGGACTCGTGAAGATAAAGGCTGAACCCATCTCTCCCTCTCCGTTTCAGCAGAGCCGGAAACAGGTGGTGGTGCACTGCGTGAGGCGCCCGAACCAGTTCCAGCACACCCTCTCGCGCCGTTCCTTCCCTAACAGCAGCCGGTTCGGACCAGCTACGGTCCGCAGTGGTGAGCCTTTCCCCTCTTTCTCTATCCGACCTTCCTTCTGCTTTCGATGCCGCTTTCCGGCGTAGAACTCGCTTTGTTTGAAAAGGAAACTGCGGTGTGATGTGGTGTAGGGGTAGGTATTGTTTGTGCAGTGTACGTAGTTGCTGTTTTTATAGAGGGAATATGTTGAAGAGATGATATTATGCTATATATATAGTGTATCCTTAGTATACTGTTATACGTATATATAGGGATGAGTTGAATGAGATAGACATATATATATATATATATATATATATATATGAATAGGTACAAGGTGCGTGTATACGTACATATAGATTTACGGGTTGGAAGAGTTGGGTATATATATATATATATATATATATATATATATATATATATATATATATATATATATATATATATATATATATATATATATATATATATATATATATATATATATATGTATAAGTGAAGTAGACGTGTATGTGTATATATATAGATGTCTAGGAATGGATATGTGTAGGTTTATATATATAAGAGTAAGAGTGGTATGCATATGTAAGTATATATGTGAGAATATAGTTTTAGGCATAAGTATAGAGTAAGTAAAATGTGGGTTACGTATATAAGCACGTTTGAGAGTTATGAACTTATGTGGATATAAGGGATTTTAGGAGAACGGTTAAAAACAGGTTTGACGGTATAAAATATGTAGTAGCATATACCAAGGGTAAAATGGTCTTTTACCATAAGGGAGTTTTTTTCCGTAATTCCTTCGCATGAGGTTGGACATCGAGATGTGATTTTGATACACATGCCTTATTTGACAGGCGTTTGAGTTACCACGAGTACGGACTGTTAGAGACGTGTTAGAGTGTATCTTGACTCAGGTAAATCCTTGCGACTTACTTAGCCAGTTTCTGGATATTAGTTGAGTGATAGTGGTTGTGTGTGCTATGTGCGTGTTTTAATAATAATAACTTGCTAGGACGACTGTTATTATTACGTTTAAGGCCCAAGTGTATGTATAACGGGCCGTGACATCACTGCCCAACTCTAACAGGAGACTGGGAGGTTCTCTATACCCAGACCAGGCAGGTACAAGGTGAGATGCATCGGATCCATTCCTGATGGTTACACGGGGGCGGAGGCGAGGTTTGGGAATCCCTCGTGTCACAAAATAAATATCATTAGCGTGAAAGAGTAATTTAACTCAAGATAATAAAAAGGACTTGTTTGAAAGCATGATGGGTGTTTATATTGTTATGCGTGTGTTTGTGCTGCTATTTATTCTGCTAATATTTAGATAACTAGCTAACGGTTCCTCTTGTTGTGTTTATAGTTTTACCGCAGGTTAGACCAACAGCTGAGTGATCCGGAAGTAGTGGTCAGTCGGGTCTCCGTACTCCTTAGAGTGGGGGTTAGGAGTTGTGTTTGTCTTTTATTTCTTTTGGTTAAGACAGTTGTTCGTTTCTTTTGTTTAAGTACTTTAGGCTGCTAGATAGTGTTGCATTCATTACCCGAAAAAGACTATTTTTATGAATTTCGGTTTCTTTATTTGTGTCTTGTTGCAAGATCCTAGTGATGTTGTTGTCAAACTGAGGTCGGGACCCATTGTGAGGTCCTAACCAGTAATGTTCTGAGTTTTGAGAATTCGAGGTGTTACAAGCTTCCTTATCAGGGTCCCACCAATTCTATTTTTCTAACAAGGGTAATTTCAGAGGTCAGTTGATGGCACTGGACTGCTAGTCTTGCTCTTGCTGTAGTTTACCACTCTAGATTCACAAATCTATTTTATAAGAGAAGACCAACTTTGTGCAAAAGAAAGAACTGTATCAAAGTTGTTGACAACTCAAATGTCTAAGATTCACAAATCTATTTTTTAAGAGAAGACCATTTTGTTTCTAGGATGCATATTAGAAACGCCAAATCCTAACAGACACTTAATCATCAACATTTTCTCGCTAAATCAACCCAAATATGCACAATTAGAGATTTAGGGATTAGTATACTTACCTTTGAAGAGATGGTGTTACAAAAGGGCTTCCGACGTAGTCACCGCCACCACCACATCGTCTTCGTCACCGACAAGGCTGGGGTTTTTTACATGAAGAGAGGCAAATTTAGAGAGAATGAAATTTGTAGATGAAGAGAAGCCTTCGCTTCGCATATACATAGAGATGGAGGATAATGGAGTTTTTAGATGCAGGCAAATCAAATAAGAAAGCTGGAAATGTGAGTTTGGGATTTGTTTCTTCTTTTTTTTTAAAAAAAAAATTTAATATAAAAAATGTTAGTTTAGACAAGAATTAAGAAATAAGAGTACGGAACGGAAAAATCGAAACCTCAGGGATAACAAGCGAAAATGTGAAAAATTTTGGGCACCATCTGATAAAGCCAAAAACTCAAGGTTACCATACGAAAAAAATCCATTAAATAAATTGTTCTCCTTATCAACAATATTTTTAAAAACTTCAAAATGGATACTGTGTAAATAAATCATTTTTAATTCGTTGGATATATTTAAATTACTCTATTTTTAAGTCAATTTAAATGTTTTCTAGAAGATTTCACCGTTTTTAATTTATTGTTTTTAGTTAAAATTTACATGGGAGACTTTAAGAGCTTTTCTAACTATAGATTAACCACAAATTAGTTAATCCAAAATTAAAATATAGCTTCATTGATTAAATCTAAAAATGTTATGTGTATTAAAGTATAATATAAACTACTTTATAAATAAAATTTTATTCTAAATCTGAATTTAATCTCAAAATTTCCAATCAACTTATAAATATATTTTAAGTAGTAACTAATTAATAAAGTTTTATTTAAAAATAAATCTTAGACAACAAAAATTTGTAACAATACCTCTTAAAACTTATCAAACTTATCTCCTAATCAAAACTAATTAAACATATAGTATAAAAATACATTGTTCAAATAAATGTGTTTAATTAGACTAATTTCAATTTATATTTATGAATTAACCAAATTAAAATAAATGTTAACATTATAATTTTACTATAATTTATATAATTTGTTGGAAAATCCTGCGCAACATACGAACATCATACTAGTTTATTATCGGAAGTTGTAAACACACCGCGATAGAATTCACAAATGCACCATAGATCCGGAACCTGAAACCGTGACAATTATGGCTTCTGGATCCATGATGATTTTCTTTGTGAATTCTAAACCCCAAAAATGTGATAAATTTTCATAGATCTAGAACCCGTTACCATTTCAATTACGAATTTCGAATCCGTGATAATTTTCACTGTGAATTCTAACCCAAAAAAACTGAGCTTTAAGTTTTTTTTACGGTTTCGAAATTCAAATTCCATTCCGAGTGTACTTAATATCCTTTATTATTTAAGGTACACGCCTTTGTATATTGCTATTTTTTATCCTGATCTGACTAGATTGGATCTCGTTTTATCAATGTTAGCATATGGTAATAGAAGATTATATATATATATATATATATATATATATATATATATATATATATATATATATATATATATATATATATATATATATATAGATTGATAGAGAATATATTAAAATAGACTTTTGATATTATCAATTTTATTTTTCTGATAGGCTTGAGACCTTTTTGAGCGTGGCTTGGTTTATGGTCATTTGATAGAAGTGGAAAATTCAACTAGAGTCAGCATCCAAGTGTCAATTGCCACGGGAAGAGATATCCTTCAGTAATCTCACTCTCGCAGACATAAATATCACCAATGATCATCGCTGATCATCAATATCATCCACAGCTTTTTTCTTGATCAGAAAACACAAATCAGAGGATCAGACGAGAAGCAGAAAATGGAAAGCTCCATCGCAAAACAGAAGTTGAAGCAATTCAAGGGCCAAACCCGATTACCCAAATTCGCAGTTCCAAGTAGATACGATTTGACCCTGAAACCCGACCTGGTTTCGTGCACTTTCTCCGGATCGGTCCAGATCCGAATCTCTGTTCTTGAACCGACTTCAGTTCTAGTCCTCAACGCTCTCGATCTCACCATTGATGATGTCCGTTTCACCTCCTCCAACGCTTCGGTACTCATCAATCTCATCACTCAATTCATAACTTCTCTAAATACTGTATGATCTATGATAACTGAATTGCGTTGATTACTGTGGGTTTGATGAGCAGCAAATTCAGCCGTCGGCAGTGGAGATTGACGGTGAGGATGAAATTGCACTCTTTGTGTTCGACGAAATGCTTGGTGTTGGGGATGGCGTCCTGGGGATCAACTTCTCTGGAGTTCTTAACGATTCTATGAAGGGATTTTACAAGGGGTACGTAAGATTGGAAAAGTTGCAAGCTTCTATATATCATCACTGCTTTATTTACACTCGTGTATATTACCAATTATCATCTCATCTTATTAGTTGTTTTTCATTTTAAAATTTCAAACCTTAAATATAGCTTTTTTTTTCGTATCGAAAGTACTTTTATGCTAATACTAGTTTTTTTTTTTACACAATAAATTTTCTATGTTTAAAATATGAAACAACCTAAAATAGTACCAACATTCACCCAAAATAATACAAATTTTGAAAATTACTTTTTAAAAAATATTAACTCCGACGATAACGTGTCAATCGGAACTTACATGTAATCAAAAAATGGATTAATTGTGTGACATTGATTTTATTTTCTTAAATCAATTTAATAACATAAAGATATAATTTAAGTTTCTTTTTAATTGTTATATTTAATTGATGATTTTTTTTATAAATTTTTTACAAATTTTTGAAAAATAGTTTTTTTAAAAATAAAAATTTGTAATTTTTAAAAAAAAATTAATTTCTTTTGAATTTTTTTAAAACTTTTTTGGGAAAGTTTTTAATTTTGTATATATTTTAACTAATTTTTAAAAAAATTGATTTTTTGTTTCCAAATTAGTTAAAATACATAAAAATAAAAAATAACTTCAAAAAAAGATATTTAAAAATTCATAAGAAAAAAATATTTTTTTAAAAAAAATATTTTTTAAAAAATTATATTTTATTTTTTACAAAAATAATTTTTTTAATAAAAATAGTTACGAAATTATTAAATTAAAAAAACTTAATTTATATATTTATCATATTAAATCTTAATAACTTGATTTTTTAAAAAATAAAATCCACATCACATAATTATTTCTTGATGACATGTAAGACTCCGGTTGTCACGTCATCGCCGGAGTTATGATTTTTGCTGAGAAAATAAGACATATTATTTTGGTAAATACGTTGTTGGTTTGTATCGCTCCTAGTAATTTTCAAAGTTGATATTATTTTGGGTTGAAGGTTGATAGTTGATATTATTTTGAGTTATTTTTCCTTAAAATATAGATCGTTTAATTTTAGGACGTGTTATAGACACGGCGCTTAAATTTACAAGTGCAAACAAAATTCGCAAGGCGCCGGCACCCAATTATTATTTATTTTTTTTGGAAAAAAAAACTGGATGTCATGTTGTTTTGCAAATTGTTTTTCAAATCCTTGAAAAAACCATTTAACTATAGATTTTTTTCCGTACAAAATAATACACTCGACTTATGACTCGATCGATAGAGTTAGTTTATGGATTTGAAGAGATTATTGAGGATGAGATTTATAAAATAAATTCAAATGCATTGAGACAGATTATGGTTAAGAAAGCTTATTTTGCAAGTTTAATAAATAATCATATTTTAATAGATTACTTGAAACTATTTATAAAAAAAAATATTTTTTATCCTAATTTAGGCACGCCATTGGCCAACAATCGATTCTTTTATAAAAATTTTAGTTATTTATTTCCAAAAAGAAATTGAACGCCGGCGGTTGACACCACTGGAGCTTATGGATTGAGATTCTTTTATGCGTTAGTAAATCAAAGTTCATATATTTAGCTTTTTCGTTAATATTCAACCAATAATATTTGGTTTGTCTATTAGTTCATTTTTAAACTACTCTAAAAATATAATAACAAAACAAAATACCAAGTCCTACGAAAAGAGAACCAAAAGGACAACCAATTTCTAATCCCCAAATCGTTAAAAAAACAGTAGGATTTTCCTGCTTTGGATTTGGATCGAAGTTTTTCATACAACTCAAATATAAATCGTTCATATTTTGTTGTAGAATACAATGTAGAAGATATAAATGATCCCAGCCAAAAGTTGAGTCATCTTTCATATACTTTAATAGAGCAATACTAGCCACACATTCGATAAAAGAAATTTGGTTATAACAACCAGACGTATAAATACTTAGTTGGTCATACATGAAATAATAACAATCACTTTTATCTCATTATTTCCTTCTCTCGTTCATATACCAATAGTCTTCTTCGATCGCCTCCAGAGCCGGCTCTTTGAGTCCTTGTGCCCTGGGCAATAATATTGTTGGGTACCCTTAGCGGTTTGAATCGATATCGTACTTGAAACAAAATCTAGAAGAAAAACATAAAATAACGAGTGACATAAACCAAAACCAACATATTGAAATAAGAAATGAAGACAAATTTTCAACTCAAAATGCAACCTTTTTCATTGAATAAACAACACTAAAAACACATTTGATCCACTCTTGAGTCTTAACTAGTTGGCTTGTTTTTATGTAGGGTTAGAGAAACATGCTTAAGCAACTTGCAAATTCATACCATGCACAAATAATACTCTAGTGCATAGTCCCGAATCCACAAACATTCGATTTAAAAAGCACATAGATGTGATGTTTATTGAATATCTCATAATTGACCGACCATTATAACAACCTAAAAGGGCCAAAATAGTGGGAAGAAAACATATCTAGCTATGAAAATAGAAGAATACAAGAAAATGAGAATTTTGTTTGAATAGAAAAAAAAAAGAAAATGTGTCTCATTTGTAATTTCATGCATGATTTTTCCGGACAATCTTGATTCAACAAAAGAAGAAGAAGAAACGCACTCACAATATTAAGAATTGGAAGAGGGAGTCTTGATTCAACAAAAGTATTGAGAAGAAGAAGAAGAAGTGTACTTGATAATTATGTTTTACTGAACTTATTATAGAGATCCATGGTTAATCTGGTGCCCCACTTATTTTGGAGCCTTTGGCCGAAGCCCACGCCACCCAGTACTAAGGTCGTGCCTGGATCGCCCATGGAAACTCATGATTCTAGAGATGTTAATACATATCCATTCAACACACAATCGGATTAAGATTTTGTTGATCCATACAATCAGATGTATCTACATCACTCGGATCCTCCTTCGCTCAAGCTCACCACTACACCACTCACCGAATTGACCCAATTCAACTCATCTTGCTCAAAACCTTCGTTAATCTTGCTCAAAACCTTCATTACTCTTGTTATGAACCAGTTTAACTCATATATTAAGACCATTCAATCTGATAATGCCTTGGAGTTTTCGGGAACAATTGCCTCATCTTTCTATGCAAGTGAAGTGATTCTTCATCAAATATCTTGTACATACACTCCTCAACAAAATGGTGTGGTTGGACACAAGCGCAAACACCACTTGGAGGTAACTCGTTCTCTCTTCTTCTTGGCCAATCCCCCACTTATATACTGGGGTGACTACATCCTCACGGCCACTTATCTCATTAACCGAACTCCATCTCACATTCTTGACCAGCAATCTCCCTTGATCTCCTTTATAAAACACCCATTCTTATGCCCCTTTACGTGTCTTTGGTTGTCTTTGTTATGTGAGTACCAACACACATAACCGAGACAAATTTCAACCTCGAGCCTTACCATGCACCTTTCTTGGCTATCCTTTTGGTAAGGTTACAAGGTTATCACCTTACATTCTCGACATGTTGTCTTCCATGAGACAATATTCCCCTTTCGACATATTATGCCTCTCATTGATCCCACAATTTACCTACCATATCTACCACATTTGATTCCTCCATTTTCATTCCTTCCGCTGCCAAACCTCCACTTTCACCTCCAATCATACTTACTATCACATCTACTTCCAATCCTACCTCTACTACTACTTTCTCTACTATTCCTACTCATATTCTTGATATTCCTCTCCAACCCCCTCTTCGTAGATCCACTTGATCTACCAATCTCCCTTCTTACCTCCAAAATTTCATTTGCACATTTAGTTCCTGCTCCCCAACACCAATATACCTTGCCTTTTTTTACCTCTCACATATTATGCCTTGCTTTCTTCTTTAACTTCTTATGTTGAACCAACTTCTTTTCAAGATGCCTCTACTAATCCCAATTGGATTAAAGTCATGTACTTGGAGTATAAGCCCTCCACCAGAATCATACTTGGGACTTAGTTCCTCTTCCCCAAGGTAAAAAGGCAATATGATGCAAGTTGGTCTTTAAAGTCAAGCTCAAGTGTGATGGCACCTTTGAGAGATTCAAGGCACGCCTTGTTGCAAAGGGCTTCACTCAAAATGAAGGGATTGATTATCACGAGACATTCTCCCATGTTGTTAAGATGACAACGATTTGAAGTATCATTGGAACAACATCCTCCACATCACGGGTTCTTTATTAATTCGATGTAAATAATGCGTTCCTTATGATGAGTTACATGAGGACGTTTATATGAAGCTTCCACCTGGCATAGAAAATCCAATGCAGGCTGAGAAAATCATTGTATGGTTTAAAACAAGACTCTCGGCAATAGTTCATCGCCTCATGATTGCTTTACAAACCAGGGTTTTGTTCAGTCCAAAAACGACTACTCATTATTCATGAAGAAGAAGAATATTGATATTACAATCGTGGCCATTTATATTGATGACTTGTTTGTCATTGGTTTGAACCATATTGAGATAAAAAAATCTCAAAAACATTTCTCAATTATACCTTCAATATTAAGGACCTAGGATTTTGCATTTCTTCCTTGGCTTATAGGCTACTTATATCTCGTCTAGCATTATACTTACCCAACGCAAGTTCACACTTGAACTTATAAAGGATGTTAATTTATCACATGCCAAGCCTACCAATATCCATCTCCCTTTAAACCTCCACCTTCTTTCAGATTCTGGCACCCTTTTTCCATATCCTACTACCTTTCGTTGCTCGGTTGGCAAGTTGAACTTCTTAACACATACTCGTCCTGACCCATGCTTTGTCGTCCAGACTTCGGGTCAATTCATGCAAAATCCACGCACTACTCATATGAAATCTATTCATCATATTCTTCGATATGTACCAAGAACCATTGAAGATGACATTCTCCTTAATGGTTGTGATTCTCACGTACTTATCTCATATCCCGATTCAGATTGGGCTGCTTGGCCAAGCACTAGTTGCTCAGTTGGTGGTTATGTAATCTTACTAGGTAATATTCCCATAAGTTGGAAATCAAAGAAACGAAGTACGGTTTCTCGAAGTTTTGATGAAGCTGAGTATAGAGCTTTAGCAAGTGTTGCGACTGAAGTCACCTAGTTGGTTCGTCTTCTCAAGATCTTGGCTTGAATCCGCCTTAACTAGTTGAAGTTTTTTGTGATAACACACTACTACATTTCACCTGCTATTGTATCACCTAAAAATATTACATTATCATCAATAAATGTTACATTACGTTAAA
The DNA here is from genome assembly GCA_033239045.1 of Fagopyrum esculentum. NCBI lineage: Eukaryota > Viridiplantae > Streptophyta > Magnoliopsida > Caryophyllales > Polygonaceae > Fagopyrum > Fagopyrum esculentum. The sequence continues at coordinate 132,380,051 of BSUD01000004.1, forward strand.
AGGTAACATTTTTGAACCGGTACATTTGATGCCGTTGCATTTGAGCTGTTGTAACAATTTTTAACACTAATGTAATATTTTCTTACCAACTGAATAAAGTGTTACATTTGAAACCATAACTATTACATTTAACAAAAACTGTTACCTTTTATAAATTTTGTTACATATTGCAATTATCGTTACAATTAATAAATGTGTTACCTTATTTTAAAGTGTTACTATTACATTATATTTTGTTAAAATAGGATTGCTATAATAAACATATAAACGTGTGTGTATATATATACTAGTCTGGTCGTGCGTGCTACGCACGCACGCCATGACTTTAAACTGTACAATATATTGGAAACCATCGAACAAATTAACTATTACATTGGAATAAATATGGTAAACTACTGTTAGCATATGTACAAAAAAGCTATGGTAGGAATCGTTCTTCAATCGACTTGCTCCCGTTCAATTGATTTGTTCCCGTTTAGTAGTTGTTTATGTTGCTCTTCAAATGTGCTCCTGTAACAAAGAGAAAGTATATCTAGAGAATACACCATTGGCATATCTAGAGAGAGTCCAAGTGAAGATGAATCAGCTCATGTAGCAACTAAATTCTAGCAGACGAAAAGAGTATTGTTTCAAATATTGAAGTCCATCCTTGCATCAACAATTGGAAGTTTCGTTGATAGGAACTGCAAATATGGAAATTAAAATTATGAAATTTAACCCTTATAATGGTTGCAATATTAACACAAATGAAGTACAAGATAGGGTGCTACGATATTGTTGTTAACAACATTGATAGTGATATGGAAATAGGCTAACAAATCAAAGACTTCATATCAAATAACTCTCAAACAGGGACAAGGTTACCTGCTCTATTAAATCATGGACAAGAGCCCCAGGAATTGTCACTTCATCCATTGTGGCTGAAATGTTACACATTACAAATTCAAATTGAAGACGTTCTTCGTATGGGGTATCATCAGATTCCAATGTTTAATTAACTGTACAACTAACTCTTGAAGTTGTGAAACAAAATATATTTTCCATTGAAAACAGTGAGTCATGATTCTTAACCTTTTCAATTAACTGTACAACCATGTAGATTAACATATCCAACACCTCTATATAAAACAAATGTGACAAGGAAATAAGTTTCATATAAATCCAAGTAGGATGATTAGTGGTTCCCCAAATTTCATAAAGCACCAAAAATAATTGAGCATTACGTGATAGTAAATATATAACGAGAGCATTTGTAAACCCAACGAAATTTTATTGAATGGAGGATTCTATCCATTTCCGATCCCTCAAAGACTAACAGCTCCAATAATGAGAGTCAAACACCCTCTTAACATTCCTTGAATGCATAAAATCAATGACTCAATGAAATAAAATGCAATAAGTTAGAAAACAAGCAAATACCGCACCTGCAGCATATAAAATATAAGGCTTCATCATTTTGTTTTTCCATAGAAGTAAATTGTCTTGCTTTAGTAGATCAATTGTTTGACATCACTCATCTCAAGAGCAAGGAATATATTGATATCCAAACTAACAAAGTTAAACAAGCAGACATACCATTGAACTTCACATCACATGAATAGCCTGCAATATGCTTGGTTCTACCACTTTGTGTGATTTATATTTGTTCACCTTAGTGTGAAGAATCTAACAATTGTCTGTTGTGGACTCACCTCCTATAACAAGAAGTGTGAATGTGCGCAGATAGTCAAATACCGTATAATAAATAACACAGAGCCCAGAGAAACAAACTTCATATTGACGGAGACAAAGTACTATCCAAACAGAAAAAGTAGGCAATCAAACAAGATGTTTTCATTCATGCTAAAATTTATTTTCCTACTTAGGGTATAAAAAATGACATATTCATTCAGTAACTAAAAATGCATTCAAAAAGATTAAATCAAGTAAAATTTCCCTACTCCGCACCACGTTGCAGGCTTGTAGCCTTGCAAACACCTCATGTACTACTTGGAGTCCAGGATGGACATGGACCTCAAAAAAGGTAGGTGAAAGCAAAAATTTCCCACAGTAAAAGGAAATATTAGAATACAACAAAATTAGAGGATGATCATTTCTATCTGTAAGATTTTGATCATGAGTCTTAAAATAAGGTTGAATAAAATGCTCTTGGATTATATTGACTTGGTCCGTCCACCTGATCTAATGTCATAAATTCCAGTCCAACTTCAATACCTTTAGGGACATAAAATTCTTGAGAATTTTCTACTCAAGTAACATAAGTAACATAATTAGACATCATAAAGACCCTTACCAATATCGTAGAATCCCGAAGTTTAAACTAAAGTATCATACATGATTGATGCTTCAACATCCAGCTAAATCAATGGTATTTACCTAATTCGGATGTGGAGTTGCTCCATCCAAGAGTATGAAGTGACTGAAGAGTCCAAAGCTCCAAGAGTCGGAAGGGAGAAGCTGTAATCAAAGAAAGTAGAGGAGATGAAAATTTGAAGGAGAATATGAAACCCTAGAAAACGGATTGTCACAAATACATAGCTTGAGATAGTAAAACGGAGAAAGAAAGGACATAGGAGCTTGAAAAGCTTACCCCAAAGGCCTGAGTCGGTTCAGACGGAGTCGATCCAACCTGAGGAAGGAGGACATGGCTTTACATTGACGGAATCCAAAAGATAAAGGCAAAGCAAAGTACCTGGCGAATACGGACTATGACAAAGGGAGAAGACAAATCCGGTGCCGCGAGAAGAAGCCGCCGACAACGAGGCTGGAATCCGGTGTCGTCGGGTTGATGATGGAAGAGTCTATGGTGGCGATTTGAAGGCCGTTGAAAGAGGCGATTGCTTGTTCTTCCTTTACAATCGGTTGAGGCTAGGTTTTGATATGGAGAGAAGCCTCAACCGAGGAAAAAGTGGAAGACAAAGAGCCTGTAGTCTTTTTTAATATCCTTGGCGCGGGGGTCCAAAAAAATTCCCCCCAAAATTTTTGCTAAAATTGTGTTACATTTGACTCCGATTTTTGTTACTATAGAAAAAGAGTTACAAAATTTATAAAAGTGTTACCATTGTATATAAAAATGTAGCATTTTATTACTTAGTTTATAAAATGTTACAAGAAACTAGATAGGTAATAATTTTAAACAATGTTACATGTTTAATGTTACTTTAGGGCAAGAAATGTAGTAGTGACACTGCAATTCATATTGGATTCAATCATGTGTTTCATGAACGCACAAAACATATCAAAATCGATTGTTACTTTACCCGTGACAGAGTTATGGAAGGTTTGCTTCACCTTCGTCATATCCCTAAGAGCACAACTTGCTGATGTACTGACCAAGATCTTGCCCTCTATTCATCAAGGTCCGATTATGTCCATGTTGGGCATGATATCTCCCACCTTCGCGGCCCAAGCAATGCCCAAAAGTCTCATGTTGATAAAAAAAAATAATGTTCGAGACTCTCATTGGCGGGCCTACAATGGGAGACAAAGATATCGAAAACTTGTGCATTGATATCGTATATTTTACTTAGTTGACTAAACCCCTGTTCGGATGCCTGAACAACCTCTTGAGCCATGAACATGAGATCTTCAACAAGGTGGAAATTGAAACCTTCTTTTTTGGAAACTCCTAGGCTAGGGGGCGGTTCACATAGTGATGAAGTTATAAATGATCCCATACACAACCAACAACTGAGTCATTATAGAGCAATACTAGCCACACATTCGATAACAAAAATTTGGTTATAACAAGCACTTGGTCATACATGAAATAATAAGAATCACTTTATCTCATTTTATCCTTCTCTCCTTCATATACCAACAACCTTCCTCTCTCATTTACACATTCACTGGTTGTAAGATTTGCTTAATGGTCCATGCTTTGGTACTATAATTTTTATATATAAATTAGCGCTCGAGTCTGTACATAACACGGGCCTTCGTTTGATAATTTCTTTGTTCAAAACTATATTTTCTTAAAATTTTCAAGAGTGTTATATTTAATATTAAATAATTTATTATTATGTATAAACAATAGTCCACCAAATTATAATTTGAAAAATTAATAAAAACTCAATATGTAAAGCCTCTTACTTTATACATTTATCTCTTTAAAATGACAAAAACATATATATATATATATATATATATATATATATGTACCGTGCCGCAACAATAAAAAAAAATTATTTAACATTCGGTACAATTCAATAGATTGAATTTGCAGAAGAAACAATTTGGTTTACTAGGCTTTTTTTAGTTTTGTATTTAGTAGATGTACTTCTTGAGAGAAGAGTGTGTAGAGTTTGAGAATAAATACAAAAGGTTGGGGTATATTTATTTAATTGAAACATTAAAAAGCCTAATTACTACTCTAGTTTCTCAAAAAGGCATAGTTACCAAAATTGCCCTTTCCAGAATCAATTTATGACACTGTTCTAAATTATTATATTTTATTTGTGAAATAATTTAATATTCTCAAACGGAACAAAAAAAAAATATACTTTTTATTCATCATTTAATAAAAAATATAGATGTATGAAATAAATTTTACATTTCAAATGTATTACTAGCACAATTTGAACTAACAATCATTAAACAAAAGAAAATTGTGTAGTTATGCTGTCATATATATTTCATATATAATACAAAATAATGAAATAGTGGCCGATAAATGTATAAAAAAAATACATCAAATTATGATTTATAAATATATAAAAGCTCAATATATAAAATCTCTTAAATTATATATATTCTTTAAAAAAAACTAGAAATATAGTATTGCGAGAATACGATAAATTTCGCTTAGGGTTTCCATTTACTGATAGGTCATATAAATAACCAGCGTATTTACAAATATTATAAAGGCAACCCTCTATTATAATCTATTTACATATGAGTGCTATCATACCCCCGCAGTCGAAACTGGTGGAGGTAATACAGTAAGACTGGATCGAAAATCAATAAACAATTGTCTTGGAAGACCCTTTGTAAAAATGTCTGCATACTGGAAAGCCGATGTAACATGGAGAACTCGTACGTGACCTCGTGCAACCTTGTCGCGGACAAAATGAATGTCTATTTCGATGTGCTTGGTTCGTTGATGTTGAACCGGATTGCTGGCAAGGTACGTTGCGGAGATGTTATCAGTGTAGACCACAAAGGATTTGGTAAGGGGGCAATGAAGCTCAATCAGTAAATTGTGCAACCATGAACATTCTAACACCACATTGGCAACTCCTCTGTATTCTGCCTCGGCGCTAGATCGGGAAACCACAGACTGCCGTTTAGCAGCCCAAGAGATTAAAGTGTCGGTAAAGAAGACACAATAACCGGAGGTGGATCGGCGGTATTAGGACATCCAGCCCAGTCGGCATCTGTATATGCAATAAGATCTGAATTTGGAGAGGGAGAGATGGTGACACCTAATGATGAGGTGCCATAAATGTAGCGGATGATACGCTTTAGTGCAGCAAAGTGAGCTTCTCTGGGATCATGCATGAAAAGGCAAACCTGCTGTACTACATAGCTGATGTCATGCCGTGTGAAGGTCAAGTATTGAAGCGCTCCAGCTAGGCTTCTGTATCGAGTCGGATCACTGATTGCTGGACCAGACGAGGCACTTAGTTTGACAGATGGCTAGCAGAAGGTTTGCAATTGGTCATTTTGGCACGCTCAACAATCTCCCTGACACAGGAGCATGATCAGATGGTTCCGCAACTCATCAAAAGAGGTAGTAAGGATGATATCATCAACGTAGAGGAGTAGGTATGTAATATGAGATCCATGACGGTAAATGAAGAGGGAGGAGTCACTCTTACTACCGAAGAAGCCAATTTGATGCAAGAAGCCTACAAATCGCTGAAACCAAGCCCTAGGTGCCGGCTTAAGACCATACAGAGATTTCTGTAGTAAACATACATGGTTGGGTTTCGAGGAATCACGGAAGCCAGGAGGTTGGAACATATAGACTGTCTCATTCAAATACCCATGGAGGAAAGCATTTTGAACGTCAAGTTGATGAATGGACCAAGACCGGGAAACTGCAATGCTGAGAACTGTTCTGATAGTAGCCGGTTTGACAACAGGGCTAAAAGTTTCATCACAGTCAATGTCAACCTGTTGGGAGCATCCATTAGCAACAAGGCGAGCCTTATAGCGTTCAAGGGAGCCATCAAACTTGTATTTATGACGGAAAATCCACATACAACGCACAATATTAGCCTGTAGAGGGCGAGGAACCAGAACCCAAGTCTTATTCCGCATAAGGGCTCGATATTCGTCGACCATGGCAGCATTCCACTGCGGATCTTGGAGGGCTACATTGTGGGATTTTGGTATGGGAGATATGGTGGTGGTGGAGGCGGAGAGGTCGAAGACCGGTTTGGCTTTCGTGACGCCGGACTGACTTCGGGTGTGTGGTCGAGGTTGGGGAGGGATTGACCGGGACAATTCACTATTTGAAGCGGAGCTGGCGTTATCAGGAGGGTGAACTGATAAATGTGGGATGGCTGAATTTGTGTGTGGGTAGCGGTATGGGCTAACGTGTCTAGGTGGGGAAGAGCTCATAAGAGCTGGCGGGCCTGTTTCGTTAGTTGGGCCATGGGACAAGGCGGGTGAAGGAATAGGCGCAGATGGGCCGGACAAAGATGGGCCAGGGGACAAAGGTGGGGGGTGTGGGAAGGAGTGATGTGGGCCAGAACGTTGTGGGCCAGTGGGAGGAGCAGGCCCAAGGCGCAACTGGGTAGCAGGGGAGGTAAGTGCTGGGCTTAAATCTGCCGGGCTGGACGGTGACGATCTGTGGGTACGTGAGCCATGGGCCTGGCATTTCGGAATGGTACGGGGATTGATCCAAGTCATCCGGAAATAATGTGGTGGGAGATTCACGAGATGAGGTGGCAAAGGGAAAAACGGATTCGTCAAAAGTGACATGTCTAGAGATTAGAATTTTATTTGTGGCAAGCTCTAAACATTTATACCCTCGATGGTGACTCGGATAACCAAGAAAGACACATGGGGATGAGCGGTGTTGAAGTTTGTGGGAGATGATTGCGCTTTGATTAGGAAAGCAAAGGCAACCGAAAACCCGAAGATGATTGTAGGACGGTGTTATTGAGTATAACACTTGGGCGGGTGACCGATTTTGAATTGTGGTGGAGGGTAAGATGTTGAGAAGGTAGCTGGAAGTTTCTAAGGCATGGGGCCAAAAGGAAACGGGAAGGGAGGCATGGAAAAGAAGAGAACGAATCATGTTTGTGATTGTACGGATGATACGTTCCGCTTTACCGTTTTGGGAAGAAGTATAGGGGCACGAAAAACAGAAGTTGATCCCGTGAGTGGCGAAAAAGTTGTGAAAACTAGAGTTGTTAAACTCTCTACCCATATCGCATTGGAAAGTTTTAATTGGACAATTGAACTGAGTCTTAACTAATTGGTGAAATTGCACAAAAAGATCAAACACTTGGGATTTAAATTTGATGGGAAAAACCCATAAAAAATGTGAGAAATCATCAAGAAATAAAAGATAATATTTGAGCCCCTTCTTACTTTCGATAGGGGAAGTCCAAAGATCGCTATGAATTATATCAAAAGGTGCAGAAGTAGTAGTAAAAGACCGTTCAAAAGGAATTTTAATGTGTTTTCCTAGCTGACATGCATGACATAGAGAGGATAACTTCTCCTTTTTACAACGGAAAAGGGAAGAAGTGCGAAGAAAATCTAGAACTGGAGCTCCTGGATGGCCTAGACGATCATGCCAAATACGGGGTGACTCAATGGAAAGGGCGTGGACGTGTGAAGGCTTGGTGACTGGATAAAGTTCCCCCGAACTATTGCATCTTAGGCGAATGGTCCCCGTTTGCAGATCCTTCACAGAAAAACCAAACGGATCAAACTCAACACTAGCATGGTTATCGGAAGTGAAACGTCGAACGGAAATAAGGTTTTTAACTATTTTGGGTGCAATAAGAATATTGGATAGACGCAATGGTTTTTGATTGGCGGGAAATGTGGTTTCTCCAATACGTGTAGAAGGAATACGCATACCATTGCCAACAATTATCGAATTTGAGGGACCATTATACAAAAAAGACGAGAGTATACCTAAAGTATGAGTCACATGCGATGTGGAACCCGTGTCCATGTACCAATTATTGTCTGTCGGATTCAAAGGAATAGTAGCAAAGGAGTGATCAAGAGCAGTGGGCTGATATGAATGAGCCAGATGGGCCTGAGCAAATGGACTGCTAGGGCCCGGCCCAAGAAGCCCGTCCTGTTGCTGTTGGGGAAATGGGCAAGGCGGCTTGGACTGCTACAGTGGGACAGATGAGTTCCAGTTGAAGACAGGTGGGCCGCTTGGCATTTGAGCCTGATTGGAGTGGGCCAGGGGCAACCATCCACGCGCAGGATGCCAAACAAAACGCTGCTGGTTGGAGGTGCCGCTGTTGTTGCTGCGTTGCTTGCCTCGACCCCGACTGCGGCGCTGCTGGTTCCGGTCGGAAGCTGCCGGAGAGGAGTCAGCAGATGGTGGCGCCGGTGAGCCCTGAGGTGGAGGACGAGAATCTGCAGTGAGGGCATTGCTAGTCGAACCAGCTTTATTTTGGGAAGCCATTCGAGTTTCTTCGAGTTGCAACTGAGAACGGGCCTTAGTGAAAGACGGAAGCGGATCATTTTGTTGAATAAAACTGGCCGCCACATTATATTCAGCCGGTAATCCCGAAATAAGTTGAAGCACAAGTCGAGTGTCAGGAACGGGTGATCCGACGCCTTTGAGTTGATTTGCTAGAGACTTAAGTTGCAAACAGTAAGCGTTAATGGAGAAGAATCCAGATAACTTACAATTCGAGAACTCGTGTTCAAGATAGACAGCCCGAGTATTTTTGTTATCTTGGAAGATATCTTTGACTCGATTCCATGCATGAAGTGCAGTATCATCGGAGTCGAGGATTTGCAATAGGATGTCCCGGGAGACCGTAATAAAAATCCATTGAAGGACCGTTGCGTCGACTTGAAACCATAATGAATCATCAATATCCGTAGGTTTGGGAACCTTCTCATCGATGTGGTCGAGCACGTTGTGAGCTTTCGCAGTAACTCGAAAAAGAGTAACCCAAGATGCATACGGAGTGTCATGGTCAAGGACGAGGGTAATATTGTTCTTGATGTTGGAAATTCCGAGAGAGGAATGGAACGAAGGTAACGTTGAAGAAGGGGAGGGACGGCGGGAAGAAAACGGCCGTAGGTTTAGAAAGAGCGGAAGAGGGTTTGAGGAACGAGAACCTCTGAGAATACGATAAATTCCCCTTAGGGTTTCCATTTACTGATAGGTCATATAAATAACCAACGTATTTACAAATATTACGAAGGCAACCCTCTATTATAATCTATTTACATATGATTGCTATCAAGTATAGTTAGATATATCAAACAATAAAAGAGGCACATTTACACTTATTCATAGCTATCCAACACAAAATTTTAGAAACTAGACCTAATTTCTACATCAATTCAGAAAATCAACATTTTTTTTAATCGAAACCATCCTTCCCTTTGAGGCTTTAATTAACCAAATGAATTAGCCCGATCTAAAAACTTATGTTAGAGTCACACCGGCGAATAGTGAACAAGTAGTCAAGTATTTGTTCACTTGAAAACCGTTGACAATTTTTTTAACTGATTTTATTTTCTTAACTGTAAATCTTATGATAGAACTTACATGGAAGGAGGGGTGAAGAAGAATATGGCATCAACTCAGTTCGAGGCTGTTGAGGCTCGTCTCTGTTTCCCATGTTGGGATGAACCTGCTCTCAAGGTAATCAACCATCTAAAAATTTACAACCCAAAAGCACCATATTCAAAGTATCAGTTGTATGAGTTTCTTAGCTGTTCTTTGCAGGCAACTTTCAAGGTAACGCTCATTGTCCCCTCTGAGTTAACAGCCTTGTCTAACATGCCAATTGCCGAGGAAGTACATGATGACAACGGGCTGAAGATGGTCCATTACGAGGAATCTCCATTGATGTCAACTTATCTTGTTGCTTTTGTGGTTGGGGCATTCGATTACATTGAAGACACTACAAATGATGGTATTTGGATCTGTTCATCGTTTTGTACAATTTAGCTTTGTTGTTCTTCTTTTCGTCTAATCATTCATGTTCTTCTATAGGAATTAAGGTTCGCGTGTACTGCCCTGTTGGTAGAAGCAATGAAGGACACTTTTCTCTTTCCATGGCCGTTAAATCTCTTGAGTTTTTCAGGCAGTGAGTCATCTATGATTGTGTAACATCTTAGCCCCCGTTTGGTTGTAACTTTGAAAACAGAAACGGAATGAAAATGAATCTAGTCCATATGTACCTTGTTCATGATTTTCTTTGGAATCAAAATGCATTTGCTTCCCCTATTTTGTTTCTCTATAAAAAGTAATCAAATTCTACTCCAAATACTTCAAACCAAAAAACGATTCCAAAAAATTTTATGAAGAAGGTATACATATGGGCTAAATTTGTTTTTCCGTTTCCGGAGTTAAAACCAAACGGACCCTTTAATTTATCATGAAGAAGCTCTTGCAACAATTTCTCTTCTTCAAATGATGGATAACCTGTGATGCAGGTACTTCTTGACGCCTTACCCTCTTCCTAAACTAGATTTGGTTGGTGTCCCGGATTTCTCTGCCGGAGCTATGGAGAATTATGGGTTGATCGTATATAGAGAGGTTGAACTTCTCCATGACGAGACTCACTCAGCTGCTGGTAACAAGCAAAGAGTAAGTTACTGATCTGTGAGTTATAACTTATAAGCATTAGGAGGTGCTTGTATATGTATTGAAAATAGTTTGTTTACTCCAGAGGGCTATTGTTGCGGCACATGAAGTAGCACACCAGTGGTTTGGCAACCTTGTGACAATGGAATGGTGGACACATCTGTGGCTTAATGAAGGTTTTGCAACATGGGTAATAATACAATTTCTTATTTATCTGAATCTTCAATTTTGATGAAAAACTATTGACAAAATCATCTCCTGATCTCCCTCTTGCTGAAAACACATCCAGATAAGTTTCTTAGCTGTCGACAACATCATTCCTGAATGGAAAATTTGGACTCAGTTTATTGATGAAACCAATGATGGGCTTCGTCTGGATGCGCTTGAAGAATCACACCCTATTGAGGTTGAGATCGGTCATGCTCACGAAGTCAACGAGGTCTTTGATGCCATAAGCTATGAAAAGGGATCTTCTGTTATCCGAATGTTGCAAGATTTTCTTGGTAACGATATTTTCCAGGTCAGTTAGCAGTGAGCTACAAGCTGTATCTCTTTAAAGTTCTCAACTTACTGAATGCTGTTTTCTACTGTCATCTAGAGATCCTTAAGTACATATATGAAGAGATATGCTTGTAAAAATGCCATGACTGAAGACCTATGGGAGGTTCTCTCGGAAGAAGCGGGTATTCAAGTTAACACAATGATGGATACATGGACAAAACAGAAAGGATATCCGCTTATCTCGGTAAACTTACAAGGACATGTCTTAGAATTCAATCAGGTAAATCTTTAAAATATTGAACACAGAGAAGATTATGTTGTAACTTTATCTTCTTTTGATATCCAAATGTATTTTAATGATGGACAGTCACAATTTCTGTCATCCGGCTTGCAAGGAAGTGGGAATTGGATCGTCCCTGTAACACTTTCTGTTGGATCATACAGCACAGTTAGCAAGTTTCTTTTAAATACAGAATCTGAAAGTTTGGATATATCTGATCTATTAGCTAAGTATGATCAAAATGGCTCTGATAAACAAGCATGGATTAAGGTTAACCTGGATCAGATAGGTTTCTATAGGGTGAAATACGAGAATGAGCTTTTTTCTCGGCTGCAGAAAGCTATTCAAGATAATGCATTATCTGGGATCGACAAATTTGGTAAGTTTTACCTTCTCTAAACAAATGTTTTATGTAAAGTACCTTAAATGATTATTTTCAGGCATCCTGGATGATACATATGCTCTTTGTGAGGCGTGTCAACTACCACTTTCATCCTTGCTTTCCTTGATGGATGTGTACAGAGAGGAACTTGATTATACTGTTGTATCAAGACTCATTAATGTAATATATATATATACACTCTCTCAGAACCAAGTGATTGACTTTTGATGAAGTGCACATTGGTAACTTGGTCTGGTCATCACTAATGGCAGGTTTGTCAAACAATCGTAAGAATAGCAGGAGATGCCATCCCGGAAATAATGGATGAACTGAAGCAATTTTGCATTAATCTCCTCCTATACCCTGCTCAGTAAGATCCTTTCAGAACAAATATTACATTTTCTTCATGATCCTACTGATTTGAAGTTTTGATTATTTTTCGGAACTTATGACAGTAAACTAGGCTGGGATGCAGCTCTAAGCGAGAGCCATAGCAACGCGTTGATGAGAGGCAGAGTGTTGGAGAGCTTGACTTTTCTTGACCATGATGAAACTCAGAAGGAAGCAGTTGCGCGCTTTCAAGCTTTCTTGACTGATAACAGCACCCAACTACTTCCTGCTGATCTTAGAAAAGTAAGAAACCAATTTCATTCTTAATAAGCCTTTTTATGGTAAATTTGACTACAACTCTGTTGCTCTTCCCAGGCTGCTTATACTGCTGTGATGCGAAATGCAAGTATCCAAGATAGAAAAGGGTTTGAATCTCTGCTCAAAGTGTATAAAGAAACTGATGCGGGGCAAGAAAGCACACGTGTTCTTCGTAAGCTTGATTTGTATCCCGGCTTTCAGTTGACAAGTTGAAGAGTATATTCATTTATTGGTTAAGCACATTAATTTGTACAGGTAAGATTGCATCTTCTCCTGACCCAAGTTTGGTTTTGGAGGCCTTAAACATGACATTGACTAATGAGGTACATCACCAGTTCACCACCAAAACCTTCTTTTGTTATCATTTCAAGTTGACACTTGAAACTTAAACGCGTCACATGAACTTGCAATGTTACGAAGATACGAGAGCAGGATGTTATCTTCGTGCTGCCTGGAGTAAGCCCTGAAGGGCGTGAAGTTGCATGGAAGTGGTTGAAGGTACACAACTCAGCTAAAGTTTCTAAATTTTGGACTAGAATAAGGTATTCAGCTTGGATGAATATGTGTAAATGTTCAGGATAACTGGGAAGCGATCCTTGACAAATATGGTTCTGGACGCGGAATGCTACTTAGCCGCTTCATTCGTGACATTGTTCAGCCAGTTAAGTCACTCTTTTAAAAATTTAATTGATAAATGCATCCAAGTAACTTGTTCAATTACTGACAGTTATCGAGCTATGAGATGCTGGAAGAAGTTGAAGAGTTCTTTCTGCATAGACCAAACCCTACAGTCGCGAAAACTATTAAGCAAAGCATTGAATTTGTCAGGATTCAAGCTAGATGGATCGAGCATATACGAAAAGAAGAGCCAGCTCTTAGAGATCTGATCAAAGGATTGGCTTCTACATGAGGGCAAAGATCAGTAAGACTTCACACTCGTTAGAGTGGTAATTGGTAATGTAATATAATAAACATGACTGCAACAAAGTTTAGTTGATCATATGAACAGCTGTTATAATAATTGCTGAAGTTTTATGGCTTATGTTTATTTGACAATTAATGCGTCCATATTATGTAAGACGATTGCTCATACGGGTCGGATCGGATGCCATGAGAAATTTCTGCGACAGGGAGAATGAACTCAAAAAGGTGATATCTGTATACGGATAACGTATACATACATGAAAAAATGGGTTTGAAATCTTTGTATACGGATAACGTACAGAGCATCTACAAATGAACAAAAAAAAATTCAACAAGACAATAAAAATGGATACCCGAAATAAAAAGTTGAACGGGACTTCAGATGAGGTCGAGGCTGGAATCCGAGGCAAGTGGTGAGAAGCTAGTCCCCTCCATGCGGCGTTTGAGAGAGTTATTCTTTTCAAGCTCGAGTTTGGCTTTGAATCTCGCAATGAAGTTACCGGCCTTTCTGTTTACATCCGGGCTCGACAAGAACGATTCCGACGACGTGTTTCCAGCCGCCGTGAAAGTGGTGCCTTCGCTGCTGCTATCGGGGCTCTTGACGTAGTCTCGCACCGCATTCGACCAGAACGATTCCGACGACGTATTTTCAGCCGCCGTGAAAGTGGTGCCTTCGCTGCTGCTATCGGGGCTCTTGACGTTATCTCGCACCGCATTCGACCAGAACGATTCCGACGACGTAATTCCAGCAGCCGTGAAAGTGGTGCCTTCGCTGCTGCTATCGGGGCTGCTGGCGATCTTGACGTAGTCTCGCACCGCATTCGACCAGAACGATTCCGACGACGTATTTCCAGCCGCCTTGTAGCTGGTGCCTTCGTTGCCGCTAGTGATCTTGACGGAGTCTCCTCCCACCGGAAACTTCAGCGGAGGTACCTTGAGTGGCGGTGGCTGACGAGGTGGTGGTATTAAGGGTGACTCGATTCTGTTGCGTATTTGCATTGCTGGTTTTGGAGGAGGAGGAGGAGGGACGGTTTGATATGTGTTTGTGGATACAACCGGGCTTGACCAGGACGATTCCGACGACGTGTTCCCAGCCGCCGTGTGAATGGTGCTTTCGCTGCTGCTTTCGGGGCTGCTGTTGATCTTGACGTAGTCTCCTCGAACCCTAAACTTCCACGGAGGTACCTTGAACGGCGGTGGTGGCGGAGGAGGTGGGATTAATGGTGACTCGCTTTCGTTGCCTATCTGCATTGCTGGCCATGGTTTTGGAGGCCGAGGGGGAGGAGGAGGAGGGACGGTTTTATATTTCTTACTGGATTTTGGCTTCTGGGATGATGAGGATATGTCGTCGAAGAAAGAAGGTGGTGGTAGGGGCGGTGGAGGAGGAGGTGGTTGGAAAAGAGTTTCCAAATTTTCAATCTTGTCTCTCCTCCTCCCTCGGTAATCTCTCTCAACTCTCTCCTTTCTGTCACTTGAACCGGCGGCTAGTGGTGGCGGCGGCGGCGATCTTGTTTCCACTTGCTTTCTCTTTTGATCGTCTCTTCTAACTCTCCGGCCTCCTCTTTCATATTCTTGTCTTGAAAACGTTCTTTCTCCCATTGAGGTGGTGGGCGGTGGTTGTGGCGGCGGTGCAGGTCTTATTTCCTCTTGCCTTCTCTCTTGATCGTATCTTCTAACTATGCGGACTGCACTTTCATATTCTTCTCTTGACAGCTTTACTTTTTCCATTGAGGTGGTGGGTGGTGGCTGCGGCGGCGGCGTGGGAAATCTTGTTTCCACCTGATCGTCTCTTCTAACTCTCCGGCCTCCTCTTTCAAATTCTCGTCTTGACGCCTTTCTGCCTCCTATTGAGGCGGTGGGTGGTGGTGGAGACAACAGAGATGGCGGTGCAGCTGACACCGACGACATCTCTTGTCTGGTCAAATCCGGGTAGGAGCTATTAACCCGCTTCACTGATCCGAACATCACAACATCACCCTGATCACCAGAATTATACCAATCGGATCGTCTCTGCCCTGATCTCATATTTTGAGAAGACCTAACCAAGTCTTCATTCTCCGACTCATCTTCCCCGTCGTCTTGCCCAATAAAACCGCAAAAAACAGCGAAGACGACAAGGAGTAAGTTAAGAAAGTCCCACCTTCTCTTGAATGAGGTTGGCCTGAAGAGTCGGCGAGTTTGAGACACCAAAGTTGGAGTCACAATGGCCATGAACAACATGGCTATTACCAACAAGATCGCCAGGTGGAGTCTCGTGCTGAGAAGGATGTCGGAGGCGGAGCGGTTTCGACGTGACTCCGATAGCCAGAATGGCGAGCCTGCCTCTTCCTCCGACTCTTCCTCCATTGCTCTTGAGTTTGTTGAGGATTGAGAATGCTTATTACACAGAAAAACAAAAAGATAGGTATATATCAATAATGTATTTCAGTGAAATAATATATAGGTTTAGATTAACTTAATTATTGATTCACAGTTGGTGGGAAGTTTCTGATGGTAGCGTTTGCTTGCATTTTGCGATTGTTATATATATCCCGGTGGGGAATCTGCCTTTCAAACCAATAAGTATGCAGGGGAGAGTCTACTATAAATCATTGTTTATAAATATAGCACTTTGACTTGAGAATATGAGGTTTCTTGATAAGAAAACTCATATATTTTATTCAAAATAGATGTCAAATAATTTAGACTTAGAATTATTAATTGCACCCTAATAATATAAAATGACTGTTAAATTAAATCTGAGGAACAACACAGGTAAGCAGCTTGTTTTTTTTATGTAATTGTATATAGCGTGCGTGAGAGCTTTACCGCGTTGGCTAACTGTGAATTAGGAAACCCCTCGACCCAACAAACAAGGAACAAATCAACGCCAACATTGCACCTACAGTGTGTATTACCAATCTTATACTACAAACATATAAATATGAGGTCAGAAATATTGTTAAATTATAACAAGACATACAAGATGTATTATAAGTTGCGGCCCAAAAGAGGTGAGGTTCTGTGCACGATCCTTAAGCTACTTTTGATTTTTATTTATTTGTAATAATTTTATTTGTTATATATTTAATATGAATATTTTTTTTAAATATAAAATTACGGTACTCGTCCAACCCAAAAATCCAACTCGGACGAGTATGAACAAGACCCAAGGTCTGAATTCCTTACTGTATGGAGTGATGTTAGCATGTATGAGTCCCAAACAAATTTTAATTTTAAAAAAAGTAAAGAAAAAATTTGGTAAATTTTACACTTTTTTTAAACTTTTTTTTTGTATACCTTCTAATTTTTAATAATATAATTTTTTAACCACTATTTTATTAGAGATATATTTACTAACTGAGATTATGCAACTAGTCTACTTAATAGAATAATATTGCTAAAAAACCTAGTTAGTGATATTGACCGAAAATGAATATGTAGTATATTTTTTAAAAGTATTAAATATATTTAACATTCTAAATAGAGTATTTGAAAAGTATACATATCATTCTATTTTATCATAATACACAAATGATTTATTTATTTTTTGGAGAAGAAACACTACGCCTTTTTTTTATTAATAATAAAAAGTTACAATGCAATTGTCACTAGCGTCGATTTTGCCCTTATATCGATATAAATAATGGGAATAAGACAATTTGAAGCATATCTTAAGCATGTACATGAGTTGGAAAATTAAAAGCAAGTACAACAAGAGCTATCACAACATATTGCACCTAACGGTAAATGTGACAAAATCATATTTCCCAATTTCTATGCAACAAGCCTTGATATTGAATCATCGAGTTATATAGTGGTGTCATTGTTAGACATTTCAGACCATGAAATTCACAATCAAATGAGCGTCCATCTCGATCACAACCTTCATGAGGCCTATATCCAAGTCATGAATGATTCCCCGACCTAGATCCAAGCCACGAATGATTCCCCACTATTATATTCTTGAAACAATACATGCTCATACACAAGGGGCAATATATGTGTTCAATTTCCTTGTCTCACATGTTGTCTAGTAAAAGTAGTTTCCTGCTCCATGATCCGAGCCTTGAGCATGGCATGCCGTTGAACCGGTGGTAGCTTTGTTTCAAAGTAAGATCGTTCATCCACCAACAATTCCACCATAGACCATTAGCAAAGGTCCCCCTATCTCATTGTATTCTCAAAAAACCGATTGATTTTGATATTAGAACAAACCATTTTTTCATATCGTGTTGAAGCAAGACTTTTAGACACTACGCGAGAAGAAGTTTCTTCCAAACTTCGACAACAAATGGGCAGTCCCGCAAGACATGGAGAAGGTTTCAAGTTTCACGCTATATACCTCTCTCTCTCACACACATGCATGCGTTTGCCTTGAGATTGGTACCTCCCACTAAGGCCTACCTCGACCTCACCACTAAAAGGGTCATTATTAATAGACACATTACATTTTATGAGTCATAATTTCCCTTTGCCCCACCTCTCGTCCAACCATCTTGACATCCGCACATCATGATGGCCTTCATCCCCTCGTGTTGGAGATCTTCTCCAGCCCACACCGGACAAACCCTCTGACCCAATTTGGACGTGTCCTTATCTGTCAACCTATTTCCGCTAGCCTAGTCCCCATCATATATGCATGGCTTTGCCTTGCCGTCAAATCACCTCTTTCGCCCGCTCCTCTACAATAGTGATTATATCCTTCCCCTCACAATTTTTTACTTATCTTCTATCTTCCCCCTTACAATTATTGACTTGATTCCAAATTAGATATTATTTTATCTTTTACTTACAATTCTTGACTTCATCTCAAATTGGATATCATCTGGGGTCCGTTTGAGATACCAACTATATAAGCTTGTTGGAGATTATCAAACTTACGAAACTTATGAAAAAGCATAACTTACAAATTGGATGCTTAGGAGTTCAATTTCATAAAAATTTATGTTGGCTTATAAAAGGCTAAATTTTTATTATTTTATAAGCAATGTGAAAAAAATCTTATGAAGATTACATAGTTTATTGCATGTTACATAGCAAATATAACCCTACAAAAATTCTTATTTAAATAAAAATATTTGTGAACGCTTTGAAACATTATAACACTTGGAGAGCACCAGACTAAATCCCCAAAATACATACGGACACTCTTTTACAATAATCTTTTTGACGGTTATTTTTTAGTGCCGGTTACTGTCTCACACCGCCTTCTCATGGGGGTGGAGGTGGATACGCCGCCCGCTCATCCCAATCTGCCACCAAATATCACTTCTCAGAATCTTTTGCCAACTATTTATAATTCTCATGTTAGGGTTTCTCCTAATATGGATAACTCGAATCCTACTGGGCCGCCTATGGTTGTCTTAACTGTTGTTGTTGACAAATCTACTACTACACTCGCATCATCTTCTCAAGGAGTTCTGCTTGCTAATATTGTTGCTTTTGTTAGGGTTGATCAACTTGTTGTTGTTGTCAGCTCTGTTGCTGCTTCTACGTCTCCTCTATCAAGGTCTGTTGTTGCACCGTCTAAGTCTTGGGTGGATGCTATCTGTGCATCTTCACCTTTTGTACCAAGATCGCTAGTGGTTCTCGATGGCCACATTATTGTCTCCTTTTCATATGGACTAGATGGAGATCTAGTTCTTACGATCGCACCGGAACTGACTACTACTCTTGAATAAAAAAAAGGTATATTCCATTGTTTTCAAGGTTCTTGGCTTTCCGGTTGCTTTTCTTGTTACGGATCGGAAGGTTCGGGAATTGTGAAATTGTGGAGATAATGTTGAAGTTATTGATTTGGAGAACTACTACTATCTTGCTCGTCTCCGAAGTGACAATGACCTATCACGTGTTCTTACCAGGGGGGAGGGGGTACTTGAGCTATTTTGGTTGTTCGCTCCAAAAGGTGTGTGCGCAAATAATTTTTAAATTTATATCCAAGAATTAAGTCTAACGATAGCGAACCCGCAATGTACGGATCAATTGTAGTATGAGCTGATATTCCGGAGTCGATCTCAAGGAATCGGTGAGAACAAAGGAGCAAGGGTAATTTAACTTGGGTAGCAAGCAATGCAACAATCACAATAAATAATATAGAAGCAAGAATAATGCGAATGCACATTCTAAAGTTCCAAGTATCCGGTTGCGGTCTTTGATTCAAGATGTCTAAGGATGTGTACGAACAGAGCTGGATAGCAAGGTATGTATATTTTCGATAGGTTGTCGGCCGGTTAAGATCCAACTTCCCTTTATCCCAACATAAGGATTCTACTTAATGGATGCCGAGTCTCGTCAAGAAGAGGTCACAAGGCTAGGATTTAGCTCTAATACCAACCGAAACCCAAGGAAAAGAAAGATAAAGGCAAAGGCTATGACACTCCTCTCACCTAATAGAGGGTTTTGAATCCCCTATCATTTAGAACTCGTCAACACTCACAATCGGCAAGCAAAGGCCAGAAAAGGTTAAAAAAGGGTAGGATTTAAGCAATCTTGAACTTTGGATAAAGGCAAAAGCGAAACGTGCAAGATAAAGAAAACCACGGGCAAATCTTGGGAAACCACTGTCGTGGTTCCTTAAGAACAGGCCGTGGAAATCCTCGTTCGAGAGTTTCATCTCACAACTCTCATGGTCCGATCTGTTAAGACTCAATCTATCATCATTTATACCACAACCATCAACCCTTCACTCTAGAATCGCAGGAGGGTTTAGCCAATAATCGTCATCGAAATCAAATCAAGATAAAGAATATAAATCAAGAAGGATATGCAATCAAGAAGAACACAAGGATGAATAAAACCAATCTTCAAAGATTCAATAACTCAATCAATCAAAAAATGTATAATCCCAGAATGTGTTCTCAAAGACAAAAATCAAAGACTAGAACAATCTCACAAATCTCTAAAGTGGAATCAAGAACTTCTTCAATCTCCTCCAAAGGTTAAGCAATATTTTCCGATGTACAAAAAATAGAATCTAAGAACGCGGTTTTTCCGGCCTAAAGCGTGATCCTCGTTCAAAGCGAGATGTCCGAAATGTAGCCGTCAACCTCCTTTTATAAAATAAAATTAGGTTAAAAGGCTACTTCCTTTCTTACTGACCTGACAATTAACGTAATGGTCTTTTCCGAAGAAAATCACGGGTGACATCACAAAACCACGATCGTGGTTCATGTCGTGGCGACTATCGACCTTCGTTTCCACGTGTGAAATTCAATTATTTATCAAACCCCCGATCGTGGAACTTCTTTCTTGGCCATGGTTCCTCCTTTTCGATGATTTTCACCTTTGCTTCACTTCATACTTCTTCCAATGGCATTCCAATGCTTCTCAATGAAATCTTTATTGACCAATGCTTAGTGAATGTTCCCTTTCCACTCCATTCCAGCTCCAATTCACCTAAAATCACAACAAAGCTTGTGTAGATCTCGATTCCAAGATAATAGGTGCATATACTCGATAAATGCTATGAATGCATGTCCTTGTACTCAAAAGAAAGGGAAAAAATACGTATATGCACATCTAAACTACGTCATATTTCATGCTGTTCGCTCAAAAGTGTGTGCGTCAAAGCCTTAAATTTATATCTAGAACTCAAAGAAAAGCGAACCCGCAGTGTACGGATCAGCTGTAGCAAGGTAAGGAATTCCAGAGTCGAACTCAGGGATTTGGTGAGAATAAATTCGAATTCAATTATCTAGCAAAATGCAAAAGCTTTTGTGATTAATAAAGGGGGGATTGATTCCAAGGATTCAAGTATCCGACTGCGGCTTTCGATTCAAGACACTTCTAATAGATACAAGGACAAAGTTTTTATTGCCAAGATTATGTGTTCAAAGGTAGGTATCGTACGGTGAAGTTCCGAGACCTATTTGTCTAGTCCAAAGGTTCTCTCTATAAGGGTGGTTGAGGCTGCAATATAGAAAGATCTAAAGACAAGAATTATGTTCAAACTAACTACCTAAACCCCAGGATATGACTCTCCATGGTAAAGAATAGAAAGCACACTTAAAATCTTAATAAAGGATGTCGAGTCTCTCTATTACCCAAATCTTGTAATCTTAATCTATAAAATGTAGAATCAAGGTTGAAATCTCTTCATACACTCAATTAGAGGTTAAAAAGGTTAAGCAAGGTTGGGAATTAGGCAAGGATTAACTTTGGTTAAAGATTAATTCAATTAAAGATCGTCAGGGGATTAAATTGTGCTGTTCATAAATAAATCGGACGATTTATTCAAGAACAGGTCGATTTTCCTGTTGTCGCAAAGCTAAAATCTAAACTCTCAAGGTCCAAATGTTTGAATGAGTTCAGTCTATCATCATCTAAGCCTCAATCTTCAACTATTATCCCCAGAATCACAATGGTTTTAGCCAACCATTTTCAAAATCAAATCAAAATTAAGATTGAGTGAAATAATTCAAATAAACCCGAATCTTGAATAAAAACTCAATAACCTTCAAATCTGTAAACCAATCTCAAAACTAATCAATGTATCTCTCAATTAACTCAATGTCGTGCTCAAAAACCACAAAGATCTCAATGGAACAAAGAAATCTCACAAATATGATCAAGATTGACTTCCCGGCAATATTGCTTCAATCCTTCTCCAAGAATCTTCAATCTCTCACTAACGTGTAAAGATTTTCCGTTGCGGCCTACTCGTTTTCGTTCCTAGGGTTCCAACCTATAGTTTCTTGCTAATGGGCTGTTTGGCAAAACACTTCTCTAGTCTAAAAGTGATGGGCTTTGAGTCGTCTTTACCATTGGGCCGAAAACAGAGAAAATCGAACTAGTCGATTTACACACTAAACCGTCCGATTTGTAGAGGGAAAAATCGTCCGATTTATGTAGTAAATAGCACGATTTTCTTCAACAGAGAATGCTCGTCTCTTGTCTTTTTTCCTTTCTCCCTTTATGCTTCTTTTACGCAACTCCTTTGCTCTTTGTGATTCCTCTAAGACTCCTTTAGCTTCCCTAATGACCTTAGATGTTCTTTGCTCCACTTTTGCTTCCAAATCCACTCAATTTACCTATAATTCAACCGAAACTCGTGTAGACCTCTATTTCCGAAATATCATTGAATAAAACATAAAAGGTACACAAGTTCTCTCTAAATGCAAAGTAAATCGAGGTAAACCTCTACAATATGCATGATTATAATGGTATATAATTCATGTCATCACATGCCATGAAAATACCCCATACTTGCCTCTTGCTTGTCCCCAAGCAAGGTTCAAACCTTAGAATACAAAGATGTATGAAATATGAATGCAAAGACAAAGAAAAACATAATATTTTGGATTAATGCTTCTATTCAAAGATCGCTTTCTACACTTGTTTCATAGCTTTCCGAAAATCGTTATGTGAACAAAAGACTCATGCCTTGAAAAGAACAATCACATCTTGTAAAAGTTTCAAAACAAGTATCGTAACCTGGAGAAAAATCATAATCAATCATGGGAAAAATCCAATTTGGACCACAAAGCCAAACAACTATCTCAAAGATCTTAAGGTCTTATAAATCAAGGTCAAAGAAACGTGTTAGGGTGGGATATGTATAGGATACGTGGTGCAAAATCTAGGAAAGAGGACAATAACAACACCATCTTTTCAAGCACACTTCAACTTCCACCAATAGGAGTTTTTCTCTTCTTTTTCAGCATAATTTTTCGACTTTACTTTTTGAGATCAAGGACAGAGGTGCACAATAACCGAAGCCTAGAAAATCAACATTAACTCAATTTTTCGAGTTGCCTCAAACCGTAATGCACATACAATGACTTGTTAGGAATGTTGCTGAATCCAATTTTGGCAAGACACAAACACCCGGATATGTGAATGGTGCCGAGTTACTCATAATCATGATTGACTTCCCCAAACCTATTTTCTAACACATTCACCTCTTTCAACTTCAAACATCACACTTTTGTGCAAATTGCATCCTAATTCACGGATAGGTAAGAAGGGGAAAAATATATATAAATATACATGAGGGGCTCAAAGGTGATTAAGAAGAAGAAAGGAATCAAAACCGAATTTCCTTAATCATATCAATAAGAAGCATAAGACTTATAAAAGCGGTTTCAACCTTTAATTTCTCAACATGATTAGATCAAATTCCAAATTATAAAGCTTGCAAGAAAGTTCAACAAAACATTCAAGTTCTTTACAAATCACAATTCATTTCAAACACATAAAAATCATCATAAATCCAATTCACAAGTAGTTTTCTTCATTAAGGTCATCTCCAATCCTAGAAGCACAAAAATTTTCAAATTTTTTTTTTGGTTTTTTTTCAACACTATCGAATGCAATGCAATAATGAAACATGCAACAAAGATAATGAAAGATGCAAAGTACGATGGTCATACAAGAAATCAAGTATCTCAAATTTATTATAGACCAAAGGTATTCAACCACCCCATACTTGAACCACACGCTGCCCCCAATGTGCAATAGTAGAGGTAAAAGTGCAGAACTCACAAGTTCGAATAAGCAGCTAAGGAGCAAATGCCATTATCAAAGTGGAGGTGGGAATGGATGCCATGTCGGATCGTAGGGGCGGCTGAACTGGGCATGATAGATGTCTCGTATCATCAGCTGCCCCTGCTCGACGGTGCCAAGGCGGTCATTTATGCTATCCATCCTCTGTTGCAATGTGGGAAGCCATGGAGGCTGCTCATCATACCATGATGGATGCTCTGAAGTGCTGGCTCGGTGTTGGGAAGGACTAGCTCGAGGACGACGGGTGGTGGATCTCTTAGGAGGCTCGTGTTGCCCTCCCATGGGTGGAAATGAAGATGGCAACTCCTGAGAACTACCAAACTCTCCGTCAGCCCTGTAGTCGTTGGTGCCGGTGTCCGTCCCCTGTCCATGTAATCCTGGCTCTGTCCTCCTTCCGCCTCAGCTGCGGCATCCTCCTCCTCATAGTTTGGACCTACCATACCATCATGCATATCCTCAAACGTCAATCCAGTTGACGTTTTTCCTAATGGTGTACTCCGCCTTCCACGGAATCCATCTCGCTCTCTTGCCCTCCCAAGGCATATCTGCATGTGGTGGCCCTTTGTGTCGGGGAATCAGAATACCCCTGTGAATAAAGCGCTCAAGACCAAGAGGCCTAGCCTCTGCTGCAAGCTCACAAGCGGAGAAGTCAAACCCTAGACGGCGAGCGATGTAGGTCACAATTCCTCCCACACAAATATTCCCCTTAGCCTTGTTTTTGATCTTCCTAAGGCTATCAACTAGTAGAGTGGCGCAGTC
The DNA here is from genome assembly GCA_033239045.1 of Fagopyrum esculentum. Lineage (NCBI taxonomy): Eukaryota > Viridiplantae > Streptophyta > Magnoliopsida > Caryophyllales > Polygonaceae > Fagopyrum > Fagopyrum esculentum. Next base: position 132,404,786 of record BSUD01000004.1, read on the forward strand.
AGGAGCGGTACCGGTAGCCATGCAGAACAATATAAACAACTCATCGGCCTTAAGCCGTTGCGGTGTCTTGGTCCTAGGAAAAAGGCACTCGGACATGATCCGGTGTGCTAGCTTGAAAGACAAATTGTATATCAATCTCTCCTTAGAATCGTCCGGATACCACCTATCTGCTGAGCTAACCACCATAGAAATACTTTCCTAGAAGGCATAATGTCTAGTATTCCTAGGTAAGGTCCCGTTAGTGGTCTCTCTAAAGCCGAAAATCTGAGCAAACCTCTCAATAGGCATGTTGTAGTTCTGATTCATCATTCTGAACTTAACATTCCTCTCCCGAGCATCATGATCAAAGGAGCTAAGAAATTCCATGGTGAGCTCCTCATAAGCATGCTCCCTAATACCGATGAATTCTCTAAGCCCTATATTATCAATCATCATATTCAGATCATCCAAGACATTCAAACAATCAATCTCCTCAAGTACAAGGTACCTAGGGGCTACAATGATGCAAGGTTGGATGGTTTTGTAAGCCTTTTTGTGTTCTTCTAGTATGCATGGGAGTCTAGGAGGTGGAGGTTGTTGTTGTGGGGGTTGTAGTGGTGGTGGTTGGGATGAGGAAGAGGCTCCCTTACTCTTCTTGAACAAATTTCGACCACTTCTACGCAAACTATCCATAATTGACAAAACCACGACCGCATCTTCACAAACCACGCCCGTGGAACTCAAGAACACCCCGTGGAATTCGTCGATTTTTCAGAAATCGACAGCAACAAACAACAAACTCAGCAACAACAATCCTAGGCTATTTCTACTTCCAATTCCGTCCAGTTCTCTATCAAATTATCAATAAAATCGACAAAATCGAACCAAGATCGAGTTTAGAGATAAACCTAGGTTTTTGGATTGAGAAATCCAAAATGCTTGCTGATTTCAAGTTTGTTTGTGTTGTTTGAGCATAGAATCCGCAAGAGAATTGTGAGAGCTTCTATTAAGGAAGAAGAATCGTCGCAATCGGTTGCCGGATGCGAAGATCGGGGCTGGGGTTAGGGGTTGGCGATTCCGCTGCGTAGGGCGTGGTTTTGGCGATTTTTGACGCTGCAACAAAGTGAAGAAGACTATTTATACTTTTGTGGAATTTTGGAAAATCACGGCCCCTTGGAAAAACCACTGGCGTGGAACCATCCGTGGCGCCTCTCGACTTAAGCTTGCACGGCCAAAAATAGGAAACCACGGCCGTGGAAACCTATTTATGCCCGTGGAATCCCCTTTTTACGTCCTTTTTTGACAATTCCAACTTTGCTATTTTTCCTCACATCTTTTTAGAGAGATTTCCTAGTTCTTGTCATCCAAAGACACAAGAAAAACTGGGAACGAACCAATGAAAACGACAAAAACAAACTAACTAAGCTAATCTAAGAAAAAGGGAAAAGAAAACGATACCTTGGGTTGCCTCCCAAGAAGCGATTTGTTTAAGGTCCGTAGCTAGACCATTCCTTTCGCTTGCTTAAGTGAGGAGGGTAGATGCAAGCTCCTCGATATGAACTTCCGGTATTTACTTCTTTAGTCGTTGAACATTGACCTTGAATGCTCCGCATTGTTCACCCCATACTTCAACTGCACCATGGGGGAAAATATGTTTAATTACAAATGGTCCAGTCCAACGAGATTTCAACTTACGTGGAAATAGACAAAGACGGGAGTTGAACAGAAGGACAAGATCGCCTTCTTTCAAATCCTTCGGAACGATGTGCTTGTCGTGCCACCTCTTCGTCCTTTCTTTGTATATCTGCGCATTCTCGTATGCATTTAAGCGGATTTCTTCTAACTTATTAATGTCAAGAAGACACTTCTGTCCAGCCTCCTTGATGTCAAAATTCAGCCACTTGGTCGCCTAATAAGCTTTGTGCTCTAGCTCAACGGGGAGATGACAAAACTTCCCATACACAAGGTTGTATGGTGTGGTGCCAATGAGGGTCTTGAAAGTTGTTCGGTAGGCCCAAAGTGCATCGTTGAGCTTTTGTGACAAATCTTTCCTAGTTCTAGAGACAATTTTCTCTAGAATGGCCTTGATTTCTCTATTTGATATCTCTACTTGGCCGCTGGTTTGAGGATGATAGGGGTGGTAATCTTGATAGTCACCCCATACTTTGCTAGTAGAGCTTCAAATTTACGGGCGGTGAAGTGCGTTCCTCCATCACTAATGATGGTTCGGGGTGTCCCAAATCTTGGGAAGATCATTCTAATAAAGAACTTGACCACCACCATAACATCATTAGTGGGAGAAGCAATCGCTTCAACCCATCTTGAAACGTAGTCTACAGCTAGATGTATGAATTGGTTGCCGCAAGAAGATGGGAGCGGTCCCATAAAGTCCACACCCTATACTTCAAAGATCTCTACTTCTTGGATGTTGTTGAGCGGCATCTCATCCTCCGAGAAATGTTTCCTGTTATTTGAAAAGCATCGCAACAAGAAATAAACCGTTGCACGTCCTTAAATAAAGTAGGCCAAAAAAAACCCAGCTGCAATATCTTAGCGCAAGTCTTGTGAGAACTAGCATGTCCTCCACAAGGTAGAGAATGGCAATGTCGGATGATGCTTTCAACTTCGTCTTCCGGTATGCACCTTCGAATAAGGCCATCTGGACCTCTCTTGAAGAGTAGCGGTTCATCCCAATAGTATTGTCGCACATCCTTGAAGAATTTCTTCCTTTGAGTGTAGGATAGTCCGGGAGGTATATCCTGACAAACCAAATAATTTACAAAATCAGCAAACCATGGTTCGTTACCTCTAGAAATGTGGTGGAGACATTCTTCCATCATGTGCAGCTGCTCGTCAAGGAACGAGTCATCTATGGGTAACTCGTCCTCTATGATGCGGGGGAGGCGACTTAGGTGATCCGCCACCGAGTTTTCGGATCCCTTCTTGTCCTGGATCTCTAGATTGAACTCTTGAAGGAGGAGGATCCATCTAATCAGCCGCGGTTTTGCATCTTTCTTGGTGAGCAAATACCATATGACCGCGTGATCGGTGTAGACAATCACCTTCGCTCCTACAAGATAAGAACGAAATTTCTCAAAGGCATAAACAACTGCTAGCAATTCCTTCTCTGTAGTGGCGTAGTTGCGTTGAGCTTCATCCAGCGTTTTGCTAGCATAATAGATGGCATGAGTCTGTCCATCCTTTTTCTGTCCTAGTACCACTCCTACAACCACACCACTTGCATTACACATCACTTCGAATGGAAGATTCCAATCCGGAGGTTGAATGATGGGTGTTGATATTAATGCTTCCTTAATCCTGTAAAAGGCATCTAGAGGATTCCTTTGAAAGTTCAAAGACTACATCCTTCATTAGTAGGTTAGTCAATGGCTTAGAAATCTTAAAAAAATCTTTAATGAACCTTCTATAAAATCCAGCATGTCAAAGGAAACTCCTTACCCATTTCACCAATGAAGGTGGAGGTAGCTTCTCGATCGTCTCGATCTTTGTTATATCAACCTCAATGCCACGATTCGAGACTAAATGACCTAAAACAATTCCTTCAGTCACCATAAAATGACACTTTTCCCAGTTTAGAACAAGGTTAGTGTTTTCACAACGCTACAGGACTAAGGAAAGGTTAGCAAGACAATTGTCAAAAGAAGAACCATATACGGAGAAGTCTTCCATGAAAACCTCCATGATGTTTTCGATATACTCTGAAAATATCACCATCATGCACCTTTTAAAGGTGGCTGGAGCGTTGTATAAACTGAACGGCATCCTCCTGTAAGCGAACGTACCCCAGGGGCAATGTAGTCTTCTCCTGATCGTCTGGGTGGATAGGAATCTGAAAGAACCCGCTATAACCATCCAAATAATAAAAATGAGAGTGCTGCGCTAACCTTTCAAGCATTTGGTCAATGAAAGGTAGAGGGAAGGTATCCTTCCTAGTTGCAACATTCAGCTTCCGGTAGTCAATGCAAACACGCCATCCCATGACAATTCTAGTGGGGATTAACTCGTTGTTTTTGTTAGTCACAACGGTCATTCCCCCTTTCTTTGGAACAACGTGGACGGGGCTCACCCACTTGCTATCGGATATGGGAAAGATGATACCTGTATCAAGAAGTTTGAGGACTTCCTTCTTCACAACCTCTTTCATGATCGGATTTAACCGTCGTTGAGGTTCACGTTAAAGTCTATGGTCATCATCCATTAGTATTTTATGCATGCACAAAGAAGGTTTGATGCCTATAAGATCATCAGTTGTGTATCTTATGGATTTCCTATGTAATCTCAAAACATCCATAAGCCTGGTATGCTCATCATCAGTTAAGGTAGCACTAACTATGACCGGGCATGTATCATTTGGTCCAAGAAAAGCGTATCTTAAGTGTGCTGGGAGAGGCTTCAACTCTAATGTCGGCGGTGCCTTTGTTGGTGTGTTGACGACATCCGAATTGTCCTTGGGTGTTTCGAAGGGTGTAGGAAGGGTAGGAGAATGTCCAAGAGAGTTTTCAAGAAGAGCAGAAGAAATCTCAGGAATTTCAATTTCCACGGTCCCTTTGATACTTCCACGGCCGTGGTTCTCCCCGTGGTTGCTTACGACTTGTGGTTCCACGGGGGAATTAATTAAATTAAATTTTTTCCACCACCGTGGAATCTTTAGTTAGGCCGTGGTTTTGGCCTTTTTGCGAGCCAACGTGCAATTCTTCAAAGGCTTCAATTGGCTCCTCTTCTAGCACTTCCAAAGCCTTGACCTTGGAGTCACAACCTTCTTCAACTCCTCCTTCCATAATACTCATACTAATGACTTTCTGAAGCGGATCATTAAGCAAAATAGAACTAACCATTTCCCTTAAGTCTTCTTCATCATGGATGTTGAAGACTTCTTCTCCTAGGGCTGGTTTCTTGATCAAAGTTGAGAGTACGAACTCAACTTTCTCCTCTCCAATATTGAATTTCAATTTGACGTTCTTGCAATCAACCAAACAATCGGATGTTGCTAGAAACGACCTTCCAAGTATGATTGGGATTGGGTAATCTGCAGGAATATCCAAAACTACAAAATCAATTGGAACGTAGAACTCACCATACTTTACCGGGATATCCTCAAGAATGTCAACGGGTCGAGTGATGGATCGATCCGTCGTGTACAATGTCATCTTCACGTTCTCATAAACCAACCTTTTCACATAATGCAAGTGGAATAATGCTCACACTTGCTCCTAGATCACAAAGAGCATCATATGTGACCTTTCCAATGCCAATGGGTACACAAAACGAACCCGAATCCCTCAGCTTGGGTGGCATCCTCTCCGTCATGGTTTTGATGAGCTCCGATGACTCGGAAGTCATCTTCACTTCACCAAAATCCTCCAGCTTCCTCTTGTTAGAGAGGATTTCCTTCAAGAACTTCCCATAGGATGGCATACCTAAAATTGCATCAATAAAATGTATGTTAGTATGTAGTTTGATCATGAGTTCAATGAACTTACCAAAGTGTTTATCAAGATGTGCTCGCTCTTTTTTGTGGAAACGGGAGCGGAGGTTTGTAGGCTGGAGGAGGTACGTAAACGGGAACCTTATCCTTTTCTTTCTCAGTCGGAACCTCAACTTCTACGGGTTGCTCGCCTTTATCACTCTCCTTTGGTGCATGATCGGTGGTTTTCACGCCACTCCTTGTAGTGATTGACATCACTTGCTCCTTCGGGTTATCTTTAGTTTTTCCGAGAAGTTTCCCTTGATCTCTAGGAGCTTCTTCGGCCTTACTAAACACTTGATTTTCCAAGGCTTTTTGTGCCCTAGAAATCGAATTAACGGAGCTCTCTAGTCCTTGTATCTTTCCCATCAATGTTTTCATCATTGCTTCAAGCTTGTCCTTCACCGGCTGGCTTGAACTCGATGAAGCTTGTCCCTAACTTTTTAAAGGAATAGAGGAAGAAGAAGAAGGAGGGGTTAGTGAATTTTCAGCATGGGAATAAGGATTACCGGAATTTTGTTGATTGGATCTCCAATTGTTGTTGTAGATCCGGTTGTTATTGATGTTGTTCCGATTGTTGTTCCTATTCCCTTGTTGGTTTCCTCTTCCAACATAGCCCACTTCTTGCTCCTTGGGCTGCTTCACATGAGTTGTCAAAAGGTCTTTTAAAGCCTTCATTTCACTATTTAAAGTGTTCAACTCCTTGACACTTGAGGCGGTAAGATTCAGCACCGGGGCTCTTGAGTTTTTGCTCCCCGCTTCACCTCTATGTGAGTATTTCTCAATTGTGAGAGTTTGTTTTTCAACAAATTCCCACGCTTCATCCACTAGCTTGTCAATGAAAGTTCCACCTGAAAGTGATTGTAGCTTGAATTGCGCTTCCGCATCCAAGCCCTTGAAGTAGATCACAAGCAAATCAATCTTCGGAATTTCATGATGTGGTCAATCCAATAAGAGGTCATTGAACCTTTCCCATGAGGTGAAAAGACTTTCACCACTCTTCATCACAAATGTGTTGATCTTAGCTCTAAACTCAGCCGTCTTCGATGGAGGAAAGAATTTGGTTAGGAACTCCGCGGTCATCTCTTACCACGTGTTCATTCTTCTGGCGGGAAGTGATTGGTACCATGCTAGTGTTTGTCCTTCAAAGAGAAAAATAAAACACGCAACTTATAATTGTTATTTTCGCACCTTGAAGGTCTCAATGTTTCCATCAACATCTCATAATTCTGAAGATGTTGGTGCGGTGACTCTCTCTCCATTCCTCCAAAGCGATTATGCTGGATCATAGTAATAACCACAGTTCTAAACTCATAGTCACGATCAGCTGGATCTCCCAAGTGCTTGCTATACCGGATCCATACATTGCACAAGTGTTTGTGGAATACCCACAAACGGATAAACTGGTTCCACTCTTGCTGGAGGTGGTGGTGGCACATAAACTGGTGGTGGTAAGATGTTAACGGGTGCCGGTGGAGGTGAATTGACCACAACTCTAGAATCCGCATCTCTTTCCTGATTTGCCAGTTGTGCTTGTGTTGTCATGTCGGCCATTTCGGCTCAAAGTTGGTCTTGTAGAGTAGCTTGATCAGCTCTCCCTTTCCTCAAGGCTTCTTCTTGTTGCCTTATCTGATCTCGAGCTTCAACTAATTCAGCTCTAAGATCCTCCAACTCTTGATTGTTGTTAACGGACATTTTCTTAGCCTCTATCAACTTCTTTCTGTAATTCTTTTCCGGTTCAGGATCGTAAGGAACGATTTCTTTACCGGTTTGCGTGCTTCGCATAAACCTGTGAAAGATCTGCATGAACACTCAAGCAAGAGTAATTAGTAGCAAAGGTAGAAGCTACCAAGCTAGACAACCGTGCACTGGATTGGTCTTGACCAATTCCCCGGCAACGGCGCCAAAAAATTGTTCGCTCCAAAAGGTGTGTGCGCAAATAAGCTTAAAAGTTATATCCAAGAATTAAGCCTGACGATAGCGAACCCGCAGTGTACGGATCAATTGTAGAATGGGCTGATATTCTGGAGTCGATATCTCGGAATCGGTGAGAACAAAGGAGCAAGGGTAATCTAACTTTGGTAGCAAGCAATGCAACAATCAAAATAAAAAAATATAGAAGCAAGAATAATGGGAATGCAGATTCTAAAGATCCAAGTATCCAATTGCGGTCTTTGATTCAAGATGTCTAAGGATGTGTACGGATAGAGCTGTATAGCAAGGTATGTATATCTTCGATAGGTTGTCGTCCGGTTAAGATCAAACTTCCCTTTATCCCAACCAAAGGATTCTACTTAACTGATGTTGAGTCTCGTCAAGAAGAGGTCACAAGGATAGGATTAACTCTCATACCAACCAAAACTCAAGGAGAAGAAAGATAAAGGCAAAGGCTTTGACACTCCTCTCACCTAATAGAGGGTTTTGAATCCCCTATCACCTAGAACTCGTTAACACTCACAATCGGCAAGCAAAGACCACAAAAGGTTAACATAGGTAGGATTTAAGCAATCTGGAACTTTGGATAAAGGCAAAAGTGAAATGTGCAAGATAAAGGAAACCACGGGCAAATCTTGGGAAACCACGGTCGTGGTTCCTTAAGAACAGGCCGTGGAAATCCTTGTTCGAGGATTTCGTCTCACAACTCTTAGGATCCGATCTGTTAAGGCTCAATCTATCATCATCTGTACCACAACCACCAACCCTTCACCCTAGGATCGCAGGGGGTTTAACCAACAATCGTCATCGAAATCAAATCAAGATTAAGAATAGAAATCAAGAAGGTAATGCAATCAAGAAGAACACAAGGATGAATAAAACCAATCTTCAAAGATTCAATAACTAAATCAATCAAACAACGTATAATCCCAGAATGTGTTCTCAAAGACAAAAATTAAAGACTAGAACAATCTCACAAATCTCTAAAGTGGAATCAAGAACTTCTTCAATCTCCTCCAAAGGTTAAGCAATCTTTTCCGATGTACGGAAAATGGAATCCAAGAACGTGGTCTTTCCGGCCTAAAGTGTGATCCTCGTTCAAAGCGAAATGCAGCCGTCAACCTCCTTTTATAAAATAAAATTAGGTTAAAAGGCTACTTCCTTTCTTACTGACGTGGCAATTAACGTAAGGGTGTTTTCCGAAGAAAACCACGGGTGACATCACAAAACCACGGCCATGGTTCATGTCGTGGCGACTCTCGAACTTTGTTTCCACATGTGAAATTCAATTATTTATCAAACCCCCGGCCGTGGAACTTCTTTCTTGGCCGTGGTTCCTCCTTATCGATGCTTTTCACCTTTGCTTCACTTCATACTTCTTCCAATGGCATTCCAATGCTTCCCAATGAAATCCTTATTGACCAATGCTCAGTGAATGTTCCCTTTCCACTCCATTCCAGCTCCAATTCACCTAAAATCACAACAAAGCTTGTGTAGATCTCGATTCCAAGATAATAGGTGCATATACTCGATAAATGCTATGAATGCATGTTCTTGTACTCAAAAGAAAGGGAAAAACTAACTATATACACATCTAAACTACGTCATATTTCATGCCACCAGCTCCAATTCACCTAAAATCACAACAAAGCTTGTGTAGATCTCGATTCCAAGATAATAGGTGCATATACTCGATAAATGCTATGAATGCATGTTCTTGTACTCAAAAGAAAGGGAAAAACTAACTATATGCACATCTAAACTACGTCATATTTCATGCCATCATTGGTCGATGCTTGATAATGAAAAGGCGATCACCGAATTTTATCACTATTGATCATATCCTTTCTGTCCCAATTTGGATTTGGGTGACTAGAGTTCCAATGTAGTGGTATAACCATGACAATTTATGGAGTATGGCCATTAGGGTATGTAATTCGGTTATTATAGATCCTCGTACTCTACATCTAAACCATGGTCTCTTTGCACGTATATGTGTTCAAATCGATATGACACGTCCCTTGAAGAAGGTATCCACGACAATGGTGTTCGTTGTCCTATCGAGTATAGAGGCTTGATGTGATATGTTTCAAATGTGGCTGGTATAACCGTTATTATTCTGATTGTGAGTTCTTGTGGCTTCTTCTGCTCCAAGGACATCAACGCCAACTTCTTTTGTATTAGAACTTGCACTTGCCTCGGAGGTGCCTCCGTCGACTGTGTCGCAACAATAGGGTGTTGATTCCACACCGATTACTACTACATTTCCAATGCAATGTTCATTGTTTGAGGATGAAGTTTATGGTCCTTGGATGATGGTTACTTGTAACCAACATCCACCGAAAGGTAAAGATTGCAATATTGGCTCCAGGAGAAATATAAAGAATGTTTATTCGGGGCTGCTAATTCGAGGACACCGGTTGAGGTTGATATAGGTACATGCATTACTCGTCCTCCTACTCGTGTTTTCCTGGGCCCTAACTAAGTGAAAGCTCCCCTTTTGCCTCTACCACTCCTCTAGTGATTGTTGTGACCAAACACATTCCTCAAGTGCCGACAGTATTTGCGTCTTCTAGTGGCAACAAAACAGCTGGTTCTCCAATGGGTACCTCCCAAACACCACAAGCTACTGCTGCTCCTACACTGGAGCCTCGTCCTTTGTAGTTAGCTTCATCTAATCATCTAAGGACATTTGTAGTACCGAGAGTGGAACTAGGGAGGATTGTTGGGGATGAGCACATGATTGATGTTGACTCGGGTGTTGATGTCACAGTGGATTAGTCATAGGTGTTAAGTGTTTTCTATTCTTTATCTTTATATTTTTAATTTTTATCAATGAATTTTTTTATTGTTGTATGTGTTTGGAGTCTGCACGGCAGGTTTCCAACGTGTTATACGCCACTAGTGAAATCATTATCATATCGATGTTTTTGCTATTTTTGAGCCTCATGTTTCAAGGGACCGTGCTAAACGCATTTGTGAGCGTATGTGGTTTAATTCCTCCTTCCGTGTTGAGGTTAATGGTTTTAAAGGGGAAGTTTAGATGTTTTGGGATGATGATAAGGTCATTCTCACTGTTGAGGGGACAAACAAGTCATTTATCCATGCTAAGATTGGGGAAGGAACTTTTGCTTTTCATGTTATTGTTGTTTATGCCTCCTGACTATTCTAGACGGAAATAGTTATTTGTTGACCTGGATGTTGAGGTTGAGTGCATTAAAGAGCTCTACTTTATTGGGGTGACTTCAACTGCATTCTTTATCAACATGAGCGTCAGAAAGGCTCAAGTCGGATGCACAATGACTCTTGTATTTTTCATGATCTTGTTCGTAAGTTTAGGATGATTGACCCGAGATTCACCCGGCTTAATTTTTCTTAGGACATTAGGAGAAATGAAGGGGGAAAGGGTCTTTCAACGTATGGGCCGCATTCTTTTTAGTCCTACTACTCATACCCTTTTTCTTTGTGCTCAAATCCGGCATTTAACACGTTTTTCTTCTAATCACTCTCCTTTGTTGCTTCAATCAGATCCTCCAATGTTGTTTAATGAGTCTAGGCGACCTTTCCGGTTTGAGGCTGCTTGGATGGTGCATGAGGACTTTATGCCTATAGTGTGTGTAGGCTGGCTTAACCAGCTTGAGGTTTGTGTTTCTCTTTCTAATTTAAAATTTTCTCTATTATTATGGAATCATTTGGTTTTTGGTAGTGTTAAACGTAGAAAATAAGTTCTTATGATCAAGCTTTTGAGCCTTTAGGAAATTTCGTCTTCGAGTATAGTCACACGTCTTCATCGTTGCAAAACTCGACTTAAGGCTGATTTGAATTTGACTTTGGAACAAGAGGAGCTTATCTAGTTTCAGAAGTCAATGGAGCAGTGGCTTAGCTATGGTGATAGAAATGCAAAGTTTTCCATACAACAACTACCATTAGGCGTCGTCAGAACCGTATTTTTTTGGGTTTGTTTATTAATAATTCTGGTTGGGTGGAGGACAATGAGCTTCTTGAAGCACATGTTGTGTGTTATTTTCGTGACCTCTTTAGTCTTGGTGATGTCCACCCTTTGTCCTCGTGACATCCTGATACCATGGAATTTTCAGTTCTTGATGCCTCCTCACGGACTCTACTTAAGGTACCAGTTGAGACGGGGGAAGTTTGGCAGGCTATTCAGACTATGGGTGCTTTTAAGGCACCTGGGTTGATAACTTTCAACTAGTGTTTTTTCAAAAATGTTGGCACCTTATGGAAGCTTTCGTTTTGTTTGAGGTGATTCTGGTTTTTTAGTCTCAGAAGCTACCATAAGGAATTAATGGTACTTTACTTACGCTTATTGACAAGGTGGGAAAACCGGAGTTTATCAATCAGTTCCGTCCATTGCTCTTTGTAATGTCAACTATAAGGTTATTTTGAAGGTTTTGGTTCCGTGGATGCACGGTGTTATGACTCAGATGGTTGGCCCTACCCAAGACAACTTCATTATGGGACGATTCATTCAAGAGAATATTGTTCTCATGCAAGAGATAATTCTTTCATGCATGAAAAACGTGTTGGGAGGAAGTGGATGCTTCTTAAGCTTGACCTGGATAAGATGTACGATCGGATTCATTGAGATTTTGTGGAGGAAACTATTGTTACAACGAGTTTCCTTTTGGAGTGGGTCCAAAAGGTCAAAGATTGTGTCTCCATTTCTAGAATTTAGTTGCTATGGAATGGGGAATTAACTATCCAATTCTCTCCAAGTAGAGGGGTCCGTTAGGGAGATCCTATTGTTGGATTTTGGTGTCCGAGTTTAAACTAAATGGTCGTAGTCTCACTTAAGTGAGTAGACGGTTGTCCCTATTGCCAATCAAATTAATTTAGTTATCTTGAAGTGAAATCAAATTATTAACCAGGAGTTCGTAATCTCCACAACGGAGTTCACAAAACACAACAAAGAGTTTGTAATCTCCGAAAAAAGTAAACAAAACTCTAATAGAAATTAAGTTAAATTACAAGTCTTATAAAGAGATTATTATATGCTACCATCGACTTGGATGATGTAATAAGTCATTCATAAATGAAATTTCCTTCTACACCGGGAATATGCAAATACGTTAGGGGGATAAAACGTTAAACGTTATAAAGACTAAGTGACTTACTTGTCTTACTTTGTAAAGAAAGGTTATTCCTAGGTTTCGTCAATACAAAACCAAATTAAGATGGATGCCTATCCTTTTTCCAATACAAAAGAACTATACTAGTCTTTCGAATTTTACAACAAGCTATAACAAGGCCTATCCAATGTCAATACGATGGAACTAAAGTAGTTTTGGAAGTTACATAGAAGTTACTTGGAAGATGGGCCTTGAAACCCTATAAACGCCCAATGCCCACACAGTAGCCCAAAACCAAATCCCGGAGCTAGGTTAGAGATATCTTATTTTTCTTGGCTCAAACACTTCCAATGAGCTTTATTCACTTTCACATAGCTAGGGTAAGCTCCAAGATCCACAACCCATACCATAGAGACACAAATGTCGAACCGAATTTAATAAGGTAAGCCCTTGCTTCGATTCGACACCTCTTACAATACGTTGCTTAGTGTCGGTCACTTAGCTTGCCTTCCGCAACCCATACCATAGTGACACAAACGTGAACAACTCATTTCACCTTCTCTCAAGACAAGCTCAATAGTTGCAATGAAAACTTAGCCCAAATCTCCAACATTCTTTCCTCATTTGAGCAAAATCAAGAAACTTTTAATAGACATACATCCAAATTAAATATTCTCATAATACAAATGTCTTTTGATTGAATTTATTGACTTAGTATAATTACACATTTTGCACCAAAGGATTTTGGTGTCCTAATGGATTGAACCACTTAACTTGTCTAAGTACATGAAGGTAACATAGACGAAATTTCTACTTTTCCTTTACAAATAAATGAGACATTTAAAGACTATTGTGTTCTAATCCTCTAATGGGCATATATGTGAGTTGACCATCTACTCCCTTAAAGAAGCCTTGACCCTTCATGTTCACGTATCCAATTCTCTTTTGATCTTGCACCGACAATTGCAATTTTCAAAAGAGTTGTTAAGAAATTGCATATTTCAAACTATGCGTATTATATAGGCATAGAGTATTACCTTGGATGGACATTTTATACTCACAACTTCTTGGAATGAGCTTGCCTTATTGAATTCGGCTAAGGCATCAAGCCATAGGCGAAATGAGTGTCCCACGACAAGTCATTTTTAGGTTAGGTCTCTAACGTCATCCCCTTGGCTGATTTTTGAACTAAGTTCCTATCCATGCTTTTGGTTAAGTGATTGACCAGATTATTGTGTGTTCTCACAAACTCAACCGTTACTATACCGTGAGTTAAGAGCTCTCTAACCGAGCTATGTCTCACACCAAGATGTCTTGCTTTCCCATTGTATGTTTGACTATAAGCTTTAGCCAACGTAGTTGCACTATCACAATGGACTGAGATAAGAGAAACCAGTTTTGGCCATAGAGGAATTTCTAGAACCAAATTCCTTAGCCATTCAGCTTCTTTGTCGGCAACGGTAAGTGCCACTAATTCGGACTCCATGGTCGAGGTTGTGATGCAGGTTTGTGATGACATAAATTATGACCTTAGTTTAGGCATGCTTTTAGATAGATTTTCCGTTTGTTTTGCATGCATGAACATATATTCACTTTGATTATGTTGCTATTCGCCTACTTTGTGAGAATAGAGGTCTACACATAGTTTTGTTACAATTATAGAAAATATGGCACATTTTGGTTCAAAAGGAAGCATGAGAGTACAAGGAGTCCAAAGGACAACATATTGGACTACATTGGAGCATAAAAAGAGCAAAGGAAGCTAGGAACGCGTAGCCGGAGCGTACTCTGATACCCCAGAGTGAACTCTAATACCTCTGATACCATCACAAAAGGTCATCCGATATTTTTCAAGGTCATCCGAGATTTTCCAACAGGGAGTAATATCGACCAAAATCTCGACCAAGATTTATTTTGCGTTCATCCGAGATTTCGTTAAAAACGGCCCACAACCCGTACATCATAAACCCTAGTTTTTATTATTAAAAGAGGGTTGTGGCGGCGAGGTTAAGAGAGGCGGGTCTCGAAGAGTTTTTACCACAATTTGAGAGAGTCAGAATCCAGTGAAGGTCGGACAAGAAAGAGTTCAGAACGTAGAGAAATGCGGAGTAGAAAGAAGGAACAACATCGAAGGATTGAAGATTCGCATAGTTAGCTTTGAAGGATTTGTGAGTATTCTTGAAGGGATATAATTAGTTGTTGTTTTCGTTATTTTGAACACAAGGTTGAACCTTTGTCATTGCTTTGATTCAGTTTTGATATTTGGAGATTATTTGCTAAGTATTCTTTGCCCTTTTTTTGGTTTATGTCTTATTTGATAACATATATCTTCTTTGATTCGAATATGACCGTTGTTGGCTAGAATCCTTGCGATTCTAGGGTTATTGATTGATGGTTGTGGTGTAGATGTTGATAGACTAAACCTTTAAGTTAGATTGGACTCCAAAGGTTGGTTTTAACCTATGCAATTACAAATCTCGGACTGTACTCAGGAATCTCGGCCGAGATTTGAGTAAGAATAGCCGAGATTTTGTTTTGTTGATTTGTTCTTCCTATATCCTTGAACCTAAATTATAGATTGTCCAAATCCTAGTCTTTTTTGAGAGCTTTATAACCCTTAGATTCCTCTAAGACTTACGTTTGAGGATAGGATGAGACTTACCCGGTGATTCCTTTCTTGAGTACTGAAGATGGCGTTTTCTAGGTAACAAAGGATTATATTCCTTTGTTGGTTTGAGTGTGCCAAACCCCTTGCCTTTGTGACCTAGCATGAGACTTACCCGGTAAAGGTTAGTTCTTGATCCTTAGGTTGAGTGGTTGGTTTGAGCTTTTGTTCCTTTCTTTAGTTCCTTGAGACTTACCCGGTGATAGGAGCTTTGGTTAGTGATAGTGGTTTGAGAGACCTTCCCCGTGATCATTCCCAACGGAGAAACACATTTCCTTAGCAATTCCAACTTTGTCCTGGATCTTTAGAAGTCTTGAATCGAAAACCACAACCGGATTATTTGATCTCTAGAATCTGCATTTCCTTTATTATTACATTACTCATCTTTATTGCTTTTGTCTCTTTTGGTTATTTGTCTACTCTATCATTGATTTGCCACATATTAAATTCACCTTAGTCCCTGTGTTCGACCTTGGAGTATTGTTGTTGTTATGATTGATCCGTACACTATGAGTTCGCATATCGTTCAGGATTTTATTTTCGGTTATAAATTAAATCAAGGCTTTGGAAGCATTGGAAAAGGAGACAAGAGCTAAATTTGAAGCACACGAAGGTGTGCTGAATTCCTGTAGGAACCACGGCCTGGGGGGAAGAACCACGCCCGTGGTTTTACCCGTGGAACCTACTGGAGTGCTCCGAAGTGAAAGCTTTGCAAGTTCCACGGCCGTGGTTGTGCCAGAGCCCGTAATTTTGCCCGTGGTTTCCCCAGAAACTGCATTGGTTGTTGATCAAGCTTCAAGAATTTTGCCCGTGGTTTCCCCAGAAACTGCATTGGTTGTTCATCTCAACCTACATTGTATGGAGCGTCTCCACTCGATAAAGGTCCTCCTAAACTTGAACTCAAACCCCTCCCCTCTCATTTGAAGTATGCTTTTCTTGGTGAAAATTCTACATATCCGGTTATTGTGAATGCATGCTTGAATGATGATGAACTTGCTAGATTGTTGCATGAGTTGAGATTGCATAGGAAGGCTATTGGCTATACCATTGATGATTTAGTTGGCATTAAACCTTCCTTGTGCATGCATAAGATCTTGATGGAAGATAATCATAAACCTTCAATTGAACCTCAAAGAAGACTAAACCCAATCATGAAAGAAGTAGTGAAGAAAGAGATCCTTAAATTGCTAGATGCGGGAATCATTTTCCCAATTTCGGGTAGTAAATGGGTTAGTCCCGTGCATGTGGTTCCTAAGAAGGGTGGGATGACCGTAGTGACTAATGAGAATAATGAATTAATCCCAACTTGAACGGTTACGGGATGGAGGATGTGTATTGACTATAGGAAACTAAATGTAGCCTCTAGGAAAGATCACTTCCCTCTTCCTTTCATTGACCAAATGCTAGAGAGATTAGCTCAACATTCTCACTTTTGGGTTGTGTAATGCACCCGCCACCTTTCAAAGGTGTATGATGGACATCTTTTCTGAGTATATTGAAAACATCATGGAAGTGTTTATGGATGATTTTTCTGTTTATGGATCTTCCTTTGATGATTATTTAGCTAACTTGTCTCTAGTGCTTAAAAGATGTGAGGAGACTAATCTAGTCTTGAATAGGGAAAAATGCCACTTCATGGTAAGTGAAGGTATTGTGTTGGGACATTTGGTGTCCAACCGTGGCATTGAAGTTGATAGGGCTAAGATAGAAACGATAGAGAAGTTGCCACCACCTACCTCGGTGAAGGGGGTAATGAGTTTTCTAGGGCATGCCGGATTTTACCGGAGATTTATTAAAGATTTCTCTAAGATTTCTAAGCCTCTTACTAACCTACTAATGAAAGATGTTGAGTTTGTTTTTTCCAAGGATTGCCTTGAGGCTTTTTGTAGGTTGAAGAATGCTTTGATCACCGCTCCCATCATGCAACCTCCGGATTGAAGTTTACCGTTTGAGATCATGTGCGACGCGAGTGATGTAGCCGTTGGGGCTGTTTTGGGACAAAGGAAAGATGGGCTTACACATGCCATCTATTATGCTAGCAAGACGCTAGATGAAGCCAACCTTAATTATGCTACCACCGAGAAAGAGTTGCTAGCGGTTGTGTATGCATTTGAGAAGTTCCGCTCATATCTTGTTGGAGCGAAGGTCATTGTGTATACGGATCATGCTGCAATCCGTTATCTCCTTACAAAGAAGGATGCCAAGCCTCAGTTGATTCGGTGGATCCTTCTCTTTCAAGAGTTTGACTTGGAAATCCGGGACAAGAAGGGGTCCGAAAATTCTGTGGCTGACCACCTTAGTAGGCTACCTCCATTGGAGATTGAGAGAGATGACATCCCGATTGATGACTCATTCCGGGATGAGTAATTGCAAATGGTGGAGGAGTGCTTGTTTCAAGTGTCAAGGGGTAATGAGCCATGGTATGCCGACATTGTGAACTACCTTGTGTGTGAGGAGGTGCCACCCGGTTTATCCTATGCCCAAAGGAAAAAGTTCTTCAAGGATGTGAGACACTACTATTGGAGTGAACCGCTTTTGTTCAAGAGAGGACCGGATGGAGTCTTTCGGAGATGCATACCGGAGGATGAGGTGGAGAGTGTGATCCGCCATTGTCACTCCTTGCCATGTGGAGGTCATGCTAGCTCACATAAGACATGTACTAAGGTGTTGCAATCGGGCTTCTTTTGGCCAAGTTTGTTCAAGGATGTGCAGAATTTTGTGGTAGCTTGTGATGCTTGCCAAAGAACGGGAAACATCTCAAGGAGGAATGAGATGCCCTTGAACAACATACAAGAGGTGGAAATATTTGATGTGTGGGGTGTGGACTTCATGGGACCATTCCCCTCTTCTTGTGGCAACCTCTACATCCTATTGGCGGTAGACTATGTTTCGAGATGGGTGGATGCAATCGCCTCTCCTACGAATGATGCCAAGGTTGTGGTGTGGTTCTTCAACCGAGTGATCTTCCCTAGGTTTGGAACACCAAGGGTGATCATAAGTGATGGAGGGAAGCACTTCACCAATAGGAATTTTGGGGCACTTTTGGCTAAGTATGGGGTGACTCATAAGGTGGCAACACCTTACCATCCCAAAACTAGTGGCCAAGTGAAGATCTCCAACTGGGAGATAAAGGGAATTCTTGAGAAGACGGTTTCTAGGACGAGAAAGGATTGTGCTATGAAGCTCGATGATGCTTTGTGGGCTTATAGAACCGCTTTCAAGACACCGATTGGCACCACTCCCTACAAGCTAGTCTATGGCATTTCTTGCCACCTTCCGGTAGAGATGGAGCATAGAGCATATTGGGCTATAAGGTGGCTGAATTTTGACCTCAAGGAGGCCGGAGAGAAAAGGTTGCTAGACATGAATGCTCTTGAGGAGATCAGGTTGGATGCCTATGAAAACGCCCGGATCTACAAGGAAAGGACCAAACGTTGGCATGACAAGCATCTCATCCCGAAGGAGTTGAGTGAAGGCGACCTTGTCCTTCTCTTCAACTCAAGGCTGCAGCTCTTCCCCGGAAAGCTAAAGTCAAGATGGACGGGTCCCTATGTGGTGAAGAAGATCTTTCCCCATGGAGCGGTTGAGATAGGAGGGGAGCATTGCGGAAATTTTAAGGTGAATGGGCATCGGTTGAAGAAGTATATCCCGGAAGCTCGGGTGGATATGATTGCCCCACTTCACCTTGAGTGAGACGCCCCCGAATTTGGTCAAGCTAATGACCTTAAAGAAGCGCTTAATGGGAGGCAACCCATTGGTAATCGTTTTTCCCACTTCGTTTTTGTTTTTGTTTTGATTTTTCTATTTTTGTGTGTTTTTGTGTGTTTGGTGTGCTTTGTGTGTGTGCTAGAGTCTTGGTAGCATAGAAGCCTTGCATGGCATGTGGATGATGATGATGAGTCCTTCATCAATTGTGGGTGGAGCGGACGCGGGACTTGGACGGCTAGCGGTGCCTAGCGCGGATCCCGACGCCATAACGAACACTTTGAGCTCTCTACCATCGTTGATAGGATCATCCGCCATCAATCCATTTGAGTAATCCCAAATACCAAAGCAAACCATTTTTACATTGTGAGAACCCTCTTTCACTCTTCTTTACTTCATTTACACATTGGGGACAATGTGTTTCTAAGTATGGGGTGGGGTTTGCATGATCTCTTGCATGATTAGCATCTAGGATAGTTTAATATTATCACATGTTTTGCATTGTACATACATATTTCGAAAATTCCAAAAAAATCAGAAAATTTAAAAATTTTAGTGCTTCTAAACTTGGGAATGACCCTTATGATGAAATTGTCTTGTGAATTGGCTATGGATGGCCTTGTGTGTTGAATTGATGAATGAATATGTGGACTTGAAGTACTTATCTTGAATCCCATGAATGATTTGTGATCATGATGGTTGTCTTGATTGGATTGAGGATTGAAGGTCGAAATTACATGCTGGTTCTTGCACATCATCTAGGAATGATTAAGGCAATTCATCTTTCTCTACTTCTCATCTTAATCATGTTGTTTGAGCACCTCAATTGATATAAATTTAACCTCTTTTGACCCATCCGGGAATAGCAGCATGCTAGTGTGTTGATGTGTGTGAAAAGCAAGTGTGGGGTGAAGTTGTTGATGAAAGAATGTTGTGAATGAAGTGCTGAATTTGTTGTGAAAGTGTAGACAAAAACATAGGTTTGGGGACGTTGGTTTAAATGATGAGTAACTCGGCACCATTCACATAATCGGGTGTTTGTGCCTTGCCAAAGTCAAATAAACCGATAGTCCTAACGAGCTTTGGTATGTGTGCCCGGTGTGGATGCACCTTGAAAAATAAAAAAACCCGAGGACGGCTAATCACCAAGGTTTCGGGTTTTGTACACCAATGCCATTGTCTCAAAAATAAGTGAAAGAAAAAGAAAAGAAAAGAAGGAAAAGATGGAAAAAAAATATACACTTTTGGGAAGTTGATAAAAAATGTGAAATTATGGAGTTAGTTCCATTCCCGGATTAGCATCACATAACCTAGAAAAATTCCCACCTAATCACAACGTTTCTTGGCCTTTTATTTCACAAGCCCTTGTGACCTATTTGCATGTGTGTAACACTTAGTGATCTAGATTGGATATACTCATGATCATCTTGACTTCTTCGTTTTTACATTTCATGCATGCTTTCGAGTTAAGTACAATTGTCTTTCCGTGCCTTCATTTATTTGATGCATGATTGCTTGTCCATTGCCATAAAACATGACTATGAAGGTGATCCAATATTAGAAGCACAACTCCAAAAAGATTTTGTTGTTTTTCTGCATGCATAAATCATGTCATCTCTTAGTCTATAGTTGGGACTTGCTCGGGGACGAGCAAACCTTCAGTATGGGGTATTTTTGATAACACGATTTATGACTTAGGTTTAGGCACTCATTTAGATAGTTTTTCCGCTCATTCATGCATGGTTTGCACTAGTTCGTGACGATTTGCACTCAATTCATGTATTTTGTCGAGATAGACGTCTACACGGACTTTTACATGTTTTGTAGGTATTTTGGGAGCTTTAGGAGCTTAATCGATACATTTGAGGATCGTTCCTCGAGATGACACACCTTCGGACTCATTGGGATGCAAGCTAGGGGCTAAGGAGGACACATGGGACCTTGTTGGTGCATGTCATGTACCAAATTGTGGCTTGATGATCCATATAGTGCAGGAGCACCAAAACCACGGTCACTGGAAGAACCACGCCCATGGAAATAGGCCGTGGTTTTCCCCTGACAGCTGTCCCACGATCTTCATGGCCGACTCTTGTAAATTTGGAGGATAAAAGGTGGTCCTGGAAGGCTGTTAGGAGGAGACCCCATCACTCCATTCTCTCCCACACTCTCACCAACACATATTCTCTCATTGGAAGATTGGATTGGAGCTTCACTTGGAGGAGAAGAAAAGGGTCCATTGGAGGAGAAGAGAAGAACACAACATTCTTAGTTTTTCATAGTTTTGAGTGATTTTGAGTGAGTTTTGTGAAGACGATTTGCTCGGTTTTGTAAGGAACGAGATTCAAACCTTCTTTTGAAGGATTGTAAGTCCTTCTTATCATACATTCAGCTTGATTTTCCTTGTTCTACTTGTTCACCTCTATTTCACTTCATTTACTTGCTATGGAAGCCATGAATGTATGCTTGTTGAGTTTGATTGTTGAAATGCATGTTGTTGGCTAGATAGATGTGATTCTAGGGTAAGGAAATGATGGTTATGGCTTGGACTATGATAGAACGGACTTAGATGTACCCTTGGTTGATTTGTTTGCTTGAACCGAGTTACTGTTGGAAACCACGGTTAGTTCCTGCCAGTCCACGGCTGTGGAAAGAGATGAACAACCCGTGGTTTTGACTAACTCGCTTGATTTGATGAATCTAAGTTCTAGAATGTTAGATTGTTGAAATCCTAGTATTTGTTGAGCTAAATCTATCCTAGGGTGACCTAGTATTAGCAACTAAGTGTTAGAAGAGACCTACCCGGTGATTCTTTCTCTTAGATACCGAAGATTACGAACTCTAGGTAGTAGTGAGCCTCACAAGCCGCTATTGGACTGAATGTGCTAGGATAGATGTTTAGGACTTGCCTTCCCGAGACTTACCCGGTAAGGAGAGGTTAGATCCCTAGATAACCATCCGGTTTGTGTAGATATCCCTACCTTAGGCTCCTAGAGACTTACCCGGTGATAGTACCTTAGGTGCGGGATTAGTGGATCATGAGACCTACCCGGTAATTGACCCCACTTGAGAAACATTCCTTCCCAACATACCATAGTTTATCCAAGGATGATTAGAAGCTTGAGTCCTATGCCATAACCGGAATTTCCAACCCCTAGAATCCGCTTTTCTCTCTTTGATCACATATTTCGTGTTTGCCTTGTTCGTTTGTGTTGATTTGCTAGATTATTAGTTTGTTTTGCCATATTGCATCATTGTGATCCTTGATTGATCACCACACAAAACCAATCTAAAAACATTGAGATTTTCATTTGTTTGTTTCTTTCTCTTTTCTTAGCCTAGATCATCACTATCCTTAGTCACTAATCGATTCAATCTCACCTCAGTCTTTGTGTTCGACCTCGGAATACTATCCTTACTACAAAACGTCCCGTACACTGCGGGTTCACTAGGAGTTAGGAAAAATATAACGAGTATAAATTTAAGACTTTTGCGTGCACCAATTCCTAGACGTAACAAGTTTTTGGCGCCGTTGCTGGGGACTAGGTTAAGATTGAGTCGTTGTTTGTGATTGTTTATAGTGTAGGTCTTTCTTGTTGCTTTTGATCTCCTTTGGTTTCTGTCTTTGCTTTTCAGGACATCTCTCACTCTTTAGGTGTATGCAAAGATCTCGTGGCAAGGATTTAGCTCCATTCGATCCCGAACCGGAGAAAACCCTTAGATCTAGATCCAAGAGCATTAGAAAGGGAAAAGAGATGGCCGGAAGAGATCTCCAAGCTGAGTTAGATGAGGCTTTAGAGCAAATTAGGCTAAGGGATGAAGCCTTGGAGAATTAAAGGAGACTTGCCAATGAGAGGCAAGAGGCAACTAGGAGGGAGATTGAAGAGATTAGGCAAGCTCTTGTGCAAAGAGAGCTTAATCGTCAACAACCTCCACCTCCACCACAACCGCAGCCGGCGGTCAATATTCGGGTTGTGCCCATTGCTATTGAAGAACCACAAACGTTGGGGCAACATATGGATTCGGCAAAAAGAGCACACCGTCCGGGTGTGAACTTAAGAGATCCCGCAACCCATGATTACGAGCTCCGCCCTCAAGTTCTACAAATGATCCGGCATAATCAATTTGGAGGGATGGAAGGAGAGTCTCCTCATCAACACTTGATGAACTATGAGATCTTGATGGAGACTCTAAGGCCGCCTAGATTGGAGAGCAACAACCATAAGCTTAGGGCTTTCTCCTTCTCACTTAAGGATAAAGTCTTGGCTTGGTATCAATCTATTCCGCAAGGGCGAGTGAGTACTTGGGAGGAGATGACAACCGAGTTTTTGACTAAGTTCTTCCCACCTTCCAAGACTACCGAGTTAAGAGGGAAGATCAATGCCTTCGTGATGAAGGATAGAGAAAGATTATTCAAGTCTTGGGAGAGGTTCAAAGACCTTCTCCTAAATTGTCCGCACCATGGTATACCGAAAATAGAGCTTTTGGAGATCTACTTCAAGGGACTTGATGAAGATAGCCAATTCAAGCTTCAATCTCTTTCCGGTGGGACTTTCATGGAAAAGAATGTGGATGAAGCTTGGGAGTTTGTGGAGAAACAAGCTTCGGTGATTGAGAAGTACTCCCATAGAAAGAGTGATGGGAGGAAAGCGGGAGCATATGAGGTGAGTGAAGTCACCATGAGTAACTTCAAGCTTGATGCAATCAACAATGAGCTGAAGTCTTTGAGGGAGTTGTGTGCTACAACTTTGAAGAGTCAAGCAAGCCCTCAAGTGCAAGTGCAAGCAAACTTGTCTTCCAAGGAGGAAGATGTGAACTACATGGGAAGGGGCAACTACAACAACTATCAAGGCCCAAGAAACTTCAACAACAACCGGCAATTCAACAATTACCGGCCTAACCACAACCATCCTGGGTTTTCCTATTCTAACCCGGATTGAGCCTTGAACCCTCCCGCTTCCACAAGCGCAGCTCCACCACCTAAGGCTTCACAAGAGCCTCCACCCGGATTTACTCAACCTCCAAAGGATAGAACCGAGATGATGTTTGAGCAATTGCTTGGAAGGTTGAGTGGTCTTGAGAGCACGGTGACTTCCATTTCTAAAGCTCAAAAGGTGTTGGAAGCACAAGTGTTCCAAAAGGCGGGTGAAGCTCATAGAGATCCGGGAAAGATTCCCGGAAGAACCGAAGATAACCCAAGAGGCCAAGTGTTGGCTATTACGACAAGGAGTGGGTTGAGCATGAAGGATCCCTTACCTAAGGGAAATGACAAGGGGAAGCAAGTAGTGGTAGAAGAAGAGACATTGCAAGAAGAAGGAGGCAAGAGCAAGGATGATGAGCCAACATATGTGGCGCCACCTCCATACAAGCCACCACTACCATTCCCACAATCACGAGCAAGGGCTCGCTTGGACAAACACTTCGGTAAATTCCTTGAACTTATGTCTAAATTGCATATTAACATTCCGTTCATGGATGCTATTCTAGGTATGCCGGCATATGGCAAATTCTTGAAAGAGATACTCTCCAACAAAATGAAGTTGGAGGAGTATGGAGAAGTAAGGATGACAAAGAGGTCCTCGGAATTGATCCAAACCATGAAGGAGGATATGCCTCCTAAGCTAAGAGATTCGGGATCCTTTTGTGTGCCAATTGGAGTGGGAGAAGTGAAGTATGAAGCCCTATGTGATCTTGGGGCAAGTGTAAGCATCATTCCGCTTGCACTTTGCAACAAGGTTGGGCTAGGAGAGCCAAAGCCGGTCAAGATGACCCTTTACATGGCGGACCGTTCGATCACTCACCCCGTTGGAATTTTGGAGGACATACCGGTGTAGCTCGGGAAGTTCTATGTGCCAATAGACTTCGTTATTTTGGACATTCCGGCGGACTATCCGGTTCCCATCATCTTAGGGAGACCTTTCTTGGCTACATCCGGATGCTTGGTGGATTGTAAAAATGGAATTCTCTCCTTCAACATTGGAGAAGAGAATATCAAGTTCAAGCTGTCCACAATGATGAAAGGGCCAGCCCTTGGTGAAGATTGTGAGCAAGAGGATTGTAGAATATTAAGTTTGATGGAGGAAGAAGTTAAGGAGGCTTGCAATGAAGAAATCAAGGCTTTGGAAGCATTGGAAAAGGAGACAAGAGCTAAATTTGAAGCACACGAAGGTGTGCTGAATTCCTGTAGGAACCACGGCCTGGGGGGAAGAACCACGCCCGTGGTTTTACCCGTGGAACCTACTGGAGTGCTCCGAAGTGAAAGCTTTGCAAGTTCCACGGCCGTGGTTGTGCCAGAGCCCGTAATTTTGCCCGTGGTTTCCCCAGAAACTGCATTGGTTGTTGATCAAGCTTCAAGAACTTGCTAGATTGTATGGAAATGATGGTTATGGCTTGGACTATGATAGAACGGACTTAGATGTACCCTTGGTTGATTTGTTTGCTTGAACCGAGTTACTGTTGGAAACCACGGTTATTTCCTGCCAGTCCACGGCCGTGGAAAGAGATGAACAACCCGTGGTTTTGACTAACTCGCTTGATTTGATGAATCTAAGTTCTAGAATGTTAGATTGTTGAAATCCTAGTATTTGTTGAGCTAAATCTATCCTAGGGTGACCTAGTATTAGCAACTAAGTGTTAGAAGAGACCTACCCGGTGATTCTTTCTCTTAGATACCGAAGATTACGAACTCTAGGTAGTAGTGAGCCTCACAAGCCGCTATTGGACTGAATGTGCTAGGTTTGTGAAGACGATTTGCTCGGTTTTGTAAGGAACGAGATTCAAACCTTCTTTTGAAGGATTGTAAGTCCTTCTTATCATACATTCAGCTTGATTTTTCTTGTTCTACTTGTTCACCTCTATTTCACTTCATTTACTTGCTATGGAAGCCATGAATGTATGCTTGTTGAGTTTGATTGTTGAAATGCATGTTGTTGGCTAGATAGATGTGATTCTAGGGTAAGGAAATGATGGTTATGGCTTGGACTATGATAGAACGGACTTAGATGTACCCTTGGTTGATTTGTTTGCTTGAACCGAGTTACTGTTAGAAACCACGGTTAGTTCCTGCCAGTCCACGGCCGTGGAAAGAGATGAACAACCCGTGGTTTTGACTAACTCGCTTGATTTGATGAATCTAAGTTCTAGAATGTTAGATTGTTGAAATCCTAGTATTTGTTGAGCTAAATCTATCCTAGGGTGACCTAGTATTAGCAACTAAGTGTTAGAAGAGACCTACCCGGTGATTCTTTCTCTTAGATACCGAAGATTACGAACTCTAGGTAGTAGTGAGCCTCACAAGCCGCTATTGGACTGAATGTGCTAGGATAGATGTTTAGGACTTGCCTTCCCGAGACTTACCCGGTAAGGAGAGGTTAGATCCCTAGATAACCATCCGGTTTGTGTAGATATTCCTACCTTAGGCTCCTAGAGACTTACCCGGTGATAGTACCTTAGGTGCGGAATTAGTGGATCATGAGACCTACCCGGTAATTGACCCTACTTGAGAAACATTCCTTCCCAACATACCATAGTTTATCTAAGGATGATTAGAAGCTTGAGTCCTATGCCATAACTGGAATTTTCAACCCCTAGAATCCGCTTTTCTCTCTTTGATCACATATTTCGTGTTTGCCTTGTTCGTTTGTGTTGATTTGCTAGATTGTTAGTTTGTTTTGCCATATTGCATCATTGTGATCCTTGATTGATCACCACACAAAACCAATCTAAAAACATTGAGATTTTCATTTATTTGTTTTTTTCTCTTTTCGTAGCCTAGAGCATCACTATCCTTAGTCACTAATCGATTCAATCTCACCTCAGTCTTTGTGTTCGACCTCGGAATACTATCCTTACTACAAAATGTCCCATACACTGCGGGTTCGCTAGGAGTTAGGAAAAATATAACGAGTATAAATTTAAGACTTTTGCGTGCATCAATTCCTAGACGTAACAACCACGAATGGCACTACCACCTAACAAGAAAATTCATCTAGTTGTGGATGAGAGGTCCTCTAGATTAGTGATTCATGATGCATCCGAGTAGCCTTCTATTACCGAATGATACTTTGTGTAAAGGATGTCAAAACCCATGGTCCCTTGAGGTACCTAGGCACATACCTTAATGCCTTCCAATGTTATGAGATAGGAAAGCCTATGTACCTACTCAATTTACCAATGGTAAAAACAATATTTGGCCTAGTAATGGTCATTGCATACATACAACATCCTATTACTTGTGCATACTCAAGTTAAGAGATGGTTGATCCTTGGTTACACTTCAACTTATCACTTGAGTCCATGGGAGTACTAACCATTATAATCTTATCACATTAGAAGCGTTTGACAACCTTCTTAATGTAGTGTGATTGTGTAAGGCTTAATCCTTTAGCATCATGTTTGATTCTTATGCCTAGAATCATATCCGCCTCACCTAAGTCTTTCATTGAAAACTTAGTGGATAAAAAATCCTTAGTGAGGTCTAATTGTATTTGGTTTGTTCCAAAGATCAACATGTCATCGACATATAAGCATATGATCAAACCTTGACTGATATGATCAAACTTACTATAGACACACTTGCCAACTTGATTTATCTTAAACTCATTCGACAATACGACATCATCAAACTTTTGATGCCATTGTTTTGGAGCTTGCTTTAGTCCATACAAGGAATTGACCAAGCGACACACTTTGCGCTCTTGTCCTTTTAAAACAAACCCATCGGATTGTCTCATATACACTTCCGCATCTAGATCACCATTAAGAGATTCCGTCGTAACATCCATTTGGTGAATCACTATATTGTGTATATCCGCCATAACTATTAAAAACCTATTGGTTGTAATCCTATCCACCGGAGCGTATGTGTCAAAGTAATTGACACACTTTGCGCTCTTGTCCTTTTAAAACAAACCCATCGGATTGTCTCATATACACTTCCGCATCTAGATCACCATTAAGAGATTCCGTCGTAACATCCATTTGGTGAATCACTATATTGTGTATATCCGCCATAACTATTAAAAACCTATTGGTTGTAATCCTATCCACCGGAGCGTATGTGTCAAAGTAATTGACATATTCCTTTTGTATAAAGTCTTGGATGACCTAGTGTGCTTTAAACTTTTCAATGGAACCGTCAACTTTCATCTTTCTTTTGAAGATCTAGTTACATCCCAAAGGTTTGAAATTGGAGGAGGGTTGATAACTCCCATGTGTGGTTGCCCACAATAGAGTTCATCTCCTCTTGTATTGATTCCTTCCAAAAGGCAACATCTTGAGACTTCATGGCCTCCTCAAATGTCTTTGGATCCTCATCTATATAAAAGTAAGAGTGATGATCCATTTCATTATCTCTTGACCCTTCAACCAAGAACACTTGGAAAATTGATTTTTGGGATAAATTAGTGCTCATTGGAGCAATCTCCACGGAGTCAATCCCATGGGATGCTTTCCATGATTCATCTTGAATCCTTCGACACATTATATGGGTGTTTATCATATAAGGTCATGTTGATCAATTCCCTAGGTCTATGAGCCGAGGTGAAGCGGTCTTTATCAAATATGACATCTCTAGACTCTATTATGGTATTAATCGAGATGAAGTCATTAGTTCATTCACATAGAACCTATAAGCTTTGTAGTATTCGGCATATCCAATGAACATACACTCAACAACTCTTTCACCTAAAGTCTTACGTTTATTGTCATTTAGCCTAACTATGGCTCGACATCCTCAAACTCGTAAGTAATGTAGGTTTTGCTTTCTTTTTAGCCATAGTTCATAAGGAGTCTTCTTGCTTCTTTTGTTTGGAACACAGTTAAGCAAGTAGTTTGATGTGAGCATAGAGCTTCACCCAAAACGAATTCTTAAGACCTGAGCAAGAGAGCATTGCATTGACCATCTCTTTAAGCACTCAATTCTTTTTTTTGATCACACCATTTGATTGTGGTGTGTAAAGTGATGTGGCCTCATGTATAATCCTTACACTCTCAAAGTACTATTTATCCATTAATTCAACACCACGATTCATGCGTATTCTTTTGATTAAGGTACCTTGTTGCAACTCAGATTCATTTTTGATTACATAGAATTTATCTAAGGTATCACTCTTAACGAAGAGTAGAAATATGTACAATACCTAGAGTAGTCATCTATGAATGTTATGTATTACTTATTCTTTCCTAACGAAGAAGTAGAATGCAAGTCGCCCATATCCGAGTGGATTAAGCCAACATTGATTGTTCTCTTTTAATTCTAGGAAATAAAAGTCTTGTTAGCTTGGTCAACATGCACATTTTACACTTATCTTTTGACAAGTTTAGGTAAAATACCATCCTTACTAATGACATTCATACATTATAAGTAAACATGTCCAAGTCGTGCATTCTATTTAACAAAATCACTATTGGAAAAAGAGGATAATGCAAACTAACTATTCTTATAAATATTAATATTAGAAAGCTTATTATATAAAGAGAGAAGAAATATATTGTTGTTCGAATGGAAAAGGCCTACAAATGTGTCTCTCCTAGATAATACATATTGGTTGGCTTCTATGACTTGTTTGAAGCCAAGCCTATTGAGTACACCACCGGAAACCACATTCTTTCTAATGGTCGGTGCATGTACTATATTTGACAAGACTAGTGTCTTGCCACTTGTGAAGTACAAATCAACACGTCCTCGTTTCCATATGTATGAGTACTCCATCGTTAGCAACGGCGTATGTATGGAACCAACGTCGATCTTTGCAAACGTGAGTTGTTGTACCCGAGCCCACCCACCATCCAAGGTCATCATCCTGCATGGACAAATATCCAAAATTCAATGACACATAATTCAAATAAAAATTTATATCAAAGTTAAAATCAAGACTCATAAGAGAGTCACCTTGGTTTGGGGGATTTTGGCCACTTTGGCTTCCACCCTTGGATCCATCGTCCTTAGCCTTGCAGTCCCGCTTGAAGTGGCTAGTCTTGCCACACTTTCAACAATCACCTTTCGGTTTCTTGTCAACATTGTCCTTGTTGGACTTTTTGGACTTCTTTCTCTTGTCCTTGTCTTTGTCCTTTCCTTTGGAACTCTTCATTTTGCCCTTATCATCCATCATATTGGCCTCATGGAAAGTAGAATTTTTATCATCGTTCTTGATACCACCCTCTTGTGCCCTAAGATTTTGTTCAATTTGAAGGGGGGAGTTTATCCATTATAGACGAAATTGTGATGGCCTCCTCCATATGCATGGCATGTTGGGTTAATTTTCCAAGAATCCGGAGTAATTCATTATATTGTTCCATTACCGGCCTTGAATCCACCATTTTACACGAGTTAAAATTCAAGACTAAGAATTTGCAAGATGAAGCATCCTTCGCCATATGATTAGACTTAATTTAATCCCACATCAATGTTAATGACTCTACATTTTGGTAGACTTCAAACAATGCATCACTCATGCCATTGAGAATATGACCATGATATATATGATCATCATTATCTCATTTGCTTCTTTGTCGGACAACCGATACCTCCTTATTCATATCATCAACCGGCTCGGCCGGTCTAGGTATAGTGAGGACATAAGTGACTTTTAGTGTAGTCAGGAGAAAGTGCATTTTCTTTTTCCACCTCCTAAAGTCTACACCCTCAAAGTTATCTAACTTCCTAAAGCGAGAAGCCATTTCCGTCATTAACGCCTTACTCATTATTGACCAATCCAATTCTACAAAACAATAAACAAAGAATACACTTAGAATATTGTTGGATTTCGGTGTCTGGTTTTAGACCAAAGGGCCTTAGTCTTAAGTGAGTAGACGGTTGTTCCAATTTCCAATCAAATTAATTTAATTATCTTGAAATGAATTCAAATTATTAACCAAGGGTTTGTAATCTCCACAAAGAAGTAAACAAAATCCAACTAAGAGGTTGTAAGCTTCAAAAATGAGTAGACAAAACTATAATAGAAATTAAGTCCAATTGCAAGTCTTATAAACCGATTGTTATATGTTAATACCATTGCCTTGGATTATTTAATAAGTCATTCATAAATGAATTTTCCTTCTAAGCGTATTATCTTTTTACACTGGGAATATCAAATACCTTAGTGGGATAACACCGTTACAAAGACTAAGTGACTTACTTGTCTTACTTTGTAAGGAAAGGGTATTCCTAGATTTCGTCAATACAAAACCAAAGTAAGATGGATGTCTATCATTTTTCAATACAAGTGAACTATATTGGTCTTTCGAATTTTACAACAAGTTATAAGAAGCTCTATCTAATGTCAATACAATTGAACTAAAAGCTTATTGTTGCAAAAAATGAATGTGAAATGAAGTGCAGATGTCTCTCCCTTTCATAGGCATATGAGGCATGGTTTTGGGGAGAAATAATAACTAAAAAGAGTTAAAAGTAATTTTGGAAGTTACATAGAAGTTACTTAGAAGATGGGTCTTGAACCCTAGCTATCTTATTTCCCTTGACCCGAACACTTCCTATGAGATTTATCCACTTTCACATAGCTAGGGTAATCTCCAAGATCCACAAATCTAAATTTCTTAGCTCAAGCTAGTGTAACTCCTAAAGAAGCTCACCGGCTACTTCATTGACATTCACTAAGCATTTGAACTTGCATTGCTCCCAAAATTTAACCACATATTATTTATCCAATATAAGGCATCAGAACCAAAGGTGTGCGGAAAAGTTGTAACTAAAAAGCCCCAAGAGTCAGCCTTGTACAATCTGACACAAGTTGACCTTGTCGTTAGTTGATCTTAGTGCCAGTCACTTGGCTTTCAGCCCGCAACACATACCACAGTAACACACATGTGAACAACTCATTGCACCTTGTCTCAACGCAAGCTCAATGGTTAAAATGAAGACTTAACCCAAATCTCCAACACCTATTTCTCCTTATTTATTTGTCTTGTGTGTAGAGCGTCTGAGTCACTTAATTCTTGAGGTTGTGCAGTGTGGGAATTGGAAGCTGATCTTTCTTTCTCAAGGGCCCCTCGCTATCACTTATATTCTTTGTGGATATAACCACTTTAATTGTGGAAGCTTCAGTTTCTCATATGAGAGTGATTATGGGTTGTATTGATCTGTTTTGCAAGGTGGACTCAAATTAGTATTGGCAAATCAAAGATTTTGTTTAAATATTTCCCTGGATTTCTTAATGAGTTGGCTATTATAAGTGGGGTTGACATTACTCGTAATCTAGGGAATTATCTTGGGGTACCTATTCTTCAAGGTCGCGTAAGCAAGAAGACTTTTCGACCTTTGATTAATAAGATGACTTCGAGATTACAGGAATGGCGACGTGGTCACTTGAGTTTCACGGGACATGTGACTTTGGTGCAGTTTGTTCTTTCTTCTATTCTAGTTTACTCCATGGTTGTTTTGTCTATTCCGAAGACCATTTATTCACAAATTGACAAACTTATTTGGAATTTTATTTGGGGTGATATTGTTGATAATAGGAAGATGCACACTATTGATCGGAAAGTGTTTCGTAAATCCAAGTGTCAAGGAGGCAATGCTCGGAAAGCTAGGTTGAGGTTTTTTGAAAGATGACAATAGCCTTTGGGTTCGTGATCTCCGCAGTAAGTACGTTTGGAGTAATAGCGGAAGCCACGGTGCTCCTTCCCACTGTTGAAAGGGTATTCTTCATTGCTTATGGGGTGTCGTTTTGGATGGTTCTATTTGGGTTCTTGGTTATGGGAACGACATCCGGTTTTGGAAAGATGAATGGATCATCGAAGAACCTCTTGCTACATAATATCCTGACGCATGCACTTCATATATTCAAGACGTTGTCATCCAATGTTTCCAGTGCACATCGTTAGGCTGGAATACTAATGTGTGTGATGAGTCGTTACCGCCTTCTTTGTTGTTTCGCCTCCCGTCAGTTCAGCTAACAAGGGGTGTCTTCGGTGTCGTTGATTCACGAGGTGCATTTGTGTTATGGGATGAGATTGATAGGTCCAACACGCCAGATGGTGGTTTCTTTGTGTCCTCGGCCTATTCACTACTCTTCTCGCCGGCGTTGTCGGACCATGCAAAGGTGAGCTCTTTCGAAAGTTATGGAGGTAAGGGTGTCAGAATGTGCTCGGCTTTTTACTGGAAACTTATTACATGTTGAATTTTGTGCAATGAGGAGCGTCGTCGCTGTCACTTGGTTGTTTTGGAGGATGCCCTTGTTGTTCTACCGTTGTTGAGTCCTTGGTACATCTTTTTCTAGGATTTCTCGGTGGTTCATCGCATGTAGAGGGGACTACATGCCAACGTGTTGCATGAGGATTTTTATCATCTCCCTTTTGCATCTTGGATTTGAGTTATTGTACTCTCCAAAAGTTTATTTTCTAATGTTAGTAATTGAAGTGTCGGACTTTGGTGGACATGGAATTGGAGGAACTTGGTGCTCTTCGAGAATGGCGTTGTAGTGGGGGATATGATCGGCCATGTTAAAGATATGGTTCGTCAACAAACACAAGCTTGGATTCAGAGTATTGGTGGTCACCGTTCTTCTAGGTGGATTATTCAAGTTGCATGGGAAGCTCCGCCGTATGTGATTGTGAAGATTAACATAGATGGAGCAAGGCAAGGA
Source organism: Fagopyrum esculentum (assembly GCA_033239045.1). NCBI lineage: Eukaryota > Viridiplantae > Streptophyta > Magnoliopsida > Caryophyllales > Polygonaceae > Fagopyrum > Fagopyrum esculentum. The sequence continues at coordinate 132,438,245 of BSUD01000004.1, forward strand.
GATGGACATGCAACAACAAGTATTATTAGGAATCATGACGGAGTATGGTTAAAGGGTTTTCGAGTTCATCTTGGACTTTGTAGCATTCTCATGGCTAAATTGTGGGGCATTTTACATGGTCTCAAGTTAGGTTGGGAAAGTGGTTTCCAGTCAGTGATCCCGGAAACCCAAAAACGGATTCCCGGTTGGTGACTACTCTCCTACGATGCTCTCTATTTTCTCACCATCCTCTATCCAATCTGGTATGCCAATACCAAGAACTTTTACGTAAGGATAGATATTCAATTCCATCATCACTACCGTGAGACGAATAAATGTGTGGACTATTTAGCTATTATTGCTTTTCTTTAACCTTTTAACATCTTGAACTAAGGGCCCATTTGATTCCAACTTCGGAAACGGAAACGGAATGGAAACGAATTAAGTCCATATGTATATCCTTATTCATAAAGTTTTATGGAATCATTCCTTGTGATTTAATGCAAAATGCATTTGCTTCCCCACATTTTGTTTCCCTATAGGGTATCAAAAGTAATCAAACTCTACTTCAATTACTTCAAACCACAAAGAAAAATTCCAAAAACTTTTATGAATAAAGGTATGCATATGGACTAGATTCGTTTCCATTCCATTTTCGAATCCGGAGTTAAAACCAAACGGACCCTAAGTGTATTGTTTGACCCTACCAATGATATAGTAGACCTTTTATCTAATGATGTAAGGGGTCGTACCATCCCATGTGCTGACGGAATGCACGATCATATGCGTGGAGAGGGTACTCGATCTCCTTCTAACCCAAAAAGCAAAGACTAAATCCCAAAATCCTTGTCTACCATGCAAAATATGTAAAGCTGAGGGTGCCGCAGGGGAAAAAGTGTCTCAACTGTGGTGTTCTGTAACGTATTTACTTGCATAGTTGCATCTGTTTCTTTCAACTCTAGTAACCAACCTAGAACATCTTAATTAGATTGATTGCTTTGAAAATATGAACAATTCTCAGATAATCAAAAGCAACAATGACGGAATTGCAATTGCAACAAAATTCTGCAATTAGAGATCTTGATGTTCCTTATTATTTCACAAGGAACAACAGATGAAATGAATTTCTCACCGGCTCAAGCTTGCTTACAAAATCGAACGACATTGGTCATCACTCGTCATTGTTTCCTTTTTATTCTTCTTATACCTGCTTCCTATGGGTAAAAAACACAAGATGGGAACTAATGAGGGAACCTTCTTCAGTTTATCCTGGGTCACAACACAAAACAAACATTGGATCTCCCGTTCAAATGTTACTCCCGCATCTGGAAATCAAGAAATCAAAACTCCCCCAATTAATGAAACCGTAAACGATTCATTTATAGCAGCATGCTCTCTGGGTTTTCGATGTAGCTTTTGAAAGCTTTTAGCCACTCCGCACCTATTGCACCTGCACAGTGCAAATTTTCATTTAGAACTAACTGGCTTGATCCTCGCTAATATGTATGTAAAGCAGAACAACAAGAGATTTTGCATTTACCATCAATGACACGGTGGTCGCAGCTTAGTGTTGCTGACATGAAGGAAGCAAAGTTGTATTGATCAGGCCCAACTCCTGGTACAACCCTCTTTTCAGCTGTTTGTGAACAAGAAAGATCAGTATCGAAAGCAGGTTTCAAAGAAACCATTTCAATCCATGCTTCATCAGCTAATTAGGCTTCAAATAGCAAACCAATTAAAAATTTGCCAGCTCTGGATGTGGTTTAAAAATAATAATAAAAGTTATAAAACATAGGATCATGTTTGACATTCATACGGTAGAAAGCTATACAACCAACTTTATTGTATTTTTTTTGTGTTTTTTCATTTAGAATATGAGGCAATAGACGTGTCAAACTAGTGGATGCAAGTGACAGTTTATAGTTTGGATGAAAAAAGCTCATTGTATTGAGCTGTGACATTGTCTTCCAATTTTAAGAAGTGAACTTGTATTTCCCCCTTTGGATAATATAGGGAGCTTTGTTAATTCATCGCCAAAGAACAGCAGTCTCCCTACAGAGATCTGCAGCAACGAGAACTTACCAGTCCCAATTGCAAGAATGGCTGCTTGAGGAGGATTTATAATCGCACAAAACTGTTTGATTCCAAAAGGTCCTCCCAAATTTGACACGGTAAAGGTTCCTCCCTGTGGTGACAATGAAGAGAAGATCAATATCCATATGCTACAGAATGGTGTAGTAACTAACTGTTTAAGGATGCAAGTACAACCTCGTAATCATCTGGTTTCAAGCTGTTCTCTTTGGCTTTATGTGCCAAGTTTTTAACCTCTTCCGTGATTGCAGAAAGACCTTTCTTGTCAGCATCCTAGGACAAATAGATAGGAGACCATATGAAAGAAATATCTTGCAATGAGTGCAATCCAATTCCTAATAGAGAACTAAATAGGACTATTCAGTTCAAGGTATGCAATGATTATGGCCCACCGAGGCAATAAAGCATATCGAGAATAGTCACAAAGTGGGAAGGCGCTCAACTCATTGTGGCAAAGGGAAACTCTCCCAAACCAATCCAAAATTAAGTGAGTTGTGAGTTGTAAGTTGTTAACCCAGGATCAACCAAATAAGCTCAAAGTCTAGCAGTTATCACTTATCGGTATCGAATGCATTGCATACCAATAAGTGATAACTGCTAAACTTTGAGCTTAGTTGCTTGATCCTGGATTAACAACTCCTCCCATGGTTGCAAAGAAGCAATAATACTCACCCTAATGACAGGAACATATAATCCATTTTTGGTTTGGACAGCAACATTAATATTCACGTCATGGTACCTGGGCAGTACAGAAAAAAAGAAAGTGTTTTTAGTAAGTAGAAACCTATTTTGCCTGCAACTATGAACTTTTGGGGATAAAAGCAAATATCACTCTGTTCATTGATAAATACTTACTGGCGTATGTAGTTGTCTGTCCATGAGCTATTACATGAAGGAACTTTTCGGAGAGCCAAAGCAGCAGCCTGAGAAAAGAAGATATGAATATAATTAGATTGATGCAAAAGGCAAGTCGGAAGTTCTGCTTCAGTCATGAACATAATTAAAGTAGAACAGTCTGTGATCCTCCAATTAACATATCACTGTTTCTCACACTACTGATGTGTTTTTTTTACTTCTTCCCATTCAGTGCTTCTTTGTTTTCATACAGCTCCTACTCGTAATCTGTTGTAGGTACACACTACAGCTGATCCAAATGTGGGCAAATTCTTTCCATCAATTAGTGAAGGGATTTGACACAAAGAAAATCTAACCTTGATAACAAGATCATTAACAGATATCCTCTTTCCACCAGAAGCCTCTTGCAATGAATTGAGCTTAGCACGCAACCTAAGGTCACGCCATCAAGGTGGGTAAACAATGGTAAGATTGATCAAGTCAAACATAACATGAAAAAGAGGTGGAAGAAAAGCTAATACATACTCCATAAGTTTGTCAACGCATGCATCTACTGTCAAATAGTAATGAGGAATAGTTTGCTTTGACATCAGTAAGCGTGAAGCTGTGATCTGTCAAGAGTTGATAGAACAATCATAATTAGACATGCATTTGATGCTAAAGATTACACAAGATATAGAACAGGCTATTACAACAAACTCATGCAAAAAGTCCACATACAAATAGAAATTGGCAAATAATGAGAGAACAAATCAGTTGCAGTGACCTTTCTTATTTGAGTATGAGGAATATCCGTGTAATTCAATGATGCAGACGCAGTAGCACCTGTTTCTGTTGCGGGCGCTTCCTTTCCACCGGAAGCTACATCAACAGAAGTATACAATTGCTAACATCAAAATTATGGACAAAATAAATCTTCCACAGAACCGCACTAATTTAGTTAAAAGATTAGTAACGAATTTAGAACACTCAAGTGTAGTTAAAAATAATATCTTCAGGGTTCACTTGGAATAACCACTTATTAAGATGGGGAATTACCTAAATAACACAAAAAACAACCTTGTTAGAAACAAATATGAAGGGTCAAAGTATTACCCAAGTAATCCTCAATATCAGCTTTTACAATGCGTCCTTCTGGACCTGTCCCTTTGATGCTTGTTAAAGGAACCTTCATTTAACAACATAGAAACATATAATAGAAATTTGGTTTTGTAAAGTATCTCAATTTTATAGCAGGGGCTTTACAGAGAATTGTCTGACTGTTACTTACATTCTTATCTTCAGCCAATTTTCTTGCAAGAGGACTAGCAAATATGCGATCCTCTGATGGAGTTTTACTTGACTTTGAAACTTTGGAATCTGTTTGAACTGGAGGTTTCTCAACAGCTTCCTTTTTAGCTGGAGTCGGCTCAGATGATTTCTTAGGTTCTGATGGTGGACCAGAAGCCCCCTTTTCTGAAGGTGTATAATCTCCAAACTTTGCAATGTCTTCTTCTTCCTCAACAGTGATGGCAATAATCTAAAACATAGTACATAATGAATCAACGACTTCCACGGTTAGTATGCACACATAAATAAAGTTAAGTATATCAACTACACAAGCCTTGTTCAAAAGCAATATCCCAATCCAGGCTACATGAGCTATATATCTGATACAAGTGATGAATTTCAAGACAAAGAGCAATGATAAGTAGTTAATACCTCGCCAACTTGGATTCCTTGTGAACCATCTCCTCGTATTATCTTAGCTAGATATCCTTCCTCCATACATTCCATTTCTACTGTAGCTTTATCCTTCATTGTACAAAATCAAAATACATATCAGAAATTAGAAGGTAGACAGAGTATGAAAAACGAAAGTACAACAGGAGGGCTAAAACAGAAAAATCCGTACTGTTTCTACTTCACAAAGCACTTCTCCTGGGGAAACTTTATCTCCTTCCTTCTTCAGCCACCTTGCAATGTTACCCTGCAATTCCAAACATCTTTCTATCATTAAAAACGTAATTTGGCACCACTGGCAAGTTATGAACATCCAAAAAGTCACTTGCCTCTGACATAGTGGGTGAAAGAGATGGCATGCCTATTTCCTGATGTGCGGGCAGGTCTGGAAGCAAAGGAATCAAGAACTGAAATTAAGTTCCGGGTGCAGTGGTAATTGTAACTGAGAAACTGACTTTCTTTCTTCGCTAATTAGACAGAACTAAAAACTGGAAAACATGAATAAACATTGGCAACACCATATGGAATAAAAGGAGCATAGAATATACCGGACGCTGACGAAAAGCTTCTTTGAGAATGCATTTTGGAACTGCAATTTCATGAAAAGGTTCAACAAATGAGAAAGGTGAAAGTAAGGATTAAAGTAGATCGATTATCGTCGGTTAAAACAGATGCACAGAGCAGTAAGATCCTATGCATCAATAGACTTTCCTACATACACATAACAAAGGAAATAACTCTATGCCACCTACAGGGAATACCAAAGAACAATAGCCATATACCTCAAGCTTCCTTTTCCGATCATGAAATTACCCATTGAAGTTGTACGCATGCTTGAAAAATTACGCCTGAACAATCCCATTGGCGGCATCTAGAGAAAGGGCAACAATCAGAGGAAACTAGTACATTTTCCAGTATCAATTAATTCTTGCAATATAGACAAGAAAAAAGCATGGGTGAACAAGCAACACAAATGAAAATAGCAAGCCAGTGTTACACACCACAGCAACACCAATGTTAGATTTCAATATTGCTCTCTCCCCTTCTCTGACCAAAAGCCCGCGCTCACCAATCCTCACAGCACCTGTTACAAATAAAATAATAATACTTAGGAAAGCAAAAGTCTAAAAGCAAAAACCCAAGAACAAAAGCTTACCCCGCAGTCCCGCACATAGAAGCTCGTGTACAATCAAAGTTTTGCCTAAAACCTTTTTAAAAACCAATAGTCATTCTATAGATCTTTTTCAGTTTATTTACTCTCTTTTTTGTGTAAACTTTTCCAGATTTCTAAGATACAGTACCATGTTCTATGAAGAGATGAAGCCATAGAGGCAAGTTTAGACCTCAACTGCTCCATAATTACCACTTCTGATTTCATAACAAATCCATGAAACTCTAAGTGTGTTCCGCTCATAGCTATTGTAGAATATGGAAACTGGATAGTTTAAAGTAGTTCTCTAGTCTAGTAGTCTACTACCGAGTCAACAAGCAAAAATGAAAAGAGGTTTTCCAACAAAAGCCTTACTCTCATGAAGGTGGACGATTGGATCAAACAAGAAAGCTATAGAAATAAAATTTCCCGATGTTTCCTTACAGGATTAAACCAAGATAGCCACTGATCAGAGATATTCTAGATCATTAAAATTATCAGTGCTGCCATCATTCTGCCTCTAAATGCAATACACAAACTTTCACCATTCATAACCAATGGGGATATTTTGCTCACTTCGAAGTGAATCAATCAAAAAATTGCCTCTAATAGCAGTCAATAGCATCTAGAACAAGCAAATATAAGACATGTATGCTTCAGCAGAAAAGCAAGAAGTTCATTCCAGTGTCTGTTATAGATTGTAATTCATAATCTAGATGGATCGATCACATCTAGTCACTAAAAATTTTATATTCGCATGTTTATAGAAAGGAAAGCTCCATTGAATAACAAACAAATATGAGATGGAACTTTGGTAACAACATAAACACAAAAGATGAAAGAAAAAAAAAAGAAACCCCAACATAGAAGAATTAGCTATGTACCATCTCTTGTCTCCACAGCCTGGGCATCACGGGAAAAGCAACGAACCAGAGTGGCATGCTCTGGCCGCAATACTTTGGGATTGGTAATCAGCTGTAAAAATACATGATTCCAAACTTGTGAGATATACATTCTAATAAAACGGCACACTGAGAACATTTATTCAACTTCTAAATGCCTCAATCACTACATGTGCATAAACAAACACAGAATACACTACATGAGCATCAACACTGTATACAAATATAAGATGTACAAAACACATGTAACAACAGGATCCAAACACATGTAATAACCACCATAACACTTTAGACTGATAAGAAGATACAGTATAATCTGAACTCACATGCTTCCTTTAACAAACTCCAATCATAAACGCAAAGCCTAGACTAAGAAAATAAATGTTCAAGAAAACTGATGACGTTCAAATCCAATAGCAGATGCAATCTTACAAGTTACAAGATAAATGAAGCTCTAATCTGACATATCATTTACCGATTCACATTACAGAAAGATTTAATGGTCAACTCAAAAAACAGTTCGGATTAATCTCGGGCAATGCCAATATTGCAAAGCTCCAAAAAACGATCATTCAAACAATTCCTGAATAAGATTTGAAAAAAAATATTAAAAAGAAAGATAAAATCCTACGTACGGACACGAAAGGATCTTTTCATCGTTGAAAACCGGATTAAAATGATTATTAGAAAATTTGGTAGCTGATATTTGAGCAATTCGGGGGCAAATTCGACGGCATCTACTCATACACAGATGATCTATCAACAAATCGACTGTAAAACCCAGTCTGCGAAAAAGGGACGGCGGATTGCTACAAATACAAAAACGGAAAGAGGTAGGTAAGCACCTTTCTTGAGTGATTCAACACTTTCGCTGCGCAAGTCATCTTCCTAACCGAACTGCAAGCCGGAGTCCTAGAACTAGGGTTCTTGAGGGGGAAGGGAGCGATTGGGCGGATCCAAATAGCTATTACTTTTTCAGCAGAAAATGAGAAAATAGGAAGGTGGGTTTGAAGCTCTCAGTAACTCAATCTTTCTTTGGCTTCTTTCTTTTGCTCCTTTGACCTGATTCTCTTACATCTATGCATGCGAGTAAGCGTCATATTATGACAATTGCCGATTGGGGCGAGTTGAGGGTCAAAATTTACAACAGTAATTGGGTCGACCCTCTACCCGCTTCCCGACCCGATATAATTCATTAATATTTTTCCAGGTATTTAAAAAATAGTCAAGGTTCGACGGGGAGAATAATTTGGTACAATATTACATAAAAATTTTGAACATTTTTTTCCTAAGGTCACTCTTAAAATTATTATTTAATATATTTTTTACATTTTAATAAATTATTACTTTATTTATTTTTACATTATATTATGTCACAACTTTTACCAACTCTTACAAACATATAGCACCCGGTCCGTTCAAAATAGTTCCGCTTACACATCCTTAGACATCCTCCTTGTGCGTTCTTTTTATACCAATTTCTTACATCATGTTCATCAGTCATCACTACCAATTTCTTACATTACATCATGTTCATCAGTCATCACTACCAATTTCTTGTATCAATACAACGATGCTCATCAGTCATCATCCAATTTGAACTTGTTTGGTGCTTGGTTATGTTATTTGCTTGGTGCTCCCATTTTTGTTGCTTACCCAATTACCGACTTCTCCAATGTCACAATCTGCCTCATTTTTGTGGCTTACCACCCGATTACCTCGACAATAGAATCGATTCCCTTTAATAAAAAAAAAATAGTACTCAAGGATTATATTATTTAAGCAGCTTATCAGCTTATCAGGGTACTAGATGGGTTAGAATTTGTATCATATTTTGGACTTGTTTGAGAAAAAATTCCCTACAAACAATCTCGTGGAACAAAATTATAAAAAGAATCTCAACAATCACCATTTACAACAATCTAAAAAAAACCCTACATCTCGTATGAAAGAGTAACAACGGGAGCATATCACGCGATTATTTTTTTATTTTTTATAGGCAATGTCGAGTTGTACATGGGGGCCCATCTACTCCCATCTGAGTGCGACTTCTTCATAACTTTAACCGAGTCAAAACAAAAGGCATACAAACAAAAACCCACCAAAAAAGAGATTGCCCATGAGTGCTAAACTTTTAAGTCTTTATGCATGTACATGGCCCCAAGTCGATTCCGCCTTTTCAATTTTGTCACTGAACTACCTTTTCTTCGGGATTCATACTCAGACTCTCCATTCCCCGTATTGTTGATTCCAGCCTCTTTGAGTTCGATGCAGCTGCTCTTTGTTGGTATGGCTGGTATTCTGACGACTCCATTGGTGAAGTTTTTTGTCTACTGCTAGTGATGTTCTGGGAAAGATCTGTCTCGCTGGTTCCCAGACCTGCTGCCTCTCGGCTGCTTGATGCCCCCGCTCGTCTTGCAGACGTGCTCGGCCGCACAACGCCCGAACTGGATACCTGCAAGTGATCAAACGTGTCCTATTATAATGCTCGCTATACAAGGGAATGTGAAGCCCTAGCTTAGGAAAGCATATACAAGGATATTACAATTAACCAGATCAAGCTTCAATGACTCTTGCACTTTGTGCTTTCAACTCATTATCCGGGTCAAACTCAATTTCATAATTCCTTTGAGATGAAGTTGATTTCTTTTGTTTTCATAATGAGAAAGGTGTGACAATTAAACCATATCAACACATTTTAAATATCAACAGGAAAAGACGTGCAAATCAAACACATGATAAGAAAACATCATCTGAGGAGGATTTTGATGTCCTACCATAGGGTCTTTGAGGGTAACAGGATCACTTGGAACTGGATTTCTATTAGGCTTTGCCAAACTTGTATAATTTATCCTCCTTCGGGAGGAATCTACTGCAGCTGGCCAGCCCGGAGTTCTACCATCTTCACCAACTGTGAAGCACAAAATACAAAGTTCAGTCGATTGGCCTCGTTGCCTGCATCAAAATTTAGTTTAGAAGAACATCAAGAGGCGTACCAGCTTGTCTATCAATATTTGACACTGTATTGGGCAAACCGGAACTTGTGCCAACACCTGGACCCTACAATATATATTGCAAATAAGCATCATGAGTTGCTTGCTTCTTTTATTTGGGCAAAACGATGCATGACTAATGCTAGATTCGAATTCTCACAACAGCACGTGGTGGAGGAGCCACAATTTGTGATTGCTGATATTTCAAAATGGTCCAGTCGAACACATAATCAAACTGAAACCCTGTAAAGTAAATTAAAATCTTCAGAATTTTAAACTTCAAAAGAATACAAAATAAAATTTAAACAAAAAAAAGATACAAACACAACAGTGAGAAATGAAAATCAAGAAGTGAAAACATGACTAACCTTCACGAATGAAAAGGTCACGGAAGATTCTTTTCAAGTAAGCATAATCCGGTTTATCATCAAACCGCAAAGAACGACAATAATGGAAGTAAGAGGCGAATTCCGTGGGATAACCTCGACAAAGAGCCTGTGAAAAATACTTGCTCATAAGTTTGCTTCATCATGAGTAGTTGAGTGCTGAAAATGGACGTACAGAAACTTTTACCTCAATAGAGGTTTGAACCTTCTTTTCACTGATCTTCTCATACTTCTGTTTTTTGTTTCCAGCTTTCAGTCCCTGCCAGGGAAGACTAAACAAGAGACACACTTATAAAGAATTAACTGATCTTCTCATACTAGGAGTCCAGAGATGAAGAGATTTATATTCTAACCTTCCTCTCAAGAAATACATAAGGACATAACCAAGTGACTCTAAGTCATCCCTGCGACTTTGTTCTGTCACATGGAGCAAATTACAGGTATCAACATAAGCATTTGCATTTATTAAAATAGAGTGTAGCAAGGCCCGCGGAAAGTTTAGCGTGCTGTATAGACAGAAACCCCAGAAAAGCAAAATATACCTATCCCAAGATGAGTGTTTATGCTAGCATATCTTGCTGTCCCAGTCAAATTCTTGTTTTCTCTGCGTTATCAAAGACTAATAAGTTTATAAAGAATAGAACAGTTTCATTCCCGAAATTGAAGAGCATAGAGCAATTTTACATTACAAAGACGTGAAATGAACACGAATATCTACAAAATGAATCAAATATGTGGAGGCACTTCAGCTCACTGCTAAGGTGAGTCCAGCTATATCAAGTCAGGTTCATGTAGGATTGACTGAACATTCGGATCAGGTTGGTCCAGTAGGGTTTAATCTAGTTTCAGCTGACGACACTGCATTCCTTGTCCACTTGGGCCATGTTGCTAATGGTTTCTGAGCTTACCAAATGGTTTTAAATCTCAGAGCAAGTTGATGAATGTTGTCATCTCTTTAGTCAAGTTCTTCCCTCGATATATTCTTACTCTGACATTGTATTCCTATTTTTCTGTTAACGGTGTTGGCAGTTGGTGTCCCAAATGTGAAATGGTATGCATTGAAGGGGGCCATAGTTCACTGGTAATAGACTTACTTGGGCCTAGTTTGGAAGATTTGTTCAACTTTTGCAGTCGGAAACTATCTCTTAAAACTGTTCTCATGCTTGCGGATCAGATGGTAGGATTTTGTTCGGTTATGTTGGAAAATGTTGTGGTACCTAGTGTCTTATCTATGATTCTTCCCTGTTGAATAAGAATAACTGGTCTTTTTTTTTTATTGAAGATAAATAGAGTTGAATTTGTCCACTGTAATCATTCTTACCTAGTGTCTTATCTATTATTTTTAACACATAAAGGGCGGTTTATTGCAGACAACCCTTTAAAGCATAGTCAGCATCAACAAACAGCTATCATCACAGATCAATAACCTGTAAGGAATATGCTGGTGAGTTGAGCTGTCTCTGTACTTTTTAGCCAAACCGAAGTCAATAACATAGACCTACAAATACAATGACAACACATTAGATCATGCAAGGAGACAGGCTCAATAGTGTGGTGGTGGGG
>BSUD01000004.1:132450130-132487354 GCA_033239045.1 Fagopyrum esculentum
GTGGAATTGTGATGCTAACCTGATTCGCACGACGGCCTAAACCCATAAGAAAGTTGTCAGGTTTAATGTCTCTGTGCAAGAATGATTTGCAATGGACAAATTCAACTCTATTAAGCTGCAATAAAAAATAAATAGAAAAAGACCAGTTATTTTAATTCAACAGGGAAGAATCATAAATAAGACACTAGGTACCACAACTTTTTCCAGCATATCCGAACAAAATCCTACCATCTGATCCGCAAGCATGAGAACAGTTTTAAGAGACAGCTTCCTACTGCAAAAGTTGAACAAATCTTCCAAACTAGGCCCGAGTAAGTCTATTACCAGGACATTATAGTCACCTTCAACACCATACCATTTCACATTTGGGACACCAGCTGCGAACACCATTAACGGAAAAATAGGAATACGATGTCAGAGTAAATATTGAAAGAAGAATTTGACTAAAGAAACGAGAACATCAGTTACTTCCTCCTTGCAGAATCTTATATAACTTTGACTCATAGAGCAATTGAGGATGCTTTGATTTCACACTTTCCTGAGACCAAACAACAGGTATTAGAAAACCTGTCAAAGAGGATTTATTCACTAGTGTAAGCTCCAAAAATGACAAAAGAATAAAGTAACCAGCTTGTTAAGAACTGCAATTTACACAATTAAAACGAATATAAAATAGCTAATTGAGTGAGGTAATCAAATCAATCTTGGACGAGAATCCCCAAGTTCAAAAATGACATTAGGTCCTTGACTATTATATGTGAAGTGATATTGAGGGAGTTTAAGAAATTTAGGTTTTATTCCGGGAACAGAACCCAAAAAGTACTAAATCAAGGAAAATAACATTTTCATGGCATCAAATTAGGATGACCTTTTCCAGGAGGATTTATGTGAAGTTAGTTTTGTTTGGAAGCTATGAAATTTTTTAATAAATTACGGTATTGTTTGGTAATCTAACTAAAATTCTCAAAACCCTATCATATTCCCTCTCTCCTCCATGTTTCCCAACCGCCACATCTGCCATCGTGAATCCAAGCAAACAAAAATAATAAAACAGAATGTAGTATGCTAGCAGTCATAGCTGCCTTGTTCCTCCCCCGTCGTGTTCCTCCCCTTCATGTTCCCTCCCCTCGTGTTTCTCCTTTGTGTCACTCCCTGATCCGTGTCCACAGGGTGTCCGGCCCATTTCTGTGGCCTGAACTATGTCTTGACCGCTTCCAGGTTTCCGACACGTGATACAACAATGCCTAGCGGTTTCCGTGCTTCATAGACTTCATTCAACTAAACTATTTGAAACAGCTATCCAAAACCAGCTTCAAGTCTTCAACATATCTTGTCAGCCCACCACTTAAAATTTGTAGAAAATGTAGTCCACGACCGTGTGAAGGCCACTGAATTTTTAAATCTAATTTTGGAGGGGTGGGGGATATTAATCATGACATACCTGTTTGAATCATCAAGTTCTAAATAATACCCTTCTAATCTTCTATCATATATTTTTAGGTGAATTTGGATGTAAAATGCATACTATGGTGTCAAAGTACAGAACCTTCATGTCAAAGACAAGATTTCCAGATTTTGGAAGTGGACTACACAACTTGTTTTACTCGAACTTTCATGGCTACTATGGTTAATGTGGTTTCTGATCACCACTTAAGAAAGATAAGATATAACATCCTAACTAGAAAATGCCCATCGCTTGGCTCAAAACTAAACCAAAGTCATTTTTGCTTTTTGAACACTTAAAATCAGAACAAGATTTCCAACAACTGCACAACTTGCTTTGTGAGAAGCACAAATGAATTCAAGCACAACAAACAGACATGTTCTTTCACGAATTGGCTAATATTTGGCCACAAATGCGAGCATATTTGGCCACTTTAGAATCCAGCCTGTCTATCAGGCTATCAACATCCATATTTCTAGACAAATTTCCATTGTTAATTCAAGACTTGGGTTAATATTTTATTACTCTGACTCACAAACATGGGAAGATGTGAAAGATAGGAAAGAATCAGAAATAGTAGAGAAATTGTACTTACAAGCTTAACTGCAACCTCCTCGTTTGTCTGAATATTTGTTCCTGAAAATATATATAGCAAGAACATCATATCTAACCAAAATGACTAATGAAAAGGAAAACCCTAAAATTGAAAACGGAAATAAAACAAACCAAGATAGATCTCCCCAAAGGATCCACTGCCGATCTTGCGGCCAAGCCGAAACTTATGAGCAATTAGGGCTTCCATCTGAATCCAGAACAAAACCCAAATCTGACCCCTCGAATTACGAACACACTCAAGAGACAATTGAAATTACACCTTGGTTCAAATCGACATAGAATCAAGAAACGGGGAGGAATTGAAGAGGATCTTCCACAGCCCAACACCGACAACAACCGTTTCCCGTCAGCCTGTATAAAAGAATTGGAGATCAAGAAAGGGATGGGTCCTCCGTCGTCGCCTATTGTTTATACAAACTTCTTAGTGGCCTTCGTTGTGGAGACAGGTAAAGGTGGTGGTTGGTGTTGGGTGGTGAAGATGGAGGAGAGAGAGGCCAAAGCCGATACACATAAGAAAGAGAGTAGATCAAAGTTGAAACTATCTCTCCCACGGCTGATGCGCTCTCTCTACTCCTCCGCAATCCAAAGGCAAACCGTTTCCCTTCTCTCTCTCCTGGTCTCGAATCTCGATTTCATTCCATCAACTTTTAGTTTTATTATTATTGGTGAAAACTGATATGCAGGAGTACATGAGATTGAAACGACGCCGTTGCATGAAAGTGATTATGGGTCCGTTTAGTGAACATAGTAGATTATTTGAAAGATTAAAATTTTTTAATAATCCTCAATAATCTCAATAATCCATATTGAAGTGGATGAAAAAAATGGGTAAAATAATCTCCCAAAATAATCTCCCGAGGTTATAATCCCAATAATCTCGATAATCCCTGCCTCACCGAACGCCCTCTATACCCTCTTTGGTCCATTTATTATCCGGATGTGGTTGGCATATAACAAGATATACTAGGTTCACAAACACTAGTGTTGGGAGCCCAACCACATGCATATCACGTGATTATTTTTTTAGTGGGTGCTCTGCAAACACCTCATTTTTGCAATCCTCTGCGTTAGGGCTTCTAGGTTGGGCGATTTGGCGATTTGGCGATAGGGAAAAATCGAAGCCCATCCTCCCGCTTCCAGTTTCGTCGACGTTGCTTCCACCACCACCATCCTTAGTTCGTCGTCCTCCTCTTGGTCTAACATCAAAGGTTAGTCAACCCCTTTGTTGCTCTATCTTTGTCTTCTCCGTCGTCGATAGTCGAAATGCTTCTCTTCTCTGATGTTCCTGTTGTTGAGTAGTTTTGAAAAGATTGTTGTTGGGAGTGTTGTTGAAGTTCATCAAACTTGTGTCTATTTATGTATGATTTGTTGTTCAAACTTGCATCGTGCTATTATTGGATCTGTTTGAGAAGTGATTATTGAATGACTTCTGCTATTGATCGATGTGCAGCTAAGAAGTGATTATAGGCTGACAGTTTGCCTCTTATCCTGGCTTTCATAGTTCCAATGTTAAATTAGGTTTATAGACTAGAGTTAGGAGTTTATCTTATGTTTGTGGGGCTTCTCTTCTCTGATGGTTTGTTGTTCAGACTTGCATCAAACTTGTCTTTATTTCGTTTTGAAAAGATTGTTGTTGTGAGTCTTGTTGAAGTTTATCTTATGCCTGTGCTTGGTTTGTATTGATTGAAGCATTCTTGAGTTTACCGCCTTTCCTTTGCCTAATATTTTGCCTTTTTATCGAGGTTGTGAGGTAGCCTTGTTAAAATCAAGTTTCCTGACTAGTAGATTTATTAGGAGAGTTTATTGACTAATTAGGAGCATATTTACCGACTAGTTAGGAGAGTTTATTGATTATGTTTCCAATCTAAATCCATGATTGAGTTCATAAATTCTTTCATCCATCTTGTAACTTCGCAATTGCTTTAGGACTTCAAATCGAGTTTCCTTGCTAGTTAGAAGAGTTTACTGATTAGGTTCATAAGTTGCTAGCCATCTTGACTCTTTCATATTTCACAAGTGTTTACTGATCAGATTTCCTGACTAGTTAGGAGATTTACTGATTAGGAGAGTTTCAAGGGTTTGCTTACTGCGCACTATCATCATCATTGTAATGGATAGTAACTTTGTGAATCAACATCCACTTCTATTTGTGAATGCTTGAAATTTGAGATCCTCACTATCATCATCATTTTAATGGATAGTAACTTTGTGAATCAACATCCACTTTTATTAGTGAATGCTTGAAATTTGATATATGCTTATAATGAAAAACTAAGGGTAACATTATAACCTTAGGGTTTGTTTGAATGTATTAGGGTTTGTTTGAATGTATTGTTTTATATGGTAGTTATTTTACTGATTAGGTTCATAAATTGCTTTAGGACTTCAAATTAGTTTCATCCATCATGTAACTTCACAATTTCTGGAATCTTTTGTTGTTGCATCTGAGATTGCTGGTCCAATTTGCTAGTCCAGTTTGTCTTGAGGTGTTTTGCTAGTCTAGGTTTTGTCTTGAATGCTTCTATGATGTAAATAACTTGATTGAATACAGTTTATTAATTTTGCTTGGACTAACTCGGTTTTGCCTAAATCTTTTGTATGTTAGGAATTAATGGACGACGACTCTAGTTATGGCAGTGGAGATCCCGAGTACTACAATTGGGAGAGGGGATATGGATGGCAGAGGATGATCCCATCGAAGATGAGATGCTAATGTACGCCTTCGACGATAGTGGATGTTTGTGCAAGGGCTACGTGAAGAAAAGAGATGATTGGATTATGAATGTCGAGTGATACACATGAGGGAAATGGAGATTGGAGAGTGTTGCTTCTATAGAGTCATTTAAAGCGTATCTTATTTAACAACCACAGTTGAACAAGAAAATTAAAACGGAAAATTGTTTAAGTACGTTTGTTTGAGGGTTAGTTATTGGGGTGGTACTTGTCGCGTATGTAATGTACTATTAAGGTTCTATTTTAAGAAACAACAATGTATCACTTTGGTTATAAATGTTATTTGTCGATCATTTGCTTATGTTTCTTTCATTTCACATTTGCAATTTCACCATACAAGAACATAAGTTAAACATCATTTCTAAATTATAAGTTTACATAGTCAAACATAAGTTTAAATAAGTGGAAAATAATAATGTCACCTAGATCAAACATAAGTGTACATATAATAGCCGAAAACAATGTCACTAAATCAAACATAAATTATCTATTCCTTCTTGAATTCCAAATTGCTGAAGCAAGACGATCACGAATATGATTCATTCCTTTTCCATTGTCATCGTTCTCGTCCACGTCTTCTACCTCGTATTGGCTTGTCGTTGACAACTCATCCTCATCTTCTAACAAGTCATCATACCCTGAGTACAAGCGAATAAATTTGTGTAACGCAAAGCAAGCAAGATGGATGTCAACTTGCGTGTAGTCCGGGTAATAGGGATATCAAATAACATCTTCCATCTCTTCTTTAGGATTCCAAAACAACGTTCAATACAACTTCTTAGAGAAGAGTGTGCCTAGTTAAACGCTTCTTTTTTGTTGCTTGGGGAGGCTCATTGTCAAACTGATTTAAGTAATACCGGGTCTTTGAATATGGAACTAGGAACCCCGGTCTGTTTGGATAACCCTTGCCATAAAGATAACACTTATCTAGAGGTGGAAGTGGGAAGTTGAGTTCGGGGTTGCAAATTGCATTTTCGTGAACCTTCGCGTCATGAGCTGACCCTTTCCATCCAGACAACACAAAAGTGAACAACATATTAAAATCACAGACGGCTAGACCATTGAAAGTCACAGGTATGTTTCCGATTGACGAACGGAACTTGTGAAACTTCTTCAATGCATGCACTAATATGTTTACCATCGAGACAACCAATGCAATCCTGAATTGCAACGATATAATGCCTATTAGTGAACAAATCTTAAATGTGCTAAATAATTATAACACATCTGAAATTATTTATGTTTACCTTAAAATAATCCTTGTATCTCGGGTCAACGACAATGTGTGATGGTGTTCTAGAAAAATATATGGTTCCGGGGCCGGATAACATCACCTGCTAGTTCACACCCTTCATGTCCACGTCTGGTAATAGAATTCAGTACGCTTTGGAACGAGCGATGTACAGTCTCAGTTGACCTTTGAAAGTGTTCAACGACAAATCAAAACGAACATCATTGTGCAAGAGTGTATAAGAACAAACCTACTTTCTCAATTACCGAGAATCTGTAGATGGAGTGAGGCCATAATTTTGCGCTAACTCGTTACATAAATGTAAGAAAACTTCAGCGTCCATTTTGAACATGTTCACTATCCGAATGTGATGACCGCTCAAGATCTCCTCCATCCATAGTCTCCTCCGGTCATACTCAGTATAACAAGGCTCCTTGTATATGTGTTTGTAGTAGTGATCGGCTGTAATGGCGTATTGTTTTTGTAACTCTTGATGACAATCTATAAATTTAAGACGGAAAATTTGTCTATGCTCAACTTCTTTGTCACTATCAACACTATCACTACCACTTGACCTACTAGAAATTGACATATTTGAACTTGATGCTGAGAACTTGTAAACATATGTGCACATAACATAAACGTGAAGGTTGACAACCGTTGAATACAAATCAAATTCAATGCATAAAAGAAAACATTCAATCCAACAAGGACATGAAAATAAGAAAGTAGTTTTACGAAATATGTCCAAACATAACAAACGGAAATAAACAACAAACTAGGAGGCACAAATACTTAAGTACATCACAATGACCACTCGTGCTCCATTTCAACCACTTCAATCTTTGCTGATCATCAACCAAGTTCAGCATTATATTCATAGTCTTCCTTGAATTAGTCTTCGAAATTATAAAACACCACAATGGACTTCCTTCTTGAACCAGATTATTCCGGATCATCCCTGCAACAACTTTCAACGCTCTCAAAACCACTCTCTCGTCATCTTTTGCCTTAGAATTCACCTCCTCTTGGAAGAGTGTTAGCAACCTATCATTGTTCTCTTGTGAACGATCTAAAAAAGCTTCCAACTTAGACGACTCAATTGATTGTCTTCTTTTTTTCTTCATCGGACCCATGTCTTTGTTACTCCTAGTTGGCGGAGGTGATTCTGTAAATTGGACCGACTCATCATTGACGTCTACTAGAACTCCTGAGTAGCTAGAACCTCCACCTTCATTGGCGGTGCCAACTAAATTACGAATAAAATCACGACCCTCACTATCATCCTCACCTAAACCTAATTCCTCATCATCAGCAATCTTGAAACAATCTGGAGTTGCTTCACGAACCATCCCAGATGACATGGCAAGACGACATGTTGCTACATTTCCAGCAAAGAGTGAAGTTCACAACTCCTCATACGCGATATACATCCCTTTGTTCTTATACTTCTTACAGTTTGCATCTTCCTACAACACATATAAAAACATATCAAGTTAGAAAAATTATTAAGAAAAGAAATTAAAAAAAAATTATTAATTGCCTTTATCTTTCTTTTTCATTGCCGCGAATTTATTTCTACAAAAATCCTTAACTCCAGTCTTCCCGCTCATACTAGTAAATGTAGCAGTTATATCCTTCCAATTGTAAGCTTGCTTCCTCCCGTTTTTCTTTAGATATTCAATTAAAATTGACACTAGAAGTCTTACTACTTCATAAGTTTAAAGAAAATTTGGACCCCTAGTTTGACTTTGTGAAACATTATTGTCATCCATCTACACACTAAAACCAATATAATTCATGCTTAGAACATACACAAGTACACTAGACAAGATAATTCATGATTGGTTTTCCAATAACTTGAACAAATCAATATAAAGAAATAAAGCATGAAGCCTTTGGATATGTTATCAGTCAGAACAAAAGCCCCTACTAGAATCAGTTTATACAAGCCCAAAATTAAAACATGGATCTAGTAAAAATCAGAACAAATCAGTTTGTACAAGCCCTAAACAAAATCAGTTTATACAAATCAATAAAAAGAAATAAAACATGGAGTCAGTACACAAATCAGTTTATACAAGGTGCCAACAAGTTCTTCAACTTGAAAAGCTCTAAATTAACAGCTTTTAAACCCCAAAACTAGCCAACATAAATATACAAAATAAATCAGTATATGCAACTATACTGAACACACTTGCAACATACTTGACAAGCACAATAACACTCATAAACTTATTACATGCTCATGGAAGGTCACATACAACAATTGATAACTCAAAAAAATATATAGACATTGATGAAAATCAAAGCTAAGTTAATTGTGCTGCTAAGAAACTTATAATATGCTCATGGAAGGTCACATACAACAATTGAATTTACAGATGCAGGTCTATGCAAGTTTAGGAGCCTTGAAGAGTTGAATTTGTGTCCTAATCAACTAAGTGATCTACTTGGATCTAATTCTAAGCTAATTGTGCTGCTAAGGAATTTTCCTTTGAGTGAAGTCCACACATTCAACACACACAAATCTAATTCTTCAACTTGAAAAGCCCTAAATTAACAGCTAAAATTAGTTAACATAAATGTACTGAACAAATCAGTATATGTAATTATACTAAGCACACTTGATAGCAACACACTTGATCTAATTCTCATGGAAGGTCACATACAACAATTGAAAGTTCAAAGAAATATATACTGAACAATTCTACTAACACTCAAATCTAAAAAATATTAACAACTATTAAACACTCATATCTAATTCTCATGGAAGGTCAATATGTGCAACTATACTAAACAATTAAAAATGGTTAAAAGAATTAACAACCACTAACACTTAGATCTAGTTCTACTAACACTAAAATCTAAAAATATTAACAACTACTAATACACAGAAACATTGACAAGAGAAACAGGGAAGAGAGGAACCTTAAACGAAGGTTCAAGGTTATCAACAAACAAACATTCCGACAAGAGAAACAAGGAAGAGAGGAATTTTTTTACAAAGGATAAGAACGATGGAATGAACAATTACCTACACCGATAGGTTGTGTCTCCTTCGTCGTTCATCATGGAGTCTCCTTCGCCGCCTACCACCTGCAAATCTTTACCCTTGGCTACGTTCAGATGTGAGAGAAGGTATATCTTATACCGGTTTTATTCGTAAATGTTGTTAAATAATAAGGGCAACATGGGTATTTTTTATGAAGAAACACTAGTGTTTCAGAGCAAATCCTTGCTTTGAGGAGGGCGATAGCATGAATTATTGTCTATAATTCGGATATGGTTTTGATGTTTTCTCATCATTATTCTACACGCATGGATATATTCTTGATGATTATGTCATTATTTGTCTACTTTACAATCGAGGTCTACACCACGTTTGATTATAATTGTAGGAAACAAGGCGTATTTTGGATCAAAACGGAGCATTGAAGTCTAAGGAGGCCATGGATCTACATTATGGAGCACTTGAAAGGACAAGAAGAAGGGCAGAAACCATAGGGAAAGGATGAAAGAAAGATGCAGTTGAAGATACGAAGAAAAGTACGTGATCCACTACTGATCTCGGACCAACACGTACCTCACCTCGACCGAGATGGCCAACTGGGCCTAGCTCGAGATCGACGGCCCAAGCACAAGAAGAGATAAGATATTATTTGACCTAAAATTCTTCTATAAGAATGGAGGGTGATTATTGAGTTAGGGATGGATTTTGACACTCGGATACGCTGAGACGTCGAGGATATCTTTGATGTAAGATCCCAGTTTTCACCTTCACCGCCCCGCGGTGAAGGAGGCTACCCCAACGGCCTTGGTGACTATCACCGCCCCCATGGTGACAAGGGGCCTCCATTGTGGCACGGGCAATCCACCCTGCGGTATTGCCAGAGATCGCGAAGATCTTCTTTCCTTTTTCATTCTATCTTGTTTCCTATCTTAGAAGATCCGATTTTCTTATCTTTGGATGACTTTCCTGGATCTTCTAAACCCTAGAATGTCCTTCCTTTTATATTTTCTTCCTCTTCTATATAATCCCGTCTTTTCTTCTTTTTCCCCTTTCTTGCTTACGTCTTCTTCAACCCTAGAGCGCTGCAGCCTTAGTTCTTGAGATCTTGCTGAACGTGTATGTTCTCCCTCCCTCATTCTTTATCACGTTCATGTGCTGATGTGCCTTGTTTCACTTCTGCTTTATTTCTCTCTTTGTTTCCTCTTTTCTTCTTCTCTAAGAATCAAGTTTGATCCTTGATTCTTGTGGAGCGTTCCTTTGATGATCCTTTGATGTTCACAGGCTCCCTTGGTTGAGTTGTGATGTGGTTGTGTGTTGAGAAAGGCAAGCTTTGGCCTTTGGTGAAGTTCCTTGTTGTCGTATGAGAAGTCGGCGTTTTATTGCAGAAACCGCCCCCGTGCCTCTATTGTGCCGCCCCCACGGATTCCCGCCCTTGTGCCTGTCCAACCCCCCCGCGGTTTCTTTTGTAGTAACTCCCGTTCTTGTGAGTTTCTTCCTTGCTTTCTTTGTTCCTTTCCTTGTTCCTTCTGGATGTTCCTTGACCGTGAGTGTTCTGTAAGACTAAGATTTAGACCATAGCTTGTGTAGATCTCTTAGAGATCATGGAGACTAGAAGTTATAGACTTCTAGCATTCGTTTCGGTTCTTGATTCTTGATGCTTGTGTGAACAAGCTTTCCTTGCTCCTTTCATGAGGGAAACTAAGCCGTTCTTTGAGTGTTTGTTGAGTGTTGAGATTACCTTCGAGTGAGGTAAGTCCCTTGGACTTACTTACCTTCAGTCCGTATATTAGTTTGATCGTTTTGGCTTGTTTGTGTTGTTTATCTTGTTATAACTGATAACCGGATTAGGATTGACCTTGATATACCTTAATTGGCCTAAGTGTATTATAACCGGGCGGTTGTCGCTTGTCTAGTTCAGAATGGGGAAACTGGGAGGTGCTCTCGCGACCAGTCCAGCAGATGACAGAAGGATGCATACGTTCTATTCCTGTTGGTGAAAGGGGACGGAGGCGAGATTGTAGCGATACTCGTGTAAAAACCATAAGTTGAATTAGTAATTGGATAACCTAATGAAAGATAATAACCGGCTGTTGTGTGAGCATGCTATGTGTTTACTTTACCTTATGTGTGTTTGTGCCGTTACAGTCTTTCTGATATCTAGAATGTTAGCTAACGGTTTATACCGATATTGTAGATGCTCCACAAGTTCAGGATGCTGCTGAGTGATCCCGATGGTGTGGACAGTCGGGGTTCCCGTACATTATAGGACGAGATCAGGTTTATGTTTCGATTGTTGTTTTTCTGTTCATTTTGAACTCGGCTGCGAGTCTTTTACGCTTCCTCTTGTTCAAACCTTTGGTTTTATATTGAGTTTTGGTTTTCATTCGTCTATGACTTGTTGTAAGATCCGTTGTGTATTTCTACTCTGAGGGTCGGGACCCATTGTGAGGTCTTAGCCCGTAACGCTTCGAGTTCCCAGAACTTGGGGTGTTACAATATGGTATTAGAGCTCTAGGTTGGCAACAATGGCACTCGAAATCTTCTAAAGATCGGATGGATAAATAAACGGAACCCGCAAGGGGTCTACATTTTCAAAAGGGGGGGGTTTGTTTTTAAACTTGTCGGTCTGGGATAGATGTACGAGCGACCACAACTACCTCCGCGGATCTCAACAATGTAGTTTTCTTATATGTTGGCCTTTATATGTTCTTTTTCTTGGATTTTTACTTTAGCTGTAGCATGACCTTATATCTATATATAGATTCTTATATCTATCCTTATAGTAGATGACGCGTACTAGAGATATATCTGTTATAGGGCAAGGAAGGGGTCAACCACCACTTCCACCTGTCGTACGTGGACGAGGACGTGTAAGAAGACCTCCACTAGCTAGAGGTCAAGGCCAAGCCCCAGTTGCTGATCCGTCTATCACTGAGGCATTCGTTAAAGAAGTTGCTTAGAGCATTGTTCCTGAGACTGGGAACGGGACCGCCGCTAGGTCTGGAGCACAGAGAGCGCCATCAATTGAGTCTAGACGAGTATCCATCGGAGTCTCTGCATACCGCGACTATGTGCAGAGATTTGAGAAGGTTGTCAGGACTGGAGGACCTTCACCATCACCGCCAGATCCTGCGAGATCAGTTGAGGTTTCGTAGAGAGTTACATAGATCGTTGCCCCGCCTGCTAGAGTTGTTGAGGTTGCTAGAGTTGCTGAAGTTGTAAGAGCGCCAGCTGAGGCGAGAGAGCCGAAGCCCGATAGTTGGTTGAAGGCTTTCGACCAGCTGAAGGTTCCCACTTTCATGGGAAAGACAAGATTGGAGATGGAGCAATGACTAAGACAGCTAGATTTTGCTATGAAGGCGATTAGTTGCCCAGAGGGACGTCGGGTCAACATAGCATAGACGCTGCTGAAGGATCAAGCTCATTCGTGGTGGAGGACCCCTCGTAGTAAGGTCACCAACTATGAGCAAATGACGACGGTGATCAGGGATCGTTACTACCTTGCAACTGTGAGGATGGACCATCTTCAGGATTTTCTCGAGGCTGGATTCGAGGATTTGCCTATTGCTGAGATCATGAGCAAGTTTCAGGAGGAGCTATCTTTTTGGGTTCGTCTGCACCCCATAAAGATCAGCATGTTTACGTTTTCTCTCGGAGGTTGAGAGAGTCTACCCGCTTTTATCTTGTTGGTTTCCGTTGTGATTCTTTGACGGACTATCAAGATAGAGCATCTACTTATGAGAGAGACCGACCGGGTCAAAGGAGAGCCTCTCATACACGAGGTCCTGAGAAGAGACAAAAGATTCGACCAGCCAGTGCTGGAGCTGGAGCAACGGGTTTTGGGCGTAGTCAGACGCCGGGACATTCTAGTTTCCAACAATCTGTACAGAGTTCCGACAAAGGACGGTAGTGCTTTAACTGCGGAGGTGTCGGACACATGAGAACTGATTGCAAGAAGGTTGCTAAGACTTGTATTCCTGTAGCAAGCCTGGACATAGAGCTGCATTCTGTCGTCAGGGCAAGACACCGTCGTAGCAGGGTTCTTCACCTGCTAGTGCTGTAGGAGGAGGACAAAGACCCCAGTATCAGCAACAATTGAAGAGAGTTCCTGGTTCTACCGTTCATCACGGTTCCACTCCGGGTCAGGGCAGAGATCGAGGAAGTGGTACTCCTGACGCCAGAGGTGCTTCAACTAGAGTTTATGAGTTGAGGAGTGCAGTGGAGCCAACCGCTCCAACGACCACAAGTATCATTCACATTAATGGTTTTCCTGTTAAAGTTCTTTTCGATATTGTTGCTATACATTCTTTTATATCTAATGCTTGCGTAGATAGATTGGTCTTAGTTACCGTAGAAGGTAGACCCTTCTTTATAGGATTACCCGATGGGGTAAGATTAGAGGTACACGAGAGATTCGCGATTGCCCTATTTGATTGGGAGGTCGCGGTTGGCCAGCTGACTTCTTCGTCATGTACTTAGTACATGAAGAAGTTATCCTTGGCATGGATTGGAAGGATCGACATCGAGCAGTTTTGGACATCGGTAAGAGGATAGTGACGGTAAATACAAATGCAAGCCATGTGGAGATCTTTAGAGGATGGGATCTCGGAAAGACTGGTACAATCATCAGTGTTGTTCGAGCTGAGAGACTTATCAGTCACAGGTGCGAGGCTTTTTGGTGCTATGCCATGAAGGATAGTACGAGTCCAGCTTTGGAGGAGATTCTAGTAGCTTGCGAGTTTTCTAACGTTTTCGGAGAGCCATCAGGTTTACCTCCACAGAGGAGTGTAGACTTTGGTATTGAGCTAGATACCGGTACGAGACCGATCTCTAAGGCTCCTTATCATATGGCGCCTATCGAGATGCTTGAGTTGAAGAAGCAACTCGAGGAGTTAGCAAAGAAGGGCTTCATCTACCCTAGTGTATCTTCCTAGGGCGCACCAATACTCTTTCTTTAGGAAGAAGGACGGGTCAATGAGGTTATGTATCGATTACCGAGAGCTTAACAAGGTGACGATCAAGAATAAGTACCCATTGCCCCGATCTTTTAAATAAGTTGCATGGATCTTCCGTGTTTTCGAGGATCGATCTGAGATCAGGATATCACCAGCTGAGGGTGAGCGAGCAAGACATATCCAAGACGACATTTTGGACCAGATATGGACACTAGAAGTTTGTAGTGATGCCATTCGGGCTCACAAATGCGCCCGTAGTTTTCATGGAGTTGATGAACAACATCTTCATCGACTTTCTAGACCAGTTTGTAGTTGTCTTCATAGATGACATTCTGGTTTACTCTCATAACAGAGAAGAGCATGCAAGACACTTAAGGATCGTACTCCAAGTCATGCAGGATAGAGAGCTTTACACCAAGCTCTCTAAGTGTGAGTTTTGGATGTTCGAGGTAGCATTCCATGGTCACATTGTTTCAGCTAAAGGGATCAAAGTAGATCCAGCGAAGGTCAAGTCAGTAGCATCTTGACCGCCTCCTAAGAACGTCAAGGAGGTACGTAGCTTCTTAGGATTGGCCGTCTACTACCAGCATTTTGTTGAGGGCTTTTCACTTATCGCCCGAGTGCTCACTTCCCTGTTGAGGAAGTCTACGAGGTTCGTATGGTCCGATCCGTGCCTGCAGAGCTTCGAGGAGCTGAAGAAGAGGCTGACCTCTGCTCCTATCCTAGCTCAGCCAAAAGGCATTAAAGACTTTGTGGTTTACAACGACACATCTAAGTTAGGCTTGGGATGTGTTCTGATGTAGAGGGGTAAGGTGATTGCTTACGCGTCTAGACAGCTGAAGACGTACGAGGAGAAAAACCCTACCCACGATCTGGAGTTAGCTGATATGGTTCACGCTTTGAAGATTTGGAGGCATTATTTGTACGAAACTACGTGTCAGATTTTCACAGACCACAAGAGTTTAAAGTACATATTCACTCAGCGGGAGTTGAATAACCGATAGCGCAGATGGTTGGAGTTGATCAAGGATTTTGATCTTGAGATCCTATACCACCCCGGGAAGGCGAATGTGGTAGTCGATGCCCTCATTAGGAAGACTCCCCGGGAGATGGCGATCGCTAGGCTGACAGCTCAACCACAATTAGAGCGAGACCTTGCATGACTAGAGATGGATATCTACTTTCCGGATTCCGACAGCCAGTTGTCCACCTTGGAGATAGTACGTGATCCGTTGGCTGAAATCCGGCAGAAGGAGGAGAGTGGCCTAGCTTTGACACAGATCTGAGACCGGATGTCTCGAGAAGAGAATCCACAGTTTACAGTTTGTGCTGATGGGATCTTGAGACGTCAAGTGCGGGTATGTGTGCCTTCAAAAAGAGAGTTGTGAGATCCTAGCCCGTAGCACTCCGAGTCCAGCGGATTCGGGGTGTTACACTTGAAATCAATTTCAAGGTCTTGAACATGGATGTCAAGGCCTTGACATATGCGTCAAATTTTTTATGTTTTTAAATTTCAAGGCCTTGAAACTGTTTTGTGTGCCTTTGAAGCTATTTTGTGCGTGCATTTAAATACTTTGGGTCTGCAATACTTTAAACTTTTGTACTTTGATTTCTACTCTCCCTTGTCTAAAGACAAAAAGGGGAGAAATATGATCTGACAATTCTGCAATTTGTATTTTTCGATTCGAATATTATTTATGCGTATATATAATATTTAATGCAGGTACGACAATATTTTTTTTGTCTTTCATCAAGGGGAGATTGATAACTCCACCATGATATTCAAATGTTTTATATACTAACAAATATGGTTTATATTCTCTAGATATCTTGTCTTGGTTTTCTATATGTTTGATGTAGGAAATTGGATCTAAGAGAGAAGATTCTAAACAGCTCAAGTATGAAGAAGATCTCGGACATGCAAGAGGTGATTGAAGAGAAGATCTCGCTACAACAAGAAGATCTTATCTCAAGAAGTTGGTAAAGATTTTACTCGGAGATTTTTAAACGGCTACAACAACATAACAACCGAAGATCTTGCTTGAAGATTTCGTTGGAGCAATTTTCAAACGTCAAAATATGAAGAAGATTCTCAAGAAGATTTGTTGAGATTTTGACGACGTTACAAACGGCTAGAAGAAGAGGTCTCCACATACTATAAAAGAATCCATCGATGAAAGAAGAAGTGACAAACTTACAAGTGAACCATCCAAGTCTTCTTCATCGATCAAACGTTTATCCTTCTCAAGAGCGTACTTTGTTTTAGTTTAGAGAGATTAGATAAACACATAGAGCTACATTAGCATATCATTATAGTTTTATACTAAGTGTCACTCTACGAAGTAACTAGGCTATTATTGCGAGACATGAGTTGACTAGATCGTAGTGATGAGGCTACATTGAGAGAAAAAGGGAAGTTCTTATAGGTTGTATCTATGACTCAAACGAAACAGATAATAAATAGTTAAATCCTAGGGTCGGAAACCCTAGACGGAGACGTAAGCTGTTAGAGCTGAACTTCGTAAACATATCGTGTGTCAAACTTTTCATTTCCACACTCCATATCGTTTATATTGTGATTAACAACTTTCTGTAGGTTTCTAAGTCAAGACATTGAGATTCACTTCAAGGCCTTGAGAAATAGATTTGTCATAGATTACAAAGATCGACTTAAAGGCCTTGAGATTCATTTCAAAGTCTTGGTATCCGATATTGCAAAAAGTTCTCATACTCTATTCAACTCCCCAACCCCATTCTAGAGTATCTTTATCCTTATTCTATTCTTTACTCGATTCTTCAACATAATTCTCTATTCTTTAATATTACTCTAATAAAAGACATTTTCATGAATGGTAGAAAGGACAAAAAGTTACCGCTAACATTTCTACTGCAAATAAGTAAGAAATGGTTTGAAAGTGAAGAAAAACTTATCTTGAAATAGAAGGCAAAATAACAAACTACAAGTGCTACAAAGTTCAACATCGTCATGGTTGCACGAACAAGAAGATTCAAAATGAAGAAAGTGTGGGTTTCGAGGAGTGTACATTTCGTCACCCTAAATATTTTAAGTCATCTCAGCCAATTGTATGTCCTCACCAACATTATGTTTCCATGTCCCATTTTCCCTTTATAGCTCTTACACAGACATCATGATATATGTCTCGTATATATAGCTTCATTAGATAGGTGGTGGAGTTTGAGAACGCTTTGACAAGCTTATGGTAAGATATTTGCATGTTTGTTGAGGTTGAGTGAACTTTGATATATTTCTACACATTTGTCGTGAGATCGAGAGTAAATATATTACCCTTGAGCGGTGGAGAGCTATGATTTACCTTTCATCATTTGACCGTGATTGAGGTTATGATGAAATGGTTTGAGAAGTTGTTTTCTCTTTTTAGTTGAGACATACCATATGTCATGATCTTACTTGGGGACGAGCAAGGTTTAAGTATGTAGTATTTTGACTACATCTAGTTGTTCCTTCATATAGTTGTTAGAATCATGTTTTTTCATACCATATATGCACTTTTATACTTCACTTGGTATAAAAGCTTTCCCTTTCCATATACATGTGTCTACCTTAGTTTATATCTTGTTTTCCGGCATATTTTGAGTGAAATACGATTATTCGATCCTCCTTGAAGTCAAAAGTACCATAGAAGAATCACAAGTGATTGGGAATTTAAGAATCAAGTGACATACAACCTCCTAGCCGGAAGTCTCATTTAAGATCTAGAGTCAACATTCAAGCTCGTCACGAAGACAAAAACCACACCATCACCGAGACGGTCACGACACTGGAACTATGCCGTGTCATAACAATGATATCAATACACCCCTGCTCGTTCCATATTAGTTTCAACATTGATCCGCACCCTCATCCAGGTTGATTTGACACGGGCACTTTGGCCAAGTCGCTACTCGTGTCAACGTCGCAAAATTTGGCGATTGTACATCTTTTGATCCTATCTTTAGTTAGAAATAAAAGTTATATCCTTGTAGATCATTTTTCAGACCCTATGTAAACGCAAAATAACATTAGGGTTTGAGTATGTTTATTTCAACATCCTTTCCTAACTTTTCAATACCGCTGTAACACCCCAAATCCGCAGGACTCGGGGCGCTAGCCTGACAACAAGTTCACAGGATCTTACAACAAGACACATATAGATTAAAACCAAATACATCAAACTGTATAATCAAAAGGTTTACAAAAGACCGCTGAGTACAAAACAACCACGCATAATCAAACATATACAAAACATCCCATAACCCCGCACAACCTAGTGTACGTAAGACCTCAGCGCATCACCCATTTGGCTCACTCTGCAGTCTTCCTATCCTGCAGAAGATCTACAACACGGTATAAACCGTTAGCTAACAAAATATGAATAGGAATAGAAGTAGTAGCACATACACACATCAACACATCACAATATGCAATGCCACACACACAACCGTTTATTATCTTTAATTACTTTATTTCATTACTAATTCAATTTATTTTGTGGCACGAGGAGCCTCAAGAAATTCGCCTCTGTCCCCTTTCACACAGGTTTTGCATGGGGATCTACCTCCCCTTGGAGTACCGGTTTCAAAGCACCTTCTTCACTCTCGGCGAGCTGTGACAGGTGGTCATGACCCGTTATAATACACTTGGGCCTTCTAAATAAACATATGTGGTTATCCTAGTCCGGCTTAGGTTATAAATGCAATAATCATATGCACCCACACACACACCACCATCACAATCACTCAAATCCACAACTGTTCGCTAAGTAAGTTCTATGGACTTATCTGATACACACGTAAACCTGTACCACGTCATAGTTTCCTCTCGAGGAAACGATTAGCGCCTACATCAGCAAGGCACATACAATATCAAACGCTGTCAAGGTTAGGAGACTCGTCTCCTACACCCCATAACCATAACCAAACTATAACTCGAATCTAAACCTCGATACCTCAACATACTCATAAATGCCTAAGGCATTACCTCCACATATACATCACCATACTCATCACACACCTCACTAGCCTAGCTACACTCTTCAAACCAAGGCCAAAGGAAAGGAAAAAAGCATACCAATCTTGGTATGCCCTGGACAGGCACATGCGGAAGCAAAAAGCACTAGGGAGGCATCACACCGCAAGGCCAGTGACACTCGGCCGCAGGGGCGGTGGCTCCAATCCGCGGGGGCGGTCGAACAGTAGAGGGGTGCCTTTGAGATTTCTCTTCGATCCTTCTCTCGATCCTCTTCACTTCTTCATTTCCCCAATACAATCAACATACATATACATACATATAGGTCACCATCAATGTCCAAGAAAGATCAAACACAAGCATTGCTTGTGGATTACTAAGCTATAGAAGAAGGAGAAAGGAAAGAACGAAGAAGACAGGAAGAAACCTACCACAACTGACTCAGGAGTGGAAGGACGTCCTCACAGCTACTCAACCACAACACCATAACAACAACAACATCAACATATCAGCACAAACATCATCAAAGCTTCACCAAGCTTACACAAACCAAGATCTCCAAGGAAAGTATGGAAGAACCAAGGTAAGATGAAGAAGAGATAAGGAAGAACGTGAATGAGGAGAGGAAGCTGGGAAAGAGAGATGAAAACCTCATCTGAAGATGGAGAAGGAAGCTTAAGGAAGAAGGAAAAGGTAAAAGTACGGATGAAGGGTCAAAGAAAGCGGTTGAGGCCGCCTTAGCCGTGGGGACGGGTCCGCGGAGGCGGCGCTGTACCTGCGGCCAAGTCGTGGCGCAGGGGCGGGGTCCCTATAAAGATTAAGGCTCTTACATCAAATCCATTTAAAAACACGTTTCGTCCCGAAACTTGAACAATTCCTAATTCTCTCGGACCCATACGTCGAGGTATACAACTCGAGGTATCACATCTCCACTCAAAAGTTTACAACCTATAACGTTTTATAACCTCAAAATACGTGCATGGAGGAATCATCACTCCAACAACAGAATCACAACTACTATCCAAGGCATAGAGAAAATCCATCTCTAGCCAACCTCTAACCACATCACAATGGCATGGAGGAAAACCATCTTCAGCCACACCGTACTCACAACACAACACGTGGAGAAAAACCATCTCCCGGCAAACTATGTCCATAAACAATAGCATGGAGGAATAACCATCTTCAGCTAAACCCTAATCATACCACAATAGCATGGAGGAAGAACCATCTCCAACTATAGACACATCTCGCGCTAGCAACCAAAATCTAATAAGATCATATGCACATCACATCTAGCACGAAAACACATCATATCATATAGGCACATAACATAACACTCACCAAGATAGCACTAAGATCTACTTGTCGATCCTACAAGTGCATCTATCTCGGCATAGAATTGTGGATAGTTCCTCTAGATACTATCCTTTGTCTCCCAGGTGGCCTCATTAGGTCCTTGTCTAGACCAATGTATCCTCATCATAGGAATGTCCTTCGAACGCAGGCGTCTCAAACCTTGCTCTAGGACTGCAACTAGGTGCTCTACAAAAGTGTTGTCCGGCTTAATTACTAAGTCATCATAGCTGACAATTTGCCTCGGATCTAGTATGTGCTCCCTCAGCTGAGATACATAAAACACAAGGTGAACACCCTCTAACCTCGGTGGTAAAGCCAATTTGTATGTTGCTCTCCCAACCTTGTCGAAGATCTCAAAAGGACCAATATATCGGGACTCAGCTTCCCCTTTATGCCAAAACGTCTAATGCCATGCATCGGAGATACTCTCAGCCAAACATGAGCTCCAACCCTAAACTCTAGAGGTCGACGCCTCCTATATGTATACAACTTCTGGCGACTTTGTGCAGCTAGCATCCTCTCTCTGATCGGTGCTACTCATGAAATATCATCTTGAATCTGCTCAAACACTATTCCACTAACACTGCTAGGCTCATCCCAACATAACGATGTACGACATCTACGTCCATACAGTGCCTCATACGAGGCCATCCCAATCGATGCATGCCAGCTGTTGTTGTACGAGAACTCAACCAATGGAAGGTGATGTGACCATCCCTGTCCCCAATCCAACACACAAGCTCGTAGCACATCCTCCAAGGTATGAATGGTCCTCTTTGACTGACCATTTGTCTGAGTATGGAATGCAGTCGTCAAGTGCAAACTCGTTCCAGGGCAGTCTGAATCTGCTTCCAGAAACTCGAAGGTAAATCGTCCATCTCGATTTGAGACGATCTTCCTCGGCACTCCATGGAGTCTCACTATCTGCCTAGTGAACTCCTCAGCCAATTTGCTCACTGGCCACGTTTCCTTAATAGGAAGGAAACATGCAGTCTTCGTCAGTTTGTCAACCACAACCCAAATAGCCTCCAAACTCCTGCTCGGCCTCAATCCCGTCACAAAGTCCATAGAGATGTCCTCCCACTTCCACTGTGGCACTGGTAGTGGGTGGAGCTCTCCTCCTGGTCTGCAATGCTCTATCTTGACCTACTGATAGGTCGCACACTGAGCCACAACTCTGGCCACATCAAGCTTCAACCCTCCCCACCAGTATGAACATCTCACATCTTGATACATCTTACTCGCACTTGGGTGTACGGAGTAAGGTGTGGAGTGAGCCTCATGTAGAATCCTTTGTCTCAGCTCCACATCAGCGGGTACACAGACGCTATCGCGGCGTCTCATCACTCCATCTGTTGCTATGGAGAACTGTGGGGCCTCACCACGAGACATCCTATCTTGTATCCTCAACAGCGTCGGACAAGTCTCTTGCTTCTGTTGGATCTCGCCCAACAGATCAGGTAGAACCTCTAAAGTATACAATTGGGCATCCTCATCAGGAAACTGGATGTCTATCTCTAGCCATGCTAGATCTCTCTACAACTGAGGTTGAACTATCAGTTGCGCAATCGCCTTCTCTCGAGGCGTCTTCCTACTCAAGGCATCGGCGGTAACGTTCGCCTTCCTTAGATGGTACAAAATCTCAAGGTCAAAACTCTTGATCAACTCAAGCCATCTACGTTGGCGGTTATTCAATTCCCGTTGCGTGAAAATATACTTCAGAGTCTTATGGTCTATGAAGATCTGACATGTAGCGTCATACATGCAATGTCTCCAAATCTTCCAAGCATGAACTACCGCTGTCAACTCCAGATCATAAGTCAGATAGTTCTCCTCATATGTCTTCAGCTGTCTAGACACATAGACAATCACTCTACCACGCTGCATCAGAACACTTCCCAAGCGTAGCTTGGATGCATCACCGTAGACTACAAAGTCCTCTATGCCCTCCGGCTGCGCTAAGATGGGAGCGGAAGTCAGACGTCTCTTCACCTTCTCAAAACTCTGAGTACACGACTTGGACCATAGAAACCGGGTAGTTTTCTTCAACAGGTTGGTAAGTGGACGGGCAATCACAAGGAATCCCTCCACAAACCTACGATAATAACCGGCTAAGCCAAGAAAGTTGTGTACTTTCTTGATGTTCGTCGGTGCCGTCCATGATGCTACGGACTCTATCTTCGCCGCATCAACCTTGATCCCCTCGGCGGAAACAATATGACCTAGAAATGCTACCTTTGGCATCCAGAACTCGCACTTATAGAACTTGGCATACAATTCTCTATCCCGCAAAACCTGCAATACTATCCTCAGATGCTACGAGAGTACACCAGTGAAATCTTGATAGAATGACCACTGTTTTTAATCAATGTTAAAAAGATTGGTTAAAGATCCACCGTTGAAATCTCAGTTTTCAAAGTAAGAATGACCACTGTTGTTAATCAATGTTAAAAAGATTGGTTAAAGATCCACCGTTGAAATCTTGATAGGTCATAGATAGGTATATATAGTTTACTGTGTTAAACTTTGAGAATAAATGAACGGTTGGATTGAAAGTTATAAGGTTCCAAAGTAAGGTAGTTGGGCTGTTTTCGAGCAGTGAGATTTTGACTAAGTATAGAACATTTTTTTTGTTGTATTATAGCCGACTTTAGAGATTATTGTAGAAGTGATGGTTGAACAATTTTAAGAAATTGTTGCTCCTATGAGTAGATGGGATATCATAGATGATCTAGGGAATTATTTCGGAATTTTTATAAATTTATTCGAATTTCATATTTGAAGCTGAAGTTGGACCTTAGCGACTTTTCGGGAAATAGAAAAGTGTGTAGTTTTTCTAGTTTTACCCAAACTCATCCTTAAGGGTTAGAATATGGTGTTTTAGTCTCAAATAAGAGTTTAAGCATAAATTATGGAAATTTTGGAGGTTTCGGGACCAAGGGTAAAATAGTCTTTTTACCATAAATTAGTACTGTAATCAGTTCTGTTCTAATAAGATCTTCTATCTTAGAAGTCTTAGACTTCTAATTTCCTAGGAAGTGCGCTGACACACTTGCCTCCTTTGACAAGCCACTGAATTCCTACTTTTGCAGATCGAATTGCACATTCGAGAGTCGAGATCTATTCAAGGTAAGGCCTTTGGGCTTACTTAGCTAGCTGTCTGATATGATTGTGAATGATGATAGTGGTGTGTGAATGATGTGTGCCCTAGTATAGTTTATATAAGCATCGACTGACTTATATATCTGGCCTAAGAGTAACGGGCGGTAGCATTCTGCTCAGTTAGCCCGATGGTGCTGGGGGTTTCTTTCGGGACTAGTCCATACTTGGTTTGCGGGGACGCCACCGGAGAAGGTGTGTCAAACCATCACTAGTTGGATAAGGAACGGAGGCGAGAATCTTAAGATTTCTCGTGCTACAACTTTTAAAATTGGATAAAGTGAATCACGTAAGTTACTAGATAATAACCTAATTGTGTGCCAGCATGTTGAGTGTTTATATTCGTCTTTTGTGTGTTTGTGCTATTTATCCTTCTGCTTATATTTGATCAGTTAGCTAACTGTTTATCGTTGTTTAGACTTGCCACAGGTTAGAGCGGATGCCGAGTGATCCGGATGGTAGTGGACAGCCGGGGTGTCGTACTCCTTAGGATGGGGTGCAATTTCTTTTGTTGGTCTTTCAGTTATGACTGTACTTTTTCTCAGTTTATGAGACTTTGTTGTTTCCGGCTGTCCGTTTCTGGTCACATTCATTGTTTTGCTAAAACCTACTTTACGATTTATGAATTTCCTTATCTGTGCCTTGTTGTAAGATCTAGTTAAGTTGTTGTCAAACTAAGGTCGGGACCCATTGTGAGGTCTTAACCAGTAGCTCCCCGAGTTGTAAAACTTGGGGTGTTACAAGTACACCAGGATATCGTCTATGAAGACCACCACAAATTGATCCAAGAAGTTGATGAATATACCATTCATCAACTCCATAAAGATGGCGGGCACATTCGTGAGCCCGAATGACATCACTACAAACTCATAGTGGTCATACCGAGTCCGAAATGCCATCTTATGCACATCCTGCTCTCTCACCCTCAGCTGGTGATATCCCGAGCACAAGTCTATCCTGGAAAACTCAGTCGCTCCCCGAATTTGATCTAGCAAGTCATCAATGCGTGGAAAAGGATACTTGTTCTTGATGGTCACCTTGTTCAGCTCTCTGTAGTCAATGCACAATCTCAACGATCCGTCCTTCTTCCGCACGAAGAGGATAGGTGCTCTCCACGGGGATACGGTAGGGCGGATGAAGCCCTTCTCATCCAACTTCTCGAGTTGCTTCTTCAGCTCTAACAACTCGATAGGCGCCATACGATATGGAGCCTTCGAGATCGGTCTCGTACCAGGCTCCAACTTGATGCCGAAGTCTACATTCCTCTAAGGCGGCAAACTGGACGGCTCAGCAAACACATCTATAAACTCACAGACTATGGGGATGTCCTCTAACGCTGGACTCTCGCTCTCCTTCATGGCATAACACCAGAAGGCATCACATCCCTGCGCTATCAGCCTCCTTGCTCGTACTGCGCTAATAACCATGCCTGACTTTCCAAGGTCCCAACCTCGGAAAATCTCTATCTGACCCGACTCGGTAGAGACCGTCACGGTCCTCCTATCTACATCTAACACAACTCGATGTCTATCCATCCAATCCATATCCATAATGACTTCCTTATGCACCAGCGGCATGACAAAGAAGCCAAATAACAAATCACGGTTTCCTAAATGTATAGGACAACCATGTACCTCTCGGTTACCTCTCACGTGACCTCATCGGGTAACCCTATAATGAAGGGTCTCTCCTCTAGCGTATCTAAGGTCAGTCTATCAATGCATGCATCATAAATGAAAGAGTGTGTGGCACCCGTATCAAACAAAGCTCTAACAGGTAAACCATTAATCAGAATGGTACCTTTAGCAGTTGGCGCTAGCGGCTCTTCAGCGCTCCTCAACTCAAGAACTCTACCTCTAGCTCCTTTGGTATCACTGGTACCTCCATCTCAACCTTTGCCTCTACTTGGTCCTAGAGCAGAACCCTTAGTAGCAGGATGATCTGGGACTCTTTATTGTCCTTGCGTCTGGTTCTAAGGAGGCATATACCCATCTCTTGCTGCACCAGCAGGGGAAGAACCCTGTTGTGATGATGTCTTGCCCTGACGGCAGTATGTAGCCCGATGTCCTGGCTTCCCGCAAGAGAAGCATGTCAATGGTGCTCTCGGGCAATTATCTCTCACATGCCCTATCCCTCCGCAGTTGTAACACTTCCGGCCTCTATTAGAAGTCTATGCAGAAACTAGGTAACTCGAGCGACCTTGAGTCTGGCCTCGCCCGTACCCTGATGCTCCTTCACTTGTCTGCCTAGTACGTTGTCTCTTCTCAAACCATCCCGTCTAAGAACTCCTCCTCTAGCAAGCCCGCTCACGCTCATAAACCGAGGCTCTATCCTCGTAGTTTGTTAAAGACTCGCAATGGAAATCTGCCATATAGGAACGCGCACTCTCCCTCAGCCGACAAGAGAATAGATACACGTGTTGGTCCTCTAGAGGTGCAGCTGGACCCGGTACTGCCAGCTCCTCTTGAAATCTACTAATCGCCTCTGCTATCAGCACGTTCTCATAGCCAGCCTCGACAAAGTCCTGTAGTTTTTCCCTCCTCAGAGTGGCATGGCAG
Organism: Fagopyrum esculentum; assembly: GCA_033239045.1. Classification (NCBI taxonomy): domain Eukaryota; kingdom Viridiplantae; phylum Streptophyta; class Magnoliopsida; order Caryophyllales; family Polygonaceae; genus Fagopyrum; species Fagopyrum esculentum. The sequence goes on from BSUD01000004.1 coordinate 132,476,185, forward strand.
AAACGCTCTCTTATCATGCTCCGTATCTAGTCATAGCTAGTTGATTGAATCCGTATGGTCCACTACCTCTGTTGAGCTAGATCACGGAATAGAGTCTACACTAACTCTATCCGTCTGTCCTTTGGACATTTGATAGACTCAAGAGCTGAGTCTACATGCCCAATCCATACCTCAACCTCTAATCCCACCTTTCTAGAGAAAGGGGGTACTCCCATCTGATGGAATGACTTCAACTAAGTGTTTGGTCGAGGCCCTCTAGACTACTCTAGAGCTCTAACACCCTCAACAGCGCGTGCCGGTGTAATTGGCAACTGAGTAGCTCCCTGGGACATCTTTGATGATCCCACTTGTGTTGGAAGATCCGGGGCACGTCTACCCGTTATGACAACCTCCTTAACTCGTATGGTGTACGCACGGAACTCTTGTCCCCTCATAGAGACATGATCCGAGTCATTTGACTAGACTCGCTGGGATCTCTGTCTCGCAGCTACACCGCTCCTAGTCTTAGGAAGGACGCTCTCAGAAACCTCCCCGTGTACGTCCTCCGCTGCCAGTGGATCAACAATGGGAAAATGTCCCTGGCCTATCACTAATGGAGGAAGAGGGGATCTACCCCTACCTCATCCAATTGTAGATGTCGCTCTAGTCTGAGCCATCTGCGGGATATGCACACCTAACTTATAAGGCTATATATATGCCATATGTATAGATACATATATATTTCTTAGTCCAGCATACATGCAACACAACAACACATAATAGGTATATATATATATATATACTGTCGAGATCCACAGAAGGGTGATGGTTACCCGTACACTCTATCCCAAAACATTTGTGCACTTTTCAAAACCAAAATCTTTTGGAAAAGTCAGACCCCCTTCCGGGTTTTGTTTATTTATCTATTCGACCTTCATCGCAAATTGCAAGTGTCATTGTTGTCAACCTAAGGCTCTTATACCAACTTTGTACCACCGAAATCCGCAGGACTCGGGGGGCTACTAAGTTAGGATCTCACAATGGATCCTGACCCTAGCCTAACAACAAGTTCACTGGATCTTACAACAAGGCGCAGATAGATTAAAACCAAATACATCAAATTGTATAAGTATATACAATAAAAAGGTTTACAAAAGACCGTTGAGTACAAAACAGCCACACATATCCAAACATGTATAAAACATCTCATAACCCTCGCACAACCTAGTGTACGGAAGCCCTCAGATCACCCATCTTGCTCACTATGTAGTCTTCCTATCCTATAGAAGATCTACAACACGGTATAAACTGTTAGCTAACAGACTATGAATAGGAATAAAAGTAATAGCACATATACACACATCAACACATCATAATATGCAATGCCACACACACAACCGTTTATTATCTTTTATTACGTTATTTCATTACTAATTCAACTCTTTTGTGGCACGAGGAGCCTCAAGAACCTCGCCTCTGTTCCCTTTCACACAGGTATTGCATGGGGATCTACCTCCCCCTAGAGTACCGGTTTCAAAGAAGCTTCTCCACTCTCGGCGAGCTTTGACAGGTGGTCACGACCCGTTATAACACACTTGGGCCTTTTAAATAAACATATGTGGTTATCCTAGTCCGGTTTAGGTTATAAATGTAACAATCATATGCGCACACACACCACCATCACAATCACTCAAATCCACAACTGCTCGCTAAGTAAGTCCTATGAACTTACCTGATACACACGTAAACCTATGTCACGTCACAGTTTCCCCTCGAGGAAACGATCAGCGCCTGCATTAGGAAGGCACGCACAATATCAAACGCTGTCAAGGTTAGGAGACTCGTCTCCTACACCCCATAACCATAACCCCAAACTATAACTCGAATCAAACCTCGATACCTCAACATAATCATAAATGCCTAAGGCATTACCTCAACATATACATCACCATACTCATCACACACCTCACTAGCCTAGCTACACTCATCAAGCCAAGGCTAAAGGAAAGGAAAGAAGCATACCAATCTTGGTATGTCCTGGACACGAACATGAAGAAGCAAAAAGGCGCTAGAGCGGCAACACACTACAGGGGAGGTGACACTCGGACGCAGGGGCAGCGACCCTGGCCTGGCTGCAAGGGACGCGGCTCCAATCCGCAGGGGCGGTCGAACAACAAAGGGGTGCCTCTAAGACTTCTCATCGATCCTTCTCTCGGTCCTCTTCACTTCTTCATTGCCCCAAGGAAATCAACATACATATACATGCATATCGGTCACTATCAATGTCCAGGAAAGGTCAAACACAAGCATTGCTTGTGGATTCCGAAGTTGTAGAATAAGGAGAAAGGAAAGAAGGAAGAAAACAGGAAGAAACCTACCACAGCTGACTCAGGAGTGGAAGGACGTACTCGCAGCTACGCAACCACAACACCACAACAACAACCTCAGCATATAAACACCAACATCATCAAAGCTTAACCAAGCTTAAACAAACCAAGATCTCCAAGGAACTAAGGAAGAACCAAGGTAAGATGAAGAAGAGATAAGGAAGAACGTGAATAAAGAGAGGAAGCTGGGAAATAGAGATGAAACCCTCATTTGGAGAAGGAGAATGGAGGTTAAGGAAGAAGGAAAAGGTAAAAGCACGGGCCAAGGGTCAAAGAAAGCGGTTGAGGCCACCTAAACCGCGGGGGCGGGTCCTTAGGTCCACGAGGATGGTGTCGCACCTGCGGCCAAGTCGTGGCGCAGGGGCGGGGTCCCTATAAAGATTAAGGCTCTTACAACCGCACTTAGAGTAAATTTCAAAATCCTTAATTGAAGGTTCAATTTTCCGAAACCGAAGAATTGTGAGTGTTTTAATTATGATTTCTATTTAAATAAATTTAGTATTTTTTTCATTATGTCTAGATAAGTTCTTTATTGATATAAGAACTGGTTCATCCCTATAATAATTTGATTTGAATTGTGTGTATGAAATGGTGGATTGAGATCACATTAATTTGTTTTTGTAATGTACTTCGTTTTCACCTTTTATTTACCTTCAAAATAAGTGGCGTTTATAAAAAGGTTTTAGATAAAATCGGTCTTCCACCAAAAGCGTGCTTGTCTCATTGAAAAGAAGTAAGAAGAACTTGGTTTACATGATGATGCCAACTTTATACTTCGAGAATTTTGAACTATAACATAAAGTTTCTACTTTGTACTTTTTGTAGCTCTTCCGCTAAAAGCGAGATTTTTTTTTGATCTTTTCTGGATTTCTAACTATTTAAAGGGTTTTCTTATGCTTAATACAATTGCAAAAGCGCACTCAAGACGGTTAAACACGGTCTTTATTTGTTTGTAGTACAAACTACTTTTGATAGTTACTTGCAATATTGATTGATCAATGTTCGTGATATTCATATACATGGTTTTACATTATTCATTATAGTGGTGATTTATGTTTTCTATCGCTTTCCTTTATATATTCAATAAAACAATCATTGCTTTCTTTTGTTCTTTTAATATCTACAAAATAATTCAATAAACAAATTTTTTTCTCCCTTCTCTTTACTCTTAAAATAATTAAAAATTAGCACACAATTTTCAACTCAGATGCGGTCCATGTGAGTTTGACACTCGATATACTACAACTGATCCCGTCATCCTTGTGGACAGGCCATTAACCATCATACTCACTTCAAAGTCCGACATTTTAATTGTTGAACTTCAAGCAATTCATATGGGTATGGAAGAAGCTAGTCGCCTAGAATGTGAGCATCTCATAGTGGAAACAAAACTTCAATCTCATTGCTCAATATTACAACTCAAGACTTAAGTTTTGTTCTACTTGGGACATAATTTTAGGTGATATTAGATCTCTTCGACATGCTTTTACGTCTTTTCCATTTGTTATATATCTCGCAATGTTAATAAGATTGTTTATTACCTTGCTAACTTTTGCCATGAGGATAGTAAAATGTAAATTTTCAGATCAAAATGTCCTCTTGAAACTTTACCTTTTGTTCGCCATGATTTGATATAAGAGCTTTTTTCTTCTCAGATTTTATGCTTTCAAATAAGGTTTCTTAAAATTACGATGATATAACATGGTATAATTAACTATATATGTTAAATTTAATATTCTATTATGGGAGAATCTTTATAAAATTTGATGGAGTTGAAAATATGGGTATTGCTTAGTTTTATATGCATATAAAATATTTGTAAGATATTTACTTACACAAATAACTCATATGTATAAAGTTTTATGAGATGAATATATATAGGGTTGAGTTCAAGTGGAAATGAGTGTTAGAGTCAAAAGTAGGAAGGATCAACAACCATTGAATAAAAACACAATTGTTCAAATATAATATGTATTTGTTCAACTAAAATTGTTCGACTGTATGATAAATTGTTCAACTATATAACTAATTATTCATATGTCATTTTTATATGTTCATTTTTCAACTAAGTTTTTTTCAAATATATAAAGAATGTTAATTAGTTTGGACAAATTATAACCCATGATTATTTTAATTCAATAATTTTAAGTCATTTTCACTTTTAACCCTAAAACTCCCTTTTCTACTTTATTTATTTATTTATATATATATAATTGAAAATAGATTTTGCAGTTTTCATGCTTTACAAAAATGATCGAAGTTTTCACTGGAACTTCTATTCTAAAAAGTTTGTTTTTATTTGATTGTTTCATTTTAAAGTTATTATACATGTTATTGGTTTTTATTTTGTAATTTCTATCAATATGTAAAGTGGTTTTTAGTTGTATTGTCAGCTATACAATAGAAATATTATAAGTCAATTCTTTGTGTAACTATATATATTTCGGAGATAATTGATCATAATATTTTAATTTGATTTGAGATAAAAGCAAATCAAGTGGTGATATATTTAAAAAGATGTTATACAAAAACCTATTAAGGTACGAAAGGTTATCATTTTTTTATCATTCTATATATTTTTGGAATATTCGAAGTCGTGTATTTATTGGTAAAAAGAAATTGAAATGAAAGAAATTTTTACTATACATGTAAAATATTTTTAAAATAAATGGAAGGAAAAATTATTTAAAATAATACCAACTATCAACATTGAACCGAAAATAATACGAACTTTGAAAATTACTAGGAGCGATACAAACTATCAATGTATTTACCAAAAATAATACGCCATACTTTTCCGACAAAAACTCTAGTTCCGGCGATGACGTGGCAGCCGGAATGTTACATGTCATCAATTAAATGGGTTAAATTGCAGGAGGCCGATGATGAATTGTCAACCGACATTAAAAATGGGTAAGATCTTGTGGGGATGATGCACAAGTCTCCATCAATAAAATTTTAGTTGGAAAACAAAAGAATTGACGATGAAGTAGCCTACATGTATGAGAGAGATTACATGCACTAGGAGGAGACCGGGAGTTCGTAAAAAAACTCTTTAACAAAAGGAGGAGGAGGAGTAGACCTTCTATGTAACACCTCAAGTTCTGGGAACTCGAAGCGCTACGGGGTAGGACCGCACAATGGGTCCCGACCCTCAGAGTAGCAACACAAACGGATCTTACAATAAGCCACAAAACGAATGAAAACCAAAACTTAAAAGAAAACCAAAGGTTTAAACAAAAGAAAACACAAAAGCTCCGCAGTCGAGTTCAAAACAAAAGGGAAACAACAAAAGAAACAAAACCTGATCTCGTCCTATAATGTACGGGAACCCCGGCTGACCACAGCATCCGGATCACTCAGCAGCATTCTGAACCTGCGGAACATCTACAACGACGGTATAAATCGTTAGCTAATATTCTAGATACTAGCAAGAGCGTAAAGGCACAAACACATATAAGGTAAAGAAAACACATAACATGCTTGCACACAACTAGTTATTGTCTTTTTTAAAGTTATCCATTACTAATTCAACTTCTTTTGTCACACGAGAATCTCCCGAAACTCGCCTCCGCTTCCGTCTATCAATAGGAATAGATCAGTACTATCTGTTACCTGCGGGTCTGGGTTGCAAGAGCACATTCTAGTCTCCTATAGAACTAGTGTTAGTCATGTTTTACCTAGACTAACACTAGTTTGTTACTTCGTTGTAAATGTATTACTTTTGTCTTTTAACCAAATTGCAAGGGAAGGGTTCTTTGCGTATGAAGCTCACAAGGTGTGGCACAAAGGAGATCTTACATGTCGTCGGTCACTGAAATTTCGCGCACATGTAAAGATTTGTCTCCCTTAGAAACAATCTTCTCTCGGTGAACCCAGAGAAGAAGCCCAACGATATCTAAAGATGAGAGAAGAAGGTGAAATTAATTTTTAATAATAATTGCATGCACAACAAGGAAAAAAGTAGGGACTTGTACCAAAACGTTCATCTCTAGACGCATCTTGGGGAAGCTCGTGAATCGGGATGTCGCACCTTAGCGGCTGGCTGGAACTACCCCAACTGAATAGGCACCACCTCCGTCGAGTTCATAAAGTAAAGTTGCTGCTCTCCTTCAAACAAAGCAAAACTATTTGGGACGGCCTTGACTATGAGGTGCTTGACAGGATCACCTTGAAGTGGATTTCTACTAGGCTTTGTCAAACCGAAGGAATCTACAACAGCTGGCCAGCCCGGGGGTCTACCATCTTCACCAACTTTGAACACAAAATACAAAGTTCAGTTGATTTGCCTCATTGCCTGTATCAAAACTTAGTTTAGAAGAACATACCGGAACTTGTGCCAACACCGGAACCCTATAATATATATTGCAAATAAGCATCATGAGTTGCCTGCTTCTTTTATTTGGGCAAAACGATGCATGACTGATGTTAGACTTGAATTCTCACAACAACACGTGGTGGAGGAGCAACAATTTGTGACTGCTGATACTTCAAGATGGTCTAGTCGAACACATAATCAAATTGAAACCTTGGAAAGTAAATTTAAATTTATAGAATTTAGAACTTCAAAAGAATACAAAATAAATAAAAAAAAAGATACTAACACAACATTGAGAAATGAAAATCAAGAAGTGAAAACATGACTAACCTTCACGAATGAAAAGGTCACGGAAGATTCTTTTCAAGTAAGCAGAATCCGGTTTAGCATCAAACCTCAAAGAATGACAATATTGGAAGTAAAACGCAATTTCCGTGGGATAACCTCAACAAAGAGCTGAGAAAAATACTTGCTCATAAGTTTGCTTCATTATGAGTAGTTGAGTGCTGAAAGTAGACATACAAAAACTTTTACCTTAATAGAGGTTTGAACCTTCTTTTCACTGATCTTGTCATACTTCTGTTTTTTGTTTCCAGCTTTCAGTCCCTGCCAGGGAAGACTAAACAAGAGGCATACTTAAAAACTAACTAAAGCTTGCTGCTGATACTAGGAGCCCACAGATGAAAAGGTCACGGAAGTTTAGAATTTCAATCACTTCATATGTGGGCTCCTAATATCAGCAGGCTTTAGTTAGTTTTTAAGTATGTCTCTTGTTGAGTCTTTCCTGGCAAGGACTGAAAGCTGGAAACAAAAAACAGAAGTATGACAAGATCAGTGAAAAGAAGGTTCAAACCTTTATTGACGTAAAAGTTTATGTATGTCTGCTTTCAGCACTCAAATACTCATGATGAAGCAAACTTATGAGCAAGTATTTTTCTCAGGCTTTTTGTTGAGGTTATCCGACGGAATTTGCGTCTTACTTCCATTATTGTCGTTCTTTGCGGTTTGATGCTAAACCGGATTATGCTTACTTGAAAAGAATCTTCCGTGACCTTTTCATTCGTGAAGGTTAGTCATGTTTTCACTTCTTGATTTTCATTTCTCAATGTTGTGTTTGCATCTTCTTTTTTTATTTTTATTTTGTATTCTTTTGAAGTTCTAAATTCTATAAATTTAAATTTAGTCTTCAGGGTTTCAGTTTGATTATGTGTTCGACTAGACCATCTTGAAGTATCAGCAGTCACAAATTGTTGCTCCTCCACCACGTGTTGTTGTGAGAATTCAAGTCTAACATCAGTCATGCATCGTTTTGCCCAAATAAAAGAAGCAGGCAACTCATGATGCTTATTTGCAATATATATTATAGGGTTCCGGTGTTGGCACAAGTTCCGGTATGTTCTTCTAAACTAAGTTTTGATACAGGCAATGAGGCAAATCAACTGTTCAAAGTTGGTGAAGATGGTAGACCCCCGGGCTGGCCAGCTGCAGTAGGTTCCTCCGGAAGGAGGATAAATTATACAAGTTTGACAAAGCCTAGTAGAATTGGCTAACACTTAAAATCAGAACAAGATTTCCAACAACTACACAACTTGCTTTAAGGGAAGCACAAATGAATTCAAGCACAACAAACAGACATGTTCTTTAAAGAATTGGCTAATATTTGGCCACAAATGCGAGCATATTTGGCCACTTGAGAATCCAGACAAATTTCCATTGTTAATTCAAGAATTGGTTAATATTTTGTGAAAAAATGGAAAAGAATCAGAAATAGTAGAGAAATTGACCTACTTAACCTCCTCGTTCGTCTGAATATTTGTTCCTGAAAATATATATAGCAAGAACAGCATATCTAACCAAAATGACTAATGAAAAGGAAAACCCTAAAATTGAAATCGGAAATAAAACAAACCAAGATAGATCTCCCCAAAGGATCAGATCTTGCGGCCAAGCCGAAACTTATTAGCAATTAGGTTTCCATTTGAATCCAGAACAAAACCCAAATCTGACCCCTCGAATTACGAGTTACGAATACACTCAAGAGACAATTGCTTGGTTCAAATCGACATAGAATCAAGAAACGGGGAAATTGAAGATCCAACACCGACAACAGGGATAACAAAGAAACTTAAAAGAATTGGAGATCAAGTAAGAGATGGGTCATCCATCGTCGCCTAATGTTTATACAAACTTCTTTGTGGCCTTCGTTGTGGAGACAGGTAAAGGTGGTGGTTGGTGTTGGGTGGTGAAGATGGAGGAGAGAGAGGCCAAAGTTGAAACTCTCTCTCCCAGGGCTGTAGCGCTCTCTCTGCTCCTCCGCGCTCCACAGGCAAACCGTTTCCCTTCTTTCTCCTGGTCTCGAATCTCGATTTCGTTCCATAACTTTTGTTTTTATAACTATGGACCTATGGTTCATATCCCTCACAAGAATCTTTATATATTTGATTTTTTCTGAATACGATGTCGTCAACGATTTTAAAAACATTTTTAGTAACAGTAATAATAACCAAAAATAGTTTATTTTTTAAAAAGAAATCAAAATTGGTATCAATCAATCTTATTTGTTAGAAAAATAATCGTAATAGATTTTTTTATAAAAAACTGAAAAATAAATAAAGAACAGATTTAACATTTTTTAAAAGAAGCACTTTTTCTGAAAACGTTTTTGTTGTCACGATTCAAAAAAAATAAATAAATCTTTTTAGTAACAATAACCGAAATATCTGAATTTTTTTAAAAAAACGAAACTTAATAAAAAAAAATTGTTAAAAAAAAAAAGAGAAACCCGATCTTAAAAAAATCAAATTTGTAGTTGAAATAAGTGTTCAAAATCATGCAAAAATATCATTCAAATTAGCATTTTTATTGTATAATCTTATCTTTTGTGAAAATAGTTGTAACAAAATCGAACTTGAATAAAAACCGAAATATTTAAAATCTAGACAAAAAAAAAATGTAATTTGCAATTGATTTAAATGTTAAAAAAAAATCTTAAGAGAAATATTGAAATAAAAATAACAAAATCTTTTAAAGATACAAAAGATATGAGGTTTAGAGTAGACATGATATTCATGGTTGAGATTAAAAACAAAAAAAAAATTAAAAAAAGAAAAATGGTTTGCTAGTGGCTACCAACTACATAGGCTATTAGGTTAATTGAAGATAAAAGATTTGAATTTTTTTTAAACTAATGAAATATCAGAATAAAAAAACGGATAAAAAAATAGATGGATTATTTGCAAGCTATTGAAACCCTTGTACTTGCAACTTATTGAAACACCAGTTCTTGAAAACAAATCACGGAATGAATAAACGCTATCAAAACCAATGCAACGATTGACAATCAACATAAAAAAAGAAGGAATGATAGTAAGAGGATAAGAACATAGGGAATAACCTGAAAATTCAGACAAATCAAATAAAACGTACACGAGATATGATCAATATTGATCGTCAATAACTAAATGAATGATTGATGGGATATTATCTACATATATAGTGTGAGAAATAAAACGTACAGGAGAAGTGTAGGATTTATGGTCAGCCAACGTAAATCGTGGAATCATCATATATTTTTAGATTTTGTAAATTTTGATAATTATTATTTGATATAACTTACCGGAGAAGTTTGTGGAGAGTTAACTAATTAGTTTTGTTTTATTGGATTAGTTAAAAAAATATTTATTTTAGATTTTGTTTAGTAAGAAAAGATTTATTATGGAATACTATTATTTGACAAAATGTAAAGGAGAAGTTTATGGTCAGCTAACTAATTATTGTTAATTAATTAGATTAGTTAAAAAAAAATTTTGTTTTAGATTTTATTTTAGTAAGAAAAGATTTATTATGGAATATTATTATTTGATAAAACGTATAGGAGAAGCTTATGGTCATGTAACTAATTATTGTTAATTATATTAGATTAGTTAAAAAACGATTTGTTTTAGATTTTGTTTTAATGAAAATAGATTTATTTGCTTAATTCGTGATGTAGTAAAAAATTTAATCCGAGAAAAATTGTGGGGCGAGTATATTGATAATATACGTTGAATATTAATTTATCAAATAATATGTATAATTTGTGTATATATATATATAAGTCATAACATGTAATGATGTTATAATAGATCAATTTAAGTAGTCGTTAAATTGTTGAAAAAAATATAAAATAATTGTATAATAAAAGAAATATATGAACATCGTGGACGAATTTTGAATAAGTTTATAATTAGGTTAAAAGAATGAAAATATTGAATCTCAAAAAATATAAAATAAGTTTATAATTAGATAAGCTACAACCTAGATATGTATATTTTAGTTGAGATTCAATAAAATTAAACTCAAAAGGTAGTTCTAATAGTTCTTCCAAATGCTAACTTAGAATGAAAATATTGAATCTCACACTCAACTATTCATGTGCATCCTTGGTAAAAAGTTTCGATTTAGATTCATGCAACCCATCTAAATAAACTACCCTTACTTTCGTACT
>BSUD01000004.1:132495414-132524574 GCA_033239045.1 Fagopyrum esculentum
TGCGTAATCTAACTTTCACATTACCTCAACAAAAAATACAATTGTCCACTTTACGATTAATATTTGAGGTCCTAAAACTTAACTACTTGAATCTAGACAAATACAAACTTTTAAAAAGTAGCATATAAATGTAAATATAAAGTCGCGATAGTTTGTAAAGGACGATACAAATTAGAAAAAAGGGTCATAACCGAAAATATAAATATGGATCGAACTTCAAAATAACAATTCGTCGAAGTTATTGATCCCAGAATTCATGGCATTCGATATAGCCGTATAATCCATCAAAACTGCCGTCGTAAGTGCATTTTACTTTTTTGAAAGGTAAACAATATCTTGTAAAATCACCGGTAACAGGTCTGATAATCTTACATGCATGATTCTTTTTCCTTTTTATCCGGTCTCTTTCATCCCGTCTCATACCCAAACTCTCAAATTGCACAAAAAACATTAGATCGGAGAGTTGGAGGAGGTACCACTTGATGTTGATTTCAACCATTATCTGCCATTTCATGGTCCTAATGTTTTGAGATCCGTTTTTGTGGTATTAAAACTATATAAACAAACATAATAAATTAACAAACAAGATTGTTAAAAACGTTTTGAAGCAACTAACCTTTGAGTTATATATGCAAGATTGCAGTCCAGCAGAATTCGGTCAAAACATCAAGCAAATTTCAAAATCAATAAAGCAGGTTGTGAGAGTTTCCTCTGGTCAACAAACATACTTACGTCAATGATTATACATATACTTTAAAAAAATGTAAACATGATTGTACATGCTAACATGAAAACATCAGGGAAAGTTCACCGATAAACAATACAGAGTAACAAAATTCGCACACACGTTAATCACAAATGCCGAAAACTAAATGGTATGACACAATAGAAAGTATGAGAAAGCTAACCCGTAGTGCTAACAAAATGGATTTAGTTATTTGACTCAAACCCTACGCCAATAAGTATATATAGGTGAAGAAAAAATCCGATGATGAAGCTTACTGAATAAGATTAATGTGATATTCAGTTAGAATAGATTTGGAATAAAAAAAATATTAATTAACGGAAAAATCGCTCAACAAATTTTTTTTATAACAAATTCTGCAACAAATCTTATGACAAAAGAATCATTTAATGAAATTGAGAAAGATTAAAATATTGTTTAAAGATCAAATCAGGTAACAAAATAAGGAAAAAAAATATTGATTAATAAAAGAATTATTAATCAACAATGATTAGCTAAAATTTTTTTTATTCCCGTTAACAAAATATTGTTTCAACAGAATATTTTTGATTCACGTTATTATTTTTTAATTAAAAAATCGGTTAACAAAATCCTTCCAATTAACGCCATAAATAATGATTAACTAAAGAATTGTTTAACAAAAAAATACTGTAAATCGGTTAACATATTTTTCCAAAAAATCGTATTTAGTTTCTGGGATTTTTTTGTAACACCCCGAATTCTCAAAACTCGGAACATTACTGGTTAGGACCTCACAATGGGTCCCGACCTCAGTTTGACAACAATATTACTAGGATCTTACAACAAGACACAAATAAGAAAAACCGAAATTCATAAAATGTATTTGTAAAAGGATGAATGCAACAAAGTCTAACAGCCTATCGTACTTAAACAACGGAAAAGACTAATTGTCTTAACAAAAGGGAAAGACAACACATCAACAACCCAAACCCCCACTCTAAAGAGTACGGAGACCCGGCTGACCACTACTTCCGGATCACTCAGCTGCTGTTCTAACCTGCAGTAAAACTAAAAACACAACAAAACAACCATTAGCTAGTTATCTAAACATTAGGAGAATAATAATAGCACACACACACATAAAATAATAAACACTCATCATGCTTTCAAACAATTCATTTATTATCTTCATTTAAGTCATTCACTCTAATGATACTTATTTTGTGACACGAGGGATTCCCAAACCTCGCCTCCGCCCCCGTGTACCCATCAGGAGTGGATCCGATGCATCTCACCGTGTACCTGTATGGTCTGGGTATAGAGAACCTCCCAATCTCCTGGCAGAGCTGGGTAGTGATGTCACGACCCGTTATACATACACTTGGGCCTTAACACAATAATCACCACGGTCGTCCTAACAAGTTGTTATTTTTATTATAACACACATTGCACACACACAACCATTATCACCCAACTAATATCCAAAAACCAGCTAAGTAAGTCGCTAGGACTTACCTGAGTCAAATCACACTCTAACAAGTCTCAAATCGGTCCGTACTCGTGGTAACTCAAACGCCTGTCAAATAAGGCATGTGGATCAAAAACACATCCAGATGTCCAACCTCATGCGAAGGGATTACGGAAAAAGCTCTCTTACAGTAAAAGACCATTTTACCCTTAGTGCCGAAAATCCGAAAAAGTCTATCATTTAGTTCTAATATTCTCCTCTAGGACCTAAGTCCACAATCGAGTTCTCATAGAAAAATTTAGTAAGGTTTTATAAAAGTTACCCAACATTCTTAGTTTACACAAAAGTCGTCAAGGCTCGACTTTGGGTTCATATACACGGCTTGGATAAGGATATAAAATCCCGAGATAAAATCCTAGATCCTCTATGATATACATACTAAACCTAGGAGTAAAGATCTATCAAAAAAACTTACTCATAACTCTCCCATAACTCCGAAGTTGGTATAAAAGCTGAAATTCCCATACTTAGTCTATTTTCCCCTGCTGAAAAAAACAGCTCAAGTGCTCTACTTCGGAACCTTATAAAACCTAATCCGACCGTTAACTTTCTCCCAAATTTTAACACAGTAAACTACCTAATTCAATCTACAAAATAATAAAAATTCAACGGTGGATTCTCGATCTAAGCTATAGAAATTAGATCCTAAAGTCAGCAGATCGAAGCTGAATTATAAGGTGGGTAGAGGTTCTAATTTCGATTCTCCTTGACAGTATAAGCTTCCCTTATTTTTACCTAGAGGCCTCCGGTTCAAAACCCACTGCACCCAAACATACATCAACCACAAAAGACCATCTTAAGATCAAAACCTTCCTGCTGCACATCTAACTTCTCTAATTCTCGTCTAAGCAACCCTACACTGCTTTCACCTCAAAACTTAGCAACTACCACATATACACTAAACAGCACAAAGGATACTAAGCTCAGGAGTTGTGATTACTCACCCGTAGCAGTGAAGATCCAGTTTGCTGTCGATTTCCCCAATGAAGAGTCCAACGTTGTATAAGGCTGCATTCGATCGAAGGAGAGTTGATTACGGATCTATACATGAGGAGGAAAGAGTGGACAGTAGGTGTGCACTTACTCAGTCTTCTGCTGTAGCAACCTGGCACACGATCTGCTCCTGGGGACGGTTGAAGACGCGATCTGCTCCTGGGGAAAGTTGAAGACGCGATCTGCTCCTGGGGACAGTAGGTGTAGTGGCTCGGACTGGATGCGAGGGTGTGCTGTCCTGTGTTCGGCCGGTAGCAGCGATGGAGGCGTCAAGGATCTGTGGTGGTGGTCGATGGCGTACTGTGCAGCCTGCCTAGCGGTCGAAGGAAGGGTGGCGGGGTCCGACTGCGAGGCTGGCACTACTGCTGTGGTCGACAGAGCCGGCGGAAGGGTCCCGGTGGCTGCGGTGTTGCGGCGGGGCTTGCTGTGGTTGCTGGTTCGGAGATCTCGTTGCTGTTGAGTAGTTGCTGCTACAAGTCGATTCACAAAGGGAGGCGGAAAGGGAAGCGTAAGCTACCGTTCAGTTTAGGGTTAATGTTGATTAGGTTAGAAGCTAATTAGATTAGAAGTTAATTAGGTTAGAAGTTAAGTGTTGGGCCGGCTGGGTAATCTTAGTGGGCCTACTCGATGGGCCTGCTCATCTAAATTTAAAAGATGGCTGAAAGTAAGCGTCGTTAAATTGTACGGAAATTCTTCGGTTTTCAACATACGGAAATTATTATTCAGTTTACAAATCTATCATTTTATATAAGTTAAGTACAATATTTATCACTTTATGTGAATTATGCTCACATAAAATGATAGTATTTAGTGCCGTTTTATATTATTTAAAAAAAATGAAGGAAGGTTAGCGGGTCGGAAATCGGTTTAACCCGGTATTATGCGGAATAAAATTTTCGGGGTATTACATTAGTGCCCCCTAAAAAAAAGTTCCGTCCCGAAACTTAGAAAAATGTATCTACTCAAACAACTTTCTTTATATAACTTGGTTTCATTAAGTCCCGTTTTCTAGCATGCAACTACTCAATCATCATACTCAGGCACACATCATATAAAATACAAATACTCACTCCAAGGTAACACATGAAAGGTCAAACAAACAACATCCGAGTACTAACTCGTCGATACCGAAGTAGCGGCTAACTCCGTAAGATACTCAGGGTAACCATTTCTAATGCTCTCCTCCGTTTCCGAAGTAGTCTCATCGATTCCTCATCTACACCACTAGAACTCTACAAAAGCATGGACCGGCTAAATTTTCTGATCTTCATAGCTGATGACGTGTCTCGGATTCGGTAGGTACTCTCTCAACGGTTTGGTTTTCTATACTTACTTCCAACTCTTTTGATGACTCTACCATTTTCCTTCTAGTAGGTCCACTTGCTTTTTCCTTTCGAAAGTTCCCGACTATCGATTCTGAATTAATGATCTTAAACTTTTGTCGGCACCTTACTAAGTGCCTAATGCTCTTTGTGATACAAACCGCTTGACCCGGTTTCCTCAATGTGACCTAATCGGATCGTTCCTTAATTAATGGGTTTTCACTTACTTCTTGTCAAGCTATCAAATTTATATAACTCAAAACAACTCACACACCCAAGTGGACCTTTTCATATAGCTCTCAAATCCTTTAACTTGAAATCATAGTTAACCTAACATTGATTTTCTTCATCTGTGGGTTATGGGCCTACCACGCTTCTGTTGTAACACCCATTAGTTACAATGGCGTCTTTCTGAGGGTCAACATGATTTACTCAACTCCCGCTTATACTTTCCTTCTAATACTAGCAAGATCCTCTTCAAACAGACCCTTACTCTCTTACTCACCCGTAGACTGTTATTAACCAACCAGTAAGCAACCTCTAACCCGATTATCTTTATATCCTTAAATCATCCCAGAAGGTTGTCGTTGCCTACTTGGAGAATCCTCCAAGGTATCGGTAAAGTTACCTCTCAAATCCACAATCACTAATGTCTCTTCTTAATGTACATACTCGTCAATTCCACCCAACACTTACACCTCCTCAGTTTACGTCGGTCAGTCTATAATTGACTTATCTCAATATCCCGGACTTACTCTTCTCATACCTATACTGGCGTTAAATTCTTGGTGAGCATCATCTGCTCGATTAATCCTTTCATGCTTCGCTAATTCGTTTTACCTTCCACACTTCTATTTCCTTAGACTAACTCTACTTCTCGAGCCCAACTGGGTCATTCATCTTGACATAAATGGCCATTCCAAGTCTTTATCGATGGCTGATAAGTTTCTTTGTAGTTCTGGTGACTTACATTGTCATCCCCTGGCAGCCTCTTGCATGGACCGTCGGTATTGATGACTTAGGTCCCGTGGTAATTGGGGTTACCTTGGACTTTCAAGTCCACTAAGGCCGTTCTCATATATACATTCTTTCGCTGGTGTTACCGGCAATATTGCCTTCATGAAATTCCGTTGTTTCCGCTACAGGGTTTCAACTCTTTGATACCGGCATTGCGATTTCTTTCAAATTCTCATATCTTTGAGGAGGTCAAAACCTCTTCACACTTGTAAAGTCTACATTCTGCTTCTACACTCCATTGTGAATTCTTCTACTAGACAACTCATCTTATACATTTTTCTTCTCTGCATCGGTCTCTAACTGTCTGTTGATCATTACTACCCATTCTGTGTTGGAACTTCAGTTTCTTTGTACTCTTGCATAGATTTCCTAAGGACATCCTCATCTCAAGACTTTATTTAAAATTCATCACGACCCGCAATTTTGATACCTGACTTTCCTTCTCACTGGATAAGTTATACACTTGGTTTACACTAAATCCATCATAGTGTCATCAGTCCGTTAGTATGATTTTTTTAGACATCTAATGGTACCATTTGTACACGACACATCAAATGCATATGATTTTCTCACCAATCCAATTTTTTTTTTTCGCATTGCATTTATTATGTTTCCCTTATACTCATGTCGCTTTACCTTCTTTAAATCTTTACCCCCATAAGATAGTTAAATCCTTTTGAGTTTTCTCGTACAAGCTTTACGAAGCATGTTGGTTGGTGTTATTACTTTTATATAGACACATTTCGGTAATTTTCTTATTGGGGTAATACCAGATCTATTTAGCAACCTTTAGTCATTCAACTTTACTCCTTCTCATGTCTATTCTAGCCAACATGCAGATTCTATTTCAATCACCTCACAACTCGATGAGACATATTACCAAGACACTCAGGTCATAATCTCTATGTTGCTGCGTCTCTATAACTGTAGTTATTCTGTGTTACATCTTTAGTCAAAAAGGCTTCCTCTGTAAACCTCGGGAGAGCACCATCAGTCTCATATGTGTGGCATGTTAAGCACCTTCTGTCTTGATTGACGTTGGACATAATTAAAATCATCTGCTTCTTCTTACTCCTCTAGTTCTCCTTATGCAATCCATTAGTACTAACTGTACCTTTTTCCTAGCCAGAAGGTAAGAAACTGCTCCCAACCATTCCCTTAATCTCTTTAAGGACCTATGGGGTCATTCCCGGCCGTCAAAATCTTCTCCTTAAATTCTTAATTAGAGATATTGGCTCGTACTCATTCCATGTTACTATTAAGGGTACTGGTACTTGTATCGGTTTAACTTTACAATTGTCGCCGTTGATCTTTTGTAGAGATTCCCCATATGTCAGTAACATTCTTTAGTAAATCTGGTGTTATTCTTCTTATCTACCAACCGGTCATCACTGGTCAACTCAGACGTGTGAATTCTCCGTTATTACTAGTTAGTCGATCTGTAGTTGGTCTTCTACCATAAGATCACTTTATCCCAGTCTAGTTGCATTATTCACCTGCCATCTATGGGTTTATCAAACCTTCTGTGATAGCTTACAAACCCATATCGTTGTTCCTTTTTCCTAAGTTATCGTCTACCTGCAGCTCTTTGTAGTGAACCACTAGTATGGTTAACTTAAGTCTCTTGGTGATTGAGTAGTTATTATGATCCCTCAAGTCCATCATGATCATTCCCGCACATGCTTCTTCCTCGGTGGATGTTGTTTTGTAACATTACCTTCATGGAAATCCATTGTCTCAATTTCAGACTTCTACTATCTTCGATACTTGTGTCGTGCTTTCCTTCAACATTCTCGTGTCTCTAAAGGAGTCAACCCATCTCCATGGTTATGAAATTTATTAATTTTTTTGTCTTTTAAACTCGATCGTAAATCTCTGTCTTGGTACTCCTTTAATCTTTTACATCTGGGTCAACACTATATTTTCTCTGTACTCTCATGCTCATACTTGTCTATGGTGGCATTCACCTTGGTTGTAGTGTCCTTTAACCCGCCAGGTGTAATTGTACTATACCTTGTTTGAATGGTGTTTTGATGTTGTCCTCTTCAATCCGCGCTCTTATTAGTCCTTACATGCATCTTGAGTTTCACCTCTCGTCGTCATACCGCTAAAATCCTTGTACGGTTTCTATTACTTCTATTTGAATTGCTTGATATTCTTTTCTTGCCCGATTGTTCTTGTTGTTAACATCTTCTAGTAATCCTCAAATCCTTAACCACTCGTTCTTCGGACAATTGTAGAAACCATCAGGGCGTCCGCCATAATGTAATGTTCCAATCTGGGGTATGAGTCCACTATCTTCTTACAGATACCCTTTAAGATCTCCAAACGTTTTATCACGAGACGATGATCGCATCATGATAACTCAACTAAAGGATATTTCGATTCCTCTAGGGTAACAACGTGCTACATATATACAGATATTTATATAACATACATAATTGTACAATACTATAAGTCTAAACTAAGCATACTGAGATCCGCGGTAGTAGTGGTGGTCAGCCGTACTTTTCTATCCCCAACCAGACTATGCATGCATTTGAAAACCAAAAGTCCTTTTTAAAACTCAGATCCCTTTTCGGGTTCTGCTCAACTACTTATTCGGTCTTTCAGAAGATTTCAAGTGTCATTGTTGCCAACCTAGGGCTCTGATACCATGTTGTAACACCCCGAATTCTCAGAGCTCGGAACATTACTGGGGTTAGGACCTCACAATGGGTCCCGACCTCAGTTTGACAACAATATTACTAGGATCTTACAACAAGACACAAATAAGAAAAACCGAAATTCATAAAATGTATTTGTAAAAGGATGAATGCAACAAAGTCTAACAGCCTATCGTACTTAAACCACGGAAAAGACTAATTGTCTTAACAAAAGGGAAAGACAACACATCAACAATCCAAACCCCCACTCTAAAGAGTACGGAGACCCGGCTGACCACTACTTCCGGATCACTCAGCTGCTGTTCTAACCTGCAGTAAAACTAAAAATACAACAAAACAACCATTAGCTAGTTATCTAAACATTAGGAGAATAATAATAGCACACACACACATAAAATAATAAACACTCATCATGCTTTCAAACAATCCATTTATTATCTTCATTTAAGTCATTCACTCTAATGATACTTATTTTATGACACGAGGGATTCCCAAACCTCGCCTCCGCCCCCGTGTACCCATCAGGAGTGGATCCGATGCATCTCACCGTGTACCTGTATGGTCTGGGTATAGAGAACCTCCCAGTCTCCTGGCAGAGCTGGGTAGTGATGTCACGACCCGTTATACATACACTTGGGCCTTAACACAATAATCACCACGGCCGTCCTAACAAGTTGTTATTTTTTATTATAACACACATTGCACACACACAACCATTATCACCCAACTAATATCCAGAAACCAGCTAAGTCGCTAGGACTTACGTGAGTCAAATCACACTCTAACAAGTCTCAAATCGGTCCGTACTCGTGGTAGCTCAAACGCTTGTCAAATAAGGCATGTGATCAAAAACACATCCAGATGTCCAACCTCATGCGAAGGGATTACGGAAAAAGCTCTCTTACAGTAAAAGACCATTTTACCCTTAGTGCCGAAAATCCGAAAAAGTCTATCATTTAGTTCGAATATTCTCCTCTAGGACCTAAGTCCACAATCGAGTTCTCATAGAAAAATTTAGTAAGGTTTTATAAAAGTTACCCAACATTCTTAGTTTACACAAAAGTCGTCAAGGCTCGACTTTGGGTTCATATACACGGCTTGGATAAGGATATAAAATCCCGAGATAAAATCCTAGATCCTCTATGATATACATACTAAACCTAGGAGTAAAGATCTATCAAAAAAACTTACTCATAACTCTCCCATAACTCCGAAGTTGGTATAAAAGCTGAAATTCCCATACTTAGTCTATTTTCCCCTGCTGAAAAAAACAGCTCAAGTGCTCTACTTCGGAACCTTATAAAACCTAATCCGACCGTTAACTTTCTCCCAAATTTTAACACAGTAAACTACCTAATTCAATCTACAAAATAATAAAAATTCAACGGTGGATTCTCGATCTAAGCTATAGAAATTAGATCCTAAAGTCAGCAGATCGAAGCTGAATTATAAGGTGGGTAGAGGTTCTAATTTCGATTCTCCTTGACAGTATAAGCTTCCCTTATTTTTACCTAGAGGCCTCCGGTTCAAAACCCACTGCACCCAAACATACATCAACCACAAAAGACCATTTTAAGATCAAAACCTTCCTGCTGCACATCTAACTTCTCTAATTCTCGTCTAAGCAACCCTACACTGCTTTCACCTCAAAACTTAGCAACTACCACATATACACTAAACAGCACAAAGGATACTAAGCTCAGGAGTTGTGATTACTCACCCGTAGCAGCGAAGATCCAGTTTGCTGTCAATCTCCCCACTGAAGAGTCCGACGTTGTATAAGGCTGCATTCGATCAAAGGAGAGTTGATTACGGATCTATACATGAGGAGGAAAGAGTGGACAATAGGTGTGCACTTACTCAGTCTTCTACTGTAGCAGCCTGGCACACGATCTGCTCCTGGGGACGGTGGAAGACGCGATCTGCTCCTAGGGACAGTTGAAGACGCGATCTGCTCCTGGGGACAGTAGGTGTAGTGGCTCGGACTAGCTGCGAGGGTGTGTTGTCCTGTGTTCGGCCGGTAGCAGCGATGGAGGCGTCAAGGATCTGTGGTGGTGGTCGATGGCGTACTATGCAGCCTGCCCAACGGTCGAAGGAAGGGTGGCGGGGTCCGACTGCGAGGCTGGCACTGCTGCTGTGGTCGACAAAGCCGGCGGAAGGGTCCCGGTGGCTGCGGTGTTGCGGCGGGGCTTGCTGTGGTCGCTGGTTCGGAGATCTCGTTGTTGTTGAGTAGTTGCTGCTACAAGTCGATTCACAGAGGGAGGCGGAAAGGGAAGTGTAAGCTACCGTTCAGTTTAGGGTTAATGTTGATTAGGCGGAAAGGGAAGTGTAAGCTACCGTTCAATCGATCTCTTCTGCACAAGGCTCTTCTGCACACAACTCTTCTGCACAACGAGTACACAAATCCGGTAGAGTTTACTTCCCTTACCTTCTGATCTGTAGCCGTTTGATTGCATCTCTAACAAGAGACTTTCAGTGCAGCGAATTCTCTTCCGGCTAGAAGGAAATACACTCGACCTTGTTCAATACAACCGGGTAAAAATCTATTTGCATTTCTATCTCTTCTGTCATCTCCTTACTAGTTAAATCCGTGTCTTATACCTCCCTTTTGTGCTGGACTGCCTCCCCATTGATGCAGCAGTGTGTTAGGCTGTAGTTGCTCCTTGGATCGTCAATAAAAACGAGTCAAGGTCCTAGTCCAGTGAGAGGTCAGTTTTTCTCTCTCACTTCTGCTTATGAAATAGATGTAGTGAATTCCATGAGAATAGAAACTAGGATGTGCGAGTTCAAGTGTTTAAACCAGTGTAATCGGGGAGAGTCGAATAGAGAACCCTAAGAAGATTAGATTGCTGTAAAACAGGAATGAGAGGTAAGAGAAAGAGAAGTGAAATACATTGTTTTAATTTCATTGTTGTAAGATGGAAACGGGCATAGTTGGAAACCAATGTTAGAGAGTTTGGATGATGATCCACCGTTGAAATTTTAATAGGTGATAGGTAGATGTATGTAGTTTACTATATTAAAATTTGAGAAGAAATGAACGGTCGGATTAGAAGTTATAAGCTTCCAAAGTAGGGTAGTTAAGCAGTTTTTGTAAACATTGGAATTTTGGTTAAGTATAGAAAATGTAAGTGTTGTAGCCACCTTTGAGAATTTTTATAAAAATAATGGATGAACAGTTTTGAGAAATTCTTGCTCCTAAGGGTAGATGGAACATCATAGATGATCTAGAGAATTAATTCGGAATTTTTATAAGCTTCTACGAATTTTATATTTGAAACCGAAGTTGGACCTTTACGATCTTTCGGAAAATAGGAAAATAAGAAAAGTGCCAGTTTGTAACCAAACTAAACTTTAGGACTTAGAATATGACTTTATAGTCTCAAATAAGAGTTTAGACAAGAATTTTGGAAATTCTGGGAGTTTCGGGACCAAGGGTAAAATTAGTACTGTAATCAGTTCTGTCCTATTACTGTTGTTTTATATTATTTAAAAAAAATGAAGGAAGGTTAGCGGGTCGGAAATCGGTTTAACCCGGTATTATACGGAATAAAATTTTCGGGGTATTACATTTTTAACAAATTTTTTATTAACATAATACTTTTTAAATTAAAAAACCGGTCATCAAAATTCTTCCAAATAACGCCACAAATAATTAATAATAATTTAGTAATTACTTTAAGGATTAATAACAATGGTATTTTAGTAAACATTTTACAAAAAAGCTGATGTGTCATCCCTCGTTGCTGACACGTGGCATTAGTGTCCTTTGTTTTAGTAAGTTATATAGATATATAGATTTGATAAAACGTAGAGGAGAAGTTTATGGTTAGCTAACTAATTATTGTTAATTATATTAGATTAGTTAAAAAAATATTTGTTTTAGATTTTGTTTTAGTAAGAAAATATTTATTATGGAATATTATTATTTGATACAACGTACAGGGGAAGTTTTTTGTTCGCTCTCAGACATGTGTGAATAATGAACGAAATAAACTTTAAATTTATAACCTAAAATAAAAGCCTGAACAAAATGCGAACCCGAAGTGTACGGATCAATCACAGTATGGCAAATACTCCAAGGTCTAACACAAGGACTATGGTGAAATCAAACACGGTAAATATCAGGTTGTCAAACAAGAACTAAGCAGCAAAACAAAAATGAAGTATAAATCAGATAAAATAATGCAGATTCTAGAGGTCAAAGCATCCAGTTGTGGTTTCGACTCAAGATTTTTAAGGATAACGTGGAAAAAGCTGAGGTTTGCAAGGGAAGGTATTTCTAAGGGGGGAATAGATCACCGGGTAAGTCTCACTACTCACTATTCCAAACCAAAGAACCTATAACCGGGTAAGTCTCAAGGAACTAAGGAAATGAACTATAATCTCAACTAACACACCACCTAAGGGGATAGAACTAACCTTTACCGAGTAAGTCTTAGACTAACTCTCAAAGGTAGGAAAGGTGCAACAAGGATAGGATTTGGCAAACTAAAACCTAAACTCAGGATAGATCGAATCAGGTCACGTCTCGCCCAGTTCTTATCAACCTTAGCCTTACAGCAACTCACGGAACAAGGAACAACCACAAGGAACCAAGAAAGGAACGAGGAAAGGAAGGAAGGAAGAAACTCACCAAAGACGGGAGTTACAACAGAGAAAACCGCAGGGGCGGCTCTGTGCAGGCGCGTGACAGATGCACAGGGGCGGCTCTGTGCAGGCGCGGGGGCGGATCTTTGACAAAAGCTACTGTCGGGCTTCTCTTCGACAAAACTCACAGAAGGGGTCACCAAATTTCGCACTTTTGATTTCAACACGTCAAGACTCAACTCAGAGAGCGTGAGAACAACAAAGGATCAATAACGGAACGCTCCACAAGAATCAAGTCTCAAGCTTGATGCTTGGAGAAGAAGAAAAGAGAAGAACGAAAGGAAGAAACCGAAACAGAAGGAGAAGCAAGGTGCAACAGCACATGAACGTGAAGAAGAGCAAGGGAGAAAGAAATTACACGTTCAGCAAGAACACAAGGGCAAGGCTGCAACACTCTAGGGTTGAAGAAGACGTAAGCAAGAAACGGGAAAAAGAGGACAAGACGGGAATATATAGGGACGGGATGGAAAGATAGACGGAAAGACGTCTAGGGTTTAGAAAGAAGATCATGAAACCGGCCCATAAGATAGAATATAGGTTATTCTATCTATGGAAGAAAGATAAAAAGAACGGAAGAAAGATCGAGCACAATTTGTCGTCATCTGTAGGGGCGGATCACCTCGGCCGCAGGGGTGGCCTTCTTCACCGCGGGGGCGGTGAAGGCAAAACTGGGGTCTTACATTCTACAAGAGATTTTACAACATCATCGGGATTTGAAAAATGTAGAACTTTAAGCAAGAAACATGTTGTCCTGCATGATTTTAGCTATGAGATTTGAGTTGATAAGGTGAATGAAAATGTAAAACTGATGTGTACCTAGCAAGTCCTTAAGCCGGAAGCACAAGCTTAAAGAACCTACAGGAAGGAATCCGTGACCATGGATGATTGGAGGCGCGACCGCATGAAGGCAAAGTCGGCGCGACCGCGGTGACACGGACTCAGACGCCGCGATCGCGGTGGTCGAAGGCGCGGGTGCGGTGACACTGGTAAAGACGCAACCGCAACAGGGTGCAGGCGTGGCCGCGAGAAAACTCCAAAAACGACTTAAGTTACGAGCCTCGATGTGTAGAGGGCTTTTGATGCTCCCTTGGCTGGTGTTTTTCTCTTCTTGTCGTCCACTACGAGGCCGGAAACGTCACTAACTTCCTGGATGTAGCAACGACTCACAACACAAGATGGAAGGGGAACCAAAATCAAGAATGAGTCTTGATTCCAAGATTACCTTGAACCGGCGTCCACTGGTAAGAGAAGAAGAACTTGACGATTGAAGGAAGAATGAAGGTTGAAGGAGGGGAGAAGAGCGACGGAGGAAGGAAAGGAAGAATATACGTGAAAAGGGGAGGAGGATGCTACCGTTAGGATTAAAAGGGAAATCGGTTTTGACCCGATAAGGAAGAATAACAACAGGGTATTAAGGAGAGCAAGCATTTATTCTGAATATAACGTTACGTCAAACACAAAGTACCCATGCTCATTTCAAAGAAAGCAATTTTCTATAAAATTTGTATTTTGTAATGACAATTAACAAATTACAAGGACAAACACTAGAGCAAGTAAGTTTATATCTTCGAGAGCCATGCTTTGCACATGTGTTATGTAGCATTTTCAAAAAGTGAAAAGAAGAAGAAACCTCAACAGTTTTACAAAAGAGAATGAACTGAAGCAAACTTCATTTCACAACTCCATTAAAAAATATAGTATCATTTGAAATATTAGAGAGGACAAACATTCACATAAACAATAAAAATTAAAATTTATAGTTTCATATTAAGGGTTGAAATACAACCATCCTAGCTTACACTTTAGGCACGCAACAACGGCAGTATACTCCCCGTACTACATCACATTACAACAAGGAAATAACTGCAGAAGAAAAACATATACCAAACACATTGAAGCATCGATGCACGGATAAAAAAGAAACTTAACGGGGGTAACAACAACTAGTGTTAGTCATGTTTTACCTAGACTAACACTAGTTTGTTACTTCGTTGTAAATGTATTACTTTTGTCTTTTAACCAAATTGCAAGGGAAGGGTTCTTTGCGTATGAAGCTCACAAGGTGTGGCACAAAGGAGATCTTACATGTCGTCGGTCACTGAAATTTCGCGCACATGTAAAGATTTGTCTCCCTTAGAAACAATCTTCTCTCGGTGAACCCAGAGAAGAAGCCCAACGATATCTAAAGACGAGAGAAGAAGGTGAAATTAATTTTTAATAATAATTGCATGCACAACAAGGAAAAAAGTAGGGACTTGTACCAAAACGTTCATCTCTAGACGCATCTTGGGGAAGCTCGTGAATCGGGATGTCGCACCTTAGCGGCTGGCTGGAACTACCCCAACTGAATAGGCACCACCTCCGTCGAGTTCATAAAGTAAAGTTGTTGCTCTCCTTCAAACAAAGCAAAACTATTTGGGACGGCCTTGACTATGAGGTGGTTGACAGGATCACCTTGAAGTGGATTTCTACTAGGCTTTGTCAAACCGAAGGAATCTACAACAGCTGGCCAGCCCGGGGGTCTACCATCTTCACCAACTTTGAACACAAAATACAAAGTTCAGTTGATTTGCCTCATTGCCTGTATCAAAACTTAGTTTAGAAGAACATACCGGAACTTGTGCCAACACCGGAACCCTATAATATATATTGCAAATAAGCATCATGAGTTGCCTGCTTCTTTTATTTGGGCAAAACGATGCATGACTGATGTTAGACTTGAATTCTCACAACAACACGTGGTGGAGGAGCAACAATTTGTGACTGCTGATACTTCAAGATGGTCTAGTCGAACACATAATCAAATTGAAACCTTGGAAAGTAAATTTAAATTTACAAAATTTAAAACTTCAAAAGAATACAAAATAAAAAAAAAAAAGATACTAACACAACATTGAGAAATGAAAATCAAGAAGTGAAAACATGACTAACCTTCACGAATGAAAAGGTCACGGAAGATTCTTTTCAAGTAAGCAGAATCCGGTTTAGCATCAAACCTCAAAGAATGACAATATTGGAAGTAAAACGCAATTTCCGTGGGATAACCTCAACAAAGAGCTGAGAAAAATACTTGCTCATAAGTTTGCTTCATTATGAGTAGTTGAGTGCTGAAAGTAGACATACAAAAACTTTTACCTTAATAGAGGTTTGAACATTCTTTTCACTAATCTTGTCATACTTCTGTTTTTTGTTTCCAGCTTTCAGTCCCTGCCAGGGAAGACTAAACAAGAGGCATACTTAAAAACTAACTAAAGCTTGGTGCTGATACTAGGAGCCCACAAATGAAAAGGTCACGGAAGTTTAGAATTTCAATCACTTCATATGTGGGCTCCTAATATCAGCAGGCTTTAGTTAGTTTTTAAGTATGTCTCTTGTTGAGTCTTTCCTGGCAGGGACTGAAAGCTGGAAACAAAAAACAGAAGTATGACAAGATCAGTGAAAAGAAGGTTCAAACCTTTATTGACGTAAAAGTTTATGTATGTCTGCTTTCAGCACTCAAATACTCATGATGAAGCAAACTTATGAGCAAGTATTTTTCTCAGGCTTTTTGTTGAGGTTATCCGACGGAATTTGCGTCTTACTTCCATTATTGTCGTTCTTTGCGGTTTGATGCTAAACCGGATTATGCTTACTTGAAAAGAATCTTCCGTGACCTTTTCATTCGTGAAGGTTAGTCATGTTTTCACTTCTTGATTTTCATTTCTCAATGTTGTGTTTGCATCTTCTTTTTTTATTTTTATTTTGTATTCTTTTGAAGTTCTAAATTCTATAAATTTAAATTTAGTCTTCAGGGTTTCAGTTTGATTATGTGTTCGACTAGACCATCTTGAAGTATCAGCAGTCACAAATTGTTGCTCCTCCACCACGTGTTGTTGTGAGAATTCAAGTCTAACATCAGTCATGCATCGTTTTGCCCAAATAAAAGAAGCAGGCAACTCATGATGCTTATTTGCAATATATATTATAGGGTTCCGGTGTTGGCACAAGTTCCGGTATGTTCTTCTAAACTAAGTTTTGATACAGGCAATGAGGCAAATCAACTGTTCAAAGTTGGTGAAGATGGTAGACCCCCGG
Organism: Fagopyrum esculentum; assembly: GCA_033239045.1. NCBI lineage: Eukaryota > Viridiplantae > Streptophyta > Magnoliopsida > Caryophyllales > Polygonaceae > Fagopyrum > Fagopyrum esculentum. The sequence continues at coordinate 132,512,371 of BSUD01000004.1, forward strand.
GCTGGCCAGCTGCAGTAGGTTCCTCCGGAAGGAGGATAAATTATACAAGTTTGACAAAGCCTAGTAGAATTGGCTAACACTTAAAATCAGAACAAGATTTCCAACAACTACACAACTTGCTTTAAGGGAAGCACAAATGAATTCAAGCACAACAAACAGACATGTTCTTTAAAGAATTGGCTAATATTTGGCCACAAATGCGAGCATATTTGGCCACTTGAGAATCCAGACAAATTTCCATTGTTAATTCAAGAATTGGTTAATATTTTGTGAAAAAATGGAAAAGAATCAGAAATAGTAGAGAAATTGACCTACTTAACCTCCTCGTTCGTCTGAATATTTGTTCCTGAAAATATATATAGCAAGAACAGCATATCTAACCAAAATGACTAATGAAAAGGAAAACCCTAAAATTGAAATCGGAAATAAAACAAACCAAGATAGATCTCCCCAAAGGATCAGATCTTGCGGCCAAGCCGAAACTTATTAGCAATTAGGTTTCCATTTGAATCCAGAACAAAACCCAAATCTGACCCCTCGAATTACGAGTTACGAATACACTCAAGAGACAATTGCTTGGTTCAAATCGACATAGAATCAAGAAACGGGGAAATTGAAGATCCAACACCGACAACAGGGATAACAAAGAAACTTAAAAGAATTGGAGATCAAGTAAGAGATGGGTCATCCATCGTCGCCTAATGTTTATACAAACTTCTTTGTGGCCTTCGTTGTGGAGACAGGTAAAGGTGGTGGTTGGTGTTGGGTGGTGAAGATGGAGGAGAGAGAGGCCAAAGTTGAAACTATCTCTCCCAGGGCTGTAGCTCTCTCTCTGCTCCTCCGCGCTCCACAGGCAAACCGTTTCCCTTCTTTCTCCTGGTCTCGAATCTCGATTTCATTCCATAACTTTTGTTTTTATAACTATCCCGCACAAGAATCTTTATATATATTTGATTTGTTCTGAATAAGATTTCAAAAATAGATTTAATTTTATCGAATATTGTGTTACAAAATTTAAAAGATTGCGTAAAAAAAATAAAATTGTCACGATTTCAAAAATAATAAAAGGTTCACAAATGATTGCGTTATATAATTTAAATCTGATTTTTTATAACTAATTTTCACACAATCTTTTAAATCTGATTTTTTTAAATTGACTTTTACGCAATCTTTTAAAAACAGATTTTACCGATTTTTAATTCTGATTTTTTAAATTTCTTGTCACGATTCAGAATTTTATTTTTTATTTTTTATTGTTTTAAACATTTTTAGTAATTGTAACCGAAATATAACTTTTTTGATTTCTTTTTACAAAATTTAAAAAACTAGTTTTTTAGAATATAAAATTCATCGAATTATTATTTTTTAAAAGCATAACAAATCAAAATTTGTAACAACCGAATATTCTTTGTTAGGAAAAGAATTGTAATCGAATTTTGTTTCTATAAAAACCAGAAAATAAAAATACAAAATATATTTATAATGAGTTTTTTTAAAACCCACTGATCAAAACCGAAAACAATTTTTTAGTAAAATAAACACTTTTTTATTTTACGATTCAAAAATATATTTTCTTAAAAACATTTTTAGTAACAGTAATAATAACCAAAAATAGTATATTTTTTAAAAAGAAATCAAAATTGGTATCAATCGAATCTTATTTGTTAGAAAAATAATCGTAAAAAAGAAGGAATGATAGTAAGAGGATAAGAACATAGGGAATAACCTGAAAATTCAGACAAATCAAATAAAACGTACACGAGATATGATCAATATTGATCGTCAATAACTTTTGATGGAATACTATTATTTGACAAAATGTAAAGGAGAAGTTTATGGTCAGCTAACTAATTATTGTTAATTAATTAGATTAGTTAAAAAATTTTTTTGTTTTAGATTTTATTTTAGTAAAAAAAGATTTATTATGGAATATTATTATTTGATAAAACGTATAGGAGAAGCTTATGGTCATGTAACTAATTATTGTTAATTATATTAGATTAGTTAAAAAACGATTTGTTTTAGATTTTGTTTTAATGAAAATAGATTTATTTGCTTAATTCGTGATGTAGTAAAAAATTTAATCCGAGAAAAATTGTGGGGCGAGTATATTGATAATATACGTTGAATATTAATTTATCAAATAATATGTATAATTTGTGTATATATATATATATAAGTCATAACATGTAATGATGTTATAATAGATCAATTTAAGTAGTCGTTAAATTGTTGAAAAAAATATAAAATAATTGTATAATAAAAGAAATATATGAACATCGTGGACGAATTTTGAATAAGTTTATAATTAGGTTAAAAGAATGAAAATATTGAATCTCAAAAAATATAAAATAAGTTTATAATTAGATAAGCTACAACCTAGATATGTATATTTTAGTTGAGATTCAATAAAATTAAACTCAAAAAGTAGTTCTAATAGTTCTTCCAAATGCTAACTTAGAATGAAAATATTGAATCTCACACTCAACTATTCATGTGCATCCTTGGTAAAAAGTTTCGATTTAGATTCATGCAACCCATCTAAATAAACTACCCTTACTTTCGTACTCTGCGTAATCTAACTTTCACATTACCTCAACAAAAAATACAATTGTCCACTTTACGATTAATATTTGAGGTCCTAAAACTTAACTACTTGAATCTAGACAAATACAAACTTTTAAAAAGTAGCATATAAATGTAAATATAAAGTCGCGATAGTTTGTAAAGGACGATACAAATTAGAAAAAAGGGTCATAACCGAAAATATAAATATGGATCGAACTTCAATATAACAATTCATCGAAGTTATTGATCCCAAAATTCATGGCATTCGATATAGCCGTATAATCCATCAAAACTGCTGTAATAATCAGAATTTTGAAACCCGTTAAACCTGATTTTTAACCGAGTTCCGAAATGTCAATCTTAAATAAATAAGTACATAAATTAAAAGTAAAATAGAACGAGTGTTGTTTCCATCATTTTATGTGATATTAATTCACATAAAATGACGAAATCTCTTAACAGGAAATAAATTACACACTTAAAATAAGAATAATAATAATAATTTATAAAATACGGAAATTAATTCCGTATTATATAATTTCACGCACGTAATTAACGAGTTACGAGTTCCGCTTTTGATCTCATGTGATCACCGCTCAATTGGGCCAACCCTAGGCCTAAGCCATCAGCCCACTTCCTAAGCCCATCATTAACCCTAAACTAATTAAAATTAACCTAATCTAACCTAATCCTATTCTAACCCTTGCCGCTTACCTCTCCTACCCGTACCTTCTGCACGCTGCAACTCTCCATCTCTCCCTTCCTCTTGCAAACGGACGTACAGCAACCCCTACGGAACCGCCACCGAGTCGCCGCCGAGTCCTGCGCCGCCTTCAGTCGAGTCCGGTAAGCACTGCCCTTTCCCTCCTTCTGTTTCTCCTCTATTCCGAAACTCAACTTCCGCCTCTTCAGAAAGCAACGCCGCTGCTGCTTCCTTTCCGCTTCAACCGGAGCGCCGCACCTCTGCCTGCAGCCGGAGCCATCGCCGCCGAAGTCCTGCACCGTCTTCAGTCGAGTCCGGTAAGCGCACTGCTCCTTCCGCTCCTTCTCTACGCCCTTCGCTATTCTAAATCTCACCACCGTCGACCGCTGCAGCAGGACCGAAGACGACGCCGGAACGCCAGCCCATCGCCACCGACCGCTGCAATAGTTCCGGTAAGTCTTGCCTCCTTGCCCTCGCTTTCTGCCTCTCGTTCCTGCGCTTGCTGACCCGCTGTTCCGCCTCGGTCTGTAGCGGCGCCGCAACCGGACCACCGCTACTCCAGTCCGCCTCTCCTCTAGGCCAGAACAGCAGCCTAACACGAGCCACCGTGAGTACCTGTCCCCTCTTCTACAAACTCTCTTCTCTGTACTGTAGGATATCTGTTGAATGAAATGTTAAGTATGCATATTGAAAGAGCTGAATATATATATATATATGTAGGTACATTAGTGTATGTATATATATATATATATACAGTGACGGTGTTGGAAAATGGGAGAATTCGTTTACGGATATATATATACCTATATATATATATATATTAGACATTTGAGTGAGGTACCGTAGTGTATATACACTTATATATATAGGTACGTAAATTGTATATAAGCATATACTTATAAGGATAAAAATGGTGTATAAAATATATGGGTTATGTATATAAGCATGAGTTTAGAACTACGGAATTACGTAGATATATATATAACTACCGAGTAGTTACGGAAGTATACGAGTTAAGTGAAGTGAGAATAGGTACATGCCTATATATATATATATATGTATGTCTATATATATATATACCTAGATAAGAGTAAAGTGACCGAGTTATAACTTATAAATTATAAGAAAACTATCAGAGAGAGAGACTAATCATAGAAAAGAAATCCTAAAAGAATTTAGTAGGACTCAAGAGTAAACTTTGAGAACTTTCGGTACCAGGGGTAAAATGGTCTTTTACCATAAGAGAGTTTGTTTTTCCGTAATTCCTTCGCAAGAGGTTGGACATCGAGATGTGATTTTGATACACATGCCTTATTTGACAAGCGTTTGAGTTACCACGAGTACGGACTGTTTGAGACGTGTTAGAGAGTATTTTGACTCAGGTCAGTCCTTGCGACTTACTTAGCCAGTTTCTGGATATTAGTTGAGTGATAGTGGTTGTGTGTGCTATGTGCGTGTTTTAATAATAATAACTTGCTAGGACGACTGTTATTATTATGTTTAAGGCTCAAGTGTATGTATAACGGGCCGTGACATCACTGCCCAGCTCTGACAAGAGAGTGAGAGGTTCTCTATACCCAGACCAGGCAGGTACAAGGTGAGATGCATCGGATCCATTCCTGATGGTTACACGGGGGCGGAGGCGAGGTTTGGGAATCCCTCGTGTCACAAAATAAGTATCATTAGCGTGAAAGAGTAATTTAACTCAAGATAATAAAACGGACTTGTTTGAAAGCATGATGGGTGTTTATATTTTTATGTGTGTGTTTGTGCTGCTATTATTCTGCTAATATTTAGATAACTAGCTAACGGTTCCTCTTGTTGTGTTTTTAGATTTACCGCAGGTTAGACCAGCAGCTGAGTGATCCGAAAGTAGTGGTCAGCCGGGTCTCCGTACTCCTTAGAGTGGGGGTTGGGAGTTGTGTTTGTCTTTTCTTTCTTTTGGTTAAGACAATGGTTCGTTTCTTTTGTTTAAGTACTTTAGGCTGCTAGACAGTGTTGCATTCATTACCCTAAAAATACTATTATATGAATTTCGGTTTTCTTTATTTGTGTCTTGTTGCAAGATCCTAGTAATGTTGTTGTCAAACTGAGGTCGGAACCCATTGTGAGGTCCTAACCAGTAATGTCTCGATTTTTGAGAATTCGAGGTGTTACAACATGGTATCAGAGCTCTAGGTTGGCAACAATGGCACTTGAAATCTTCTGAAAGACCGAATAAGTTTTAAGCAGAACCCGAAAAGGGGTCTGAGTTTTAAAAAGAAAATTTTTAGTTTTAAATGCATGCATAGTCTGGTTGGGAATAGAAAAGTACGGCTGACCACCACTACTACCGCGGATCTCAATATGCTTAGTATGGACTTTAGGTTTTACTGTAGATGGACTTTTTGGACTTTTAGCTAGTAGTAATTATAGTTATTATTCCTCGCGTAGATGGCACGTACTAGAGCTACGCTAGCTACTGGTCGAGGTAGAGGTCGTCCACCTCTCCCTCCAACTGGACCAGGTAGGGGAGATTGGACCCCTACAATTAGAGGACGCTGCCGTGGAGGTAGACCTCCACTAGCCCGAGGCCGAGGTCGAGCTCCTCGAGAGGATCCACCAGCAGTGATTATGCCAGAGGCTGGAGTGGAGGAGGTAGCTGAGAGTGTAGGTCCTGAGGTCAGGAATGAGACTGTTGCTAGGTCTGGAGCATAGAGAGCACGTTCGACGGAGTCAGGACGTGTTTCCATTGGAGCGACTGAGTACAGAGAGTACCGAGCATACGTTGAGCGTATGGAGGAGGCTGCTAGGACAGAGAGACTTACCCAGGTACCACCAGTACCGGCTAGATCTGTCCAGGTGACACAGGGAGCGCCTCTGGTGCCAGCTGTACCTGAGAGGAGAGTTGTGGCTGGTAGAGCTCCTATTGTGGCTAGAGCACCGAGGCCGGACGAGTGGTTGAAGGCTTTCAACTCTCAGAAGATTCCCTCATATAGTGGAGAGATAGGATTGGAGGTGGAGCACTGGATTGGACAGGTAGAGACTGCGTTAGAGGCAATACGTTGCCCAGAGGATCGGCAGGTGGATTTGGTGCAGACCTGCTTCACTGGAGATGCTCATTCCTGGTGGCGGACCATGCGTAGTCGAGTCACTAGTTGGGAGCAGATGAGGAGCATTGTTAGAGACAGATACTGCCCTGTCTCGTTGAGGAGAGAGAGATTCCAAGACTTCATTGAGGCAGGATTTGAGGACATTCCGATTGCTGTTGCCATCAAGAAGTTCCAGAAGGAACTAACACTGCTTGGACCAGCTGCACCTCCTGAGGAACAACATGTATATCTTTTTTCGAGGAGATTGAGAGAGAGCACTCGTTCCTATCTGGCAGGATTCCGTTGTGAGACTCTGTCAGACTATCAGGATAGAGCGTCTGCTTATGAGAGAGACAAACCAGTGTCGAGGAGAGCTGCTCAGTCAGACAGGCCGGATAAGCGGCAGAGGACAGGTTATGTTAGTGGTAGTTCAGGAGTAGCTGTTTTTGGACGGGGACAGACTCAGGGGCGACATAGCCATACTGCTACGGGTCAGACTTCAACTGGTGGCTTACAGTGCCACAACTGCAGTGGTTATGGTCACATCCGATCGAACTGCACGAAGCCGGCAGTGACCTGCTTCCAGTGCCGCAAGGTTGGACATAGAGCTGCATTCTGCCGCCAGGGCAAGGCTCCATCTCAGCAGGGTTCTTCTCCTGCAGGCTTATCAGGGAGTGTACAGTGACCGCCACAGTACCGAGCTCCGAGTCAGCAGCAGCAGTACCGAGCTCCTGGTCAGCAACAGTCTTACAGGGCTCCAAGACACACACCATCACAGAGTTCTATGCAGGGATCAGGTCAGGGCAGAGGACGTGGTAGTGTAGTTGATACTAGAGGAGCTCAGGCCCGAGTATTTGAGTTGAGAGATGCTGATCAGCCAGATGCACCGACTGCCACAGGTACGATCCAGATTCATGACTTACCTGTACGAGTTTTATTTGATACGGGTGCTACACACTCCTTCATATCTGATGCATGCGTAGATAGGTTGTCCTTAGCTACTGTAGAGGGGATACCTTTTATGATAGGCTTACCTGATGGGAGTAAGGTAAGAGGGACTAGAGAGATCTTTGGATGTCCTGTGCGCATGGGAGATCGAGACTGGCTAGTCAATTTTCTAGTCATGCCCTTAGCTCATGAGGATGTCATTTTAGGGATAGACTGGATGAGAAAACACGGAGCAGTCTTAGACATTGGTAGGAGGACAGTGACCGTTGCCACGGAGGAGGGCCATAGAGTAATATTCCGAGGTTGGGACCTCGGAAAGTCAGGCACAGTTATCAGTGTAGTGAGGGCAGCGAGACTGATAGCACAGGGTTGCGAAGCCTTCTGGTGTTATGCCATGAAGGAAAGCAAGAGCCTGACTATAGAGGAGATACCTGTTGCATGTGAGTTTGCAGAGGTATTCAGTGACGACCTGCCAAGACTACCCCCACAGAGGAGCGTTGATTTCAGCATCGACTTGGAGCCGGGCATGAGACCTATCTCGAAGGCTCCGTACCGTATGGCACCTATAGAGCTGCTTGAGCTGAAGAAGCAGTTAGAGGAGCTAGCAGAGAAGGGTTTCATACGCCCTAGTGTGTCTCCTTGGGCGCGCCAGTGTTATTTGTGAAGAAGAAGGACGGATCGATGAGGCTGTGCATAGACTACAGAGAGCTGAACAAGGTAACCATCAAGAACAAGTACCCACTGCCACGCATAGATGATCTGTTGGACCAGTTGCATGGAGCGTCTGTGTTCTCGAGGATAGACTTGAGATCAGGTTACCACCAGCTGAGGGTGAGAGATCAGGACATACCTAAGACGGCATTCCGGACTAGGTATGGTCATTATGAGTTCGTAGTAATGCCATTTGGGCTCACTAATGCACCAGCGGTGTTCATGGAGTTGATGAATGGGATATTCATTGACTTCTTAGACCAATTTGTAGTGGTCTTCATTGACGACATCCTAGTCTACTCTAGGAGTCGAGAGGAGCATGCCGGACACTTGAGGACAGTACTGCAGATTCTGCAGGATAGCCAGCTGTATGCTAAGCTATCCAAGTGTGAGTTTTGGATGTCAGAGGTGGCTTTCTTAGGTCACGTGGTGACTGCTGAGGGTATTAAGGTCAATCCGGCGAAGATCGAGTCAGTATCTTCTTGGCAATCTCCTAAGAATGTCAAGGAGGTTCGTAGCTTTCTAGGTTTAGCAGGTTATTACCGCCGGTTTGTGGAAGGGTTCTCCTTGATTGCCCAACCACTTACTTGTCTTCTGAGGAAGACCACTCGGTTTGTCTGGTCTGAGCCGTGTCAGCAGAGTTTTGAGGAGCTGAAAAGGAGATTGACGTCCGCTCCGATTTTAGCACAGCCTGAGGGTACTGATGACTTTGTGGTATACAGTGATGCATCCAAGCTGGGCTTGGGGTGTGCTTTGATGTAGAGGGGTAAGGTCATAGCCTATGCGTCTCGACAGTTGAACACGTATAAGGAGAACTACCCCACACATGATCTAGAGTTGGCTGCAGTAGTTCATGCTCTTAAGATCTGGCGTCACTATCTCTATGGGGCGACATGTCAGATCTTCACAGACCATAAGACTCTGAAGTATATATTCACTCAGCGGGAGTTGAATAACCGCCAGAGGCGGTGGTTAGAGTTGATCAAGGACTTCGACCTTGAGATTCTTTACCACCCCGGGAAGGCGAATGTGGTTGCTGATGCTTTGAGCCGGAAGACGCCTAGGGAGAGGGTGATATCCCGGTTGACGGTACAACCACAGTTGCAGAGGGACTTGGCTTGGTTGGAGATAGAGATTCAGTTTCCCGATACTGATGGTCAGCTGGCTACCATGGAGTTACTTCCTGATCTGTTGGATGAGATCCGACAGAAGCAGGAGACTTGCCCGACTTTGATCAGGATCCGAGACAGGATGTCTCGAGATGAGGCCCCACAGTTTACTATTGGTGCAGATGAGGTGATGAGACGTCACGATCGTGTTTGTGTGCCGTCAGACAGTGAGCTGAGACAGAGGATACTAGGTGAGGCTCATGCTATCCCATATTCAGTACATCCTGGAGCGAGTAAGATGTACAAGGAAGTGAGACGGTCCTTCTGGTGGGTGGTTTGAAGCCCGATGTGACTCGGTATGTAGCTCAGTGCGCGACCTGCCAACAAGTCAAGATTGAGCACCGTAGGTCTGGAGGAGAGCTCCACCCACTTCCAGTACCACAGTGGAAGTGGGAGGATATATCTATGGATTTTGTCACATGTTTGAGACTCAGTAGAGGATTTGATGCTATTTGGGTAGTGGTAGACCGCCTGACGAAGACCGCACGTTTCATTCCGATCAAGGAAACGTGGCCGGTGAGTCGTCTGGCTAAGGAGTTCACCAAACACATTGTGAGACTCCATGGAGTACCGATGACTATCGTCTTTGACAGGGATGGACGTTTTACCTCGAGATTTTGGCAGCAGGTACATACTGCTTTGGGGACGAGTCTCCACTTTACTACCGCCTACCATCCACAGACAAACGGACAGTCTGAGAGGACCATTCAGACCTTAGAGGACATGCTTCGGGCGTGTGTACTAGATTGGGGACAGGTATGGCCTGATCATCTTCCACTGGTAGAGTTTTCGTATAATAATAGCTGGCACGCGTCTATTAAGATGGATCCTTATGAGGCTTTGTACGGGCGGAGATGTCGTACACCATTATGTTGGGATGAACCCAGCAGAGTTGATGGAGTAGCTCCAGATCAGATACAGACATCGCTCAGATTGCCCTAGTCCGAGAGCGGATGTTAGCAGCTCAGAGTCGTCAGAAGTCCTACGCCGACAAAAGGCGTCGACCTTTGGAGTTTAGAGTGGGTGCTCAGGTGTGGCTGAGAGTGTCACCTACGAGAGGGGTCAGGCGTTTCGGCATTAAGGGGAAGCTGAGTCCCCGATATGTCGGACCTTTTGAGATCTTGGAGAGAGTTGGAGAGGTGGCCTACAGACTAGCACTACCGCCGAGACTAGAGAGTGTTCATCCGGTCTTTCATGTATCTCAGTTGAGAGAGTACATCCCGGATCCGAGACACATCATCAACCATGAGGATCTGACAGTTGAGCCTGACCATACATTTGTAGAGTACCCAGTAGCTATCTTGGAGAGTAGTACTAGACGTCTGCGGTCCAAGGAGATACCTATGTTGAGGATCCAGTGGTCTAGGAGAGGAGCTGATGAGGCCATTTGGGAGACTGAGGAGAGTATTAGACGTAACTATCCCGAGTTCTTTGCAGGGTTAGATTTTTCTCTTGTTTGACGAGTTAGTACTCGGATGTTGTGTTGTTTGACCTTTCAGGTTTTCATATTGATTTGAGTGATTCTGTTTTTGTGATACTTGTCTGTTGATAGTTGAGTAGTTGCATGGTAGAAAATGAAAATGTCGAGAAAACTAAAATATACCAAGGGAAATGTGTGAGTAAGAGGAACATTCTAAATTTCGGGACGAAACTTCTTTTAAGAGGGCACTGATGTAATAACCGGAATTTTGAAACTCGTTAAACCTGATTTTTAACCGAGTTCCGAAATGTCAATCTTAAATAAATAAGTACATAAATTAAAAGTAAAATAGAACGAGTGTTGTTTCCATCATTTTATGTGATATTAATTCACATAAAATGACAAAATCTCATAACCGGAAATAAATTACACACTTAAAATAAGAATAATAATAATTTATAAAATACGGAAATTAATTCCGTATTATATAATTTCCCGCACATAATTAACGAGTTACGAGTTCCGCTTTTGATCTCATGAGATCACCGCTCAATTGGGCCAACCCTAGGCCCAAGCCATCAGCCCACTTCCTAAGCCCATCATTAACCCTAAACTAATTAAAATTAACCTAATCTAACCTAATCCTATTCTAACCCTTGTCGCTTACCTCTCCTACCCGTACCTTCTGCACGCTGCAACTCTCCATCTCTCCCTTCCTCTTGCAAACGGACGTACAGCAGCCCCTACGGAACCGCCACCGAGTCGCCGCCGAGTCCTGCGCCGCCTTCAGTCGAGTCCGGTTAGCACTGCCCTTTCCCTCCTTCTGTTTCTCCTCTATTCCGAAACTCAACTTCCGCCTCTTCAGAAAGCAACGCCGCTGCTGCTTCCTTTCCGCTTCAACCGGAGCGCCGCACCTCTGCCTGCACCCGGAGCCATCGCCGCCGAAGTCCTGCACCGTCTTCAGTCGAGTCCGGTAAGCGCACTGCTCCTTCCGCTCCTTCTCTACGCCCTTCGCTATTGTAAATCTCACCACCGTCGACCGCTGCAGCAGGACCGAAGACGACGCCGGAACACCAGCCCATCGCCACCGACCGCTGCAATAGTTCCGGTAAGTCTTGCCTCCTTTGTAATAACCGAAAATTTTAAGTTCCGGTAAATTGAAATTAACCAAAGTCCGATGAGACAATCGTAAATAAATAAATAAGTAAAATAAAACGAGTTTAGTTCTATCATTTTATGTGACCTAGATTCACATAAAATGATAAATTAAATGACCGGAAATAATTTACGTATTTAAAATAAAAATAATAACAATTTATAAATACGGAATTTAATTCCGTATTATATAAATTCCGCACAAAATTTACGAGTTACGAGTCCCGCAATTATTTCATGAGCTAACCGCTCAATTGTCCCACTTGGGCCCAAGCAGTCGGCCCATTACCCTAAGCCCAATAACTTAACCTAACCTAATCACACTATTAGCTTAATTAACTAATCTAACCCTAATCTGCCGCTTAACCCTCCCAACCTACGTTCTTCCTCGCTTCTGAAGATAGCGATAGCAACGCAGCCACCGCACTCTTCGCCGACGCCAGTCACACCGCCGCACCG
>BSUD01000004.1:132524584-132663034 GCA_033239045.1 Fagopyrum esculentum
ATATATATATATATATATATATATATATATATATATATATATATATATATATATATATATATATATATTTATATAGATATATATAAGATTAGATAATACCCGAGAATGAAATAATGCGATTCCAGATGACGAATGGACGAGATTAATTTTATAACCTTAGTAAACTGTTTTGGAAATAATCATAGATTAGAAAGGTGTTCCAAAAGAAATATTAGAGGTCAAGAAGTGACCCGGAGAATTATCTACACTAAGGGTAAAACGGTCTTTTACCGTATGAGAATCGTTCTTCCGTAATTCCTTCGCATGAGGTTGGACATAGAGATGTGATTTTGATACACATGCCTTCATTGACAGGCGCTTGAGTTATCACGAGTACGGATTATTTGAGGAGTGTTAGAGCGTTTTGACTCAGGTAAGTCCTTGCGACTTACTTAGCCAGTTTCTGAGTGTTAGTTGAATGATAGTAGTGGTGTGTGCTATTGCGTGATTTAATAACAATAACTTGCTAGGACGACTGTTATTATTACGTTTAAGGCCCAAGTGTATGTATAACGGGCCGTGACATCACTGCCCAGCTCTGACAGGAGACTGGGAGGTTCTCTATACCCAGACCATGCAGGTACAAGGTGAGATGCATCGGATCCATTCCTGATGGTTACACGGGGGCGGAGGCGAGGTTTGGGAATCCCTCGTGTCACAAAATAAGTATCACTAGAGTGAACGAGTAAATTAAAGCAAGATAATAAAACGGACTTGTTTGAAAGCATGCTGAGTGTTTATGTTTATCTGAGTGTGTTTGTGCTGCTATTATTCTGCTAATATTTAGATAACTAGCTAACGGTTCTTCTTGTTGTTGTTTTAGACTTACCGCAGGTTAGATCAGCAGCTGAGTGATCCGGAAGTAGTGGTCAGCCGGGTCTCCGTACTCCTTAGAACGGGGTTGGGGTTGTTTTTTCTTTCCTTTCTTTTGGTTAAGACAGTTGTTCTTTTCTTTTGTTTAAGTACGTTAGGCTGCTAGACAGTGTTGCATTCATTACTCTAAAAACATGGTTTTTATGAATTTCGGTTTCTTTATTTGTGTCTTGTTGCAAGATCCTAGTAATGTTGTTGTCAAACTGAGGTCGGGACCCATTGTGAGGTCCTAACCAGTAATACTCCGAGTTCTGAGAATTCGGGGTGTTACATCCTTGCCCTCGCTTTCTGCCTCTCGTTCCTGCGCTTGCTGACCCGCTGTTCCGCCTCGGTCTGTAGCGGCGCCGCAACCGGACCACCGCTACTCCAGTCCGCCTCTCCTCTAGGCCAGAACAGCAGCCTAACACGAGCCACCGTGAGTACCTGTCCCCTCTTCTGCAAACTCTCTTCTCTGTACTGTAGGATATCTATTGAATGAAATGTTAAGTATGCATATTGAAAGAGCTGAATATATATATATATGTAGGTACGTTAGTGTATGTATATATATATACAGTGACGGTGTTGGAAAATGGGAGAATTCGTTTACGGATATATATATATACCTATAAATATATATATTAGACATTTGAGTGAGGTACCGTAGTGTATATACACTTATATATATAGGTACGTAAATTGCATATAAGCATATACTTATAAGGATAAAAATGGTGTATAAAATATATGGGTTATGTATATAAGCATGAGTTTAGAACTACGGAATTACGTAGATATATATATAACTACCGAGTAGTTACGGAAGTATACGAGTTAAGTGAAGTGAGAATAGGTACATGCCTATATATATATATATATATATATATATATATATATATATATATATATATATATATATGTATGTCTATATATATATATATATACCTAGATAAGAGTAAAGTGACCGAGTTATAACTTATAAATTATAAGAAAACTATCAGAGAGAGAGACTAATCATAGAAAACAAATCCTAAAAGAATTTAGTTGGACTCAAGAGTAAACTTTGAGAACTTTCGGTACCAGGGGTAAAATGGTCTTTTACCATAAGAGAGTTTGTTTTTCCGTAATTCCTTCGCAAGAGGTTGGACATCGAGATGTGATTTTGATACACATGCCTTATTTGACAGGCGTTTGAGTTACCACGAGTACGGACTGTTTGAGACGTGTTAGAGAGTATTTTGACTCAGGTAAGTCCTTGCGACTTACTTAGCCAGTTTCTGGATATTAGTTGAGTGATAGTGGTTGTGTGTGCTATGTGCGTGTTTTAATAATAATAACTTGCTAGGACGACTGTTATTATTATGTTTAAGGCCCAAGTGTATGTATAACGGGCCGTGACATCACTGCCCAACTCTGACAGGAGAGTGGGAGGTTCTCTATACCCAGACCAGGCAGGTACAAGGTGAGATGCATCGGATCCATTCCTGATGGTTACACGGGGGCGGAGGCGAGGTTTGGGAATCCCTCGTATCACAAAATAAGTATCATTAGCGTGAAAGAGTAATTTAACTCAAGATAATAAAACGGACTTGTTTGAAAGCATGATGGGTGTTTATATTTTTATGTGTGTGTTTGTGCTACTATTATTCTGCTAATATTTAGATAACTAGCTAACGGTTCCTCTTGTTGTGTTTTTAGATTTACCACAGGTTAGACCAGCAGCTGAGTGATCCGGAAGTAGTGGTCAGCCGGGTCTCCGTACTCCTTCGAGTAGGGGTTGGGAGTTGTGTTTGTCTTTTCTTTCTTTTGGTTAAGACAGTGGTTCGTTTCTTTTGTTTAAGTACTTTAAGCTGCTAGGCAGTGTTGCATTCATTACCCTAAAAATACTATTATATGAATTTCGGTTTTCTTTATTTGTGTCTTGTTGCAAGATCCTAGTAATGTTGTTGTCAAACTGAGGTCGGGACCCATTGTGAGGTCCTAACCAGTAATGTCCCGAGTTTTTGAGAATTCGGGGTGTTACAACTGCCGTCGTAAGTGCATTTTACTTTTTTGAAAGGTAAACAATATCTTGTAAAATCACCGGTAACAGGTCTGATAATCTTACATGCATGATTCTTTTTCCTTTTTATCCGGTCTCTTTCATCCCGTCTCATACCCAAACTCTCAAATTGCACAAAAAACATTAGATCGGAGAGTTGGAGGAGGTACCACTTGATGTTGATTTCAACCTTTATCTGCCATTTCATCATGGTCCTAATGTTTTGAGATCCGTTTTTGTGGTATTAAAACTATATAAACAAACATAATAAATTAACAAACAAGATTGTTAAAAACGTTTTGAAGCAACTAACCTTTGAGTTATATATGCAAGATTGCAGTCCAGCAGAATTCAGTCAAAACATCAAGCAAATTTCAAAATCAATAAAGCAGGTTGTGAGAGTTTCCTCTGGTCAACAAACATACTTACGTTAATGATTATACATATACTTAAAAAAAATGTAAACATGATTGTACATGCTAACATGAAAACATCAGGAAAGTTCACCGATAAACAATACAGAGTAACAAAATTCGCACACATGTTAATCACAAATGCCGAAAACTAAATGGTATGACACAATAGAAAGTATGAGAAAGCTAACCTGTAGTGCTAACAAAATGGATTTAGTTATTTGACTCAAACCCTACGCCAATAAGTATATATAGATGAAGAAAAAATCCGATGATGAAGCTTACTGAATAAGATTAATGTGATATTCAGTTAGAATAGATTTGATATAAAAAAAATATTAATTAACGGAAAAATTGCTCAACAAATTTTTTTTAAAACAAATTCTGCAACAAATTTTATGACAAAAGAATCATTTAATGAAATTGAGAAAGATTAAAATATTGTTTAAAGATCAAATCAGGTAACAAAATAAGGAAAAAAAATATTGATTAACAAAAGAATTATTAATCAACAATGATTAGCTAAATTTTTTTTATTTCCGTTAACAAAATATTGTTTCAACAGAATATATTTGATTCACGTTATTATTTTTAATTAAAAAATCGGTTAACAAAATCCTTCCAATTAACGCCATAAATAATGATTAACTAAAGAATTGTTTAACAAAAAAAATACTGTAAATCGGTTAACATATTTTCCAAAAAAATCGTATTTAGTTTCTAGGATTTTTTAACAAATTTTTTTTATTAACATAATACTTTTTAAATTAAAAAACCGGTTATCAAAATTCTTCCAAATAACGCCACAAATAATTAATAATAATTTAGTAATTACTTTAAGGATTAATAACAATGGTACTTTAGTAAACATTTTACAAAAAAGCTGATGTGCCATCCCTCGTTGCTGGCACGTGACATTAGTGTCCTTTGTTTTAGTAAGTTATATAGATATATAGATATATAGATTTGATAAAACGTAGAGGAGAAGTTTATGGTTAGCTAACTAATTATTGTTAATTATATTAGATTAGTTAAAAAAAAATTTGTTTTAGATTTTATTTTAGTAAGAAAATATTTATTATGGAATATTATTATTTGATACAACGTACAGGGGAAGTTTATTGTTCGCTCTCAGACATTTGTGAATAATGAACGAAATAAACTTTAAATTTATAACCTAAAATAAAATCCTGAACAAAATGCGAACCCGAAGTGTACGGATCAATCGCAATATGGAAAATACTCCAAGGTCGAACACAAGGACTATGGTGAAATCAAACACGGTAAATATCAGGTTGTCAAACAAGAACTAAGCAGCAATACAAAGATGAAGTATAAATCAGATAAATAATGCAGATTCTAGAGGTCAAAGCATCCAGTTGTGGTTTCGACTCAAGATTTTTAAGGATAACGTGGACAAAGCTGAGGTTTGCAAGGGAAGATATTTCTAAGGTGGGAATAGATCACCGGGTAAGTCTCACTACTCACTATTCCAAACCAAAGACCCTATCACCGGGTAAGTCTCAAGGAACTAAGGAAATGAACTATAATCTCAACTAACACACCACCTAAGGGGATAGAACTAACCATTACCGAGTAAGTCTCAGACTAACTCTCAAAGGTAGGAAAGGTGCAACAAGGATAGGATTTGGCAAACTAAAACCTAAACTCAAGATAGATCGAATCAGGTCACGTCTCGCCTAGTTCTTATCGATCTCGGTCGATATGCTCCACGAACTGACCGAGACGAGGCTCAATTTGGTTTTGGCTCGAGCTTTCAGGGTCCTCTAGGGTAAAGGTTCACTCTTTCATCGTCTATACCACAACTTTCAGCCAATCACCCTAGAATCGCAAGGTGTTTAGCCAACAATCATCATAATTATAACAATCAAACATATAATTGAAGAAGCAATAAGAGGGCAAGAAAACCTTAACAAAAAGGTCTCAATAATCAAACAAACAATCAAAACAAACAACAAATTGTGTTCCTCAAGAATCGAATCAAAAGACAACAATTAAGGTTCCCTGAGAAAACTTTACAACTTTTCTTCAAAACCTTCAAACTTTCGCTCCAAGCAATCTTCCTTCGATTTCCTTCTTCTCTCTGGAATATACTCAATCCCACAAATAATCGCCCGTCCTTCCATCCAGAAATTATCTTTCATCTTATTAGGAAAATTATAGGCAAAAAAAATAAAATATATCATTGGGTTGCGGGCCGGCCGTCTCGATCTAGGCCCAGTTAGCCATCTCGACCGAGATGCTAACGTAGTGAACCGAGATGGTCGAGCTATTACGTGCAAATCTCCATAACTGGTCCTATATCTCGTTTCTATCCAACTTCTAGAGTTTCTATCCTTTTCTTGTAGCTCCTTGATGCTCCAAAATGCAGCTCCTATGACTCCTTAGATCCTTTGGCTCCATATCAATCCATAACGTGCCATTTTCCCTACAATTACAACAAAACTAGGTGTAGACCTCGATTCTTGCAAAGATAAACAAAATGACATAATCATCGAGAATATATAGCCATGCATGCAGATTTATGATGATAAAATGTCTAAACCAATCCTAAAATATAGACTATACCATGCTATCAAAATACCCCATACTTGTCTATTGCTTGTCCCCAAGCAAGATTCAAATCTTAGATACAAGATAGAATGGATTGTAAGTAATCAAAAAGATCAATGAAAAACATTTTTCAGAACTTTTGGTGGTGTCCTTCAACTCGTAGATCACCCTAAGAGAATGCTTCATACCTAATAAAATCAACACATACCCAAAACATATTATGAATATAAGAAAGTTGATCATCTTTTTCATAAAATAATAGAATGTGTAGTAAATCAAATTTACCGAAATCAATCATGCATAATCCAGTTTAAACCACAAAGTCAATCAACATACTCAATGTCTCAAATACTTTCAAAATAGAGGTCAAGAAATGTGTTAGGGTGGGATGTATATAGGGTAATGTGGTGCTGAAATCCGGAAATAGGATCTTTACTTCACTTCTTTGAATTCCAAACATCTTCCACCAATAAGCTTTGCTTATGCTTTCTTGCATACTTTCACTTATTTCACTTTATTTTTGAGAACATGGATAGAGGTGCACAATAACGAAGTCTAGGACATCAACAATTCTCAATTTTTTGAGATGCCTCAAACCCTTGATGCACATACCATGACCCGTTAGTGTAACACCCCGAATCCGCGGGACTCGGGGCGCTACGGGTTGGGACCTCACAATGGGTCCCGACCCTTAGCCTGACAACAATTTCACCGGATCTTGCAACAAGGCACAAATAAAGGCCAAAACCGAAATACATTTTTATGCAATGAAAAGAAAAACCCGAAAGAATACAACAAAGGACTTCAGCCGAAAATACAACCCCAAAGGCTAACGCCATAAAACATACAATAATTACAATACTCAAACTCGACTCCAACCAACCCATCCTAAAATGTACGGAACCCCGACTGCCCACTATTCCGGATCTCTCGGCCGCATTCCTAACCTGCAAGGCAATCTAACAACAATCGGTATAAAACCGTTAGCTAATATTCGAAGCATTAGAATCAATGGGAAAGGCACAAACACAAGTAAATCATCATAAACACACAACATTCTCAAAGCACACAATTCTGGTTTATTATCTTTTTATTATTAAGTCATATCCCGTTCTAATTCAACTTAGTTTTGTGACACGAGACCACCGTGGTCCCGCCTCGGTCCCTATTTCCGGCATGGAACGGTACGGATGCCTCCGACTGTCTAACCAGCACGGCTAGTCGCCAAGAACCTCCTAGACTCTCGCAAGAGCTAGGCAGATGATGTCACCGCCCGTTATCATACACTTGGGCCAAAATAATATATAAAGGTCGGTAATCCTATTTCCGGTTTAGTTGTTATAACATAAACAATAAACACACACCCCACCAAACACACATCAATGCTAATACAAGGAATACGAGCTAAGTAAGTCCGGAGACTTACCTCGTCAGCACACTCAACTCACAACACTCTCACTTCCTTAGGGAGGAAGCCCATAACCTGCTCACAAGAAGATAACTATATCAACAACAACCCACTCACAATATAAGTCTTAGACTTCTATACAAATGATCTACGCAAGACCATTTGACTCTCAATTCTAGGACCACAACCTAGAATCCCTCATGCTCACATCACACTCAACACATGCTAGAAGTCCTAAGACTTCTAAACCCTCGGATCTCGCAAGATCATAACTCACAACGCAACTAGGATAAGTCAAACCTAACTCCAAAATCGCACAAGATCATACAAGCCCACCTCGAGCCTCAAAACGCTCACAAGATCAACCATATAACTTAAAGCCTTATAACAACCTCAGAAAATAACCAACACCTCAAGCTTGGAATCAACATAATCCATCAAACAATATCAAATCTTTGAAACTCACTTAGGTTCAAAGCCACTACTTGGCATTAACTCTAAGTTATGCTATATCCATCCTAGCATGATACTAAAACTTAACATAACTAGATCGAGGGGAAAGAATACTCACACGACGTCAAAAGACTGAAGTCGTTCAACGGATGTCGACTTGGACTCGTTAGGCATTTATCGGGGTGCTTCCGAACCTAGCACCAAACTAAACAAATTTAGCTTATAAGCTAAATTTGAACGGAATAATGAACATATATAATCTAAGGAAAACTCACTTCTAAAACCCACGTTAAAAACCGTAAATATAATATTCCGGGCAAATTGTATAACATCATAAACTCAAGGTAAAACTCGTTTTCAAAGCCAACGTTAAAATCTCGTAATTTAATCTTTGAGTCATAACCCGGAATTAATCCAACATGAGCTTAATATATATGGTATATATAAATAAGAATATAATTCAAGTTAATCCCAAATTTAAAACCCATAAATACATTTTCCTTCAATTAATACAATTTATAAATATGGGACATAAATTGGTGATCAAAAGTTTGGCCATCCTTTGTAATTAATTTCCCGCAGAGGGCATAATTGTGACTTTTCAAAATTTGGGTACAAATCTGCAATAATAAATGATGGGCACATTTTGCAATTATACCAAAACTCAGGGGGCCGATTGCAAATAACCCTAGAAGGGTTTTCTTCATGTTGGTACATCAGCGCAGGGCTGGGGAAGGAAAAAAAAACAGGGCGGCGGCCGACAGAGGCTTCTCCGGTGAAGGAAGAAGGCAACGCGGAATCTCGGCGTCGATTCTGCAGCGGATGGCTCTTCCCGTGGCGGCTGCACTGGAGTTCCGGCGTTTGTTGCTCCCACTTGGTGGCTATAGAGGAAAAAAAGGCAGTGCAGAGGAGGGATGACTGCACTGGTGGTTGCAAACACTTCGGCAAGGGCTCCAGGCGGTAGGGCCATCGAGGCGGCAGGGAAGACAACACACAGGGTGGCGGCTAGGGCTTCTGGGTGGAGCTCCGGTGGACGAAGGCAGGCAGGTCTCCGGCAAGGCGATGCGAAGGCATCTCATCTCGGTGGTAGGCAGCTCTGATTTCCGGTGGTGCGAGGAGAGAGAGACGAACGAAAAGGAAGATAGGCTCGACAGAGGAGGTGTGGGAGGGCTGAGGAGCACGAGTGAGATGAGAGCAGGGAGAGATGGAGAGTGGTTGTGCAGAAGAGAGATAGGTGAGGGAGAGAAGTGTGTGAGGGGAAAACAAATGAGAGGGCTGCTGCTAGGAATCATCACAAGAGGGGGGGTATGAGGGGTCGTTGGCCTGCAAGCGAGGAGGGCGGAGGTCGGCCGGCCCTAGCGTGGGGAAAAGCTGCAGCGGAGGGAGGAACGAGGAGACTCTCCTCATGCTGACCAACAACACGCAACATCCAGGAAGAGGGAAAGAAAAAAGAAAAAAGGAAAAAGACAAAACTCGATTAAATGATCAGATCGGGATTTTCCCGGATGGGTAAATCCCGACTTTCCGACAAAAATTAAATTAATAAAATACGGAAAAGGTATTTTTTTTTAAATATATGAAAATACTTTTATTAATAATTCTAGCTACTAACGAATCAAAAGAAGGGAAAGAAAACAAAGTCGGAACGCACCCGAATAAACGGGGCGTTACATCAGGTCCTCCTAAAGAAAAGTTTCGTCCCGAAACTTGTTGAACGCGGAACTCTCAAACAAACATTTCTCGATATCCTCTCAGAACACTATAACATGGTAACTATGGCCCTTCTATTCCAAAGTCTACTCCCTAGACATATCAAGACTCGCAAGGTATACACATAGGAAACACAAATAACACATCACGTCACAAGTCACATAAGAATAACCAAGGGTAGATCTCGGGACTAATCCGACGGTTCTATAGATGTCGCTAATCCTGCGTAAAACTCGGGATAGTTCCTACGGATACTATCGTCCATCTTTCAGTTAGCCTAATCGATTCCTCGTCTGCCACAAGATTCTCATGACTTACAACATGTCTCGAGTCACCTATGTACTCTCTCGATTGATACAAATGAAACACCGGGTGAACACCCTCTACTCTCTTTGGCCACGACAGCCGATAAACCACTTTCTCAACTCGCTCGCTAAGATCTCAACAACATCCGATATATCGGAAATTCAAATTCCCTCTCAGGTCTTTCTCAATGCGACATTTCCATTTTGATTCTCCTTGAATGTCTCAAACAAAGAAGATCGAATCTTCTCATTTACACGTTGGGCTTTGGTTCTTGGCAAACCAACTTTGATGTTATGTTTCCTCAATAATTGTTGCAAGTTCTAAGTAATGAAGGAAATACTTTATTTCACACGGCTTCTACTAATGATACACATACGCTATTACTTTTACATCATATCTCAATACTCAGTCAAGACCTTGTTTTTGAGAAACACTTGTACACTTCAAACCCATCATACCTCAAGGCAATTCCAAAACAGTTGCACCAATGAATCTCCTCTTAACTATCAATAACTCCATTGTCAACTTTTGTCCCACTCAATACTTCATTGTCATCTGGAGTAGGTTAGCCATAGGTGGTGTTACTTGGAGAATATCTCCACAAATCCGATAATGACCCGCACATCCAAGAAAACTTATAACTTCTTTCACATCCTTCGGGGGTTGACCTCACGAGACAACTTGTCATACAACTTCTCTCTTCTTCGAGCGTAGACCAAAATATCTTATTTGGGCATTAGTAAGCCCCCATAGAATCACTACAACTCGTAGCGACCATGGTTTGTCTAGAATGCCGTATTTGCAATATCCCAATCTTGAATTCTCAATTGGTGGCAATTAGACCTTAAATCAATTTTAGGAGCGACTACTAACCCTCGTGACCGATCGAGATCGTCAATTCGTTGTAAGGAATACTTGTCTTTCACTATTAGCATGTTCGACTCACAGTAATCGATGTCCCAATGGAGAGAATTGTCATAATAACTTCAATAAAAGTTCTATATATAATTAAACATGAGATTCGAACCAAGAGCTCAGATAATATTCGGATTTCCCCATAGCATTTCATTAATTTCTAGTGAAATCTTATCAATAAGTTCTTACAATTGCTCCTTCACTTGTTTCCACAACACATGTCTATCAGTCTATGGACAAGATCATTCCATACAACACCTTAGATATCGGAATTGAGTCAAGCTTGACCTTAGTGGATAAATCCACCTTCTCACGTTTTGGAATCCATGATATCTTATCTCGGTTTTTGTATTTTCCTCTTTCGTCCCCTAACATAAGACTGACACAACCTTGTCTTATCACTTCACAAGTGGTCATGACACAATTGATCTACCTCGATCTATTGAGGTGACGTCCTTAAGACTCTTGTATTGTTCCATCTTCAGCTATGACCGTGTCTGTTCTCTATCAAGGGTCCTTCTTCTCTCGAATCCGTATTGTTCCATCTTTTTCACCTTGAAGGCATGGTTGTAATAACCTTTTAAGAACTCATACTTATGTGTTGCCACAACCGTCCTAACTGTAGGGCATAATCACGTCTTATAACAAATCGATCTTATCTTCTTCGCTCTCCCGGACATCCTAACATATTGTGGGAGTTCTTTTGTATTCTACCTAAGCTTCCAGCGTTTTCCTAATCTAGGTCCCCTCTTTCACGCCATAGCCACTATGTCTCTACCGTGTGACTCTAGAAACTTGACTTATCTCTTGCCCGCGGTAACATATCATCCATTTCATACCCTGCATCCTCTATATACTCCCGTTTACGTACTACCTCCATGACACCTTACCTTCTTCTTGATTCACTACTTCTCCTATACAATTGTCAAACTTTAAAACCTCTAATTCGTGTCGTTCTCCCATATGTCAATTCCATGATCTACAAAGGTCCCATAAGTTCATCCAAATCCCTCTGTATACCCATAATCTTGTTTACTCATCCCCTCTACCGACATCACTGAAGTGTCCAACTCATATCTTCACCCAACACTAACATCATAACCCTAAGCTTGCGGCGTTGCCCCAATCCAGATTCCTCGCTTCATGTTATAGCCACTATGGCTTCGCCATACGAGTCACAAAAACCTTGACTTAGCTTGGCTCGTGAAAACATGACATCCATAACCTTAGAATAAACATATCATACCTCCCCTTATATATCCCCCTTTCTGAACAACAACTATAGAAGACTCACTTTCCTCTTCGTCCTTCCAATTTACCTTACCTTGATCCGTGTCATTTCTCCATATAACAACCCCCATGACCTAAGAAGGTCGTACCAGATCCTTACAATCATTCCCCACAAGGTACGTTACCCTCACTTGCTGGAATCGATAAAATGCTACTTGATTAAGATAATTGCACTTCCCTTGATATACTTCTTTATTGCCGACATTCAACCACCGGGAATGTTCCAAGTTCTTGTTACCGCACCTTTATGATCCCACACCCTGGTTACTCTTCCCTTCCACACTCATTCATAGACCACACGCACATGCGCGTTCTTGGCTGTCACCAATTAGCTTTTAAGTGACCTTCTCCAATGTCAATGACTTACCATTCTCATGAAAGCTACCCTCCTCGAGGTACTCTCCCTTAAACTCCGTCAGTTCGTTCTTCCTTCCATGCTTCCTCTTCTTTATGAGGTAACTATATCTTCCTTGCCTTGTTGGTTCATATAACTCCCTTTCATAGGCTTAACCATTCTTCCTTGATGTCGTTTAAGTGCACCTTCCCAAATATTATAACCCTAGCTAGCATCCGCTCGTGTTCCTCTTGGTCGGTATCTTAAGTCTCTCGATCAAAGCTCCTCGTTTTGTCTTTCATCTTCTTGGTATCATCATTTATACACCCTTCCCCCTTTTTGGCGTTTCTTAGCCTTATCATCATAACAGAAAACGGTTGACCCTCTTAAAGACATTCTACTATGTGAACCTTCACCACATGATTCTTCTCGTAGACTCACATATCCGAAGAAAGTCACCCACTTGGAATCTCGTAAAATAGACGCTTCACCTTCTCCTACCTCCGTAAGCTTAACTTACGGGTCTCTTAAATCTTTTGTGATTGGTTCATCCACACCTCTCATCTCGACTATCATGCCTAGGGGCATCTAAAGAAAACTTCACATCTTAATGGAAAGTCACCTTCAACCTTGTTAGAATGTATCCATCTCCTCCTCGATTCACATCTTTAGTTGTCCACGCGTCTTTTGGAAGAACTTAAGTTTGTTATCTCTATTGGTCTCGTTGTCTTTCTAATCGTGATTTCTTTGTAACCACTTCCACATCTTCGTGTTACTCCTTTTTCTTGTATTGCTCTCATCTTGATTTCTCTTACTTCATCCCGAATTTTCCTTTAACTTGTTCGTTCCCCGTTTATGTCATCTTTATCCTTAAGATGATTTCTTTGACGTCCCCAAAAGGAGTCCGATCAATCGCCAGTGTGTTCGCCAGAATGTGATGCTCGGTACTTGAGCATACTCATCGTATATATACTATCCTAATCCCAGAAAGGTGTTTGTCCAAGGGCAATGATAGCTTCCTATCATCCTAATTATAAGGCCAACTACTACTAATATAATACTAGCATACCATATGTGTATGTATATATAACTATATATATATATATATAAGTCCTATGTTCACATTACTACTAATATATCACATCCGGAAATCCAATACAACAATACAAGGTCCAAATATGTACTATAATGCACATATATTCAGTATATATATAAATCAAGTCATCATGCAACTACAATCCACATATATTATACACACCTACATATCTACATATATATGTAAATCCAATAAACTAAGCTGCCGAGATCAGCGGAAGAAGTGGTGGTCCGTACTATCTACCCCGACTCATGCATGTGATTTTGAAAACGAAAAGTCAAAACCCGTGTGGGTTCTGTTTATTCCTCATTCGGCCTTTTAGAAGATTGCGAGTGCCATTGTTGTCAACCTAGGGCTCTGATACCACTTTTGTAACACCCCGAATCCGCGGGACTCGGGGCGCTACGGGTTGGGACCTCACAATGGGTCCCGACCCTTAGCCTGACAACAATTTCACCGGATCTTGCAACAAGGCACAAATAAAGGCCAAAACCGAAATACATTTTTATGCAATGAAAAGAAAAACCCGAAAGAATACAACAAAGGACTTCAGCCGAAAATACAACCCCAAAGGCTAACGCCATAAAACATACAATAATTACAATACTCAAACTCGACTCCAACCAACCCATCCTAAAATGTACGGAACCCCGACTGCCCACTATTCCGGATCTCTCGGCCGCATTCCTAACCTGCAAGGCAATCTAACAACAATCGGTATAAAACCGTTAGCTAATATTCGAAGCATTAGAATCAATGGGAAAGGCACAAACACAAGTAAATCATCATAAACACACAACGTTCTCAAAGCACACAATTCTGGTTTATTATCTTTTTATTATTAAGTCATATCCCGTTCTAATTCAACTTAGTTTTGTGACACGAGACCACCGTGGTCCCGCCTCGGTCCCTATTTCCGGCATGGAACGGTACGGATGCCTCCGACCGTCTAACCAGCACGGCTAGTCGCCAAGAACCTCCTAGACTCTCGCAAGAGCTAGGCAGATGATGTCACCGCCCGTTATCATACACTTGGGCCAAAATAATATATAAAGGTCGGTAATCCTATTTCCGGTTTAGTTGTTATAACATAAACAATAAACACACACCCCACCAAACACACATCAATGCTAATACAAGGAATACGAGCTAAGTAAGTCCGGAGACTTACCTCGTCAGCACACTCAACTCACAACACTCTCACTTCCTTAGGGAGGAAGCCCATAACCTGCTCACAAGAAGATAACTATATCAACAACAACCCACTCACAATATAAGTCTTAGACTTCTATACAAATGATCTACGCAAGACCATTTGACTCTCAATTCTAGGACCACAACCTAGAATCCCTCATGCTCACATCACACTCAACACATGCTAGAAGTCCTAAGACTTCTAAACCCTCGGATCTCGCAAGATCATAACTCACAACGCAACTAGGATAAGTCAAACCTAACTCCAAAATCGCACAAGATCATACAAGCCCACCTCAAGCCTCAAAACGCTCACAAGATCAACCATATAACTTAAAGCCTTATAACAACCTCAGAAGATAACCAACACCTCAAGCTTGGAATCAACATAATCCATCAAACAATATCAAATCTTCGAAACTCACTTAGGTTCAAAGCCACTACTTGGCATTAACTCTAATTTATGCTATATCCATCCTAGCATGATACTAAAACTTAACATAACTAGATCGAGGGGAAAGAATACTCACACGACGTCAAAAGACTGAAGTCGTTCAACGGATGTCGACTTGGACTCGTTAGGCATTTATCGGGGTGCTTCCGAACCTAGCACCAAACTAAACAAATTTAGCTTATAAGCTAAATTTGAACGGAATAATGAACATATATAATCTAAGGAAAACTCACTTCTAAAACCCACGTTAAAAACCGTAAATATAATATTCCGGGCAAATTGTATAACATCATAAACTCAAGGTAAAACTCGTTTTCAAAGCCAACGTTAAAATCTCGTAATTTAATCTTTGAGTCATAACCCGGAATTAATCCAGCATGAGCTTAATATATATGGTATATATAAATAAGAATATAATTCAAGTTAATCCCAAATTTAAAACCCATAAATACATTTTCCTTCAATTAATACAATTTATAAATATGGGACATAAATTGGTGATCAAAAGTTTGGCCATCCTTTGTAATTAATTTCCCGCAGAGGGCATAATTGTGACTTTTCAAAATTTGGGTACAAATCTGCAATAATAAATGATGGGCACATTTTGCAATTATACCAAAACTCAGGGGGCCGATTGCAAATAACCCTAGAAGGGTTTTCTTCATGTTGGTACATCAGCGCAGGGCTGGGGAAGGAAAAAAAAACAGGGCGGCGGCCGACAGAGGCTTCTCCGGTGAAGGAAGAAGGCAACGCGGAATCTCGGCGTCGATTCTGCAGCGGATGGCTCTTCCCGTGGCGGCTGCACTGGAGTTCCGGCGTTTGTTGCTCCCACTTGGTGGCTATAGAGGAAAAAAAGGCAGTGCAGAGGAGGGATGACTGCACTGGTGGTTGCAAACACTTCGGCAAGGGCTCCAGGCGGTAGGGCCATCGAGGCGGCAGGGAAGACAACACACAGGGTGGCGGCTAGGGCTTCTGGGTGGAGCTCCGGTGGACGAAGGCAGGCAGGTCTCCGGCAAGGCGATGCGAAGGCATCTCATCTCGGTGGTAGGCAGCTCTGATTTCCGGTGGTGCGAGGAGAGAGAGACGAACGAAAAGGAAGATAGGCTCGACAGAGGAGGTGTGGGAGGGCTGAGGAGCACGAGTGAGATGAGAGCAGGGAGAGATGGAGAGTGGTTGTACAGAAGAGAGATAGGTGAGGGAGAGAAGTGTGTGAGGGGAAAACAAATGAGAGGGCTGCTGCTAGGAATCATCACAAGAGGGGGGGTATGAGGGGTCGTTGGCCTGCAAGCGAGGAGGGCGGAGGTCGGCCGGCCCTAGCCTGGGGAAAAGCTGCAGCGGAGGGAGGAACGAGGAGACTCTCCTCATGCTGACCAACAACACGCAACATCCAGGAAGAGGGAAAGAAAAAAGAAAAAAGGAAAAAGACAAAACTCGATTAAATGATCAGATCGGGATTTTCCCGGATGGGTAAATCCCGACTTTCCGACAAAAATTAAATTAATAAAATACGGAAAAGGTATTTTTTTTTAAATATATAAAAATACTTTTATTAATAATTCTAGCTACTAACGAATCAATAGAAGGGAAAGAAAACAAAGTCGGAACGCACCCGAATAAACGGGGCGTTACAGTTAGGACTATCGATCAATCCGACTTTGGCAAGACACAAACACCCGGCTATGTGAATGGTGCCGAGTTACTCATCATCAAGATTAACGTCCCCAAACCTATTTTTCTAACACTTTTAACCATAGTCTCAACTTCACTTCACACGCTTTTCATCAACTGCATCCATATTCCCGGATAGGTCAAGGGACGCAAATATATATATATATATATATATATGAAGGGCTAAAAGCATGATCAAGAAGAAGAAGAAGAGAAGCGAAGTGCCTTAATCATTCCATGAAGAACGTGAGAGAACTTATAAAGTGGTTTCAACATTCAAATTCAACATGATTTTGATAAAACAAAATACTAAACATGCTAGAATTTTAAACAAAACATTTAGCAACTTAAACATATCATAAAATCTTTTGAACACATAAAGATTTCAAAGCTAATCTGCAAGAAAATATCATCATCGAGGTTATATCTGGATTAGAAGCACAAAACGTTTCGATAATTTCTTCAGTTTCAAATATATTTCGTCGAGATGGTTTGACAGTGTAACACCCCAAATCCTAGAGGACTCGGAATGCCACGAGTTGGGACCTCACAATGGGTCCCGGCCCTTAGCCTGACAACAACTTCATCGGACTTTACAACACGGCACAAATAAAAAGGCAAAACTACATAGTTTTATTTCATGAGCGAAATCAAAAGTACAATCTCAAAACAAACCAGTCGAGTCTCAAAACCAGAATACAATAACATTAGTCTCAAAGACATGAAATAAGATAAACAGTCCCGTCCTATAATGCACGGAACCCCGGCTGCCTACTACCGCCGATCACTCGATCGCCTCTCTAACCTGCAAGGCATCTACAAGGCGGTATAATACCGTTAGCTAATATTCTATGCATAAGTATAAAGGTAAGAGAACAAACACACACAACATACATAACCAACATGCAACACTCAATTCGTTTATTATCTTTAGTTAGGTGATATAACATTACTAATGATACTTATTTTGTGACACGAGGGATTCCCAAACCTCGCCCCTGTCCCCATTTACCAACGAGGAATGGTACTAATGCATCAGACCGTCTACCTGCCTGGGCTGGTCGCAGGGAACCTCCTAACTCTCGCAAAATCTAGGCAGTGATGTCACGACCCGTTATCATACACTTGGGTCAGTTACGTAATATAATAAAGTTGGCCTAATCCGGCTCGTTGTTATTCTAACTAGCAAACACCACTCATACACATTACACTCATACAAGAAGCCAGCTAAGTAAGTCCGTGTACTTACCAGTCTCCGAAGCGCAAACGATCACCACACTCTCAAGTTCCCTCGGGAAAACGCACAACGCCTGTTCAAGACAAGGCACACGAATAAAACCACACTCCAGTCCATTAGAAGTATTTAGACTTCTAGGCTCAACCTCCTCACAACCTAGTACAAGAAGGCTACACTCTCAGTCCACAATCTTCTCAACTCTAAATATAAATATACACACAAGGGTTGCTTCCACAAAGCTCTAATCGAACATCACGACAACATACCACCAACGACGTACACAACTCACACAAGACCTCTAATTCCAGCCACTATATGGCATTCCAGTTCAACTACTCTAAGCCAGCCTAGCATGCCTCTAAGCTATAACAAGCCTAAGGAATGGAAGAAGGTGCAACACCCCGAAGCCGCGGGATATCAGAATGCTATGGGCGAGACCACACAATGGGTCCCGACCCTTAGCCTGACAACAATCTCACCGGACCGTTCCAACAAGGCACAAATTAAAGGCATAAAACTCAAAAGTAGTTTATGATGTATGCAAGAAAGAAAGGAAAAAGGGGTACAAGTTGGAAACTCAGTCGAGTCCTTAAAACGACATAACGTAAAGGAATCCAAACGTGCAACGAGACATAAACCGTCAAAAACAAGAAACCCCCCAAAACATCCCCGTCCTATAATGTACGGAGACCACTTGGCTGTCCACTCCTCCACCTCACTCGGCGGCGTCCCTAACCTACAAGGCATCTACACAAAACGGTTTTAAACCGTTAGCTCATATTCTATGCATTATAAGAATAATATGGCACAAACACACACATGAAAACACAAAGCACACAACATGAACATTCATACGTAATATCTTTTTAGGTTATTCCATATCTAATTCATTTGTTCCAACTGTGACACGAGAGTCTTATAACTCTCGCCTTTGTCCCCGTGTAACCAACAGGAGTGTGGCGGCGCCCAACCCGTATACCTGTGGGAGTGATGAAGAAGCCCGCTCGTATACCGTGTATGGCCTGGTCGTAGAGATCCCCTTAGTCTCCCTTGGGAAAACGAGCGGTGATGTCACCGTCCGATAATAATAATATTAGTAATAGTAACGATGGGCCAATAAAATAAGGTCAAGTAAACCTAATCCATTTTCATGCTTAAAAGCGGTAAACATACACCACCATATACATCCAAATAAGGCATAAAAGTGGCTAAGTAAGTCCGAGGACTTACCTCGTCCCAAGCTAATCAAACCAACGATCACACTTTCCGGAAAGGAGAACCAAAGCCTGACCAACAAGATATGCATGTCAACAACAACTCACAACTCACTCCAAAGCTAAAACTAAGCAAGGATTCAACAACTAGAAGCTAGGAAGACTCTCTTGAGCCTTTAGGAATTGAAGTCAAGGACAAGATAAGCAAGGGTAGAAGGGAACAACAACATACAACCCGAGAGAGATTAAGTGCACAACCAAGCTGGACTAAGAGGGTAAGAAGGGAGAGAGACCACAAGGCCTTCACACAAGATCACTAAAGGTTCAAGGGCACTTAAGTTCAAGCCACTAAATGGCATTCTCATAAGTCCTAGGTCCATCCTAAACATGCTTCTAGCTAAGTAACAACATAAGGTCTAAGGAAAGAACGAAGAGGAAAGGAGGAAGGAACCTACTGGTGAAGAAAAAGCAACCGTGGAAGCAAGTTGGCGCCCCTGCGGATTCTTGGCATCGCCCCTGCGCCTCTGGTGGCCGCCCCTGCGGTGGCCTCAATCCGCCCCCGCACCTCAAGCAATCCGCCCCCGCGGTCGAACAGCAGAAGGTCCGTCTTCTTCGTTTCTTCGATGGGTTCTTTGCTCCTAGTGCCTCCTTCTCTTGGTGAGCTTCCTCTAAACCTTCACCACTGGTCTTAGCCTCCTCACCACGACCTAAACGAGCTAAGGAAAGGGACATGCAAGGGTTTACTAGATTCCTCTTCAAAAGCTTCCTCCATGGCTATGGAGGTGAAGAGGAGAGGAAGAAGAGATAATAAGCAGCAAGAGGAAGGGAAGAGAGTTTACCTATCACAGCAGATCCAGAAGATTCAAGGTGCAGCTCTTACCAATCCCTTCCAAGTCTCCAAGGAGAAGAGAGCAACAAGCAGGAAGAAAAGAGTGGGATGAAGTGAAGAGCGTAAGAAAGGAGGTGGGAGAAGAGGAGAGAGTAAAGGCTGACAAAAGAGGTGAGGTATTCCAAGGGTCAGCTCTCTTGTCCCCTCACTCCTCTTCCCAAGGCCGGAAATTAAAAAGGTGTCCCCATCCCGCGTTAAAAACCCGAACTCAGAAGACGTGCCTGCAGGAAATGAGTCGCGGACGCAGAAAGTCGGAAACAACTCGACTTCCGGATATAGAATTTCCGGATGTTACAACTAACCCCCCTAAAACAAGTTTCGTCCCGAAACTTGCAAGAGATACTCGCGAAGCACTCTCGAAACGTAAGTATCTCACAAAGCTATTATCAATCTCAAGCCCAACGTCACTCTCGTAAACATGAAAACACCTCACGAGGTAAACACAAACATACAAAACATGTCACAACACAAGCACGTAAGTAAGGGTGAAGGAAGAAGCTCGGGACTAACCCGGCTGCCCTATCGGTGTCTCTAAACTCGCTTAAAACTCGGGATAGCTCCTCCGGATACTATCCTCCATCTCCCAGGTAGCCTCGTCGGCTCCTCGCCTCGACCACTGCACTCTCATCATCGGTATCTCCTTCGATCGAAGGCGTCTCGTACTCCACTCTAAAACCGCTATCGGGTGCTCTGCAAAGGTATGGTCTGGCTCGACCACAAGGTCCTCGTGACTAATGATATGCCTCGGGTCATGGATGTACTCTCTCAACTGAGACACATTGAATACCGGGTGTATGCCCTCCAACCGTGGTGGCAATGCAAGTCGGTACGCTACCTCACCGACTCTCTCCACTATCTCAAATAGACCGACATATTGGGGGCTTAACTTCCCCTTAATGCCGAATCGTCTGACACCCCGGATCGGTGATACCCTCAGCCACACCTGGGCTCCTGCCCTGAACTCGAGAGGTCTACGCCTCCTATCCGCGTACGATCTCTGACGACTCTGAGCGGTCAACATCCTCTCCCGTACCAAGGCAACTCTAGCCATGTCATCCTGTATCTGATCCGGAGTTATGACACTAGAACTCCCAGGCTCATCCCAGCATAAGGGAGTGTGGCATCTCCTCCCATATAATGCCTCATACGGTGTCATCCCAATCGACGCATGCCAACTATTATTATACGAAAACTCCACCAATGGGAGGTGGTCTGGCCATATCTGTCCCTAGTCTAGTACACATGCATGCAACATGTCCTCCAACGTCTGAATAGTCCGCTCTGATTGACCGTCGGTCTGTGGATGATATGCGGTGGTGAAATGAAGGCTCGATCCTAGGGCGGCGTGTACCTGCTGCCAAAACCTCGAGGTAAAACGCCCATCCCTATCCGAGACAATGGTCCTCGGTACTCCGTGCAATCTCACAACCTGACAGGTAAACTCCTCGGCTAGACGACTCACCGGCCACGCCTCCCGGATGGGGATGAAACGTGTGGTCTTCGTCAACCGATCTACTACTACCCAAATCGCGTCAAAGCTCCTACTCGGTCTTAACCCGGTGACGAAGTCCATCAATATATCCTCCCACTTCCACTACGGCACGGGAAATGGGTGGAGCTCTCCTCCATGTCTCTGGTGCTCGATCTTGACCTGTTGGCAGGTCGCGCATCGGGCCACATATCTCACTACATCGGGCTTGATCCCGCCCCACCAAAAAGATCTCCTCAGGTCCTGATACATCTTACTCGTGCCCAGATGCATAGAGTAAGGTATAGAATGTGCCTCACGCAGAATCCGCTCTCTCAACTCTGGGTCTGACGGTACACAAATACGCCCCTGGCGTCTCAGCAAACCATCTGCTCCTACCGCAAACTGCGGTGCCTCACCTCAGGTCATCCTATCTCTGATACTCCTCAAACCCAGGCATCCCTCATGCTTCTGCCGGATTTCTCCGGACAGGTCAGGGAGTACCTCCAACTCGGACAAACGACCGTTCACATCCGGGAATCGGATATCCATCTCTAGCTCCATCAAATCCCTCCTCAGCCGAGGCTGAACTGTAAGCCGTGTTATAGCCTCCTCTCGAGGAGTCCTCCTACTCAAGGCATCGGCGACTACGTTCGCCTTTCCCGGATGGTACAAAATCTCCAAATCAAAGTCCTTAATCAGCTTCAACCATCTCCTCTGGCGGTTATTCAACTCCCGCTGAGTGAATATATACTTCAGGCTCTTATGGTATGTGAAGATCTGGCACGTACCCCCATACAAGTAGTGCCGCTAGATCTTCAAGGCATGAATCACTGCCGCTAGCTCGAGATCATGGGTGGGATAGTCCTCCTCGTATGGCTTCAGCTGCCGCGAAGCGTATGCAATAACCCTACCCCTCCGCATCAAAACGCACCCCAAGCCGAGCTTGGAGGCGTCACTATATACGACAAAATCCTCTACGCCCTGGGGCTGGACCAAAACAGGAGCGGAGGTCAACCTCATTTCAGTTCCTCAAAACTGCTCTGGCAAGGCTCGGACCAGACGAACCGGGTGGACTTCCTCAGCAAGGAAGTAAGCGGGCATGCAATCACGGAGAAACCCTCAACAAAATGGCGGTAATACCCCGCTAAGCCCAAGAAACTGCGCACCTCCTTGACCGTCCTAGGAGGCGGCCATGAAGAAACGGACTCTATCTTCGCCGGGTCAACCATGACACCCTCGGCGGAAACTATATGACCTAGGAATGCCACCTCGGACATCCAAAACTCGCACTTAGAGAGCTTTGCATAAAGCTCTCTATCCTGAAGGACTCGAAGAATTGTCCTCAGGTGCCCCGCATGCTCCTCCCTACTCCGGGAGTAGACTAAGATATCATCTATAAACACCACCACGAACTGGTCCAAGAAGTCGATGAAGATGCCGTTCATCAACTCCATGAAGACGGCGGGTGCGTTCATGAGCCCGAAGGGCATCATGACAAACTCATAATGGCCATATCTCGTCTTGAATGCCGTCTTTGGCACGTCCTCCTCTCTCACCCCCAGCTGGTGATAGCCCGACCTCAAATCAATGCGTGAGAACACCGAGGCTCCCTGTAACTGGTCTAAAAGATCGTCGATATGCGGTAGAGGGTACTTGTTCTTGATGGTGACTTTGTTCAATTCTCGGTAATCGATACAAAGCCTCAAGAATTCGTCCTTCTTCCTGACGAAGAGGACCGGTGCACCCCAAAGGGAAACACTCGGGCGTATAAAACCCCTCTCCGCTAACTCCTCGAGTTGCTTCTTCAGCTCCAGCAACTCGATCGGCGCCATACGGTATGGCGCCTTGGAGATCGGCCTCGTGCCGGGCTCCAACTCAATAGCGAAATCGATGCTCCTCTGCGGTGGCAGTCCGGGTGGCTCCCTGAAAACGTCCTCAAACTCGCACGCCACAGGAATATCCTCCAGCAATGGCCCCGTCTCCTCCTTCATGGCATAGCACCAGAAGGCCTCGCATCCCTGTCCGATAAGTCTCGCGGCTCGAACCGCACTAATGACTGTACCGGTCTTCCTGAGGTCCTCGGAAAATCACCTCGTGTCCCGTCTCCGTGGTAACTGTCACGGTCCTCCGGCTGATGTCCAAAATAGCTCGATGGCGGTCCATCCAGTCCATGCCAAGGATGACTTCTTCATACACTAAGTGCATGACATAGAAGTCGGCTAACCAACCTCGGTTTCCCAAACGTATGGGAAAACCGCGTACCTCTCGGGTACCACTAACCCTACCCCCATCGGGTAACCCTACAACAAAGGGTCTCCCCTCTACCGTAACTAAGGACAACCTAGCTACGCAATCATCGGAAATAAAAGAGTTCGTGGCACCCGTATCAAACAATACTCGGACCGGAAGTCCATGGATCTGAATAGTACATGTAGCTTCCGGCGCTGCTGGATCCACAACGCTCCTCAACTCAAACACCCTGGCATGTGTGCCACGGGTCTCCTGTGTACCTCCACCACGGCCTCTACCACGGCCCGGACCTGGAGCCGACCCTTGTGTGCGGGTCTGACTTTGTCCTCCTTGCTGAAAACCCCGATCTTGAACCTGAGGTGGCCTCTGTCCTCTACCTGCCCCGTTAGCCGGTGATGACCCCTGTTGTGATGGTGCCCCTCCCCGTCTGCAAAAAGCTGTCATGTGGCCCGTCTGACCACAAGAGAAACACGTCAGTGAAGGCTTCCTGTTGATAACGTGATTTATGACGTTAGTTTAGGCATTCATTTAGATAGTTTTTCCCCGTTATTCATGTACGGTTTGGCATTAGTTCATGACGTTTACGCTTAATTCATGCATATTTCTAGGAAAGACGTCTACACGAGCTTTTGTCGGTTTTGTAGGTATTTCGGGGATCTTTTGGACATTAATCGATACATTCGAGGGTCAAGCCTCATGGTGGTACACATCCAAGGCTTTGAAGGAACATAATTGGAGCAATGAAGGATACAAGGACCCTTATTGGTGCAAGCAATGGAGCAACTCATGGCTAGACGATCATAACAAGCCTCTGTTGAAGAAAATTGACCCAACACTCAGGAAAATCGGACGATTTTTCTGTCTGGGTCGATTTTCTGGCTTTTGACAGCTTGAGCCACGTGTCCCACGATCTCTTTCTCCGGCCCTTGCTCTTGATGGAGAATATAAATGGTCCTGCAGGTTGTGGCTGGGGATATCTCCCACATTCTCTCACACACACCTGATTCCATTAGAGGATAGACTTGGAGAAGAAGAAAAACTCTCTCATTTTGGGAGAAGAAAAGCACACCAAATATTAGAGTGATAGTGAGTTTTTGAGTGATTTTTAGAGTCTTTGGTTGAAGAACTTTTGGAAGGATTGTTAGGAACGTTTTGGAACTTCTTTTGAAGGGTTGTAGGTCTTTGATAGCATGAATTATAGTCTATATTTTGGGGTTTGTTTGGACGTTTTATCTTTCATAATCTGCATGTTTGTATGTATAATATACGATTATATTACCATTTCATCTACCTTTGCGAGAATCGAGGTCTACACCTAGTTTTGTTGTAATCGTAGGTAACATGGCACGTTTTGCATCAAAAAGGAGCAAAAGGAACTATGGAGTCATTGGAGCTACATCCAGGAACATAAGGAACCCTCCAGGAAGCATAGCCATGGATTAGAGATTCACTTTGGACCAGATTTGAGAGATTTCACATTCAGTTGTGACTCACCTCGGTTGACCACAGATTCACCTCAACCGAGGTGATCCAAAGAAGTCGACTCGACCGAGGCGAACACCTGGGACGCGGCGAGAATATTTTATTCTTGGCTGAGATCTTTTATCTTTGGAAAGAGATCTTATATTTTTGGGCTTGGCTCCTGGAAGGAAGAAGATATACTAGATCATATATTTTACCTATTTTTATGGGAAAATATCTTTCTAAGATATTTTATCTTTGGAGGGTTATCTTCCTATAAATGGGGTTGGATTTCCACAAATCCAACAGCATGCTATACCACCGATCAGGGTTTATACACCGCTGCAGCCATACTCCAGTTGGGAGATTTGAAGAACATTTTTGAAGGTTGAAGGAAGATTGAAGTCTATAGATTTTATAGCTTTTGAAGGGTTTTTGTAAGATTATCTTAGATTCCCTTCCTTGTTGTCTTGCCTTGTTGGATTTCTATCCAAGGAACACTTTTGTTGTGATATTTGATTCAGTTATTGAAGTCTTTTCATTAAATTCTTCTTGTTCAAATATTCACCTTCTTCCCATATATTTGATTATTGCTTTCATGATGATGAGTGGCTAATTTCCTTGTGTGATTCTAGGGTGATTGGCTGAAGGTTGTGGTAAAAACAATGATAGAATAATCTTAGATTCCAGTAGGATCCTGAAAGTTCGAGTCTTTAACCTTAACCCTAAGCATCTCGCTCAGTCGATGAACATCTCGGCCGGGGTGGAATTTGGCTGACCGAGGTGACTTATCTGATCCTAAACTGAGAGTTAAGTGTTAGAGTTTGCCAAATCCTATTCTTATAACACCTTTCCTGGTTCAATGCAAGCCTAGGATGAGACTTACCCGGTAATTCCTTAGTTTGTTTACCTAAGATCATAAGTGTAGGTAATAAAGGTTTATCCTTTATTGGAGTTTGAGTGTGCTTTCAACCCATCTTTGTGAGTTAGCCTAAGACTTACCCGGTAAAGGTTGATTCTATTCCCATAGATGGTGTGTTAGTTTGAGGTTATAGTTCTTTATCTTAATTCCTTGAGACTTACCCGGTAATAGGAGTTACGGTTTAGGATTAGTGAGTAGTGAGACTTACCCGGTGATCTATTCCATTTTAGTAACACCTTCCCCGTGCAAAAACCTCAGCTTTGTCCGCTTATCTTTAGATCTTGAGTTGGAACCACAACTAGATGCTTTAATCCCTAGAATTGCATGTTTCCTTTATTGACTTCTATATCATCTTTGATTGTTTTGATCACCTCTTGTGGTTAGTATTTACATAAGCATACCGTAATTGGACTTTGTTTCACTAAGTCCCTGTGATCGACCCCTGGAATTCCTTGCTTTTTACTACGATTGACCCGTACACTGCGGGTTCGCATCCTTGTTTTAAGCTTACGTCTAGGGTTATAAATTTAAAGCTTGCACACATCGTTTGGAGCGAACAAGTTTTTGGCGCCGTTGCCGGGGACTTGGTCTAGACCGACCCGGTTACGGTTTGCTTTTGGGGCACTTGCCCCTGTGTCTACTAACCACTCTACTTGAGTGACTTTTGCAGGTTCTTTCTTAGGTTTATGCGAAGAACCCGCACTGGGAAGGAAATTGTTCCTTACGATCCCGAACCAGAAAAGACATACAAACGACGCTTAAGAGAAGTGAAGATGGCCCACCAAGACAACCGTGATCTTGAGGCCGAGTTGAAAGAGGCGCTAGAGCTGCTACGCCTCAGCAGGGAAGAATTGATGCAGGAAAGAGAAGAAACTCGCACCAGGACTGGAGCGATCAAAGCTGATATGGCAGCTTTATGAGACCAGTTTCTACCTCGACCGAGGGAAGATCTTGTTCCAGATCCTCGACCGATCCAGGTCCCAGTCGCTGACCCTCGACCGAGGCAGGTCCCAGTACCAGACGCCCCGGCCGAGGTACCTCCACCTCGGATGCCAATCCGAGACGCTTTTCCTGCAGGAATCCCACAAACCCTAGGTCAAAGGATGGACCCTAATCAACAACTGAGGCATCCAGGAGTTAACCTAAGAGATCCAGCGGACCATGACTACGAACTTCGACCGCAAGTTCTATCCATGATTCGCCAATGCCAGTTCGGAGGGCTAGAGAAGGAATCACCACATCAACATCTTCAAAACTATGAGATCTTGATGGAGACCTTGAGACCCTCAAGGATTGAAAATAACAACTACAAGCTAAGACCTTTTTACTTTTCTTTAAAAGATAGAGCTCTTACTTGGTATCAATCTCTTCCTCCAGGAAAAATTAGCACATGGGAGGAGATGACTACGGAATTCTTAACCAAATTCTTTCCCCCCTCAAAGACTGCTGAAATGAGAGGGAAGATCAATGCTTTCATCATGAAGGACAAGGAAAGCTTGTCCAAATCTTGGGAGCGGTTCAAGGATATCCTTTTGGATTGCCCACATCATGGGATTCCAAAGTTAGAGTTATTGGAGATATACTTCAAGGGACTGGACGGAAGCACCCAGTTCAACCTCCAACTACTCTCCGCCGGTACCTTTATGGACATGGCGATTGACGAAGCTTGGGACTTCATCGAGAAGCAAGCTTTGCATATGGAGAAGTACACCCACCAAGGAGCTAAATGTGGAGTTAAAAGAGTTAACTTCCAAGAAACTCATCCCAACAACAATCAACTCACGTCTTTGAAGAATGACGTGAAGCAATTGAAGGAACTCTTGGTTGCTCAAACCAAGAAGGAAGAGCAAGGACAAAGGAACAACAACAACGGATACCGTAACAACAACAACGGTTCCCAGAACAACAACTACAATAACAACAATAGAGGATCTAATAGCAACAACTGGAGGGCGAACAACCAAAATTCTGGTAAAAATCATTCAAACTCCAACTCTAACGATTCCTCTAACCCTTTCCTCTCTTCCCCTTCTTCTTCTTCTACTCTATTAAAGAGCCAGGGGCAAGGATCAAGTTCGTCTCAGCCGGAAAAGAAAGACGCAGTTCTGGAGGCTATCTTGATCAAGCTCAATGATATGGAGACTTCTATGACTTCATTTTCGAAGGCCCAAAAAGCCTTTGAACAACAACTCGCAAGTAGGGCGAATGAAGCGCCAAGAGATCCAGGGAAGCTTCCAGCAAGGACGGAAAGCAACCCCAAGGGCCAGATCATGGCCATAACTATGAGGAGTGGACTGAAAACTGCAGATCCAGTGCCTCGGTCGGTGCCAATACCGACGAAGACCACCTCGGTCCAGATGCAGTCGAAGAACACTTCGACCGAGATGCCAACCGAGGTGGAGCCACAGAAAGCGGAGGGGAAAACTGAAGTTTATGTTCCACCTCCTGCATACAAACCACCACTTCCATTCCCCCAGTCAAGGGTCAGAGCACATCTAGACAAGCACTTTGGTAAGTTCCTTGACTTGATGAATAAACTGCACATTAACATTCCTTTCCTTGATGCTATTCTAGGAATGCCCGTCTATGGGAAGTTCTTGAAGGAGATCCTATCAAGGAAAAGGAAACTGGAAGATTTTGGTGAAGTTAGGATGACATCTAAATCCTCGGAGCTCATACAAATCATGAAGGAGAAGATGCCACCTAAATTGAGAGATCCCGGCTCATTTTGCATTCTCATTCAAGTTGGGGATGTCACTTGTGAAGCCCTTTGTGATCTAGGAGCCAGCGTGAGCATCATCCCGCTGGAGCTATGTGTGAAGATCGAACTTGGAGAGCCCAAGCCGGTCAAGATTCGACTTTATATGGTGGATCGCTCCATCACCCATCCCGTGGGCATCTTGGAGGACGTTCCGGTCAAGTTAGGTAACTTCTATTTACCTATAGGTTTTGTTGTACTTGATATTCCCGCAGATTATCCTGTTTCTATTATTCTCGGGAGGCCATTTCTAGCAACTTCGGGTTGCAACGTGGATTGCAAGAACGCCATGTTGAAATTCAACATTGGCGGCGATGAGGTGGAGTTCGCATTACTTGCATCCATGAAAGGGGAGCAGCTAAGCGATGATATCTTCAACATCTACGATGAAGAAGAATCAAGAGAATTGGTGAGCTCTATCCTTACTAACGATCCACTCGAAAGAGTTATTAGCTTCAGTTTAATGGACGAAGGTATAGATGCTTCTTGGGATGCAGATATACGGAGCTTAAAAGCACTGGAAGAGGATCCAAGAGCTAAAACTGAGAAGCTAACCCAGGAGACGAAGATCTCCAGTTTCGGTTCCAGTTGTAGTACCTCGACCGAGGCACTCCCTGGACTGAGCGAGGCGACTGAAGAACATCTCGGTCAACGCCTCTACGCCTCGACCGAGGTCGATGGCGAGACGATTTCAACTGAGACTTCTAAAAGTCCAGTTTTTGGATCTACTCCACTAGAAGGAGGAAGCAAGGATCCCCCTCAGAAAGCACCCCCAATTGTGGAGCTTAAACAACTCTCAAATCACTTGAGGTATGTCTTTCTTGGACCGGATTCCACTTATCCCGTTATTGTTAGTGCTTCCCTCTCCGAAAATGAATTATCTAAACTAATGCATGTCCTGAAAAAGCATCAAAAGGCTTTAGGTTACACTATAGAAGATCTTATTGGCATTAAGCCCTCTTTCTGTATGCATAGAATTTTAATGGAGGATGATCATAAGACTTCACGGGAACCTCAAAGACGGTTAAATCCGATCATGAAAGAGGTTGTGAAGAAAGAAGTTCTTAAGTTTTTGGATGCAGGTATCATATACCCTATCTCGGACAGCAAGTGGGTTAGCCCGGTGCATGTAGTTCCGAAGAAAGGAGGGATGACCGTTGTGATAAATAAGAACAACAAGTTGATCCCAACTAGGACCGTTACGAGCTGGAGGGTTTGCATCGACTATAGGAAGCTGAACACGGCCACACGAAAGGACCATTTTCCACTTCCCTTCATTGATCAAATGCTCGAGCGGTTGGCCCATCATTCACACTTCTGCTACTTAGACGGTTATAGTGGATTCTTCCAGATTCCTATCCATCCGGATGATCAGGAGAAGACCACTTTCACTTGTCCATGGGGGACATTTGCTTATAGGAGGATGCCATTTGGATTATGCAATGCACCCGCTACCTTCCAGCGATGCATGATGGCTATCTTTTCCGAGTACATAGAGGAGATCATGGAGGTATTTATGGATGATTTTTCTGTATATGGTTCCTCTTTTGATGATTGTCTATCTAACCTTTCTCTAGTGCTTAAAAGATGTGAAGACACTAATCTTGTTTTGAATTGGGAGAAGTGTCATTTTATGGTTAATGAGGGCATTGTTCTAGGACACCTCGTTTCTAATCGAGGTATTGAGGTCGATCGCGCTAAGATCGAGACTATTGAGAAACTCCCTCCCCCTTGTTCTGTTAAAGGTGTGAGGAGTTTTCTCAGGCATGCAGGTTTCTACAGGAGATTCATCAAGGACTTCTCTAAGATTTCTAAACCTCTAACTAACCTCTTGAATAAAGATGTTGTTTTTGAGTTTTCGCAGGAGTGTCTTGATGCTTTTTACAGGATTAAGGAAGCGTTGATCTCCGCTCCCATTATCCAACCTCCGGATTGGACCTTGCCCTTTGAGATCATGTGCGATGCTAGTGATGTAGCCGTAGGAGCGGTGCTTGGACAGATTAAGGATGGCCGGACCACCGCCATTTACTATGCTAGCAAGACGCTAGA
Organism: Fagopyrum esculentum; assembly: GCA_033239045.1. NCBI lineage: Eukaryota > Viridiplantae > Streptophyta > Magnoliopsida > Caryophyllales > Polygonaceae > Fagopyrum > Fagopyrum esculentum. The sequence continues at coordinate 132,555,583 of BSUD01000004.1, forward strand.
TGTAGCACAACGCAACTACGCTACCACCGAGAAAGAATTATTGGCGGTTGTATATGCTTTCGAGAAGTTTCGTTCCTATTTAGTAGGGGCGAAAGTCATTGTCTACACCGACCATGCAGTCATCCGTTACTTGTTGGCTAAGAAAGATGCCAAGCCACGCCTTATTCGATGGATTCTCTTGCTTCAAGAGTTTGATCTAGAGATCCGCGATAAGAAGGGATCCGAAAATTCTGTTGCGGATCACCTCAGCCGGCTACCTGCATCTTCACGTGAGAAGGACGACCCGCCCATAGACGATTCATTCCCCGATGAGCATTTACACTTGTTGGAGCGTTTGATAGACTTACTTACTTCACCCCACGATGAAGGTGAAGTATGGGGTGAGGACACCTCCCATCACATTTGAGAGATGCATTATGGTCCAGCTAGCGACCTTAAACCAAGCGCTTCTTGGGAGGCAACCCAAGGTATTGCTTTCTTTCCCCTTTTTCTAGTCTAGCTTAGATAGTTTTTTGCTTTTGCTTTGCTTTGTTTTGTTTTTGGCGTTCTAGACAGGTAGCAGGAGACATCTAAGGAAAAAGCATAACTGGAAGGACAGAAGATCGAGAATTTGAGAAGACGAAGTTTTGACTGAGGCATCTCGGTTGCTATCAAAGCACCTCGACCGAGATGATTCTTGAGCAACCGAGGCGACTAGGGTTTTCTGAAGAACCACCTCGGTCCGTACCACCTCGGTCCAGTCGAGACCACCTCGACCGAGGTGAAAGCAGTTCCAGAAAGGGTATAAAAAGGGAAAATTTTCTCTTTCCTCTCTTTACCAACCTCCTCGACCGCGACAGCCCTTTCACCTCGCCTTCTTCGATTCTTGCTCGTTTTCGAAGATTTTCGCTTCCAAACTGCGATTAAGGCATAGAGGATCCTAGTGCATCGTCGATCTACAAGAAAATCGAACCGATTCGGCCGAACGAGGTAAAATAAAACCGAAACCCTACCTCGCTGTTTTCGCTTCGATTTGGGCTTTGGTTGCCCTTGCCTTTGCTGAGAAAAGGCTTAAGTATCCCATAGGAAGCAGTTGTAGTGATTTTGGGGGAAAAGAACTGAATTTTCTGAGGAAATTAGAATCCAGTTTTCTGCCTCGGTCTAGTCCTTTTGTGCCTCAGCCGAGGTGATTCTTGAGGGTTGTCAGTCGACCGAGGTGATCTGACAATGTGAAATTTGAGAATGAGTTCTGAGAGACGCCTTGCCCTTAGAGATAGATCCTCACCTTCCCCTTCTTCCTCTTCTTCCCGACCCTATCGACCGGTGATCCACGAGCGACACCAGGTCGATTATGAGCGTATTTCTGGCCGTCCAGTGATTGCACCTCGCTTCCTGGACGTGTCTGCTTTTGACTGTCTCCAGGTAGACGGAGACCTTAGACGGATGATATCTACAGTAGGGTTGGATCAGTTTACTGAGATCCGAGCCCCAGCCTATTTGGAGCCCACCTTAGAGTTCATTAGCTCCTTCACCTACCTCCCCACAGAGCGATCTGTGAAGTACCGGCTGATGAACCGGAACTTCTTAGTGCCACTAGAGTATTGGAGGGAGATTTTTGGTTTTCCTGAGCCGACAGCTGTTGACTTCCCGTCCCAATCTGTAGCTAGGGAGTTTTGGGGGCAGATTGCCCATATTGTTGAGCATGCAGACAGATGGCGCCCTGGAGATTCCAGGGAGAAGGTCATCTTCCACTTAGCCTTTAGGTTAGCCCACCGGATCTTCAGTGAGACACTTCTGGCGCGTACTGAGACGCCCCAGAAGGTCCGACAGGAGGAGCTATTCAGTTTATACTGCATGGTGACTGGGGGTATCCCGGACTTTGGCTTGATGTTGGCAGAGGATCTGCACAAGATCAAGGCCAAGGCGAAGGGAGACATCTGCTGCGGAGGGCTTGTCACCCACATCGCCAACTACCAGGACATGGATCTCAGCGCTTGCACGATGGTGGCGGCTGCCAAGCCGCTTGGGCTGTAGGAGATGATCACTCGGCGGATTTTGGTTCCCCGAGGTCTGACTACACCGTACGTGGCTATGCCGTGGGAGCTGACTGCACCACAGGGGATCAGGTGGTCTGCCCAGTTTACTGTTTATGACCCTCATTATTGGAAGATCGCTTGGACCCCACTGATGGAGGATTACAGAGAGGCAGCAGCTGCCCCAGCTGAGGAGGAGGCAAATGATGAGGAGACAGCTGATGACAAAGAGGGTGGAGTCCCGATGGATACAGGGACAGATACTGCAGGGAGGAGCGCACCAATTATAGATCTGGATGATGAGGATACTGAGCCTGCACCTGCTACTTCTCCAGTGAGACCTGCAAGGCGTAGGACGCGCCGACATAGAGACCTAGAGGCTCATAGACGGATCGATGATCTGACGGATCAGGTTATTGATTCATATGCTGCTTTGTCACTGGATATCTGCGAGATGCAGGAGCGGTAGCATTACCAGCACATGATGGCCCAGATTCAGTTTGAGCACGTCATGGGCTATCCGTTCGACCCGTCCCAGTATCCGTATGTGCCACCACCACCACCGGACCGTGACTACTAAGAGCTGCAGGATTTTCTTTCTTATTTTTTATGCAGTTCAGCTTATTATCCGGTGAGTACTTTATCCCTTAGACTTATTTTGACCCACTGGGACAGTGTGTCCCAAGTATGGGGTATATGTGTATTATTTGACACTTATTTGATGTATGACTCTATTTGACCGGATATTTATATTTATACTTCACTTTTGCATCTATGTGTTTATTTGAGACTACATGCATACTTACAAGTTATTTGATTGAGAAAAACGTCGAAACTGAAAGAAAACTGGTTTTAAAAAAAAATTTTGGACCTCGACCGGGGCAATTCTGGCCGAACGAGGCGTTTCACCTCGGTTGACCTAAGAACACCTCGACCGAGGTGGGTTAACTGAGAATTTTCGAAAACGGTTTTTGTGCTTCTTATCTGGATATGATCTCAGTGAAGATCTTGTTTACTGACTGGTTTTGAAATTCTTTATGTGTTTGAAAGGTTTTATAATATGTTTAAGTTGCTAAATGCTTTGTTTGAAATTATTGACATGTTTAATACTTTGTTTTTATCCAAATTATGTTGAATTTGAAGGTTGACACCACATTATGAGTTCTCTCACTTTCTTCCTGGAAAGACCAAGGCAATTCATTATTTTCTCTTCTTCTTCTTGATCATGCTTAACCCCTCATATACATTTTGCCTCCCTTTACCTATCCGGGAATTTGGAAGCAAGCGAAGTGGTGAAAGCAAGTATAAGTTGAGAAGTGGGTTGGAAGTGAAAGTGTTAGAAAGTAATAATAGGTTTGGGGAAGTCAATCATGATGATGAGTAACTCGGCACCATTCACATAGCCGGGTGTTTGTGTCTTGCCAAAGTCGGATTGAGCGATATTCCTAACGGGCCATGGTATGTCCATCAAGGGTTTGATGCATCTCAAGAAATTGATGATTGCTGATTTCCTAGGCTTCGGTTATTGTGCACCTCTGTCCATGCATCCCAAAAAAGTAAAGTAAAAGAAAAAGTGTGAAATAAGCAAAGCTTATTGGTGGAAGATGTTGCAAGTCAAAGTGAAAGTGAAGTATATCCTTTTCCCGGATTCTAGCACCACATTACCTTACATACATCCCTACCCTACACGTTTCTTGACCTTTCTTTTGGGAAGCCCTTGAGAACTTGAGCTTGTTGATTGACTTAGTGGTTTAAACTGGATTATGCATGATTAATTTCGATAATTATGACTTATTATGCATTCTATGGTTTTATGCAAAGATGAACAACTTTTCTATATTTATAAAATGTTTTGATCATATTTTGATTTTGAATTCCATGAAGTATTCTCTTAGAGTGATCTATGATTGTAGCACACCATAAAAATGTTTTTGAAAGACTTTTCATTGATTTTATTGACTTATAATCCATTCTATCTTGTCTTTTATATGCGGAACTTGCTTGGGGACAAGCAAGGGCTAAGTATGGGGTATTTTGATAGCATGAATTATAGTCTATATTTTGGGGTTTGTTTGGACGTTTTATCTTTCATAATCTGCATGTTTGTATGTATAATATACGATTATATTACCATTTCATCTACCTTTGTGAGAATCGAGGTCTACACCTAGTTTTGTTGTAATTGTAGGTAAAATGGCATGTTTGGCATCAAAAAGGAGCAAAAGGAACTATGGAGTCATTGGAGCTACATCCAGGAACATAAGGAACCCTCCAGGAAGCATAGCCATGGATTAGAGATTCACTTTGGACCAGATTTGAGAGATTTCACATTCAGTTGTGACTCACCTCGGTTGACCACAAATTCACCTCAACCGAGGTGATCCAAAGAAGTTGACTCGACCGAGGCGAACACCTGGGACGCGGCGAGAATATTTTATTCTTGGCTGAGATCTTTTATCTTTGGAAAGAGATCTTATATTTTTGGGCTTGGCTCCTGGAAGGAAGAAGATATACTAGATCATATATTTTACCTATTTTTATGGGAAAAGATATTTCTAAGATATTTTATCTTTGGAGGGTTATCTTCCTATAAAAGGGGTTGGATTTCCACAAATCCAACAGCATGCTATACCACCGATCAGGGTTTATACACCGCTGCAGCCATACTCCAGTTGGGAGATTTGAAGAACCTTTTTGAAGGTTGAAGGAAGATTGAAGTCTATAGCTTTTATAGCTTTTGAAGGGTTTTTGTAAGATTATCTTAGATTGCCTTCCTTGTTGTCTTGCCTTGTTGGATTTCTATCCAAGGAACACTTTTGTTGTGATATTTGATTCAGTTATTGAAGTCTTTTCATTAAATTCTTCTTGTTCAAATATTCACCTTCTTCCCATATATTTGATTATTGCTTTCATGATGATGAGTGGCTAATTTCCTTGTGTGATTCTAGGGTGATTGGCTGAAGGTTGTGGGAAAAACAATGATAGAATAATCTTAGATTCCAGTAGGATCCTGAAAGTTCGAGTCTTTAACCTTAACCCTAAGCATCTCGCTCAGTCGATGAACATCTCGGCCGGGGTGGAATTTGGCTGACCGAGGTGACTTATCTGATCCTAAACTGAGAGTTAAGTGTTAGAGTTTGCCAAATCCTATTCTTATTACACCTTTCCTGGTTCAATGCAAGCCTAGGATGAGACTTACCCGGTAATTCCTTAGTTTGTTTACCTAAGATCATAAGTGTAGGTAATAAAGGTTTATCCTTTATTGGGGTTTGAGTGTGCTTTCAATCCATCTTTGTGAGTTAGCCTGAGACTTACCCGGTAAAGGTTGATTCTATTCCCTTAGATGGTGTGTTAGTTTGAGGTTATAGTTCTTTATCTTAATTCCTTGAGACTTACCCGGTAATAGGAGTTACGGTTTAGGATTAGTGAGTAGTGAGACTTACCCGGTGATCTATTCCATTTTAGTAACACCTTCCCCATGCAAAAACCTCAGCTTTGTCCGCTTATCTTTAGATCTTGAGTTGGAACCACAACTAGATGCTTTAATCCCTAGAATTGCATGTTTCCTTTATTGACTTCTATATCATCTTTGATTGTTTTGATCACCTCTTGTGGTTAGTATTTACATAAGCATACCGTAATTGGACTTTGTTTCACTAAGTCCCTGTGATCGACCCCTGGAATTCCTTGCTTTTTACTACGATTGATCCGTACACTGCGGGTTCGCATCCTTGTTTTAAGCTTACGTCTAGGGTTATAAATTTAAAGCTTGCACACATCGTTTGGAGCGAACAGTCTTGCTTAAACTTATATTCAGCTGACATTTATTGTTTTTACTTGCTTATATTTCATCATCCATCTATGAAAACCATGTATGCTTGTGTGATGATTTTGGATCTTGAAATGCATGTTATTGGCTAGTTTATTGTGATTCTGGAGTGATGGATTGATGGTTATGGATTGGGTGATGATAGAATGGACTTGTATGTTAGTTTAGGATGATTCGTATGCACAAAACCTAACCTAGGAGGAAAAATCGACCTGTTCATAGGTTAGATCGTCCGATTTTCCTTATGATCCACCCGATTTTCTCTCTGTTGCTCTTTAATTGATGAATTTGTATGTTAAGATGTTAGGTTGTTTAAATCCTAGTGTTTATTAAGCATAATATAGCTTAGGGTGACCTAATGCTAGCAAACTAAGTGAGGGAAGAGACCTACCCGGTGATTTCCGATCTTAGATACCTAAGATGATGAACTCTAGGTAGTAGTGAGCCTCATAAGCCGTTATTGGATTGAGTGTGCTAGGATTGTTGCTTGAGACTTGCCTTTTCCGAGACTTACCCGATAAGGAGAGGTTTGCCCATTAAGTAGAGTCCGGTTTGTGTAGAATTCCCAACTTTAACCCCTTGAGATCTACCCGATAATAGGAGTTTGATGCGGGATTAGTGAAGCAAGAGACTTACCCGGTAATTGCTTCCATTAGAGAAACACCCTTTCCCAACACCGCAGCTTTGTCCTTAGAATCTTTAGAAGCTTGAGTCCAATGCCATAACCGGAAATCTTGACCTCTAGAATCCACTTTTCTCTCTTTGATCACATATCTTGTGTTTGTGTTACTTGTTTATTTTGCTAAGCTTGAGTTGTTAGTTTGATTTATTATCTTGCTTGATTTGTGATCTTTTCTTGATCACCATAAAAACCCAACCAAAAATATCATGATTTTCATTTCTTTATTTCTTTCTCTTTTCTTAGACTAGATTCGCACTATCTATGATCACTTGTTGATTTGATTTCACCTTAGTCTTCGTGTTCGACCTCGGAATACTATTCTTGTTACAAAACGACCCATACACAGTGGGTTTGCTAGGAGTTAGGAAATTATATCGAGTTATAAATTGTAAGACTTTTGTGCTACACAATCTTAGCGTAACACTTGCAATTGGGCCTAAGATGATCATCTTCTCCGCAGTTGAAACACTGCCTCCCTCTGCCTAGCGCCTGAGTAGTAGGAGGATGTCCTGTATGTCCTTGAGCCAGACTACGGCCCTGTTGTGACGCTCCTGCCCCTAAACCAGTGGGTCCAGTCCTCTGACGCTTGTCGGGTCGTCCGGACTACGCCACTCTCCTAGCTCCCTGTATTTCTCTCTCGTATGCCGAGGCTCGGTCCTGGTACTTGGCCAGGGATTCACAACGGAATCCCGCAAGATATGCACGAGTAGACTCCCTCAATCTCCTAGAAAAGAGATAAACATGTTGGCTTGCCGGAGGTGCGGCAGGTCCCAGCAAAGCCAACTCCGCTCGGAAACGTCGGATCGCGTCGATAACTGGGACGTCCTCAAACCCAGCCTCTAAGAAATCCTGGACTCGGTCTCTCCTCAATGAATCTGGGAAGAAAGTCTCCCTAACAAGTCTCAGCAACTGGTCCATCCTAGTCACACCTCCTCGTACCGACCTCCACCAGTAGTGGGTCTGCTTTATAAACAATATCAGGACCACCTCTACCTGCCGCTCCTCTGGGCAACGGACCACCTCAAGTGTTGTCTCCACATGCCCGATCCAATGCTCGACCTCTAACCCTACTTTCCCGTCAAAGTAAGGTACATGTTGTTGGTTGAAAGCCTTCAACCAAGAGTCAGGTCCAAGAGACCTCAAGCCGTCTTCAGCCTTAGCAATCTCTACAACAGGTGCGGGTAAAACTACTGTCGGTGCAACAATCTTTGGTACGACCCTAGTCTGTGTATCCCTCTGTGAGATCTCAGCCGATCTCGTGGGTACATGTGCGGGCACCGGCACCGGTGGTGCTGGAGGTGGTACTCCAGTCCTATATGCCTCCTCGGCTCGATGCACATAATCTTTGATCACGGTAGCCCCAATCGATGCTCCACCGGTCCTAACAGAAGAGGAACTACGCGCTCCAGACCTCACAACTGTCCTTTCCCTTCCCTCGGGAATGACACTCTCAACTACGTACTCTACAAGAATCTCGGCTACTGGTGGATCCACAGCGGGTGGGTCTGCAATGGGGATACATCCCCGACCTCTCGTGCCTAGAGGTCTCCCTACTCGTCCCCATCTCGGGACGGTAGGAGGAAGTGGTGCTCTACCCCGGGCGGGTCCTACATAAGCGGTCGCTCTCGTACGTGCCATCTGGTATCGTTCACGTTTATTTAGGCATAATTAATTCGATGTGTATGTCGTACTTATAATATTATATGAACGAGGACTTATTAAAGCATGGTAAGAATAAAGCCAAAATCCAGGGTACAAACAAGGCATAAAAGCCCAAACATCCTAAGGTCACATGTATATCTAAGTACATACAAGTCCAAAACATCCTAAGGCCATATATATGTATATATATATGTGTATTTATAACTATGCAATTATATATAAACATCAAGTCCAGAAAACTACGTCGCCGAGGTTTGTGTGAGGAGTGGAGGTCCCGTACATTCTAACCCAATCCCGACTCATGCATATGATATTTGAAAACTAAAAGTTAGAACCCGAGGGATTCTGTTTATTCCTCATTCGGCCTTTAGAAGGTTGCGAGTGCCATTGTTGTCAACCTAGGGCTCTGATACCACTTTATAACACCCCGAATCCGCGGGATATTGGAATGCTACGGGCGAGACCACACTATGGCTCCCGACCCTTAGCGTAACAACAATCTCACCGGACCGTTCCAACAAGGCACAAATTAAAGGCATAAAACTCAAAAGTAGTTTATGATGTATGCAAGAAAGAAAGGAAAAAGGGGTACAAGTTGGAAACTCAACCGAATCCTCAAAACGATATAACGTAAGGGAATCCAAACGTGCAACGAGACATAAACCGTCAAAAACAAGAAGCCCCCAAAACATCCCCGTCCTATAATGTACGGAGACTACTCGGCTGTCCACTCCTCCACCTCACCCGGCGGTGTCCCTAATCTGCAAGGCATCTACACAAAACGGTTTTAAACCGTTAGCTCACATTCTATGCATTATAAGAATAATATGGCACAAACACACACATGAAAACACAAAGCACACAACATGAACATTCATACATAATATCTTTTTAGGTTGTTCCATATCTAATTCATTTGTTCCAAGTATGACACGAGAGTCTTATAACTCTCGCCTCTGTCCCCGTGTAACCAACAGGAGTGTGGCGGCGCCCAACCCGTATACCCTATGGGGGTGATGAAGAAGCCCGCCCGTATATCGTGTATGGCCTGGTCGCAGAGATCCCCCCAGTCTCCCTCGGGAAACTGAGCGATGATGGCACCGCCCGATAATAATAATAATAATAATAATAATAATAATAATAATAATAATAATAATAATAATAATAATAATAATAATAATAATAATAATAATAATAATAATAATAATAATAATAATAATAATAATAACAACAATAATAACAACAATAATAATAATAATAATAATAATAATAATAATAATAATAATAATAATAATAATAATAATAATAATAATAATAATAATAATAATAATAATAATAATAATAATAATAATAATAATAATAGTAACGATGGGCCAATAAAATAAGGTCAAGTAAACCTAATCCATTTTCATGCTTAAAGCGGTAAACACACACCACCATATACATCCAAATAAGGCATAAAAGCGGATAAGTAAGTCTGAGCACTTACCTCGTCCCAAGCTAATCAAACCAACGATCACACTTTCCGAAAAGGAGAACCAAAGCCTGACCAACAAGATATGCATGTCAACAACAACTCACAACTCACTTCAAGTCTCTCCAAAGCTAAAACTAAGCAAGGATTCAACAACTAGAAGCTAGGAAGACTCTCTTGAGCCTTTAGGAATTGAAGTCAAGGACAAGATAAGCAAGGGTAGGAGGGAACAACAGCCTACAACCCAAGAGAGATTAAGTGTACAACCAAGCTGGACTAAGAGAGTAAGAAGGGAGAGAGACCACAAGGCCTTCACACGCACAAGATCACTAAAGGTTCAAGGGCATCTAAGTTCAAGCCACTAAATGGAATTCTCATAAGTCCTAGGTCCAACCTAAACATGCTTCTAGCTAAGCAACAACATAAGGTCTAAGGAAGGAACGAAGAGGAAAGGAGGAAGGAACCTACTGGTGAAGAAAACGCAGCCGCGGAAGCAAGCTGGCGCCCCGGCAGAACCCTGTCGCCGCCCCTGCGGAACCCTGTCGCCGCCCCTGCGGATTCCTGGCGCCGCCCCTACGCCTCTAGTGGCCGCCTCTGCGGTGGCTCTAGCCGCCCCTGCGGTGGCTCTGGCCGCCCCTACGGTAGCCTCAATCCGCCCCCGCGCCTCAAGCAATCCGCCCCCGCGGTCGAACAGCAGAAGGTCCGTCTTCTTCGTTTCTTCGACTGGTTCTTTGCTCCTAGTGCCTCCTTCTCTTGCTGGGCTTCCTCCAAACCTTCACCACGGGTCTTAGCCTCCTCACCACGACCTAAACGAGCTAAGGAAAGGGACATGCAAGGATTCACTAGATTCCTGTTCAAAAGCTTCCTCCATGGCTATGGAGGTGAAGAGGAGAGGAAGAAGAGATAATAAGCAGCAAGAGGAAGGGAAGAGAGTTTACCTATCACAGCAGATCTAGAAGATTCAAGGTGCAGCTCTTACCAATCTCTTGCAAGTCTCCAAGGAGAAGAGAGCAACAAGCAGGAAGAAAAGAGTGGGATGAAGTGAAGAGCATAAGAAAGGAGGTGGGAGAAGAGGAGAGAGTAAAGGCTGAAAAAAAAGGTGAGGTATCCCAAGGGTTAGCTCTCTTGTCCCCTCACTCCTCTTCCCAAGGCCGGAAATTAAAAAGGTGTCCCCACCCCGCGTTAAAAGCACGAACTCAGAAGACGTGCCTGCGGAAAATGAGCCGCGGATGCGGAAAGTCGGACACAACTCAACTTCCGGAAATAGATTTCCGGATGTTACAGAAGGAAAGGAAGGAACAAGATTCGGGACTCAGTGGTGAAATACCGCCCATGCGCCTGACTGAGCTCGCCACTACGCCTGTCTGGGTCCTCCCCTGCGCCTGAATGGGTCCGCCCATGCGCCTGACTGAACCCGCCCCTACACCTCTGTGAATCCCCCCTGCGCCTAACTGTGTAGAACGTCCGTCTGTTGAGTTCTTCGATTGTGCAGCCGGTCTCTTAGCGTCTCTTTTTGTGCTATGGACATCTTCCACCTCTCACACTTGGTCTTAGCCTCCCTCCAAGGTCTAGCTTCGTCACCATACCATCAAGACAACGATAGATTGTTGAGCATAGATTCTTAAAGATCTTCCATACAAGCCATGGAAGAGGAAGAAAGAAAGAAGAAGGAAAGAGGAAGAGGAAGAAACCTTACCCTTGTCACGTCATTGCAGTTCCGGCCTCAAGGAAGGTGGATCGAAGTTGGAGCAAGCCAGGAGAAGAATGGAGGAGAAGGATGGAGAAGAAGAATGCAAGAGGGTGAAGTGTAGAAGACGGGAAGCAAAGTAATATGAATGAAAAGAGGGGGAGAGGAGAAGTGGTTGTATAAAGGAGAGGAATGTCACAGGCCCTCAACCACCAACTCCCCAAACATTTAAGAGAGTGTTAAAAAGGATAGGAAGGCGAACGGTTGACCAAAACGCTACTACCCCGCCCTTGCGTGTCACCGCCCCTGCGGGAATCCTAGCCGCACCTACGGCCTGCTCGATTGCATTTAAGAGAGTGTTAAGAAGAATGCAAGAGGGTGAAGTTTGGAAGCTGAGCCCTTGTGCACAGCTTCCAAACTCCTCTAAAACTATCAAAGCATTCCGGTCGTTACAGACAGCACCCGAGATGATCGACCGAGGTGAACCTCAGTTGTCTTAATCTCGTTTGGCCAAGTCGTCTTGGTCGAGGTCAAAAAAATTTCAGTCCAGTTTCAACGTTTTTCAATCAAAAATCCTTATGTAGTGCATGTAAATAGACATATAAGCACATGGAGGCTGATAGGTGATGAAATCACTATCAATTAGGTTAGTTTTTAGAGTCTTTTTATTGCATTTGTGTCAGTTTATGCTACTAACTCCTTGGTCCATAAGAAGAAGACTATAAGAAGCTAAGGAAGGAGTTATAAGCACTTAGGAGTGACGATCGTTCACGAAGCAAAGCTTCTGCTACTTCACCGCCCCAGCGGAGCCTTGTCACCGCCCGTGCGGGTGACGCCTTAATCCGGAGAGCTCCCTGCGCCTTCGCCAGCGCCAGCCACGAAGTGTGTCACCGCCCCTACGCCCCTCATTGGCGCCCCTGCGGTGACTTGCCCTGAAGAAGCAAAGACCAGCACCCCTGCGCCTTCCCCTGCGCCTCTGCCTACGCCTCAACCTGAGAGCTAGAAGATGAAGAGTCTGTGTCATCGCCCCTGCGTTGATATTGGGATGCCCCGGCGGCATGGCATCAGAAACGGCAGGAAGTTGAAGAGTCAGACGTTTAAAAAGCATTAAAGATCCGCCCCTTGCGGAATTGCCTAGCCGCCCCTACGGCCATGAAGAAGATCAAGCGTTTTTGTCTTCACCGCCCCTGCGGAGCTGAAGGCCGCCCCTGCGGTTTAACTACAGAAGCTTTACTCCGGCTGTTTAGACCACCTTTATGGCATTAAAGGTGGTTGTTTTGGGCCGGCCATTTACTCCTATTTAGTGTCTTTTGTAGTATAAATAGTCCTTGATTGATTGCTAGAATCATCCAACAATTTTAGCAAACTAATTATCCACTTTTTCCCTTTAGATTATCTTGCTACCTTTGTAATGAGTTGCTAACTCCCTTGTTACATTGGGTTGGTTTGAAGCTGCATTGTTACCTTGGTTGTAAGTTCGTTTTAATATAAGTTTTCATTCAGTAATGCTTTGTGTTTTCTTGATCTCCATTGTCTAATTGCATGTTTTACTATTACTTGAGATTGATCACCTTAGGTTCTAAAGTGCATGCAAAGAACTAGGATTAATAGGTTCCGGGTTCGGGTCTTTAATCTAGTAGTAAAGTTTAAGTAATAACGGGTTGTAATTACTTAAAGAAAAGGAACACAAATATAAAGATAAGTTTAACGGTTTTAATCTTTTCTTTATATCCCTTAGTCTTTGTTTGAAAGCTGACTTGTTATTTGTTCTTGTAGGTTTACGGAACACTAACCTGTTAAGTTGTGTTGATGCCGGTTGGCTCAACACATATGTATGATCAAGACGGGAGATTACTTGAAAACTTGTAAAAGGAACTCACAAAAGTAGCAATTGCATGCTAAGAATCAACCTAGTGTAGATTCACCCATCATTGTCTTACTTGTCGCATTATTCGTTTTATAAGTTTCTGTGTGCATCAATTCAACCAACCCCCCCCCCCTTTTGCTACTCGTTTCTATAACCAACAATTGCATCTAATAAAACACCTTAACTCTCTTGGGTGCGACCCTTACTTAACCATTATACTTGTTTTAGTGCTAAGTCGGGATTTACTTTTGATTGGGTATAGACGACCATAGAAATACCGTCACTCAAATTTTGGCGCCGTTGCCGGGGAGTTTGGTGTTTTATCTTATTGTTATTATTGATTATTGGTTTGAACCATTTTTATGGCTCAAACCCGTGCTACTAACTCCGGTTTTGCTTCTTTTGATCCAGAAATTGAGAGGAGGCACATCCGGCAACGAAGACAACAACAACTCTAACAAGAAATGAATGATCGTACTCTTCGTCAACTTACTCAGCCCACTTTGGCTCAAAACCCTCTTGCGGTCACCATACCGGCATTAGGGGAAGGAATCAACTTTGAGCTCAAACCGGGTCTCATCCACTTGCTCCCATCCTTCCATGGGCTAAGTAATGAAGAACCCATCAAACACCTTGGAAAGTTCCATACCGCGTGTATGAGCATGAAGCCGGCCAACATTACCGATGAACAAATCAAGATGAGGGCATTCGGTTTCACACTCAAAGATTCAGCGGATGATTGGTATTACCACCTTCCATTTGGGAGCATCGACACTTGGGAGAACCTTCACAAGGCATTTTTGGAGAAATACTTCCCAGCCAAGAAGGCTAATAGCTTGAAGAAAGCTATAAGCAACATCGAGCAAGAGGCGGACGAGACTCTTTATGAGTACTTCGAAAGGTTTGCATGTCTCCGATCCAGCTGTCCTTTCCACGGATATTCAACTCAAGATCTAGTCTTGTACTTGTACAATGGCTCGATTATGAAAGGAGGATCGTCGATGCGGCTTGCGGAGGTAATATTCTTAACTCTACTCCTGACCTTGCTTTGGAAAAGATACAGGAACTAGCGGAAGGAACTTGGAACTTTGGAAGGACTCCTTCCAAGAGAGGTGTTCATGCTGTGAATTCCGGGAAGAGTGAGATCTCCACTGAGCTAGCGGAGCTGAAAAATAGTGAAGAGACTAACACTTATGGGAACCCCACAGCAGCTCAAAGCTTGTGGAGTGTGTGCTGACCCATATCATCCAACGAACATTTGTCCCCAAGTCCGGGATGATGATGCTGAGGTGAACGCAATGGGCTATGGACAACCACAACAGCAAAGGCCTAGGAATAATCCATATGCACAGAACTTCATGCCAAAATGGCGTGATCAACAAAACTTTCGTTGGAGGGATCAACAAAACCAACAACAGCAGCCCCGTCAAGGTAAGTATCAATCAACTGAGGATATGTTGCAGGTTTTAACTAAACACTTTGCTACTCATGTCCAAACAACAGAATCCAGCATCAAGAACCTTGAAAAATAGGTTGGTCAAATGGTGGAAGCCATTACAAGGATTGAAACTAGGTCCTCCGGAGGATTACCTTCACATAGGGTTATAAACCCAAAGGTGATGCTGGAGGAGGCTCAATCATAGAGGAAGAGTCCTTACAACGAGCCAACGACATAAAACAAAGGCACTGTTTGGGAGGCAACCCGAAGGAATAAGAAGAGGAGCTTTTGTCAAGAAAACCACCCCTGCGGCTCAGTGACCCCGCCCCAGCAGTGACACCCCAAGCCACCGCCGCCCCCGGCGCTGGGCCAGCGTATGCAACACACTGGCCACCGCCCCTGCGGTGACACCCCACGCCCCTGCGGCGGCCAACCTTGACACACATCCTCAGGGCCGCCCCCGGCGTTGAGGTTGCGTGCCCCCTCTTCCTTGTCACCGCTCCCGCGGTGACAAACGCCGCCCTTTACGGTTTTACTAAGGAATGAAAAAATACACTTCCTAAAAATAACCTACAACTACTGCCCCTTCCCTTCCCTCTCCATTCACTCTTCGAACCCTAGACCACCTCGCCTCTCACGCCCCTGCGCCCTCCGGACACTCGCACACGCCACCTTATGCAACGTTCCTGCGCCACCTCTGGAGACCTAGCCTCAACCGCCCCCTGCGACACCGGCCCTCACCATCACCACACACAAACCACATTCCCTAAACCCTCTCACTCACCAACACCCTCGTCCTCACATTCTTCCCTCCACTGCTCCACCTCCGGCAAAACCTACACCAGCAAGGAAGTCGCCGGAACAGCCCCAGCACCACCACCTTCATAGGCTCCCAGAATCGCCCTCTGCTCTTCTCCCGCCCCTGCGCCTGCAAGTTGCCGCCCCTGCGTCAAGCCGCCCCTGTGCAAGCTGCATCCGCCCCTGCGAAAAACAAAACAGAGGGTTCGTCTCTTACTCTAAATTCTGAACTTTCTAATTCCTTTGATTGTTCAACTACAAGAGATGGAAAATCAGAAGAAATACAAGTTGTCGGAAGCCAAGAAGGAGCGGTATAGGATTGTGCAAGGTTGGGATGTCTATGCAACCCGATTTCTAGACGTTCCTACTTTGGAAAAGTTGGGCATGTTGGAGAGCATACAGGCATTCCTCAACAACGCTGGGCTCAGTGATTTGCTGATAACGAGCGCTCCAACATACCCCGAGCTCAGCCGCCAATTCATTGCCACATTCAAAATGGAAACGGTGGACCACGGTTGTGTTGGACTTTCATTCAAGTTCAACAAAAGAAAGTATGCATTGGTCTACACCTAGCTGCAGGAGGCATTAGGGGTGACTATAGCCGCTTGCCACAATTGGCGGGAACCCATCACGACACCCGACTTGATGGAGTTTTGGCAGGCCGCCACCAAATATGAGTTTCATGTAGGGGGTGAGTATTCCAACAAATTCACTCAACCCTGTTTGAGGCTAGTCTCAAAGATCTTCATGAGTGTCTTCTGTGGACACAAGAAGGAGAATAAGGTCGCTCTCAAGGACCTTTCATTGCTATACGCCTGCCTCCCTACGAACGACTGGGTACCAGATTGGCCATACCTCTTCCTTACCGCTTTGAAACGGATTAGGAAGAATGAGCCACGAGACATTATGGGAGGTGGAGTGGCCTTGTTGGATGCACATGTGATGGATCTCCCTGCCTTGGAGGAAGGTTTAGAGGCCCCACTGTATATGGAGGGTGTGTTGAGGAGGTGCAGGCTCCTCAGGAGAGACGGGGAGAACCTCATTTGGCTCTCTTTAGCAGATGGGTGTCACATCACATACCTCCCCCAACCACTTCCACTGGGAGACGAGCTCTCCAAGTTGTACGTACCAGCTGACCCTGTTCCTCCGAGACGGCCTCGGGAGGACATTGTTGGGAGATATGCTGCAGGCTCCAGCCGAGCCACTGTCACTGATGAGGAGATGCCTACTGTAGCACTGGATGACAGTCAGTCCATGGTGAGTCTTCAGGCTCAGATGGCAGCCTTGACCACACAGTATCAGGCATGGCAGACCGAGTACCAGCAATCCATGCTTGAGAAGCAGCAGGCGTGGCAGTCCAGCTTCGCATCCTCCATGACCACTCACTTTGACCGCCGACAGGATGCGTGGCAGGCGGCTCATCAGCAGCAGTTAGAGACTCCGCAGCTGGCTTGGCAAGCTAGCTATGAGACTTCATTTAGAGAGAGGATGGAGGCTCAGGAGGACCGCATCGACACGCTCTACCGCCGGCAGGAGCACTTCTTCCGCCACTTTCCTTACCCACCGGAGGAGGGTCCGGGTGGTCAATCCGGACCATCCCACTAAGGGGTACATTTCTCTTCCCTTTTCCCACATTTATCTTTTCCTCATTTCCACTTTGAGGACAAAGTGTACTTCAAGTATGGGGGAGGGACATATCATTGCATGTACAGTTTCATTCGAGTCTTTGCGTTTGTTTTGCATTAAGTCTTATGTTTTGAAATTCAGGGAAAAAAAAGAAAGAGAAAGAGAAAAATCCAAAGAAAATGAAAAAAGGCATGAAAATTCTTGGATAAACCAAAAACCCGAAAGGGCGGTTTAGGCAAAAAGAAGGTAGTCCGACCAAGCTTAGGTTGGTGCAAAATTGGACTTGAGGGATGTGAGTTCAAAGTGAGAAAAGAAGAAAAGAGTGGCAAGGTGAAAATCCGAAAGGGCACCTTGGCAAAATGAGTGACACCGAGTGTAGGTTTCCCCTTCTGGCGTTTGACGACATAAGAAGGGGAGTCATAAGGAGGTTGTCCGGGTAGGCCACTCTTGGAGCAATAAGGATGGTAGTTTCTCACCTTTTTCTCACATTTCCTCTCTTCTCCTTCTTTCTTTCTTGGCTTTTATTTTGTTTTCATTGTCTTTTCTGCTTGCCCATGCTTCTTGAGGCCTTTGAGTCTAGTTGTTGTCATTTGTTTTACTCGGGACGAGTAAAAGGTCTAAGTATGGGGGAGTTTGATAGGTGATGGTGGAATTACTATCAATTAGGTTAGTTTTTAGAGTATTTTTATTGCATTTGTGTCGGTTTATGCTACTAACTCCTTGGTCCAGAAGAAGAAGACTAAAAGAAGCTAAGGAAGGAGTTATAAGCACTTAGGAGTGAAGATCGTTCACGAAGCAAAGCTTCTGTTGCTTCACCGCTCCAGCGGAGCCTTGTCACCGCCCCAGCGGGTGACGCCTTACTCCGGAGCGCTCCCTGCGCCTTCGCCAGCGCCAGCCACGAAGTGTGTCACCGCCCCTGCGCCACTCATTGGCGCCCCCGCGGTGACTTGTCCTGAAGAAGCGAAGACCAGCACCCATGCGCCTTCCCCTACGCCTCTGCCTGTGCCTCAACCTGGGAGCTGGAAGATGAAGAGTTTGTATCACCGCCCCTGCGTTGAAATTAGGACGCCCCGGCGGCTTGGCATCAGAAACGGCAGGAAGTTGAAGAGTCAAACGTTTGAAAAGCATTAACGATCCGCCCCTGCGGAATTGTCTAGCCGCCCTTGCGGCCATGAAGAAGATCAAGCGTTTCTGCCTTCACCGCTCCTACGGAGCTGAAGGCCGCCCCTGCGGTTTAACGACAGAAGCTTTACTCCGGCTATTTACACCACCTTTATGGCATTAAAGGTGGCTGTTTTGGGCCGGCCATTTAATCCTATTTAGTGTCTTTTGTAGTATAAATAGTCCTTGGTTGATTGCTAGAATCATCCAACAATTTTAGCAAACTAATTATCCACTTTTTCCCTTTAGATTATCTTGCTACCTTTGTAATGAGTTGCTAACTCCCTTGCTACATTGGGTTGGTTTGAAGCTGCATTGTTACCTTGGTTGTAAAAGGAACTCACCAAAGTAGCAATTGCATGCTAAGAATCAACCTAGTGTAGATTCACCCATCATTGTCTTACTTGTCGCATTATTCGTTTTATAAGTTTATGTGTGCATATATTCAACCAAACCCTCCCCCCCTTTTTGTTACTCATTTCTATAATCAACAATTGCATCTAATAAAACACCTTAACATCAGCATTTCAAATACCCCATACTCATGATCATACCCAATCAAAAGTAAGATTACATAGAATTACCGTCAGTCAGAGGCAAATAAGATCATAATCAAAGTCATCAAGTCAACAGTTATTACAAATTACATATCCAAGCAATTCAAATACCCCATACTGTAGACACATTGTCCCAATGGGTTGTTCGCCCCTAAAGGTGTGTGCAAATAAGCTTTAAATTTATAAAACTAGAATCAAGCAGCGAACCCGCAGTGTACGGATCGACGTAGTTAAGCAAGAATTCCAGAGTATCGAACACAGGGATTTGGGTGGGAACAAATTCAATTGCAGATTGTCAAGCGAGTAAGTATGAGAGTTCTTGCAAATATTGGGAAAACAACAATCGTAAAGATCCAAGTATCCAGCTGTGGCAATCGATTCAAGATATACTAATGATATAAAGACAGAGTTGAGATATGCAAAGGTATGCTAATGTAAGGTAATCGTACGGTGAAGTTCCAAAAACCTTATATGACTCACCTATAATACACTCTCTATACAGGTTGTTGAGGCTTCAATATAGAAAGGTTCCGCTAATCCGGAGATAGAAAGATGAAAACTTCCGAAAACTTTCAATAATCTTCAAACCAATCTCAAAGTCACAATCGAGAACAAATGTTGTTAATAGATTCAGAATAAAGCAAACAATCACAATCTTAGGAAAGAAGGGAGAACGGGATGTCAATCCGTCTTCCAAATCAAACCTAAACAAGAAGAGAAGTCTTCTTGCAACAATCTTCCAAAAACTTCAATCTTCCGCTAATCCGGAGATCTCAACAACAATCTCCACCAAAAGTGCGAGATTAGGGTAATTCCCCACACGAACTTCGATCTCCAACGAGATGTAAATGCCTCCAAGCGGGCGTTGCCAAAATTCTCTCTAAGCGGGGATGTATGTGTTGATGAACGGTGATAGCCGAGATTGTGCTGCTAAGCGAGGATGACGGAATCTTGCTTTGTCCGTCTTTTTATAGGGCAAGATAAAATATCGGCCCGGCCCAATCTTCAAAAGATCGTGGCTTCAAAAATGTGGCGAAAAAGATCGCCAAGATCACGGTCGTTGAAGTTTCCACGACCGTAATTTAGAGCGTGGAATGTATCACGGTTTGGACCATTGATTCCACGACCGTAATAGTTACTGGAATGCATCACGCCTCTCTTTGCAAGGTTCCACGGCCGTGGAACTGAACGTGGTTTGTAATACGGCCGTATTTTAGAGTGTGGTTTAGGGCAAGAACGTGATTCTTCCCTAGCCTCGTGCATTCCTCAAGCTGAACTCCAATTTGCTCCTAAGAATGCCCTCAATCCATGGACATACTCAATCAACTCTTCTTTGCTCAATTCCGTTCGGAAATGACTCTCAATCACCTATAATCAACATAGAACTAGTGTAGACATCCATATCGATAATATAGGCGAACTAGCTCACTAATGTAACAATGCTCAATCAAAGACTATCAATATGAATCAAATACTCTTAGAAAACGTGCCTAAAATATCACAATATTTCATGCTAACATGGGTCAAGAGTAAGTCTGAACAAGGTACTCACCTAATGGAAAAGTAGAACAACAATAGAAACTAGAACATGATCCGGAATAAGCTCAATCGTCGGCAGGAGGTGGAATGTATGGATACTAAGTAGGATTGAAAGGATACCCTATCTGTTGCTCGAACATCAGCATCGCCATCTGACGCTGGTGGTGCTGGCTCTCCTATATCTCCTACATCCAAGTCCGAATAGAGCGAGTTTGAGCGGCGAAGAGTAAGGTCATATCAGTTTGTAGAACTTGAAAAGACTCTGTCAATAACTAAGTCAAATCATCTATCCTCCTATCCGCCTCGGGATCACGGCGGCGACGAGCTCGCTGCTGTTGTGATGGCTAGGGAATCTCCACCGGAACAGCTGGTGTCTCCCGCTCATCCTTAGTAGCCTCATCGTCAAGGTCGACGGTGGGAACACTCAGACTAGTTGTATTTGTACCGATATCCATCGTTGCGGCTCCACTAGCGTCGTTATCATCGTCATCAGATCCCAACTCCGCATCTATAGCAGCCTCCTGCATGATAGGATACCAAACTGTCGACTAGTTTTGAGGGTCAAAGATGGTAAGCTGTGGTAAACATGGAATTCCTATAGGAAATTTCGTTTTCCAAGGCATAGCCACATAAGGGGGACCAAGACCTCGGGGAACAAGAACTCTCTGTGTAATGAACTCCTGAAGACCAAGCGGCTCCGCCGCCGCAACCAAAGTACACGCTGACAAATCTAGATCTATGATAGTGGCGATATGAGTCACCATTTCCCCAAAGCAAGTAACGCCCTTCTTCTTCTCCTTCACCTTGTGAAGCTCCTCTGCAAGCATGGCAGAGAAGTCTGGAATACCACTTGTAACCATACAAAACATAGCAAACAACTCACCTTAGAGGATCTTCTAGGCATCTCAGTACGCGCCAAAAGCATCTCGTTGAGAATCATATGGGTGATGCGGAAGTCGAGATGGTAAACGATGCACTCCCTGGAGTCCCCTGGCTGCCATCTATCTTGATGGGAGGTGATGTGTGCAATGCTCTCCCAAAAATCATGAGCATGCCAGCGGGATGGGAAATCTGTAGCTGTAAAAGGATGAAACCCAAAGATCTCTCCAAACTGGTCGATGGGGATAGCATAATTCTTGTTGAGCAGTCGGAACTTGATTCCCTTCTTCTCCGGCACATAGGTAAAGGAGCTCAGAAACTCGTACGTCGGCTCCAGATAAGCCGGCACACGAATGGCTAGGAAGGTCTCTACTCCGACCATTCGTGACCATCTTTTGCAAATCCTCAACATCAAGCACACAATCAAAATCACCAATGTCTACATACCGCGGAGAAATAATGGTGCGGCCACAAATGCGATCAAAGTCCTCTTGGAATCTCTCATGGATAACCGGGACTTGTGGCTGCCGGGGTGGTGATGGAGAAGGTTGCCGAGAAGTAAGACGGTCTCGAAGAGCCAACTGACGATCAGAACGATGCAAATTATCCATTTCTGAGGGTGATCTCGGTATGTTCTTGTTGTATCTCGGCCGAGATGCACATAGTGGACCGAGGCGAAAAGCTGCGTCGATCAAAGCTCCAAATTTGCAAATGTTTCTCCCTAATCTCACTACCAAAGGCTTCCTAAGGCTACTTAAGCACTTTCCAATAACAAACAACAGCAAATATCCTCTAAACTGAACAAAATCAAACCAAAATCGAACGACAAGGGTTTCGGACGAAATACCCGAATTTCTGCAGTGTGGGATGGATTTGAGCAAGATTTGATACTGAAGATCCGTATGTCTTGCTTCTCCCGATGATTTAGAGCCAAAAATCGAGCAAAATAATGAAGATTTGAGGATTTGGGGGAAAGAGTCGTCGGCTCGGTCGAGGCTAGGAGAGAGAGTAGGGTAAGATGAAGAGGGAGAAGTTCTTTCCCTTTTTATAACCCTCGAAAATTTTGATTTCATCTTGGTCGAAATGGTCGCCTGACCGAGATGTTGGACCGATGTGATTCCTAGTTAACATCATTTCGGTTGAGCGAACTCCATCTCGGTCGAGATGCTTTGATAGCATTCGAGATGTGTGTCAGTCAAACTTCTTTTTCTCAAATTCTCGATCATCAATAGATCCATGTGTTTCCTGATTTGTTTTTTTTCTTTTTATTGGGTAAACGCTAATTCTTGTCTAAGAGGACACACAAACACAAAGCAAACTAACTAAGCTAGTCTAGGAAAAAAAAGAAAAAGAAAGCAATACCTTGGGTTGCCTCCCAAGAAGCGCTTGGTTTAAGGTCGCTAGTTGGACCGTACGTCACTCTTTAAGCAGGATGCAAGGGTGCAATCTCCTCAGCTGGAACTTCCGGTTGATACTTCTTCAACCAATGACTGTTGACCTTAAAGCTTCCACTAGTTTCACCCCATACTTCAACTGCACCATGGGGAAAATATTTTTCACAATGTAAGTTCCTATCCATCTAGACTTTAACTTACCTGGAAAGAGGCGGAGGCGGGAGTTGAAGAGTAGAACAAGATCCCTTCTTTGAGCTCCTTAGGGATGATGTTCTTGTCATGCTATTTCTTAGTTCTCTTTATAGATTTTGGCATTCTAATAGGAATTCAAGCGTAACTCCTCCAACTCATTGATATCCAAAAGCCTCTTCTTTCCAGCTTCCTTGAGGTCAAAATTGAGCCATTTGATCGCCCAATATGCCTTGTATTCCAACTCAACGGGAAGATGACAAGACTTCCCATATACCAAATTGTAAGGGGTGGTACCTACTAGGATGGACCAGCTGTTGAGACTTGTTAGAGAGACTTTCTGCCCAGATTCATTGAGAAGAGACCGAGTCCAGGATTTCTTAGAGGTTGAGTTTGAGGACCTCCCGGTTATCAAAGCGATTAGGCGTTTCCGAGCGGATTTGGCTTTATTGGGGTCCGCCGCACCTCCGGCGGACCAGCATGTCTATGTTAGCATGAAATATTGTGATATTTTAGGCACGTTTTCTAAACGTATTTGATTCATATTGATAGTCTTTGATTGATCTTTATGCATATGTGAGCTAGTATTGCCTATATTGTCGATATGGATGTCTACACAAGTTCTATGTTAATTATAGGTGATTTGGAGCTATTTCCGAACGAAATTGAGCAAAGGAGAGTTGAGTTGATATGTCCATAGATCGAGGACACTTTTTGGAAGCAATTTGGAGTCTTAGATTGAGGAATGCACGAGTTTAGGGAAGAATCACGTTCTTACCCTAAATTACGCCCTAAAATACGGCCGTATCACAAACCACGTTCAGAATTACGGCCGTGGATTCAGAGTCAGAATTCGATGTTCATTCTAGGGGATTCTACGGCCGTGGAACTAACCGTAATTGTTTCCACGCCCTAGAATTACGGTCGTGGAATCTTCCACGACCGTGATCTTGGCGAATCTTTTCGCCATGTTTCGAAGCCATGATCTTTTGAAGATCGGGCCGGGCCGACACCTTGCCCTGCATTATAAAAAGACGGAAGAAAGGAGATTCCGTCATCTTCGCTTACATCTTCGCTTACATGCTCGCTTATCCCCGCTTACAATCATCGACGCTAAGGATCAACACTTAGCAACGCACAAACCCTCATCTTAGAGGTATTTGGGAGATCTCATTGGAGATCAAAGTTCGCATCGGAGAGCTGTTCAACTCTCGCACTTTTAGTGGAGATTGTTGTTGTGATCTTCGGATTGGTGGAAGATCGAAGTTCTTGGAAGATTTTGCAAGAAGATCTCTCTTCTTGTTTAGGTTTGATTTGAAAACGGATTGACATCCCGTTTCTCTTCTCTCCTAAGGTTGTGATTGTTTACTTTGTTTTGAATCCTTTGATAAACATTTGTTGTGACCTTGAGTTTCAATTGAAGATTATTGATAGTTCTTGAAAGTTTTCATCTTTTACTCTTTGATTCTTGAATTGATATCAAAATGACTGTTATTGGCTAAAAACCCTTAACAATTCTAAAGTGAAGGGTTGATAGTTGTGGCATAGGTGATGATAGATCGATCGCAAACAGATTAGACCCTGAGAGTTAGAGAGAGAATCGTCGACAACCCTAAATTACAGTCTGTTCTTGAGTCCACGGCCGTGGAACCTCAAGAACTAACCGTGATTTCCTTCTAGTTTACGAGCCTGCTTTTACTTTAATCCAAAGTTAAAGATTTGCCTTAGCTTAGTTTAGACTTGTCTTTTCTAGGTGGTAGTGAGCCTCAACAACCTCAATCGGTTAAGTTAGTCTTGATCCTTGGATTATAAGTTTGGGTATTTGATACTAATTCTCGCCTTTAGAATCTTTCTATATTGAGCCTCAACAACCTGTATAGAGAGTGCCTTGTAGGTGGGCTACATAAGGTTTTTGGAACTTCACCGTACGATTACCTTACATAAGTATACCTTTGCATATCTCAACTCTGTCTTTACATCATTAGTATATCTTGAATCGATTGCCGCAACTGGATACCCGAACCTTTAGGATTGTTGTTTTCCCAATATCTGCAAAACTCCCATATTTACTTGCTTGATAACCTGCATTCGAATTCGTTCCACCCAAATCCCTGTGTTCGATACTCTGGAATTCTTGCTTAACTACGTCGATCCGTACACTGCGGGTTCGCTTGCTTGATTCTAGTTTTATAAATTTAAAACTTATTTGCACACACCTCTAGGGGCGAACAAGTTTTTGGCGCCGTTGCCGGGGATTTGGTTTAGGCCAAATTCGGTTTTCGGTTGTCGGGCTTGAGAGCTTTTTGCTTTTAATCTTTTCGGAATGAGTTTTTGAGTTTTTAGGTTCACCAATGGCTGCATGGAGCAATGAACCTGCATTTGATCCAGCCTGGTTTGCATGGCAAGGTGCTAGGGCGGACCATTATGAATATTTGGAGGAGAAGTATGCCTATTATTGTGTTAGCGACGAAAAAGAAAGAGAGGAAGCCATTGAGGATGAGCTCGCATATTGGGATGAACTTAATCCCCTTCATACGTTTTATGATCAACCTCCTCAAGTGCAAACTCCACAACAACCATCCGAGGATGGCACACAAATGATGTTGGAAGAGATATTAAAAGTGTTGGACAAGATGGAAGACAAAATAAAGGCTATGGAAGACAAAACGAAGGCTATTTCTGAAGCTCAAAAATCCTTGGAAAATCATTTGTCCTGCGAGGAAGAATCCCAAGTCTTAAGCCTTCCTCCTATTGAGCTTGAAGCCCCTCTTGAAGTCCTCATTGAAGAAGAGGAAGAAGTGGAGAACCTTGGCCAAATCACTAAAACTGTGGCCAAGGTTGAAGAGGATCTAGCTGAGTTGGGAGATATTTCATGTGTGGATCATCATCCTAACATGAAACTTGTCCCAAGCCTTGATGAACTTTACAAGGTACATTCTCTTACTTCTTTTGAAATTCCTATTAAAATTTCTGATTTTTTCAGGAATGCACCGGAGAGTTGGAGGTCTCTTCCAAAAGAACCTCCTAAGGTGAAAATGAAGCCTCCATTGAAATTGCTGGAAGAAGATGCTCCTTGGACTACAAGGAGTGGAGTTAGCAAGCACTTCACCGTTAAGGCGAAGAAGTGTCTTTTGTCCAAGTATGGGGTCATTCACATGACGAAGACCATACATCATCCCCAAACTGGAGATGGGGAAGCTAGGAGGATTCTCGAGAAACAGATTTCTCGATCTAGGAAAGGATGGGATGGAAGACCGAATTATGTCCCATTAAAGCATAGGAAAGCTAGGAGGATTCCGGTGAGAATCAAACCGTACAAGCTTGTACGTGGGAGATCTTACCACTTGCCGGTGAAATTAGGAACCGGAGATTTCTTGGAGGAGTTTAATGATGGATTTGAAGAGCAATCCAAGATGTTCAAGGTGCATTGAGTCATCTATGGACATAGGTCCAACTAGCGACGTTAAACCAAGCGCTTCTTGGGAGGCAACCCAAGGTAATGAATCCTTTTCCCTTTTCTTTCTTAGATTAGAGTAGTTGTTTTTGCTTGTTTTTCTTCGATACCTTCCGGTATGTTTGTGTTTTTGGATGTCAGGAATAAGGAATAAGCAAGAGAAGATGAGAAAAGTCGAAAAGATTGACGGAACTTGGACTCTTGTCGAGAGCAACAGAAAGTTCCACGGCCGTGGTTTTGTAAACCACGACCGTGGAAATTCCCGAACCGAAAAAAAAAAAAAAAAAAAAAAAAATTCGGAAAAATTTTCGGCGGAAAGACGTTCCCCTTCTTCGTTCTTTGACAATGATTGAAATATTCAGAATTCCCTATTGAGCTTCTAAAGATTTCCACCACCGCCCGATTGCCTGGTTCGCCATCTTACATTGTGAGTATCCTTTTCCATCTTTTTTTTTCTTCACATTGGGGACAATGTGAGTTTTAAGTATGGGGTGGAGGTATTTGCAATACCATTTGCATGTTTTATGTCTTGCATCATATGATTTTGAAATTTTTGAAAATTTTTAAAATTTTTCGTGCCTCTAGAATGGATATGATCTCTATGATGAACATTGTTTTGTGGAATAGCTATGATGATTTTGATATGCTTGAATTGATTTATGACATATGTGGGATTTGAATACTTTGTTAGAATTTCATGCATGTTTGATAATTTGCTTTCATTCTAAATCATGTTGAGTGATGAAGGTTGAAACCGCATATAAGTTCTTACACTTCTTATTGAAATGATTAAGGCACCTCGATTTTCTTACTTCTTTCCTTGTTCATTTAGCCCCTCAATGAAATAATTGCCCCTTTTACCTATCCGGGAATTTGGAGGAGTTGAGTATTTGGCATGTTTGATGTGGGAGGGCCATGAAAGCAATTTTTGCATTCAAAGAATAGAAAAAGTTATAGGTTTGGGGAAGTCAATCATGACGATGAGTAACTCGGCACCATTCACATAGCCGGGTGTTTGTGTCTTGCCAAAGTCGAATTGAGCGATATTCCTAGCGGATTATGGTATGTGCGCTAAGGGTTTGAGGCATCTCATGAAAATTGAGAAACGCCAATCTCCTAGGCTTCGGTTTTTGTGCACCTCTGTCCATAACTCCAAAAGTAAAATCGAAAAATGAAAAGAAGAGAGCGAAGCTCTAAGTTGGAAGTGCTGCGGGAACCGCAAAAGAAAAAGTAGAAGAGTTGGGTTATTCCTTTTCCCGGATTCATGCACCATATCCCTTATAAGTTTCCCTCCTTTCCGCATTCTTGACCTTACTTGAAAGTCCTTAAGATCATTGGAATGTGTTTGGCTTTGTGGTCTAAATTGGATTCCTCATGATTGATTTTGATATATTGCAAGTTATGATGCATGTTATGATTTTCTTACAAAGTGTGATTATCCTTTCCATGCTATATTTCCTTTTGACCATATGATGATTATCATTAGTTATGAAGCAACTATTTGAGGGTGATCTATGAATAGAAGCACAACCAAAATATTATGGTTTTTCTTTATTTTTGCATATTCATAATCCATATCATCTTGTATCTTAAGTTTAAACCTTGCTTAGGGACAAGCAAGAGGCAAGTATGGGGTATTTTGATGACATGAATTATGACCTATTTTTAGGCATGTATTTATATAGATTTTCCCTTTATTATGCATGCATAGACATACATTCATGGCATTTATGGTTATATTCACCTACTTTGCAAGAATAGAGGTCTACACAGAGTTTTATTGCATTTGTAGGTAATTTGGCGAATTATGGAGCAAAATAGCATATTTAAGGATTAAGCCTTGAAGTGGGACAAAAAGGAGCATAAAAGGAATTTAGGGCGGGCCAAAGTATTCTCTGATACCGTCGGACGCGGCCCAAAGTATTCTCTGATACCGTCGGACGCGGCCCAAAGTATTCTCTGATACCGTCTGACGCGGCCCAAAGTATTCTCTGATACCGTCGGACGCGGCCCAAAGTATTCTCTGATACCGTCTGACGCGGCCCAAAGTATTCTCTGATACCGTCAGACGCGCCAGAGTATTTTCTGATACCGGCGGATTCGACTTCTTTTCAGCCCAAATATTTAGGGTTTTATCTTTAAACCCTAGATTGATTCCTATAAATATTCGAGAGCCTTCAACATTGAGGGGGAGCCAAATTCTCCAAAGGGACGGTGACAGCCCCAAGACTTTGACCTTCGCTTACGACCGCTTACCTTGCTTGGAGCGTTTTCGCCTAGGGTTGATTGAAGATCGCCGAAGGGTTAGCCTCTTTCTTAGGTTTTTGATATTGAAGACGGATTGACATCCCGTTCTTCATACTTGCCTAGGATCATTGTGAGGTTTTGTATTCTATTCCGAATTCATTGAATAGTCCGATTTATGTTTGGATTTGAGATTGAGTTTTTGATTATATTTGAGTTTTCGAGGGTTTTCATCTTTTATTCTCTTTGATTTGAATATTGATATCATGACAATGGTTATTGGCTAAAACCCTTTAGCAATTCTAAGGTGAAGGGTTGATAGTTGTGGCTTAGATAATCATAGATCGATTGTAATTTGATTGGACCCTGAGAGTTAGAGAAATATCGTCGACACCCTAAATCACGGTCTGTTCTTAGGTTTCCACGGCCGTGATTCTCAAGAACTATCCGTGATTTACCCTAGTTTACGAACCTTGCTTTTACTTTAATCCAAAGTTAAAGATTTGCTTTAACTTAGTTTAGACTTGTCTTTTCTAGGTGGTAGTGAAGCCTCAACAACCTCTACCTCGATTGTGAGTGTCACAACCTCAATCGGTTAAGTTAGTCTTGATCCTTGGATTACAAGTTTGGGTATTTGACACTAATTCTCGCCTTTAGAATCTTTCTATATTGAGCCTCAACAACCTGTATAGAGAGTGCCTTGTAGGTGAGTTACATAAGGTTTTTGGAACTTCACCGTACGATTACCTTACATTAGTATACCTTTGCATATCTCAACTCTGTCTTTATATCATTAAGTATATCTTGAATCGATTGCCACAATTAGATACCTGGATCTTTAGGGTTGCTGTTTTCCCAATATACTTGCAAAGCTTTACCCTTTTACTTGCTTGACAACTTTACAACTGAATTTGTTCCCCCCAAATCCCTGTGTTCGATACTCTGGAATACTTGCTAATCTACGCCGATCCGTACACTGCGGGTTCGCTTGCTTTTATTCTAGTTTTATAAATTTAAAACTTATTTGCACACACCTCTCGGGGCGAACAAGTTTTTGGCGCCGTTGCCGGGGATTTGGTTTCGTCCGAATCCGGTAGCCGGTTGTCAAGCTTGGAAGCTTGCTCTCGTTATTTGATTTTTCTTTGAGTGCATGCGCAGGTCTAGGAACACCGAAGATCTCTTACCTCTTGATCAAGAGCTAGAGAAAACCTTGAGACAAAGGCGCAAGGAAAAGAAGATGGCTGAAGAGAACGAACGCGATCTTCAAACGGAGTTGGCGGAGAAGGAAGCTCAACTCCGATGGAATGAGACTCTCCGCCAGGATGAGATGGATCGTCATCAATCTCAAGTTAACGGTCTACAAGACATGCTCTTCCAAATAAGGATAAAGATGAGCGACCTTGAAGATAAGGTAGGCAAGAAGTCCTCGAGAAGAAGATCAAGGTCTAGAAGAAAAAGCCACTCATCCGCTGATGATAGTGATTCTTCCATGCCACCGTTAGAAGAGATTGATCCTACGGTCAATGTGAATCCCTTCAATCCGCAAGGAGCTACTAATCGCCGCATCCCACCAAGGAATGCGAGAGTCGAACGTGTGGATAATGAGCCAAGAACTCTTGGCCAGCGGATGGATCCAACACAACAACCACGCCGCTTGGGTGTGAATTTTGATGCTGAAGATGTGCAAGGGTTTAGCTTTAACCCTCAAGTTATCACTCTTGTTCGCCAAAGCCAATTTGGCGGTACAAGCGCTGAATCTCCACACCAACACTTGCAAAACTTCGAGTGTATGATGGAGACAATGAGACCGAAGAACGCCACTACCAACAGCTATAAGCTCAAACCTTTCTTTTTCTCCTTGAAAGGGAAAGCGTTATCTTGGTACCAAGCTCTTCCTAATGGGAAACTAGACACGTGGGAAGACCTTTCCGCAGAGTTTCTCACCAAATTCTTTCCGCCTTCCAAAACGGCGGAACTTAGAGGTAAGATTAATGCTTTTTCTATGAGACCTAACGAAAGTTTGTTTCAATCTTGGGAAAGGTTTCAAGATTTGCTCTTGGATTGCCCTCATCATGGCATATCCAAGCTTGCCTTGCTGGAGATTTACAACAAGGGGCTGGATACGGGAACGCAATTCAACCTCCAATCCCTCTCATGTGGAACGTTCATGGACATGAGAGAAGATGACGCTTGGGACTTCATTGAGAAGCAAGCAAGAGTCATAGAGAAGTATTCCCACCGGAAAGTGGAGGGAAATCGTGTGGAGCAAGGAGTGAAACTCACACATGAAGCTCAAACTCAGATTTTCTCCCTCAACAATGAGATCAAGGAGTTGAAGGAGGCTATCAAGACCAACTTCCCAAAGAAACAAGAGAAGGATGTTGGCTATTTGGGCAACAACAACGGCGGTGATAACACCAACCGCAACAACAATAACCGGAATAATAACCGGAATAACAATTGGAATGGAAACAACAACAACCGGAACAACAACAATTGGAACAACAATCGGGGTTCAAACAACAACAATTGGCGCTCCAATCAACAAAATTCCGGTAACTCCTATTCTTCCAATTCCAATTCGCTAACTCCACCTTCCTCTTCCTCTACTCCTTTGAAAAGCCAGGGGCAATCATCTAATGGAGGGAACAATACGGGAAAGGAAAAGCCAGATCCCATGTTGGAAACTATCTTAGGAAAGCTTCAAGGGTTGGAGAACCACATCATCAAGGTTGATGATCAAGTTTCTAAGGTTGACAAAGCTCAAAAGGTTTTGGAAAACCAAATGTTCAACCATGCGGAAGAAGTTCCTAGAAATCAAGGGAAACTTCCAGGAAAGACGGAGGACAACCCTAAGGGAAGGGTAATGGCGATTACAACTAGGAGCGGAGTGACTACCACCGACCCGCAGCCTACGTTCGTTGAAGTCCCCGTAGAGAAGGACAAAGAAAAGGGGAAGGAGAAGGAAGACGTCTACGTCCCTCCTGCAGCTTACAAACCTCCCCTACCATTCCCTCAATCTAGAGCGCGAGCGCGTCTAGACAAGCAATTCGGTAAGTTCATAGAACTCATGAGCAAGCTGCATATTAATATACCTTTCATCGATGCTATTGTAGGTATGCCAGCTTATGGCAAGTTCTTGAAGGAGCTCCTCTCTAACAAGAGGAAGCTAGAAGATTTTGGAGAGGTCAAGATGAGTTCGGATTCTTCGGATCTCATCAAGACGATGAAGGAGAAAATGCCCCTAAAGCTGAAAGATCCGGGGTCATTTTGCATTCCCATTGGAGTGGGAGAAGTCACATATGACGCTTTATGTGACTTGGGAGCAAGTGTGAGCATCATACCACTTGCGTTGTGCAGGAAGATCGGTTTAGGCAACCCTAAACCGGTGAAGATGACGTTATACATGGCGGATCGATCCATTACTCGTCCCGTCGGCGTTGTAGAAGACGTCCCGGTCAAGCTAGGTAAATTCTTTGTTCCCATCGATTTTGTCGTGCTTGACATTCCTGCAGATAGTCCGGTCCCGATTATACTCGGAAGACCGTTTCTTGCAACCTCCGGCTGCATGGTCGATTGCAAGAATGGAAGACTCGCTTTTGACATTGGAGAAGAAAAAAGTGGAGTTCGTTCTTTCCACTCTAGTGAAGGAGCCAATCTTTGACGAGGATATCTACGATGTCCAAGATGAAGAAGGTTTATCTAGGGAGGAGGTAAGTGCGATTCTCTTTAACGATCCTCTACAAAAGGTTATCACTATGAGTCTAACCAATGAAGGAGAAGAAGAAGAGTGCAAAGAGGAAATTGAAGCCTTGGAAGCACAAGAAGAGATGCATAAAGTGGAGTTTGAGAAACTCCACGATGAGACTGAAAATACTAGAATCCACGGTCATACTCTGTATTCCACGACCGTGGATTCCACGACCAAAATCAACCTCCATTCCAGAGGATATTACGGCCGTGGAACACCAGAGGAGACCGTAATTTTGACCGTGGAAGAGGGTGATCGGCATACTTCTTCAACTTCTTCTAATTCTTCTCCAACCCCTTCAACATCCTTAGAAACTTCTAAGGAAACATCGGAAGCTCCTCAAGGATCGTTGGAAGCTCCAAAAGCAATGGAACTCAAACCACTTCCTACTCATCTAAGGTACGCTTTTCTTGGATCTAATTCTACCTTCCCGGTTATCGTTAGTTCCGAATTAAGCATAGATGAACATGAACAGCTCATGATTGTCCTTAGGAGACATAGAAAAGCCATAGGCTATACTATTGAGGACTTAGTAGGAATTAAACCCTCCCTATGCATGCATAAGATACTAATGGAGGAGGACTTTAGAACTTCAAGACAACCTCAAAGGCGGTTGAATCCGACCATGAAGGAGGTTGTCAAGAAGGAAATTCTTAAACTTCTTGATGCAGGTATCATCTATCCTATCTCCGATAGCAAGTGGGTGAGCCCGGTTCAAGTAGTTCCGAAGAAGGGAGGAACGACGGTCATCACCAATAAGAACAACGAACTCATTCCTACCCGAACCGTGACTGGATGGCGAATGTGTATAGACTACCGCAAGCTCAACAACGCAACGTGGAAGGATCACTTTCCATTGCCATTCATCGATCAGATGCTTGAAAGGTTAGCACAACATTCTTACTTTTGCTACCTTGACGGTTATAGTGGTTTCTTTCAGATTCCAATACATCCGGATGATCAAGAGAAGACCACATTTACGTGCCCTTGGGGTACGTTCGCCTATAGGAGAATGCCGTTCGGGCTTTGCAACGCCCCAGCCACCTTTCAACGGTGCATGATGGCCATCTTCTCCGAATACGTAGAGGAAATCATGGAAGTCTTCATGGACGACTTCTCCGTTTACGGTTCCTCTTTTAGCGATTGTCTTTCTAACCTTTCTCTTGTTTTGCAAAGATGTGAAGACACTAACCTAGTTCTTAATTGGGAGAAGTGTCAGTTTATGGTTAAGGAAGGAATCGTATTAGGTCACTTAGTCTCTAGTAGAGGGATAGAGGTAGACAAGGCTAAGATAGAGACCATAGAGAAACTTCCTCCCCCAATTTCGGTGAAGGGGATAAGAAGTTTCCTAGGACATGCTGGATTCTATAGACGTTTCATTAAGGACTTTTCTAAGATATCAAAACCTCTCACTAATCTATTGATGAAGGATGCGGTTTTTGAGTTTTCGTAGGAATGTTTGGATGCGTTTAACACCATTCGGCAAGCTCTAATTTCAGCACCTATCATCCAACCTCCGGATTGGACTCTCCCCTTCGAGATTATGTACGACGCTAGTGACGTAGCCATTGGAGCTGTTCTTGGACAACGAAAAGAAGGACGAACCCACGCCATATACTACGCTAGCAAGACGCTAGACGAAGCTCAGCTCAACTACGCCACTACAGAGAAGGAATTTTTAGCCATTGTCTCTAGAGGTGTGTGCAAATAAGTTTTAAATTTATAAAACTAGAATCAAGCAAGCGAACCCGCAGTGTACGGATCGACGTAGTTAAGCAAGAATTCCAGAGTATCGAACACAGGGATTTGGGTGGAACGAATTCGAATGCAGGTTATCAAGCAAGTAAATATGGGAGTTTTGCAGATATTGGGAAAACAACAATCCTAAAGGTTCGGGTATCCAGTTGCGGCAATCGATTCAAGATATACTAATGATGTAAAGACAGAGTTGAGATATGCAAAGGTATACTTATGTAAGGTAATCGTACGGTGAAGTTCCAAAAACCTTATGTAGCCCACCTACAAGGCACTCTCTATACAGGTTGTTGAGGCTCAATATAGAAAGATTCTAAAGGCGAGAATTAGTATCAAATACCCAAACTTATAATCCAAGGATCAAGACTAACTTAACCGATTGAGGTTGTTGAGGCTCACAATCGAGGTAGAGGTTGTTGAGGCTCACTACCACCTAGAAAAGACAAGTCTAAACTAAGCTAAGACAAATCTTTAACTTTGGATTAAAGTAAAAGCAGGCTCGTAAACTAGAAGGAAATCACGGTTAGTTCTTGAGGTTCCACGGCCGTGGACTCAAGAACAGACCGTAATTTAGGGTTGTCGACAATTCTCTCTCTAACTCTCAGGGTCTAATCTGTTTGCGATCGATCTATCATCACCTATGCCACAACTATCAACCCTTCACTTTAGAATTGTTAAGAGTTTTTAGCCAATAACAGTCATTTTGATATCAATTCAAGAATCAAAGAGTAAAAGATGAAAACTTTCAAGAACTATCAATAATCTTCAATTGAAACTCAAGGTCACAACAAATGTTTATCAAAGGATTCAAAACAAAGTAAACAATCACAACCTTAGGAGAGAAGAGAAACGGGATGTCAATCCGTTTTCAAATCAAACCTAAACAAGAAGAGAGATCTTCTTGCAAAATCTTCCAAGAACTTCGATCTTCCACCAATCCGAAGATCACAACAACAATCTCCACTAAAAGTGCGAGAGTTGAACAGCTCTCCGATGCGAACTTTGATCTCCAATGAGATCTCCCAAATACCTCTAAGATGAGGGTTTGTGCGTTGCTAAGTGTTGATCCTTAGCGTCGATGATTGTAAGCGGGGATAAGCGAGCATGTAAGCGAAGATGTAAGCGAAGATGACGGAATCTCCTTTCTTCCGTCTTTTTATAATGCAGGGCAAGGTGTCGGCCCGGCCCGATCTTCAAAAGATCATGGCTTCGAAACATGGCGAAAAGATTCGCCAAGATCACGGTCGTGGAAGATTCCACGACCGTAATTCTAGGGCGTGGAAACAATTACGGTTAGTTCCACGGCCGTAGAATCCCCTGGAATGAACATCGAATTCTGACTCTGAATCCACGGCCGTAATTCTGAACGTGGTTTGTGATACGGCCGTATTTTAGGGCGTAATTTAGGGTAAGAACGTGATTCTTCCCTAAACTCGTGCATTCCTCAATCTAAGACTCCAAATTGCTTCCAAAAAGTGTCCTCGATCTATGGACATATCAACTCAACTCTCCTTTGCTCGATTTCGTTCGGAAATAGCTCCAAATCACCTATAATTAACATAGAACTTGTGTAGACATCCATATCGACAATATAGGCAATACTAGCTCACATATGCATAAAGATCAATCAAAGACTATCAATATGAATCAAATACGTTTAGAAAACGTGCCTAAAATATCACAATATTTCATGCTAACAAATAACCCCATACTTAGCACTTGCTTGTCCCTAAGCAAGGTCTTTCAAAAAGATTTAAAACAAGAGTTAGGATGAAATATGTGTATCTTCTTTTGGTGAATGTGACTTCTAAAGAATAGATCATTCTCAAACCTTGCTTCAATCGTTCATCAAACTTTCACACACTCAATCAAAGAGTAAAAAGCAAAGAGAGTTCATGAATCAATTTAACCTCTCAACAAGCATCATAACCTTCAAACTTTATCAAAATCAATCATAAGAAGCTTAAATTTAGATCACCAAGCCATATAACATTCTTTTGATCTTAAGAACTTTTAAAGAAAAGGTCTAGAATATGGAAAGGGAAGGGAAAACTTTAAAGGAGAGTGGTGCATAAATCCGGGAAAGTGGACAACTACCTTCTTCTTCTTTTGCGGTTTCCGCAACACTTCAACTTAGAGCTTCGCTCTCTTCTTTTCATTTTTCGACTTTACTTTTGGAGTTATGGATAGAGGTGCACAAAAACCGAAGCCTAGGAGATTGGCGTTTCTCAAAATTGCAAGAGATGCCTCAAACCCTTGATGCACATACCATAATCCGCTAGGAATATCGCTCAATCCGACTTTGGCAAGACACAAACACCCGGCTATGTGAATGGTGCCGAGTTACTCATCGTCATGGTTGACTTCCCCAAACCTATAATTTCTTTCTATTCGATTGATTGCAAATAATTGCTCTCATGGCCCTCCCACATCAAACATGCCTTTTTCTCATTTACTTCTTCCAAATTCCCGGATAGGTAAAGGAGGCTAATATTTCAATGAGGAGTTAGATGATCAAAGAAAAGAAGAAAGAAAGTATCGAATTGCCTTAATCATTTCAACAAGAAGTATAGGAACTTATAATGTGATTTCAACTTCAATTTCCTAGCGTGATTTAGGTAACGTTTTCACATTATAAAACTTGCAAAAGAGGTAGAATTCATTCATTCAAATTCTTTTCGATTTACAATCCTTTTAAGCATGCAATTGTCATCAAACTCAATTCGCAAGTAGTGATTATCATGGAAATCATCTCAATTCATTAGAAGCACAAATTTTCAAAATTTTTCAATTTTTATGGGTTTTCAAAGTTCTTTTTCATGCAATGCGAAAATAAAACGTGTAACACATAGTGAACATGCAATGATAGTCTCGAAATGAAAGCAACATAGAGAGTAGAGTTATTACAAACTTTTAGTACATCCCACCCCATACTTAGGACGAACATTGTCCCTAATGTTCAAAAGAAAGAACAAAAGAAAGAAAAGAAAAAGAAACTCACAAGGTGGTGGCGGGAATGTCTAAAACAAACGGTCATGCGTCCAATCACTGCGGCGGCGGTGGAGGCGGGAATGGAGAGAAACTGGGATCATAGAACCGCCCAAACTGCTGGCGGTAGACGTCCCTCATCATGTGGTCAAGGTCGTCTAAGCGTCCGTCTCTAGCATCCGCCCGGATCTCTAGTGCTCCAACTCTCTGCGAAAGTCCGGTAGCCCAATCCGGCATCCTCTCATACCATCCCGGGGCGTGATCGTACCATGCGGGGGCATCGGCTGGTGCTGGCGGTGGTGGTGGTGGTGCTGCTGCTGGTTGCGTCGTGGACCAAGGAGGAGGTGTGTCGTACCAAGTGGGAGGTGTAGTCATCCACGTGGGCCTCTCACTCACGCTAGCGCGGCGAGATGACGAGCCTGAAGCTCTAGCTGGGCGTGGAGAGCGCCTAGGTACATCCGGGGCCGCCTCCGGCTGATCCGGAAACGTGCCGAACTCCTGCTCCGCTCCTCCACCACTCTCGTACTGCTCTCCCATGTCCTCCTCATCCACAACCGGTGGTGGAACGTAAGGGGGAGCTACAAGCCTGTTCGCATGCATCGCAGCGAACGTCTCCTTCCAATTGTGGCGTCCCGCCACAATGGAATACTCTGGCAGCCACTCAATACCCCTACCCGTCCTACTCTCCCAAGGCATGCCCGCATAAGGCGGACCTCTATGTGTGGGGAAGATGAGTCCCCTAACCATAAAAGCATGTAGCCCTAATGGAACCGCCTGTATACGGGTTCAAGCTGAAAAATCTACACCAAACGAAATAGCAATGTGGGTCACTATCCCACCATATCCAATGTTCCCCTTCGATTTATTCTTGAGTTTACTCATCGTAGCCGCCAAAAGGGTAGCACAATCTGCGCGGCATCCATAAAGCATACTGTAAAGAAGGAATAGCTCATCCGTCTTGATCTTTTGGGGCGTCTCCGTCCTAGGAAAGAGACACTCCGAAAGAACACGGTGGGCTATCTTCAAGGCTAGATGGTACATCAATCTAGCCTTGGTATCGGCGGGTTGCCAACGGTCCTCGTCGGCGTAAATCATAGTTACTTCCGCCCAAAAATCCTTGGCGGAAACGCCTCTAGGAAGTCGACCATTGTAGGTCTCATGGAACCCGAAAATGGTCCCGAACTCAACAATGCTCAAGTGATAGTCTCGATTCATGAGACGGAAGGAGACGGTTCTATCAACTGGGCTGTGCTCAAAGGACGTCACAACCTCCCGGGTAATCTCCTCATAAGCGTCTTCACGAATGTTCGTGAAGACAATCAATCCGGCTCTATCCAAGAGCCATGTGAGATCCTCAACTATGTTGAGAGGATGTAGATCCTCCAACAACAAATACCTAGGGCTAATCACTGCCCTCTTCTCTATCCTCTCAAATGCAGCTAGGTGGTTTTCGTGTATGGTTGGGATGCTAGGGTGAGGAGGTGAGGATGGTGGTGAAGGTGAGGATGGTAATGAGGGGGATGAGGGTGGTGGTGCCCTAGAGGTGGAGGGGTTCCCTTTCCTTTTCTTACTTTGCTCCCCTTTCTTCTCCTTTATCCTTCCCGACATTCTCCTCACAAAATCCATTCTGTTCAAAATTACGGGCTGTTCTATAGAAACCACGGCCGTGGAACCTCCAGAGACCGTGATTCGTTTCAGAAGTTCGTAAATCTCAGCAAATCAGCACTCAATCTCAACAAGCAGGCAGTCCTAAACTAATTTCTTCCAATCTCAATCAGTTCTTCCTAAAATTTCTAACAAAAACGAACCAAATCTGCGAGAATCGAGAAGAAAGAAATAACCTCTTTTTCGGATTGAAAAATCCAAAATGCGTGTTTGTTGATCGATTTCCACTCGATTTGTTGCTTGGATCCTGTTCGTGGTTGGATTTGCTGCAGTTTAGGATGAAGAATCGTTGAAAACGATTAGGAAACGAAGAATTTGGAGTGGCTGCGGGTTTTCGGTTTCTAGGTCGTGGAATTTGGGAAATTTTGGTTAAGTGTGTGAAGAATGTGGGTTTTATAGTGGCCGGCAAAATTTCCAAAAATCACGGTCTGTCGGGGCATTCCACGGCCGTGGAAGTGTACGGAACCGTGGTTTTGATGATTTTTCACAGGCTTTTGAGAATTACGGCCACTGTAGCTATGACGACCGTAATTTAGACCGTGGAACCTTCTGTAAAGCTTCAAAGTCCAAATTTCGTCACTTTTCTTCGACATTATCCTTCCTTTCTCCTTTTCCATCGATCCTACAACCAAAAACACGAACATACCGGAGGAAATCGAGACAAAAATAAAGCGAAAACGTCTATTCTAAACTAAACTATGAATCGAAAACAAAAACGAGAATGCAATACCTTGGGTTGCCTCCCAAGAAGCGCTTTGTTTAAGGTCCGTAGCTAGACCAATGTCGTACCTATTCCAGCGTGGTAGCTGCAAACTCCTCAGCTTGGAGTTCCGGCGCATACTTCTTGAGTCGTTGGCCGTTCACCTTAAAACTTCCGCTAGCTTCACCCCATACTTCAACTGCACCATGGGGGAAAATGCGCTTAATTAGAAAAGGTCCAGTCCAACGAGATTTTAACTTACCTGGAAAGAGGCGAAGTCTCGAATTGAAGAGGAGAATTTGAGCGCCTTCTTCGAAGTCCTTTGGAATGATATGCTTATCATGCCAACGCTTTGCTCTTTCCTTGTAGATCATAGCGTTTTCGTAGGCGTTCAAACGGAGTTCATCCAGCTTGTTGATGTCTAGAAGACGCTTCTCTCCCGCTTCCTTCATGCCGAAATTCAGCCACTTGATAGCCCAAAACGCCTT
Organism: Fagopyrum esculentum; assembly: GCA_033239045.1. Lineage (NCBI taxonomy): Eukaryota > Viridiplantae > Streptophyta > Magnoliopsida > Caryophyllales > Polygonaceae > Fagopyrum > Fagopyrum esculentum. The sequence goes on from BSUD01000004.1 coordinate 132,595,422, forward strand.
GTGCTCCAGCTCTACCGGCAAGTGACAAGACTTCCCATACACAAGGTTGTATGGTGTGGTTCCTATGGGAGTCTTGTACGCAGTCCGGTACGCCCATAATGCACCATCTAGTTTCAAGGACCAATCCTTCCTAGTCCTTGAAACCGTCTTCTCTAGAATTCCCTTGATCTCCCTATTTGAGATCTCAACTTGTCCACTCGTTTGTGGATGGTAAGGGGTAGCGATCTTGTGAGTAACCCCATACTTGGCTAGAAGAGCTTCAAAGCGACGGGCTATGAAGTGAGAACCTCCATCACTAATGATCGTCCTTGGCGTCCCGAATCGTGGGAAAATGGTCTTGTTGAAGAACTTGACCACCACCATGGCATCATTTGTAGGAGAGGCAATTGCTTCCACCCATCTAGAAACGTAGTCCACCGCCAATAATATGTATTGGTTTCCACAAGAAGATGGGAATGGTCCCATGAAATCGACTCCCCAAACGTCGAAAACCTCCACCTCTTGGATGTTGTTGAGGGGCATCTCGTTCCTTCTAGAAATATTGCCTGTTCTTTGACAAGCATCGCAACAAGAAACAAAGGATTGCACATCTTTAAATAAAGTAGGCCAATAGAATCCAGATTGCAATACCTTTGCGCTAGTTTTGTTCGAACTAGCGTGTCCTCCACAAGGTAGTGAATGACAATGGCGGATGACACTTTGCATCTCATCTTCCGGCACACATCGCCGAATGATGCCATCCGGACCTCTCTTAAAGAGGAGAGGCTCGTTCCAATAGTATTCCCGGACGTCCTTGAAGAACTTCTTCCTTTGTGCGTATGACAGTCCGGGTGGTATCTCCTGACAAACCAAATAGTTAACGAAATCAGCAAACCATGGTTCGTTACCTTTGGATACTACTTTGATGCACTCCTCTATGATATGTAGGTGTTCGTCCAGAAAGGAGTCATCAATGGGCAATTGGTCGTCCTCTAGATGTGTTAGACGACTTAAATGATCCGCAACAGAATTTTCCGAGCCTTTCTTGTCGCGGATCTCTAGATCGAATTCTTGTAGGAGAAGAATCCATCTAATCAGCCTTGGCTTCGCATCTTTCTTCGCAAGGAGGTACCGGATCGCAGCATGATCCGTGTAGACAATCACCTTTGCACCCACAAGATAAGAGCGAAACTTGTCAATAGCGTAGACAATGGCTAAAAATTCCTTCTCTGTAGTGGCGTAGTTAAGCTGAGCTTCGTCTAGCGTCTTGCTAGCGTAGTATATGGCGTGGGTTCGTCCTTCTTTTCGTTGTCCAAGAACAGCTCCAATGGCTACGTCACTAGCGTCGCACATAATCTCGAAGGGGAGAGTCCAATCCGGAGGTTGGATGATAGGTGCTGAAATTAGAGCTTGCCGAATGGTGTTAAACGCATCCAAACATTCCTGCGAAAACTCAAAAACCGCATCCTTCATCAATAGATTAGTGAGAGGTTTTGATATCTTAGAAAAGTCCTTAATGAAACGTCTATAGAATCCAGCATGTCCTAGGAAACTTCTTATCCCCTTCACCGAAATTGGGGGAGGAAGTTTCTCTATGGTCTCTATCTTAGCCTTGTCTACCTCTATCCCTCTACTAGAGACTAAGTGACCTAATACGATTCCTTCCTTAACCATAAACTGACACTTCTCCCAATTAAGAACTAGGTTAGTGTCTTCACATCTTTGCAAAACAAGAGAAAGGTTAGAAAGACAATCGCTAAAAGAGGAACCGTAAACGGAGAAGTCGTCCATGAAGACTTCCATGATTTCCTCTACGTATTCGGAGAAGATGGCCATCATGCACCGTTGAAAGGTGGCTGGGGCGTTGCAAAGCCCGAACGGCATTCTCCTATAGGCGAACGTACCCCAAGGGCACGTAAATGTGGTCTTCTCTTGATCATCCGGATGTATTGGAATCTGAAAGAAACCACTATAACCGTCAAGGTAGCAAAAGTAAGAATGTTGTGCTAACCTTTCAAGCATCTGATCGATGAATGGCAATGGAAAGTGATCCTTCCGCGTTGCGTTGTTGAGCTTGCGGTAGTCTATACACATTCGCCATCCAGTCACGGTTCGGGTAGGAATGAGTTCGTTGTTCTTATTGGTGATGACCGTCATTCCTCCCTTCTTCGGAACTACTTGAACCGGGCTCACCCACTTGCTATCGGAGATAGGATAGATGATACCTGCATCAAGAAGTTTAAGAATTTCCTTCTTGACAACCTCCTTCATGGTCGGATTCAACCGCCCATTGAGGTTGTCTTGAAGTTCTAAAGTCCTCCTCCATTAGTATCTTATGCATGCATAGGGAGGGTTTAATTCCTACTAAGTCCTCAATAGTATAGCCTATGGCTTTTCTATGTCTCCTAAGGACAATCATGAGCTGTTCATGTTCATCTATGCTTAATTCGGAACTAACGATAACCGGGAAGGTAGAATTAGATCCAAGAAAAGCGTACCTTAGATGAGTAGGAAGTGGTTTGAGTTCCATTGCTTTCGGAGCTTCCAACGATCCTTGAGGAGCTTCCGATGTTTCCTTAGAAGTTTCTAAGGATGTTGAAGGGGTTGGAGAAGAATTAGAAGAAGTTGAAGAAGTATGCCGATCACCCTCTTCCACGGTCAAAATTACGGTCTCCTCTGGTGTTCCACGGCCGTAATATCCTCTGGAATGGAGGTTGATTTTGGTCGTGGAATCCACGGTCGTGGAATACAGAGTATGACCGTGGATTCTAGTATTTTCAGTCTCATCGTGGAGTTTCTCAAACTCCACTTTATGCATCTCTTCTTGTGCTTCCAAGGCTTCAATTTCCTCTTTGCACTCTTCTTCTTCTCCTTCATTGGTTAGACTCATAGTGATAACCTTTTGTAGAGGATCGTTAAAGAGAATCGCACTTACCTCCTCCCTAGATAAACCTTCTTCATCTTGGACATCGTAGATATCCTCGTCAAAGATTGGCTCCTTCACTAGAGTGGAAAGAACGAACTCCACTTTTTTCTTCTCCAATGTCAAAAGCGGGTCTTCCATTCTTGCAATCGACCATGCAGCCGGAGGTTGCAAGAAACGGTCTTCCGAGTATAATCGGGACCGGACTATCTGCAGGAATGTCAAGCACGACAAAATCGATGGGAACAAAGAATTTACCTAGCTTGACCGGGACGTCTTCTACAACGCCGACGGGACGAGTAATGGATCGATCCGCCATGTATAACGTCATCTTCACCGGTTTAGGGTTGCCTAAACCGATCTTCCTGCACAACGCAAGTGGTATGATGCTCACACTTGCTCCCAAGTCACATAAAGCGTCATATGTGACTTCTCCCACTCCAATGGGAATGCAAAATGACCCCGGATCTTTCAGCTTTGGGGGCATTTTCTCCTTCATCGTCTTGATGAGATCCGAAGAATCCGAACTCATCTTGACCTCTCCAAAATCTTCTAGCTTCCTCTTGTTAGAGAGGAGCTCCTTCAAGAACTTGCCATAAGCTGGCATACCTACAATAGCATCGATGAAAGGTATATTAATATGCAGCTTGCTCATGAGTTCTATGAACTTACCGAATTGCTTGTCTAGACGCGCTCGCGCTCTAGATTGAGGGAATGGTAGGGGAGGTTTGTAAGCTGCAGGAGGGACGTAGACGTCTTCCTTCTCCTTCCCCTTTTCTTTGTCCTTCTCTACGGGGACTTCAACGAACGTAGGTTGCGGGTCGGTGGTAGTCACTCCGCTCCTAGTTGTAATCGCCATTACCCTTCCCTTAGGGTTGTCCTCCGTCTTTCCTGGAAGTTTCCCTTGATTTCTAGGAACTTCTTCCGCATGGTTGAACATTTGGTTTTCCAAAACCTTTTGAGCTTTGTCAACCTTAGAAACTTAATCATCAACCTTGATGATGTGGTTCTCCAACCCTTGAAGCTTTCCCAAGATAGTTTCCAACATGGGATCTGGCTTTTCCTTTCCCGTATTGTTCCCTCCATTAGATGATTGCCCCTGGCTTTTCAAAGGAGTAGAGGAAGAGGAAGGTGGAGTTAGCGAATTGGAATTGGAAGGATAGGAGTTACCGGAATTTTGTTGATTGGAGCGCCAATTGTTGTTGTTTGAACCCCGATTGTTGTTCCAATTGTTGTTGTTCCGGTTGTTGTTGTTTCCATTCCAATTGTTATTCCGGTTATTATTCCGGTTATTGTTGTTGCGGTTGGTGTTATCACCGCCGTTGTTGTTGCCCAAATAGCCAACATCCTTCTCTTGTTGCTTTGGGAAGTTGGTCTTGATAGCCTCCTTCAACTCCTTGATCTCATTGTTGAGGGAGAAAATCTGAGTTTGAGCTTCATGTGTGAGTTTCGCTCCTTGCTCCACACGATTTCCCTCCACTTTCCGGTGGGAATACTTCTCTATGACTCTTGCTTGCTTCTCAATGAAGTCCCAAGCGTCATCTTCTCTCATGTCCATGAACGTTCCACATGAGAGGGATTGGAGGTTGAATTGCGTTCCCGCATCCAGCCCCTTGTAGTAAATCTCCAGCAAGGCAAGCTTGGATATGCCATGATGAGGGCAATCCAAGAGCAAATCTTGAAACCTTTCCCAAGATTGAAACAAACTTTCATTAGGTCTCATAGAAAAAGCATTAATCTTACCTCTAAGTTCCGCCGTTTTGGAAGGCGGAAAGAATTTGGTGAGAAACTCTGCGGAAAGGTCTTCCCACGTGTCTAGTTTCCCATTAGGAAGAGCTTGGTACCAAGATAACGCTTTCCCTTTCAAGGAGAAAAAGAAAGGTTTGAGCTTATAGCTGTTGGTAGTGGCGTTCTTCGGTCTCATTGTCTCCATCATACACTCGAAGTTTTGCAAGTGTTGGTGTGGAGATTCAGCGCTTGTACCGCCAAATTGGCTTTGGCGAACAAGAGTGATAACTTGAGGGTTAAAGCTAAACCCTTGCACATCTTCAGCATCAAAATTCACACCCAAGCGGCGTGGTTGTTGTGTTGGATCCATCCGCTGGCCAAGAGTTCTTGGCTCATTATCCACACGTTCGACTCTCGCATTCCTTGGTGGGATGCGGCGATTAGTATCTCCTTGCGGATTGAAGGGATTCACATTGACCGTAGGATCAATCTCTTCTAACGGTGGCATGGAAGAATCACTATCATCAGCGGATGAGTGGCTTTTTCTTCTAGACCTTGATCTTCTTCTCGAGGACTTCTTGCCTACCTTATCTTCAAGGTCGCTCATCTTTATCCTCATTTGGAAGAGCATGTCTTGTAGACCGTTAACTTGAGATTGATGAGGATCCATCTCATCCTGGCGGAGAGTCTCATTCCATCGGAATTGAGCTTCCTTCTCCGCCAACTCCGTTTGAAGATCGCGTTCGTTCTCTTCAGCCATCTTCTTTTCCTTGCGCCTTTGTCTCAAGGTTTTCTCTAGCTCTTGATCAAGAGGTAAGAGATCTTCGGTGTTCCTAGACCTGCGCATGCACTCAAAGAAAAATCAAATAACGAGAGCAAGCTCCCAAGCTTGACAACCGGCTACCGGATTCGGACGAAACCAAATCCCCGGCAACGGCGCCAAAAACTTGTTCGCCCCTAGAGGTGTGTGCAAATAAGTTTTAAATTTATAAAACTAGAATAAAAGCAAGCGAACCCGCAGTGTACGGATTGGCGTAGATTAGCAAGTATTCCAGAGTATCGAACACAGGGATTTGGGGGGAACAAATTCAGTTGTAAAGTTCTCAAGCAAGTAAAAGGGTAAAGCTTTGCAAGTATATTGGGAAAACAGCAACCCTAAAGATCCAGGTATCTAATTGTGGCAATCGATTCAAGATATACTTAATGATATAAAGACAGAGTTGAGATATGCAAAGGTATACTAATGTAAGGTAATCGTACGGTGAAGTTCCAAAAACCTTATGTAACTCACCTACAAGGCACTCTCTATACAGGTTGTTGAGGCTCAATATAGAAAGATTCTAAAGGCGAGAATTAGTGTCAAATACCCAAACTTGTAATCCAAGGATCAAGACTAACTTAACCGATTGAGGTTGTGACACTCACAATCGAGGTAGAGGTTGTTGAGGCTTCACTACCACCTAGAAAAGACAAGTCTAAACTAAGTTAAAGCAAATCTTTAACTTTGGATTAAAGTAAAAGCAAGGTTCGTAAATTGGGGTAAATCACGGATAGTTCTTGAGAATCACGGCTGTGGAAACCTAAGAACAGACCGTGATTTAGGGTGTCGACGATATTTCTCTAACTCTCAGGGTCCAATCAAATTACAATCGATCTATCATTATCTAAGCCACAACTATCAACCCTTCACCTTAGAATTGCTAAAGGGTTTTAGCCAATAACCATTGTCATGATATCAATATTCAAATCAAAGAGAATAAAAGATGAAAACCCTCGAAAACTCAAATATAATCAAAAACTCAATCTCAAATCCAAACATAAATCGGAATATTCAATGAATTCGGAATAGAATACAAAACCTCACAATGATCCTAGGCAAGTATGAAGAACGGGATGTCAATCCGTCTTCAATATCAAAAACCTAAGAAAGAGGCTAACCCTTCGGCGATCTTCAATCAACCCTAGGCGAAAACGCTCCAAGCAAGGTAAGCGGTCGTAAGCGAAGGTCAAAGTCTTGGGGCTGTCACCGTCCCTTTGGAGAATTTGGCTCCCCCTCAATGTTGAAGGCTCTCGAATATTTATAGGAATCAATCTAGGGTTTAAAGATAAAACCCTAAATATTTGGGCTGAAAAGAAGTCGAATCCGCCGGTATCAGAAAATACTCTGGCGCGTCTGACGGTATCAGAGAATACTTTGGGCCGCGTCAGACGGTATCAGAGAATACTTTGGGCCGCGTCCGACGGTATCAGAGAATACTTTAGGCCGCGTCAGACGGTATCAGAGAATACTTTGGGCCGCGTCCGACGGTATCAGAGAATACTTTGGGCCGCGTCCGACGGTATCAGAGAATACTTTGGGACGCGTCCGACGGTATGAGAGAATACTTTGTCCCGCCCTAAATTCCTTTTATGCTCCTTTTTGTCCCACTTCAAGGCTTAATCCTTAAATATGCTATTTTGCTCCATAATTCGCCAAATTACCTACAAATGCAATAAAACTCTGTGTAGACCTCTATTCTTGCAAAGTAGGTGAATATAACCATAAATGCCATGAATGTATGTCTATGCATGCAAAATAAAGGGAAAATCTATATAAATACATGCCTAAAAATAGGTCATAATTCATGTCATCAGTCTACCTCTTTTACAGGAGGTTGATAGAGTCTACCCGTGCATACCTTGCGGGATTTTGTTGTGATTCCCTGGCCGAGTACCAGGATCGAGCCTCGGCATACGAGAGAGAACGACCGGAAGCTAGGAGAGGGGCGCAGTCCGGAGGACCGGACAAGCGTTAGAGGACGGGACCTACTAGTTTAGGGTTAGGAGCCTCAAGACGGTGTCGTAGTCCGGCCCAAGGACGTACAGGACATCTTCCTGCTACTCATGCGCCAAACAGAGGGAGGCAGTGTTATAAGTGCGGAGGACATGATCATCTTAGGCCTGATTGTAGGAAGCCTCTGGTGATGTGTTTCTCTTGCGGTCAGATGGGCCACAGGGCAGTTTATTGCAGACGGGGCGGGGCACCGTCACAGCATGGGTCTTCACCTGCTAGCGGGGCAGGTGGAGGACAAAGGCCACCTCAGGTTCAGGCTCAGATTTTCAGCAGAGTGGACAGAGCCAAACACATACACAGGAATCAGCTTAGGGTCAGGGCCTTGGTAGAGGCCGTGGTGGAGGTACACAGGAGACCCGTGGCGCACATGCTAGGGTGTTTGAGTTAAAGAGCGTTGTTGATCCAGTAGCGCCGGAAGCTACAGGTACTATTCAGATCCATGGACTTCCGGTCTGAGTTTTATTTGATACGGGTGCCACGCACTCTTTTATATATGAAGACTTTGTAACTAGGTTGTCCTTAGTTACGGTCGATGGGAGACCCTTCATTGTGGGGCTACCCGATGGGGGTAGGGTTAATGGTACCCGAGAGGTACGCGGTTGTCCCATACGTTTGGGAAACCGAAATTGGTTAGCCAACTTCTATGTCATGCACTTAGTGCATGAAGAAGTCATCCTTGACATGGACTAAATGGACCACCATCGAGCCGTTTTGGACATCAGCCGGAGGACCGTGACAGTTACCATGGAGACGGGACACGACGTGATTTTCCGAGGTTGGGACCTCAAGAAGACCGGTACAGTCATTAGTGCGGTCCGAGCCGCGAGACTTGTCGGGTAGGGATGCGAGGCCTTCTGGTGTTATGCTATAAAGGAGGAGACGGGACCATCGCTGGAGGATATTCCTGTGGCATGTGAGTTTGAGGATGTTTTCGGGGAGCCACCCGGATTACCACCGTAGAGGAGCGTTGATTTTGCTATTGAGTTGGAGCCCGGCACGAGGCCGATATCCAAGGCTCCATACCGCATGACGCCGATCGAGTTGCTAGAGTTGAAGAAGCAGCTCGAGGAGTTAGATGAGAGGGGTTTTATACGCCCGAGCGTTTCCCCTTGGGGTGCATCGGTCCTCTTCGTCAGGAAGAAGGACAGATCTTTGAGGCTTTGTATCGATTACCAGGAATTGAACAAAGTCACCATCAAGAACAAGTACCCTCTACCGCGCATTGATTATTTGCTAGACCAGTTCAGGGAGCCTCCGTGTTTTCACGTATCGCCTTGAGGTCAGGTTACCACCAACTGAGGGTGAGAGAGGAGGACGTGCCGAAGACGGAATTCAGGACGAGATATGGCCATTATGAGTTCGTCTTGATGCCATTCGGACTCACGAATGCACCCGCCGTCTTCATGGAGTTGATGAACGGCATCTTCATCGACTTCTTGGACCATGGTAGTGTTTATAGATGATATCTTAGTTTACTCCAGTAGTAGGGAGGAGCATGCGGGACACCTAAGGACGGTTCTTCGAGTCCTTCAGGATAGAGAGCTTTATGCAAAGCTCTCTAAGTGCGAGTTTTGAATGTCCGAGGTGGCATTCCTAGGTCATATAGTTTCTGCCGAGGGTGGCATGGTTGACTCGGTGAAGATAGAGTCCGTTTTTTCATGGCCGCCTCCTAGGACGATCAAGGAGGTGTGCAGTTTCTTGTGGCTTTGCTGATGTTTCTGGTATGAAATTCATACCATAAAAATTCTGGTATGAAAATTTTCAAGTATGAAAATTTCCAGTATGAAAAAATTCTGATATGAAATTCATTCTAAAAAATTAATAATAAAAAAGGCAAAATAAAATAAAATAAAATAAAAAAATAAATTCAGTAATTAGAAATTAAACTTACAGGTACATAACAAATTAACAAACATCAATTATTCTTTTCTTTTTAAATAGAGGGTTAATTACTTTTACCTATCATTAAGTGAAAGTGATAAAGTGAAAAACGATTTCCAAAAACAGAAACAAACCTCACTGATGGGGGGTGTCTTCTAGGGGAACCTATGGAGTTGTCAAAGTTTAGAACAAAATTAGTATATGAAAGGAAAACATTAAGGGGGAACTTAGAATCATAGCAAAACCAAACTTTTGGTTTGAAGTTAATTTTTCTAACCCTCTTGATCAAAAGTATGAATGTTATGCGTTGCGTATATGCAGGGAACAATTCACTCCTAGTCAAGGCAAATGAAAAACAGGAACAAACACATACAAAGGAGGCTATCAAATAACAATGGAGATTTGGAAGTGAACAATAATAAAGGAAGATTAATCCTAAAAGATCGAATAGAGGAACAAGATTTTGTGGTGAATAATAGGAGGCGTTATAAAATCCTCCTTTTTCTTAGGCGGTTTCACCTGGACCTTTGTCAACTGGATATTGAAAAAACAAAACTAATATTATTTATTTGTGATATTGATTGTGAACAATGCTCTTTTTATAATAGCTAGGATTTCTGAATTCTAATTAATTTTGATTAACTTAATCGTTGATAGTAATTGACATATAACTCGTGAATATTTCGCAAGTGATGAGTATGAGTCCCACCGTTATGTTCCTCGCGTAATTTTGGACGTTTGGGGAAATTTTTACTTTTTCCCCCGGGTAATTATTTTTACCCTCCGGTGTTATTTGGAGCATTTGGGAGCTCCAATTAATAAAAATGCAGTTGAGAGAAATGATCAGGACATCAGATATGTCCTAGATATGAAATAACATGGAGAGGCAAAACGGCCAAAAGAGTCGCTATTTCGTTTCTTAACGGCTAAGAAAGACGGCTTAGGAATACACGTTTTCCGAGACAGTTGTGTAATAATTATCCCTACAATGTTCCAGATTTAATGTTCCAATCTCGAGAAGTTTGGAGAAAGAGGTTCGACCCGCCTTTGGATCGGTTAAAGGATAATTATCGACTTTACTAAAGGATAATTATCGTCTTCACTATAAATAGCGGAAAATCCTTTATTAATTCATTTCCTTTCACGTTTTCTCGTAAAAGCTCTGATTTCTCTCAACCTTCAAGCTCATATCTACTCTCCGTTTCTAATCCGATTTCAATTCCGTTTGAGTTTCTGGATTCCTCTCTTCATTCTCTTCATAACGGTACCGAGTTTCTGCATTTCCGAGTATATGGAGGGCTGGTCGAGCATATATGTCACCAGGACGGTTCCGTCGCTCAGATTCCGATGAATTTGATGTTGTCCATGCGTAGCCTGCGTCGTTGTGATTCCGAATCTTCTTTCAGATCGTCAATCGGGTTAGTAACGAATAAGTTATGAATTTATTCGTTTTCTGTACTGCGATTTGGCCTAAATTGACTTTAGGCTTGTCAAATAGGACAATTAGAAATTCCATTGTGGTCGTTATATTATTCTGGTGATTATGGGTTCTTGTTTGATGAAATCTGATGACAGGGGGTTTAGAAATTGCCTGCGGGCAAAACGTTATTCTGGCAAAATCTAATTAATTAATTAAAGGTTAATTAATTAAATTAGGATTAAAATTGAGATTGAGGAATGTTGATTAGATACTACCTTGAGATTTGAGGAATTGTGAGCTATGTTGAGATATTGAGGTTTAGTTGGTTGTGAGGCTCATAGATTGAGTATGATTCTTATGGATCCCTTTGGGTCTAGGTGTGACCCCTTTGATGAATAGAGGTTGATATATCTCTTTATGCCTTTTTATAGGCCGTGTTGTCCCTCCAGTGTAGAGGTGATCGTGGTTGATTTTGTACGAGGTTGAGGTAAGTCCGTAGGACTTACTTAGCTACCATCCCTATATTGGGTGTTTGCATGAGTGGTGTGTGCTTTATATGTTTGCTATGATATCATGAGTTGTCGTTTTTATCGATTTATGTTCTATTGACTGCCCCACTGCGTGGCTGTGATAACCTTTCCCTTTCATCCCGCCGTGGAGTCTGGGAGGTTCTCTGATGTCAGGCCAGACTGGTTTACAGGAAGGGAACAATCCACTCCCATAGGGTACACGGATTGTGTGACCAATACTAGTACAGCTGGACATTGTACTCAGAGGCGGGGATGTATCGGTCCTCGTGTCACATACTTTCATCTATCTATATATATACGGTTTTTGAGTGAATGGTTATTATATAAAGGTAATAAATGGGTAAATGTGTGATAGCATGCTGATGTGTTTATCTTTCATGATTGTGCTTGTGCTTGTGCTTATGCATTACCTCATATATGTATGGTTAGCTAACGGTTTCATACCGTGTTGTAGATGTTTACAGGTTAGGCGCTACTGGGTGATGTTCGCTCCAAACGGTGTGTGCAAGCTTTAAATTTATAACCCTAGACTTAAGCTTAAAACAAGGATGCGAACCCGCAGTGTACGGGTCAATCGTAGTAAAAGCAAGAAAATTCCAGGGGTCGATCACAGGGACTCGGTGAAACAAAGTCAATACGGTATGCTAATGTCAATGCTAACCACAAGAGCAATTTAACACAATCAAAGATGAATAAGAAGTCAATAAAGCAAACATGCAATTCTAGGGATTAAAGCATCAAGTTGTGGTTCCAACTCAAGATCTATAGATAAGCGGACAAAGCTGAGATTTTTGCATGGGGAAGGTGTTACTAAAGTGGAGTAGATCACTGGGTAAGTCTCACTACACACTAATCCTAAACCGTAACTCCTATTACCGGGTAAGTCTCAAGGAATCAAGATAAAGAACTATAATCTCAAACTAACATACCATCTAAGGGAATAGAATCAACCTTTACCGGGTAAGTCTCAGGCTAACTCACAAAGATGGGACGGAAGCACACTCAAACCCCAATAAAGGATAAACCTTTATTACCTACACTTATGATCGTTAATACACAAACTAAGGAATTACCGGGTAAGTCTCATCCTAGGCTTGCATTGAACCAGGGAGGTGTAATAAGAATAGGATTTAGCAAACTCTAACACTTAACTTTCTGTTTTAGGTCGGATAAGTCACCTCGGTCAGAAGAATTCCACCCCGGCCGAGATGTTCATCAACCGAACGAGATGCTTAGGGTTAAGGTTAAAGACTCGAACTTTCAGGATCCTACTGGAATGTAAGATTATTCTATCATTGTTTTTCCCACAACCTTCAGCCAATCACCCTAGAATCACACAAGGAAATTAGCCACTCATCATCATAATGAAAGTATTAAAATATATGGGAAGAAGGTGAATATTTGAACAAAGAAGAATTTAATGAAAAGACTTCAATAAATGAATCAAATATCACAACAAAGCGTTCCTTGGATTATAATCCAAAAAAACAAGACAACAATTGAGGGAATTGAAGACAATCTTACAAAACCCTTCAATAAAGCTATAAAAGCTATGGACTTCAATCTTCCTTCAACCTTCAAAAAGGTTCTTCAACTCTCTCCCAACTTGGAGTATGCTGCTGCTGTGTTGTAAGCGAGATGTGCTGCATCGTATGCGAGATGTGCTGCGTCGTATGCGAGATGTTGAATTTGTGGAAATCTAACCCTTTTTATAGGAAAATAAACCTCCAAAGATAATAAATCTTAAGAAGATATTATCCCATAAATATAGGTAAAATATATATTCTGCATATCTCCTTCCTTCCAGAAGCTAAGCCCAAAAATATAAGATCACTTTCCAAATTTAAAAGATCTCTTCCAAGAATAAAATATTCTCGCCGCGTCCTAGGTGTTCGCCTCGGTCGAGTCGGCGTCTCTGGATCACCTCGGTCGAGGTGAATCAATGGTCAACCGAGGTGACTCACGACAGAATGTGAAATCTCTCGAATCTGCTCCAAAGTGAATCTTCAATCCATGGCTATGCTCCCTGGATGTAGCTCCAAATGACTCATGACTCCTTTTGCTCCTTTTTGATGCAAAACGTACCAAATTACCTGCAATTACAACGAAACTAGGTGTAGACCTCGATTCTCGCAAAGGTAGATGAAATGGTAGTAAAATCACATAATGTACATACAAACATGCAGATTATGAAAGATAAAACGTCCAAACAAACCCCAAAAACTAGACTATAATTCATGCTATCAAAATACCCCATACTTAGCCCTTGCTTGTCCCCAAGCAAGTTCCTCATATAGAAGACAAGATAGAATGGATTATAAGTCAAGAAAATCAATGAAAAAGTCTTTCAAAAATATTTTATGGTGTGCAACTATCATAGATCACTCTAAGAGAATACTTCTTGGAATTTAAAAACTCAATATGCTCAAAACATTTTATAAATATAGGAAAGTTGTTCATATTTGCATAAAATCATAGAATGCATAATAAATCATAATTATCGAAATTAATCATGTATAATCCAGTTTAAACCGCTAAGTCAATCAACAAGCTCAAGGTCTCAAGGGCTTCCCAAAAGAAAAGGTCAAGAAACGTGTAGGGTAAGGATGTATGTAAGGTAATGTGGTGCTAGAATCCGGGAAAAGGATGAACTTCACTTTCACTTCAACTTGCAACATCTTCCACCAATAAGTTTTGCTTATCTCACACTTTTCTTTTTTTTTACTTTACTTTTTGGGATGCATGGACAGAGGTGCACAATAACCGAAGCCTAGGAAATCCGCATTCATCAATTTCTTGAGATGCATCAAACCCTTGATGCACATACCATGACCCGTTAGGAATATCGCTCAATCCGACTTTGGCAAGACACAAACACCCGGCTATGTGAATGGTGCCGAGTTACTCATCTTCATGATTGACTTCCCCAAACCTATTATTGCTTTCTAACACTTCACTTCCAGCCCACTCTTCAACTTTAACTTGCTTTCACCGCTTCGCTTGCTTCCAAATTCCCGGATAGGTAAAGGGAGGCAAAATGTATATGAGGGGCTAAGCATGATCAAGAAGAAGAAGAAGAAGAAGAAGAAAATAAATTGCCTTGGTCTTTCCAAGAAGAAAGTGAGAGAACTTAACCTGCGGTGTCAACCTTCAAATTCAACATAATTTGGATAAAAACAAAGTATTAAACATGCCAATAATTTCAAACAAGGCATTTAGCAACTTAAACATATTATAAAATCTTTCAAACACATAAAGAATTTAAAATCAGTAAGTAAACAAAATCTTCACTGAGATCATATCCAGATAAGTAACACAAAATTGTTTTCGAAAACTTTCTGTTACGCCACCTCGGTCGAGATGTTCTTGGTTCAACCGAGGTGAAACACCTCGTTTCGCCAGAATCTCCCCGGTCGAGGTCAAAAAATTTTTTTTTTTTTTTTAAAACCAATTTTATTTCGGTTTCGACGTTTTTCTCAGTCAAATAACCTGTAGGTATGCATGTAATATCAAATAATCGTATAAAGGCAAATGAAGCATAAATACGAAAATATCCGATAAGATAGAGTCATCCATCACATAAGTGTCAAATAATACACAAACACCCCATACTTGAGACACACTGTCCCAGTGGGTATAATAAAAGTCTAAGGACAGGATACTCACCGAACATAGCTAAACTGCATGAAGAAGTAAGAAACAACTCCCAGATAAGACCATCTCGGTTGGCGAAGTACATCTCGGTCGAGGTGTTCTGACAGTACCCGAGATGTATCTCAGTAAAGCTCGTTTCCTCAACTTCTCGAAATTTTGTTCTTCTAGTGTAGCTCCTGAACTGTGATCCTTCCTTTTGGAATACCTGGTTGTTGTCTAGAGGAAAGCAAAAACAAAAGCTATCTAAACTAGACTAGAAAACAGGAAAAGAAAACAATACCTTGGGTTGCCTCCCAAGAAGCGCTTGGTTTAAGGTCGCTAGCTGGACCCTACGGCATGGGATTACTCAATGCACTTCGAATGTCATGGAGTGCTCATCACATCCGTAAAAATCTTCCAAGAAGGTTCCGGTTCCTAACTTCACCGGCAAATGGTAAGATCTCCCACGTACAAGCTTGTACGGTTTGATTCTCACCGGAATCCTTCTAGCCTTCCTGCACTTCAATGGGACATAATCTAGCCTTGTGTCCCATCCTTTCCTTGATCGAGAAAACAGCTTCTCGAGAATCCTAGTAGCTTCCCCATCTTTAGCTTGGGGATGGTACAAGGTCCTTAGCATGCGAGGGACCCCATACTTGAACAAGAGACACTTCATCGCCTTAACGGTGTAGTGCTTGCAAACTTCACTCCTTATAATCCAAGGAGCATCTTCTTCCAACAGTTTCATGGGAGGTTTCATCTTGATTTTAGGAGGTTCTTTCGGAAGAGACCTCCAACTCTCCGGTGCATTCCTGAAAAATTCAAAAATTTTAATAGGGAATTCAAATGAAGTAGGAGAATGTACCTTGCAAAGTTCTCCAAAGCTTGAGACAAGTTTCGTGTTGGGTTGATAATCCACCCACGAAACCTCTCTCAGTTCCGCTGGTCTTTCTTCCACCTTGACCACAATCTCAGTAATTTGGCCAAGGTTCTCTGCATCTTCCACTTCTGATTTTGTAGATTCTTCTTCCATCTCGGCCGAAATCTCTTCCACCTCGACCGAGGTCTCAACAGTCAGATCGAATTCTTCCACATCCCCCTCTTCTACAAAAGCTTCAGGAGAAACTTCCGGTTCGACCAAAGGAATGCTTGGAACGTGCAACACTTCCTTATGCTCCTCTTTCGGCTTAGCATAGGATAGGGTGCTTTCCTTGAGCTCCTCCACCTTCTTCATCAACTTCTCCAATCTTGATTCGAGAGAGTCTTCAAAAGGTTGCTCATAAATGTTTTTAGGGACATTCTTCTCATCCCATATCGCAAGTTCATGTTGAATGGCTTCTTCTCTTTCCCATTCATTGTTGAACCAATAGAAGGAGTACTTTTCCTCCAAGTATTCATAATTGGTCCGCCCTAGCACTTTGTCTTGCTATCCAGGCTGGATCAAATGTAGTCATCGGAAATCCTGAAAACTACAAAACTCATAGAAAGAGTAGTTAGTATCAACAGGGGCAAGTGCCCCGAAAGCAAACCGTACCGGCTCGGTCTAGACCAAGTCCCCGGCAACGGCGCCAAAAACTTGTTCGCTCCAAACGGTGTGTGCAAGCTTTAAATTTATAACCCTAGACTTAAGCTTAAAACAAGGATGCGAACCCGCAGTGTACGGGTCAATCGTAGTAAAAGCAAGAAAATTCCAGGGGTCGATCACAGGGACTCGGTGAAACAAAGTCAATACGGTATGCTAATGTCAATGCTAACCACAAGAGCAATTTAACACAATCAAAGATGAATAAGAAGTCAATAAAGCAAACATGCAATTCTAGGGATTAAAGCATCTAGTTGTGGTTCCAACTCAAGATCTATAGATAAGCGGACAAAGCTGAGATTTTTGCATGGGGAAGGTGTTACTAAAGTGGAGTAGATCACTGGGTAAGTCTCACTACACACTAATCCTAAACCGTAACTCCTATTACCGGGTAAGTCTCAAGGAATCAAGATAAAGAACTATAACCTCAAACTCACACACCATCTAAGGGAATAGAATCAACCTTTACCGGGTAAGTCTCAGGCTAACTCACAAAGGTGGAATGGAAGCACACTCAAACCCCAATAAAGGATAAACCTTTATTACCTACACTTATGATCGTTAATACACAAACTAAGGAATTACCGGGTAAGTCTCATCCTAAGCTTGCATTGAACCAGGAAGGTGTAATAAGAATAGGATTTAGCAAACTCTAACACTTAACTTTCTGTTTAGGTCGGATAAGTCACCTCGGTCAGAAGAATTCCACCCCGGCCGAGATGTTCATCAACCGAACGAGATGCTTAAGGTTAAGGTTAAAGACTCGAACTTTCAGGATCCTACTGGAATCTAATATTATTCTATCATTGTTTTTCCCACAACCTTCAGCCAATCACCCTAGAATCACACAAGGAAGTTAGCCACTCATCATCATAATGAAAGTATTAAAATATATGGGAAGAAGGTGAATATTTGAACAAAGAAGAATTTAATGAAAAGACTTCAATAACTGAATCAAATATCACAACAAAGCGTTCCTTGGATAATAATCCAAAAAGACAAGACAACAATTGAGGGAATTGAAGACAATCTTACAAAACCCTTCAATAAAGCTATAAAAGCTATGGACTTCAATCTTCCTTCAACCTTCAAAAAGGTTCTTCGAAAACTCCCAAATTGGAGTATGCTGCGGCTGCTGCGTATTTCCGGTGTAAGCGGGGATGTGCTGCGTCGTATGCGAGATGTTGAATTTGTGGAAATCCAACCCTTTTTATAGGAAAATAAACCTCCAAAGATAATAAATCTTAAGAAGATATTATCCCATAAATATAGGTAAAATATATATTCTGCATATCTCCTTCCTTCCAGGAGCCAAGCCCAAGAATAAAATATTCTCGCCGCGTCCTAGGTGTTCGCCTCGGTCGAGTCGGCGTCTCTGGATCACCTCGGTCGAGGTGAATCAATGGTCAACCGAGGTGACTCACGACAGAATGTGAAATCTCTCGAATCTGCTCCAAAGTGAATCTTCAATCCATGGCTATGCTCCCTGGATGTAGCTCCAAATGACTCATGACTCCTTTTGCTCCTTTTTGATGCAAAACGTACCAAATTACCTGCAATTACAACGAAACTAGGTGTAGACCTCGATTCTCGCAAAGGTAGATGAAATGGTAGTAAAATCACATAATGTACATACAAACATGCAGATTATGAAAGATAAAACGTCCAAACAAACCCCAAAAACTAGACTATAATTCATGCTATCAAAATACCCCATACTTAGCCCTTGCTTGTCCCCAAGCAAGTTCCTCATATAGAAGACAAGATAGAATGGATTATAAGTCAAGAAAATCAATGAAAAAGTCTTTCAAAAATATTTTATGGTGTGCAACTATCATAGATCACTCTAAGAGAATACTTCTTGGAATTTAAAAACTCAATATGCTCAAAACATTTTATAAATATAGGAAAGTTGTTCATATTTGCATAAAATCATAGAATGCATAATAAATCATAATTATCGAAATTAATCATGTATAATCCAGTTTAAACCGCTAAGTCAATCAACAAGCTCAAGGTCTCAAGGGCTTCCCAAAAGAAAAGGTCAAGAAACGTGTAGGGTAAGGATGTATGTAAGGTAATGTGGTGCTAGAATCCGGGAAAAGGATGAACTTCACTTTCACTTCAACTTGCAACATCTTCCACCAATAAGTTTTGCTTATCTCACACTTTTCTTTTTTTTTACTTTACTTTTTGGGATGCATGGACAGAGGTGCACAATAACCGAAGCCTAGGAAATCCGCATTCATCAATTTCTTGAGATGCATCAAACCCTTGATGCACATACCATGACCCGTTAGGAATATCGCTCAATCCGACTTTGGCAAGACACAAACACCCGGCTATGTGAATGGTGCCGAGTTACTCATCTTCATGATTGACTTCCCCAAACCTATTATTGCTTTCTAACACTTCACTTCCAGCCCACTCTTCAACTTTAACTTGCTTTCACCGCTTCGCTTGCTTCCAAATTCCCGGATAGGTAAAGGGAGGCAAAATGTATATGAGGGGCTAAGCATGATCAAGAAGAAGAAGAAGAAGAAGAAGAAAATAAATTGCCTTGGTCTTTCCAAGAAGAAAGTGAGAGAACTTAACCTGCGGTGTCAACCTTCAAATTCAACATAATTTGGATAAAAACAAAGTATTAAACATGCCAATAATTTCAAACAAGGCATTTAGCAACTTAAACATATTATAAAATCTTTCAAACACATAAAGAATTTAAAATCAGTAAGTAAACAAAATCTTCACTGAGATCATATCCAGATAAGTAACACAAAATTGTTTTCGAAAACTTTCTGTTACGCCACCTCGGTCGAGATGTTCTTGGTTCAACCGAGGTGAAACACCTCGTTTCGCCAGAATCTCCCCGGTCGAGGTCAAAAAATTTTTTTTTTTTTTTTAAAACCAATTTTTTGTTATTTTTTTCGGTTCGGTTTCGACGTTTTTCTCAGTCAAATAACCTGTAGGTATGCATGTAATATCAAATAATCGTATAAAGGCAAATGAAGCATAAATACGAAAATATCCGATAAATAAAATACATCAAAGGTAGCAAATACATCAAAGGTAGCCACATAGTCAAATAACAAACACCCCATACTTGAGACACACTGTCCCAGTGGGTATAATAAAAGTCTAAACAAGAGAACTCACCGGATAAAAGCCGAACTGCAAAAAAAGATATAATAATAAAATCCAGCAGCTCCTCAGTAGTCCTGATCCGGCGGTGGTGGTGGTATGTAGGGGTACTGAGTCGGATCATAGGGATGGCCCATGATACGCTCAAACTGTAGCTGAGCCATCATGTGCTGATGATGCTGCCGCTCCTGCATCTCGCGGATATCCAGCGAAAGTGCAGCATACGAGTCGATAACCTGATCCGTCAGGTCATCGATCCGTCGGTGTGCAGCTCTATCCCTCACTCCCCGCCTCCTGCGCCGAGCAGGCCTGACCGGAGAAGTCTCAGCTGGCGCCGGCTCAGTGTCCTCCTCATCGTCCAAATCTATAATAGGTGGTGCGCTCATCTCAGCTGTATCTGTCCCTTTGTCCATCGGGACGCCACCTCCTCTCTCGTCTACTGTCTCATCATCATCATCATCATCCTCCTCAGCTGCAGCAGGGGCAGCTGCTGCCTCTCTGTGATCCTCAATCAGTGTATCCCAAGCTGTCTGCCAGTAGTGCGGATCAAAGACTGTGAACTGCGCAGACCAGCGGATCCCCTGAGGTGCAGTCCGCTCCCAAGGCATGGCGACGTATGGAGTGGTCAAACCACGGGGAACTAGAATCCTCCGTGTGATCATCTCCTGTAATCCCAGCGGCTTCGGAGCCGCCGCCAACGTGCAAACGCTGAGGTCCATCCCGTGATAGGTAGCGATGTGGGTGATCAGACCTCCGCAGCAAATGTCTCCCTTCGCCTTGGCCTTGATCTTGTGCAGATCCTCTGCCAAGAGCAAGCCAAAGTCCGGGAAACCTCCTGTAACCATGCAGTATAAAGCGAAGAGCTCCCCCTGTCGGACCTTCTGGGGCGTCTCAGTACGCGCCAGAAGCGTCTCGCTGAAAATCCTGTGGGCCAGTCTGAATGCCGGATGAAAGATGACCTTCTCCCTGGAATCTCCAGGGCGCCATCTGTCTGCGTGCTCAGTAATATGGGCAATCTTCCCCCAGAACTCCCTAGCTACGGATCGGGAGGGGAAGTCTATGGCAGTGGGGTCAGGGAAGCCAAAAATCTCTCTCCATATCTCTAAAGGAACTATGAAGTTCCGGTTCATCAACCGGTACTTCACAGAACGGTCTGTGGGGAGGTAGGAGAAGGAGCTAACAAACTCGAGTGTCGGCTCTAAGTATGCTGGGGTTCGGATCTCAGTGAACTGATCCAGCCTGACTGTAGCGATCATCCTCCTAAGGTCAGCATCTAACCCTAGGCAATCAAAAGCTGACACGTCCAGAAATCGTGGTGCGATAACTGGACGGCTCGCTATCCGCTCGTAGTCTACCCGGCATCTCTCGTGGATAACCGGGCGGTAGGGACGGGATGAGGAAGGAGAAGGGGAAGGGGAGGATCTATCTCTAAGGGCTAAACGACGATCTGAACTCATCTTCAAACAACACTGTCAGACTACCTCGGTCGACTGACAAACTCCAAGAATCACCTCGACCGAGGTGCAGGTCGATTGGACCGAGGCGAAGGCAGTGCGATTTCAACTCTCTGAATTTCAGTTCTTTTCCCCCAAAAATCACTACCGATGCTTCCTAAGGAGTACTTAAAGGTTTCCTCAACAGAATCAAGGGCAACCAAAGCCCAAATTTTAGTAAACGAACGAGTTTAGGTTTTCGAACGTTTTTACCTCGTTCCGGTCGAAACGCTCAAATTTCTTGCAGATCTGTAGTTGCAATCGACTCCTCTATCCTTCAATCTCGGTTTGGAAGCAGAAATTGTCGAAAACGAGCAAGAAACGAGGTGAGCGAGGTGCGTCTGTTCGCCGCGGTCGAGGAGGATAAAAAAATGTGAAAAGTAATTTTTCCCCCTTTTATACTTTTACTGGATCTGCTGTCACCTCGGTCGAGATGGTCCCGACTGGACCGAGGTGGTATGGACCGAGGCGGTTCTGCAGAAACCCTAGTCGCCTCGGTTGCTTCAAGAATCAACTCGGTCGAGGTGCTCTGACAGTGACCGAGGTGCTTCTATCTTCTCAGAATCTCGAACTTCTGTCCTTCCAGATGTGCTCCTTCCTGTTGTCTGTCCAGAATGCCAAAAACAAAGCAAAGCAAAGCAAAAACAAAAGCTATCTAAACTAGACTAGAAAACGGGAAAAGAAAACAATACCTTGGGTTGCCTCCCAAGAAGCGCTTGATTTAAGGTCGCTAGCTGGACCATGATGTGTCTCAAAGGAGGTATATCGGTGCAACCTCCTCAACCGGCGTTTCCGGCTGGTACTTCTTAAGTCTATGACCGTTGACCTTGAAGCTTCCGCTAGTTTCGCCCCATATCTCAACTGCACCATGAGGGAAAACATGTTTCACAACATAAGGTCCGGTCCATCTAGATTTCAACTTACCTGGAAAAAGGCGGAGGCGGGAGTTGAAGAGTAGAACTAAGTCTCCTTCGTTAAGCTCCTTTGGAATGATACGCTTGTCATGCCATCTCTTTGTCCTTTCCTTGTAGATTTTGGCATTCTCATAAGCGTTCAAACGCAGCTCCTCCAGCTCGTTAAGTTCCAATAGTCGCTTCTCACCAGCCTCCTTGATGTCAAAGTTCAACCATTTGATAGCCCAATACGCCTTGTGCTCCAATTCAACGGGCAAATGGCAAGACTTCCCATATACCAAATTATAAGGGGTGGTACCTATGGGAGTCTTGAATGCGGTCCTGTATGCCCAAAGAGCATCGTCCAATTTCATGGACCAATCCTTCCTCGTTCTAGAGACGGTCTTCTCCAAAATTGCTTTGATTTCTCTATTCGAGATCTCGACCTGTCCACTAGTTTGAGGGTGATAAGCGGTTGATACCTTGTGGGTTACCCCATACTTTGATAGAAGTGCTTTAAACTTCCGGTTGATGAAATGCGTTCCTCCATCGCTAATGATGATGCGTGGAGTTCCAAATCGTGGAAAGATAGTTCTATTCAAGAACTTCACAACCACCTTGGCGTCGTTAGTGGGAGAAGCAATGGCTTCAACCCATCTAGAGACGTAATCAACTGCAAGGAGAATGTAGAGGTTTCCTCCGGAGGATGGGAAAGGTCCCATGAAGTCAATCCCCCATACATCAAAGATTTCCACTTCTTGGATGTTATTAAGTGGCATCTCGTTCCTCCTTGATAAGTTCCCTGTTCTTTGGCATGCATCACAAGAAACAACAAAAGATTGCACGTCCTTAAATAATGTAGGCCAAAAGAAACCGGAACGCAATACCTTAGCGCATGTTTTATCGGAGCTAGCATGCCCCCCACAAGGAAGTGAATGACAATGCTTTATGACGCTATTAACTTCATCCTCCGGAATGCACCTTCGAAGCATCCCATCCGGTCCGCGCTTGAACAGCAGCGGCTCATCCCAGTAGTAATGTCGTACTTCCTTGAAGAATCTCTTCTTTTGAGAGTACGTCAACCCGGGCGGTGTTTCCTGGCAAACAAGATAATTCACAATATCAGCATACCAAGGACCTTTATTATCAGAAAGTTGGTGGAGGGAATGGTCCGCCAACAGTGGGTGAATGTCAGAGAAGGGAGTAAGAAAATTGTTATTCTCAGCAATCTCAGTTTGAATCGTCTCGCTGTCGACCTCGGTCGAGGCGCAAAGGTGTTGACCGAGGTGTTCTTCAGTAGCCTCGCTCTGTCCAGAAAGTGCCTCGGTCGAGGTACTGCTACTGGAACCGAGACTGGAGATCTTCGTCTCCTGGACTAGCTTCTCAGTTTTAGCTCCTGGATCCTCTTCCAGTGCCTTCAAGCTCTGTATATCTGCATCACAAGAAGCATCTATACCTTCCTCCATTAAACTGAAGCTAATAACTCTTTCGAGTGGGTCGTTAATAAGGATAGAGCTCACCAATTCCCTTGATTCTTCTTCATCGTAGATGTTGAAGATATCATCAGTAAGTTGCTCCCCTTTCATGGCTGCAAGTAGTGCGAACTCCACCTCATCGCCACCAACGTTGAATTTCAACTTGGCGTTCTTGCAATCCACGTTGCAACCCGAAGTTGCTAGAAATGGCCTCCCGAGAATAATAGGAACAGGATAATCTGCGGGAATGTCAAGTACGACAAAATCTATAGGTAGATAGAAGTTACCTAACTTGACCGGAACGTCTTCCAAAATGCCCACGGGATGGGTAATGGAGCGATCCGCCATGTAAAGTCGAATCTTGACCGGCTTGGGCTCTCCAAGACCGATCTTAGTGCATAGCTCCAGCGGGATGATGCTCACGCTGGCTCCTAGATCACAAAGGGCTTCACAAGTGACATCCCCAACTTGAATGGGAATGCAAAATGAGCCGGGATCTCTCAATTTAGGTGGCATCTTCTCCTTCATGATTTTGATTAGCTCCGAAGACATAGACGTCATCCTAACTTCACCAACATCCTCCAGCTTCCTCTTCCTTGATAAGATTTCTTTTAAGAACTTCCCATAGGCGGGCATACCTAAAATAGCATCAAGGAAAGGAATATTAATATGTAGCTTATTCATCAAGTCAAGAAACTTACCGAAGTGCTTGTCTAGATGTGCTCTGGCTCTGGATTGAGGGAATGGAAGTGGTGGCTTATATGCAGGAGGTGGAACATAAGTTTCTATCGTTCCTCCTACTTTCTGTTGCTCCGCCTCGGTTGGCATCTCGGTCGAGGTGTTCTTCGACTGGATCTGGACCGAGGTGGTCTGCGTCGAGCGAGGTACTGGATCTGCAGTTTTGGGTCCACTCCTCGTCGTTATGGCCATGCACTGGCCCTTAGGGTTAGTTTCCGTCTTTGCTGGAAGCTTCCCTGGATCTCTTGGCGCTTCATTCGCCTTATTAGCAAGTTGTTGTTCAAGGGACTTTTGGGCCCTCGAAAACGAAGTCATAGAATTCTCCATAGCGCTAAGCTTGATCAAGATTGCCTCCAGAACTGCGTCTTTCTTTTCTGGCTGAGACGAACTTGATCCTTGCCCTTGGCTTTTCAATGGAGTAGAAGAAGAAGAAGGAGAAGAGAGGAAAGGATTAGAGGAATCATTAGAGTTGGAGTTTGAATAATTGTTACCGTGGTTTTGGTTATTCGCCCTCCAGTTGTTGCTATTGGATCCTCTATTGTTGTTGTTGTAGTTGTTGTTTCGGGGTCCGTTGTTGTTGTTACGGTACCCGTTATTGTTGTTGTTGTTCCTTTGCCCTTGCTCTTCCTTCTTAGTTTGAGTCATCAAGAGCTCCTTCAATTGATTCACGTCATTCTTCAATGATGTGAGTTGATTGTTGTTGGGTTGAGTCTCTTGAAAGTTGACTCTTTTTACTCCACCTTCAGCTCCTTGGTGGGTATACTTCTCCATGTGTAAGGCTTGCTTCTCAATGAAGTCCCAAGCATCATCAATCGCCATGTCCATGAAGGTACCGGCGGAGAGTAGTTGGAGATTGAACTGGGTGCTTCCGTCCAGCCCTTTGAAGTAGATCTCCAACAACTCGATCTTTGGAATCCCATGATGTGGGCAATCCAAAAGGATATCCTTGAACCGCTCCCAAGATTTGGACAAGCTTTCCTTGTCCTTCATGATGAAAGCATTGATCTTCCCTCTCATTTCAGCAGTCTTTGAGGGGGGAAAGAATTTGGTTAAGAATTCCGTAGTCATCTCCTCCCATGTGCTAATTTTTCCTGGAGGAAGAGATTGATACCAAGTAAGAGCTCTATCTTTTAAAGAAAAGTAAAAAGGTCTTAGCTTGTAGTTGTTATTTTCAATCCTTGAGGGTCTCAAGGTCTCCATCAAGATCTCATAGTTTTGAAGATGTTGATGTGGTGATTCCTTCTCTAGCCCTCCGAACTGGCATTGGCGAATCATGGATAGAACTTGCGGTCGAAGTTCGTAGTCATGGTCCGCTGGATCTCTTAGGTTAACTCCTGGATGCCTCAGTTGTTGATTAGGGTCCATCCTTTGACCTAGGGTTTGTGGGATTCCTGCAGGAAAAGCGTCTCGGATTGGCATCCGAGGTGGAGGTACCTCGGCCGGGGCGTCTGGTACTGGGACCTGCCTCGGTCGAGGGTCAGCGACTGGGACCTGGATCGGTCGAGGATCTGGAACAAGATCTTCCCTCGGTCGAGGTAGAAACTGGTCTCATAAAGCTGCCATATCAGCTTTGATCGCTCCAGTCCTGGTGCGAGTTTCTTCTCTTTCCTGCATCAATTCTTCCCTGCTGAGGCGTAGCAGCTCTAGCGCCTCTTTCAACTCGGCCTCAAGATCGCGATTGTCTTGGTGGGCCATCTTCACTTCTCTTAAGCGTCGTTTGTATGTCTTTTCTGGTTCGGGATCGTAAGGAACAATTTCCTTCCCAGTGCGGGTTCTTCGCATAAACCTAAGAAAGAACCTGCAAAAGTCACTCAAGTAGAGTGGTTAGTAGACACGGGGGCAAGTGCCCCAAAAGCAAACCGTAACCGGCTCGGTCTAGACCAAGTCCCCGGCAACGGCGCCAAAAACTTGTTCGCTCCAAACGGTGTGTGCAAGCTTTAAATTTATAACCCTAGACGTAAGCTTAAAACAAGGATGCGAACCCGCAGTGCACGGTTCAATCATAGTAAAAAGCAAGGAATTCCAAGGGTCGATCACAAGGACTTAGTGAAACAAAGTCGATAACGGTAAGCTTTATCAATTACTAACCATGTTCGCTCCAAACGGTGTGTGCAAGCTTTAAATTTATAACCCTAGACTTAAGCTTAAAACAAGGATGCGAACCCGCAGTGTACGGGTCAATCGTAGTAAAAGCAAGAAAATTCCAGGGGTCGATCACAGGGACTCGGTGAAACAAAGTCAACACGGTATGCAATGTCAATTCTAACCACAAGAGCAATTAACACAATCAAAGATGAATAAGAAGTCAAATAAGCAAACATGGAATTCTAGGGATTAAAGCATCTAGTTGTGGTTCCAACTCAAGATCTATAGATAAGCGGACAAAGCTGAGATTTTTGCGTGGGGAAGGTGTTACTAAAGTGGAGTAGATCACCGGGTAAGTCTCACTACACACTAATCCTAAACCGTAACTCCTATTACCGGGTAAGTCTCAAGGAATCAAGATAAAGAACTATAACCTCAAACTAACATACCATCTAAGGGAATAGAATCAACCTTTACCGGGTAAGTCTCAGGCTAACTCACAAAGATGGGATGGAAGCACACTCAAACCCCAATAAAGGATAAACCTTTATTACCTACACTTATGATCGTTAATACACAAACTAAGGAATTACCGGGTAAGTCTCATCCTAAGCTTGCATTGAACCAGGAAGGTGTAATAAGAATAGGATTTAGCAAACTCTAACACTTAACTTTCTGTTTTAGGTCGGATAAGTCACCTCGGTCAGAAGAATTCCACCCCGGCCGAGATGTTCATCAACCGAACGAGATGCTTAGGGTTAAGGTTAAAGACTCAAACTTTCAGGATCCTACTGGAATCTAAGATTATTCTATCATTGTTTTTCCCACAACCTTCAGCCAATCACCCTAGAATCACACAAGGAAATTAGCCACTCATCATCATAATGAAAGTGTTAAAATATATGGGAAGAAGGTGAATATTTGAACAAAGAAGAATTTTAATGAAAAGACTTCAATAACTGAATCAAATATCACAACAAAGCGTTCCTTGGATAATAATCCAAAAAGACAAGACAACAATGGAGGGAATTGAAGACAATCTTACAAAACCCTTCAAAAAGCTATAAAAGCTATGGACTTCAATCTTCCTTCAACCTTCAAAAAGGTTCTTCGAAAACTCCCAAATTGGAGTATGTTGCGGCTGCTGTGTTGTATGCAAGATCGACGGTATAGCGTGATGTTGGATTTGTGGAAATCCAACCCTTTTTATAGGAAAATAAACCTCCAAAGATAATAAATCTTAAGAAGATATTATCCCATAAATATAGGTAAAATATATATTCTGCATATCTCCTTCCTTCCAGAAGCCAAGCCCAAAAATATAAGATCACTTTCCAAATTTAAAAGATCTCTTCCAAGAATAAAATATTCTCGCCGCGTCCTAGGTGTTCGCCTCGGTCGAGTCGGCGTCTCTGGATCACCTCGGTCGAGGTGAATCAATGGTCAACCGAGGTGACTCAAAATCAGAATGTGAAATCTCTCGAATCTGCTCCAAAGTGAATCTTCAATCCATGGCTATGCTCCCTGGATGTAGCTCTAAATGACTCATGACTCCTTTTGCTCCTTTTTGATGCAAAACGTACCATATTACCTGCAATTACAACGAAACTAGGTGTAGACCTCGATTCTCGCAAAGGTAGATGAAATGGTAGTAAAATCACATAATGTACATACAAACATGCAGAATATGAAAGATAAAACGTCCAAACAAACCCCAAAATATAGACTATAATTCATGCTATCAGGTCGTTAATAAGGATAGAGCTCACCAATTCCCTTGATTCTTCTTCATCGTAGATGTTGAAGATATCATCAGTAAGTTGCTCCCCTTTCATGGCCGCAAGTAGTGCGAACTCCACCTCATCACCACCAACGTTGAATTTCAACTTGGCGTTCTTGCAATCCACGTTGCAACCCGAAGTTGCTAGAAATGGCCTCCCGAGAATAATAGGAACAGGATAATCTGCGGGAATGTCAAGTACGACAAAATCTATAGGTAGATAGAAGTTACCTAACTTGACCGGAACGTCTTCCAAAATGCCCACGGGATGGGTAATGGAGCGATCCGCCATGTAAAGTCGAATCTTGACCGGCTTGGGCTCTCCAAGACCGATCTTAGTGCATAGCTCCAGCGGGATGATGCTCACGCTGGCTCCTAGATCACAAAGGGCTTCACAAGTGACATCCCCAACTTGAATGGGAATGCAAAATGAGCCGGGATCTCTCAATTTAGGTGGCATCTTTTCCTTCATGATTTTGATTAGCTCCGAAGACTTAGATGTCATCCTAACTTCACCAACATCCTCCAGCTTCCTCTTCCTTGATAAGATTTCTTTTAAGAACTTCCCATAGGCGGGCATACCTAAAATAGCATCAAGGAAAGGAATATTAATATGTAGCTTATTCATCAAGTCAAGAAACTTACCGAAGTGCTTGTCTAGATGTGCTCTGGCTCTGGATTGAGGGAATGGAAGTGGTGGCTTGTATGCAGGAGGTGGAACATAAGTTTTTGTCGTCCCTCCTACTTTCTGTTGCTCCGCCTCGGTTGGCATCTCGGTCGAGGTGTTCTTCGACTGGATCTGGACCGAGGTGGTCTGCGTCGAGCGAGGTACTGGATCTGCAGTTTTGAGTCCACTCCTCGTCGTTATGGCCATGCACTGGCCCTTAGGGTTAGTTTCCGTCTTTGCTGGAAGCTTCCCTGGATCTCTTGGCGCTTCATTCGCCTTATTAGCAAGTTGTTGTTCAAGGGACTTTTGGGCCCTCGAAAACGAAGTCATAGAATTCTCCATAGCGCTAAGCTTGATCAAGATTGCCTCCAGAACTGCGTCTTTCTTTTCTGGCTGAGACGAACTTGATCCTTGCCCTTGGCTTTTCAATGGAGTAGAAGAAGAAGAAGGAGAAGAGAGGAAAGGGTTAGAGGAATCATTAGAGTTGGAGTTTGAATAATTGTTACCGTGGTTTTGATTATTCGCTCTCCAATTGTTGCTATTGGATCCTCTATTGTTGTTGTTGTAGTTGTTGTTTCGGGGACCGTTGTTGTTGTTACGGTACCCGTTATTGTTGTTGTTGTTGTTCCTTTGCCCTTGCTCTTCCTTCTTAGTTTGAGCCATCAAGAGCTCCTTTAATTGCTTCACGTCATTCTTCAATGATGTGAGTTGATTGTTGTTGGGTTGAGTCTCTTGAAAGTTGACTCTTTTTACTCCACCTTCGGCTCCTTGGTGGGTATACTTCTCCATGTGCAAGGCTTGCTTCTCAATGAAGTCCCAAGCATCATCAATCGCCATGTCCATGAAGGTACCGGCGGAGAGTAGTTGGAGATTGAACTGGGTGCTTCCGTCCAGCCCTTTGAAGTAGATCTCCAACAACTCGATCTTTGGAATCCCATGATGTGGGCAATCCAAAAGGATATCCTTGAACCGCTCCCAAGATTTGGACAAGCTCTCCTTGTCCTTCATGATGAAAGCATTGATCTTCCCTCTCATTTCAGCAGTCTTTGAGGGGGGAAAGAATTTGGTTAAGAATTCCGTAGTCATCTCCTCCCATGTGCTAATTTTTCCTGGAGGAAGAGATTGATACCAAGTAAGAGCTCTATCTTTTAAAGAAAAGTAAAAAGGTCTTAGCTTGTAGTTGTTATTTTCAATTCTGGAAGGTCGCAAGGTCTCCATCAAGATCTCGTAGTTTTGAAGATGTTGATGCGGCGACTCCTTCTCTAGCCCTCCGAATTGACATTGGCGAATCATAGATAGAACTTGTGGTCGAAGTTCGTAGTCATGATCCGCTGGATCTCCTAGGTTCACCCCTGGACGCCTCAGCTGTTGATTCGGGTCCATCCTTTGACCTAGGGTTTGTGGGATTCCTGCAAGAAGAACATCTCGGACTGGCATCCGAGGTGGAAGTATATCGACCGGGGCGTCAGGTACTGGAATCTGCCTCGGTCGAGGATCTACTACTGGATTCTGCATCGGTCGAGGATCAACAGGAGGATCTTCCCTCGGTCGAAGTAGAATCTGATCTCGTATGACTGCAATCTCAGCTTCGATTGCGGCAGTCTTGGCACGATTCTCTTCTTTCTCTTGCCTTAGCTCTTCTTTACTGAGACGTAGCAGCTCCTGCGTCTCTCTCAATTGGGCCGCAAAATCGTGATCGTCTTGTTGGGCCATCTTCGCTTCTCTTAAACGTCGCTTGTATGTCTTTTCTGGTTCGGGATCGTAAAGAACGATTTCCTTCCCAGCGCGGGTTCTTCGCATGTACCTAAGAAAGAACCTGCAAAGATCGTCACTCAAGTAGAGTGGTTAGATGAAACGGGGCAAGCGCCCCAAGAGCAAACCGTACCGGCTCGGTCTAGACCAAGTCCCCGGCAACGGCGCCAAAAACTTGTTCGCTCCAAACGGTGTGTGCAAGCTTTAAATTTATAACCCTAGACTTAAGCTTAAAACAAGGATGCGAACCCGCAGTGTACGGGTCAATCGTAGTAAAAGCAAGAAAATTCCAGGGGTCGATCACAGGGACTCGGTGAAACAAAGTCAATACGGTATGCTAATGTCAATGCTAACCACAAGAGCAATTTAACACAATCAAAGATGAATAAGAAGTCAATAAAGCAAACATGCAATTCTAGGGATTAAAGCATCAAGTTGTGGTTCCAACTCAAGATCTATAGATAAGCGGACAAAGCTGAGATTTTTGCATGGGGAAGGTGTTACTAAAGTGGAGTAGATCACTGGGTAAGTCTCACTACACACTAATCCTAAACCGTAACTCCTATTACCGGGTAAGTCTCAAGGAATCAAGATAAAGAACTATAATCTCAAACTAACATACCATCTAAGGGAATAGAATCAACCTTTACCGGGTAAGTCTCAGGCTAACTCACAAAGATGGGACGGAAGCACACTCAAACCCCAATAAAGGATAAACCTTTATTACCTACACTTATGATCGTTAATACACAAACTAAGGAATTACCGGGTAAGTCTCATCCTAGGCTTGCATTGAACCAGGGAGGTGTAATAAGAATAGGATTTAGCAAACTCTAACACTTAACTTTCTGTTTTAGGTCGGATAAGTCACCTCGGTCAGAAGAATTCCACCCCGGCCGAGATGTTCATCAACCGAACGAGATGCTTAGGGTTAAGGTTAAAGACTCGAACTTTCAGGATCCTACTGGAATGTAAGATTATTCTATCATTGTTTTTCCCACAACCTTCAGCCAATCACCCTAGAATCACACAAGGAAATTAGCCACTCATCATCATAATGAAAGTATTAAAATATATGGGAAGAAGGTGAATATTTGAACAAAGAAGAATTTAATGAAAAGACTTCAATAAATGAATCAAATATCACAACAAAGCGTTCCTTGGATTATAATCCAAAAAAACAAGACAACAATTGAGGGAATTGAAGACAATCTTACAAAACCCTTCAATAAAGCTATAAAAGCTATGGACTTCAATCTTCCTTCAACCTTCAAAAAGGTTCTTCAACTCTCTCCCAACTTGGAGTATGCTGCTGCTGTGTTGTAAGCGAGATGTGCTGCGTCGTATGCGAGATGTGCTGCGTCGTATGCGAGATGTTGAATTTGTGGAAATCTAACCCTTTTTATAGGAAAATAAACCTCCAAAGATAATAAATCTTAAGAAGATATTATCCCATAAATATAGGTAAAATATATATTCTGCATATCTCCTTCCTTCCAGAAGCTAAGCCCAAAAATATAAGATCACTTTCCAAATTTAAAAGATCTCTTCCAAGAATAAAATATTCTCGCCGCGTCCTAGGTGTTCGCCTCGGTCGAGTCGGCGTCTCTGGATCACCTCGGTCGAGGTGAATCAATGGTCAACCGAGGTGACTCACGACAGAATGTGAAATCTCTCGAATCTGCTCCAAAGTGAATCTTCAATCCATGGCTATGCTCCCTGGATGTAGCTCCAAATGACTCATGACTCCTTTTGCTCCTTTTTGATGCAAAACGTACCATATTACCTGCAATTACAACGAAACTAGGTGTAGACCTCGATTCTCGCAAAGGTAGATGAAATGGTAGTAAAATCACATAATGTACATACAAACATGCAGATTATGAAAGATAAAACGTCCTAACAAACCCCAAAAACTAGACTATAATTCATGCTATCAAAATACCCCATACTTAGCCCTTGCTTGTCCCCAAGCAAGTTCCTCACATAGAAGACAAGATAGAATGGATTATAAGTCAAGAAAATCAATGAAAAAGTCTTTCAAAAATATTTTATGGTGTGCAACTATCATAGATCACTCTAAGAGAATACTTCCTGGAATTAAAAACTTAATATGCTCAAAACATTTTATAAATATAAGAAAGTTGTTCATCTTTGCATAAAATCATAGAATGCATAATAAATCATAATTATCAAAATTAATCGTGTATAATCCAGTTTAAACCGCTAAGTCAATCAACAAGCTCAAGGTCTCAAGGGCTTCCCAAAAGAAAAGGTCAAGAAACGTGTAGGGTAGGGATGTATGTAAGGTAATGTGGTGCTAGAATCCGGGAAAAGGATGAACTTCACTTTCACTTCAACTTGCAACATTTTCCACCAATAAGCTTTGCTTATCTCACACTTTTCCTTTTTTTACTTTACTTTTTGGGATGCATGGACAGAGGTGCACAATAACCGAAGCCTAGGAAATCCGCAATCATCAATTTCTCGAGATGCATCAAACCCTTGATGCACATACCATGACCCGTTAGGAATATCGCTCAATCCGACTTTGGCAAGACACAAACACCCGGCTATGTGAATGGTGCCGAGTTACTCATCTTCATGATTGACTTCCCCAAACCTATTATTGCTTTCTAACACTTTCACTTTCAGCCACTTCTCAACTTTTGACTTGCTTTCACCACTTCGCTTGCTTCCAAATTCCCGGATAGGTAAAGGGAGGCAAAATGTATATGAGGGGCTAAGCATGATCAAGAAGAAGAAGAAGAAGAGAATGAATTGCCTTGGTCTTTCCAAGAAGAAAGTGAGAGAACTTATCCTGCGGTGTCAACCTTCAAATTCAACATAATTTGGATAAAACAAAGTATTAAACATGCTAATAATTTCAAACAAAGCATTTAGCAACTTAAACATATCATAAAACATTTCAAACATATAAAGAATTTAAAACCAGTCAGTAAACAAGATCTTCACTGAGATCATATCCAGATAAGTAACACAAAAATCGTTTTCGAAAACTCTCAGTTACGCCACCTCGGTCGAGATGTTCTTGGTTCAACCGAGGTGAAATGCCTCGTTTGGCCAATACTGACTCGGTCGAGGTCAAAAAATTTTTTTAAAAAACCATTTTTTTTTCGACGTTTTTCTTAATCAAATAACCTGTATGTATGCATGTAATATCAGATAAACATGTAGAAGCAACTGAAGCATAAAATATCAAATAATACATAAACACCCCACACTTGGGACACACTGTCCCAGTGGGTCGAAATAAGTCTAAGGACAGGATACGCACCGAACATAGCTAAACTGCATGAAGAAGTAAGAAACAGCTCCCAGATAAGACCATCTCGGTTGGCGAAGTACATCTCGGTCGAGGTGTTCTGACAGTCCCCGAGATGTATCTCAGTAAAGCTCGTTTCCTCAACTTCTCGAAACTTCGTTCTTCTAGTGTAGCTCCTGAACTGTGATCCTTCCTTTTGGAATACCTGGTTGTTGTCTAGAGGAAAACAAAAACAAAGCAACTATCTAAACTAAACTAGAAAGGGGAGAAGAAAGCAATACCTTGGGTTGCCTCCCAAGAAGCGCTTGGTTTAAGGTCGCTAGCTGGACCCTTCTCCATAGAATTACTCAATGTACCTTGAACACCATGGAGTGCTCATCACATCCATCATAAAATTCTTCCAAAAAGGTTCCGGTTCCTAATTTCACCGGCAAATGGTAAGATCTCCCACGTACAAGCTTGTACGGTTTGATTCTCACCGGAATCCTTCTAGTCTTCCTGCACTTCAATGGGACATAATCTAGCCTTGCGTCCCATCCTTTCCTTGATCGAGAAAATAGTTTCTCGAGAATCATAGCAGCTTCCCCATTTATAGCTTGGGGATGGTACAGGGTCCTGAGCATGCGAGGGACCCCATACTTGAACAAATAACACTTCGTCGCCTTAACGGTGTAGTGCTTGCAAACTTCACTCCTTATAATCCAAGGAGCATCTTCTTCCAACAGTTTCATGGGAGGTTTCATCTTGATTTTAGGAGGTTCTTTCGGAAGAGACCTCCAACTCTCCGGTGCATTCCTGAAAAATTCAAAAATTTTAATAGGGAATTCAAATGAAGTAGGAGAATGTACCTTGCAAAGTTCTCCAAAGCTTGAGACAAGTTTCGTGTTGGGTTGATAATCCACCCACGAAACCTCTCTCAGTTCCGCTGGTCTTTCTTCCACCTTGACCACAATCTCAGTAATTTGGCCAAAGTCTTCTACATCTGCCTCTTCCGGTTCTGCAGATTTTTCCATCATCTCGACCGAGGTCTCTTCTACCTCGACCGAGGTCTCAACAGTCAGATCGAGATCTTCCACATCTTCTTCCTCAAAAGCTTCAGGGGAAACTTCTGGTTTGACTGGAGGTATGCTCGAAACGTGCAACACTTCCTTATGCTCCTCTTCTGGCTTAGCATAGGATAGGGTGCTTTCCTTGAGCTCCGTCACCTTCTTCATCAACTTCTCCAACCTAGATTCGAGAGAGTCTTCAAGAGGTTGCTCATAAGTCTTTCTAGGGACATTCTTCTCATCCCATATCACAAGTTCACGCTGAATGGCTTCTTCTCTTTCCCATTCATTGTTGAACCAATAGAAGGAGTACTTCTCCTCCAAGTATTCATAATGATCCGCCCTAGCACTTTGTCTTGCTATCCAGGCTGGATCAAACATAGCCATCAGAAATCCTGAAAACTACAAAACTCATAGAAAGAGTAGTTAGTAGCAACAGGGGCAAGCGCCCCAAGAGCAAACCGTACCGGCTCGGTCTAGACCAAGTCCCCGGCAACGGCGCCAAAAACTTGTTCGCTCCAAACGGTGTGTGCAAGCTTTAAATTTATAACCCTAGACTTAAGCTTAAAACAAGGATGCGAACCCGCAGTGTACGGGTCAATCGTAGTAAAAGCAAGAAAATTCCAGGGGTCGATCACAGGGACTCGGTGAAACAAAGTCAATACGGTATGCTAATGTCAATGCTAACCACAAGAGCAATTTAACACAATCAAAGATGAATAAGAAGTCAATAAAGCAAACATGCAATTCTAGGGATTAAAGCATCAAGTTGTGGTTCCAACTCAAGATCTATAGATAAGCGGACAAAGCTGAGATTTTTGCATGGGGAAGGTGTTACTAAAGTGGAGTAGATCACTGGGTAAGTCTCACTACACACTAATCCTAAACCGTAACTCCTATTACCGGGTAAGTCTCAAGGAATCAAGATAAAGAACTATAATCTCAAACTAACATACCATCTAAGGGAATAGAATCAACCTTTACCGGGTAAGTCTCAGGCTAACTCACAAAGATGGGACGGAAGCACACTCAAACCCCAATAAAGGATAAACCTTTATTACCTACACTTATGATCGTTAATACACAAACTAAGGAATTACCGGGTAAGTCTCATCCTAGGCTTGCATTGAACCAGGGAGGTGTAATAAGAATAGGATTTAGCAAACTCTAACACTTAACTTTCTGTTTTAGGTCGGATAAGTCACCTCGGTCAGAAGAATTCCACCCCGGCCGAGATGTTCATCAACCGAACGAGATGCTTAGGGTTAAGGTTAAAGACTCGAACTTTCAGGATCCTACTGGAATGTAAGATTATTCTATCATTGTTTTTCCCACAACCTTCAGCCAATCACCCTAGAATCACACAAGGAAATTAGCCACTCATCATCATAATGAAAGTATTAAAATATATGGGAAGAAGGTGAATATTTGAACAAAGAAGAATTTAATGAAAAGACTTCAATAAATGAATCAAATATCACAACAAAGCGTTCCTTGGATTATAATCCAAAAAAACAAGACAACAATTGAGGGAATTGAAGACAATCTTACAAAACCCTTCAATAAAGCTATAAAAGCTATGGACTTCAATCTTCCTTCAACCTTCAAAAAGGTTCTTCAACTCTCTCCCAACTTGGAGTATGCTGCTGCTGTGTTGTAAGCGAGATGTGCTGCGTCGTATGCGAGATGTGCTGCGTCGTATGCGAGATGTTGAATTTGTGGAAATCTAACCCTTTTTATAGGAAAATAAACCTCCAAAGATAATAAATCTTAAGAAGATATTATCCCATAAATATAGGTAAAATATATATTCTGCATATCTCCTTCCTTCCAGAAGCTAAGCCCAAAAATATAAGATCACTTTCCAAATTTAAAAGATCTCTTCCAAGAATAAAATATTCTCGCCGCGTCCTAGGTGTTCGCCTCGGTCGAGTCGGCGTCTCTGGATCACCTCGGTCGAGGTGAATCAATGGTCAACCGAGGTGACTCACGACAGAATGTGAAATCTCTCGAATCTGCTCCAAAGTGAATCTTCAATCCATGGCTATGCTCCCTGGATGTAGCTCCAAATGACTCATGACTCCTTTTGCTCCTTTTTGATGCAAAACGTACCAAATTACCTGCAATTACAACGAAACTAGGTGTAGACCTTGATTCTCGCAAAGGTAGATGAAATGGTAGTAAAATCACATAATGTACATACAAACATGCAGATTATGAAAGATAAAACGTCCAAACAAACCCCAAAAACTAGACTATAATTCATGCTATTAGGTGATCTGGCAGGGTGACAGGCCGAGGACTCTCGTACATTAGGTGGTTGGTTTGGGGTTGTTGTGTTTCCCCTCCTGCGTGAGGATGATCTTTTGTACCTCCTATGTGAGGATGTCGTGTTATATACTCGGCTATGTTGTTGTTTTTTTTTCTTTGGGTCGTACAGTTTATACTGTTTTATGTATTTGTTTTATATCTGTCAGTGCCATGTTGTAAGGTCCAGTGAACTTGTTGTCAGGCTAGGGTCAGGATCCATTGTGAGATCCTAGCCCAATGTGACATCCCGAGTCCCGCGGATTCGGGGTGTTACAGAGTTGGTATCAGAGCCCAGGTTGACAACAATGGCACTTGCTACCTGCAATGAGGTTTGATAGATAAAATAAACAGAGCCCACATGGGATTTGACGTTTTCAAAGGTTTTGGTTTTAAGTGTGGTTTTGGGATAGAATGTACGAGAAGTCGTCACCTCTGCCATGGATCTTTGCAGCGTAGATATGTATATATATCTGTGTGTACTATGGATTATGTGGATGTATTATATACATATCGATACCTATGACATATATATAGTCTTATAAGATTAGGTGCGTATATCCTACAGATGACTCAGACTAGAGTAGTATCTGTAGTAGGATGAGGTAGGGGTACACCCCCTTTTCCTCCAGTGGTGATAAGTTAGGGACCAGTTTTTGCTGTTGTTTCGCCTATGGCAGAGAACGAGTTTGAAGAGGCTGATCGTGTCTCCATGAGTAGATCCGAGTTTAAAGAATATATGTAACAAGTATATGAAGTGGTGATAGCGGGTAGATCGACACCAGATTTACCAACAATTGTGAGATCAACTAAAGCTTCTAGATCCGGAAAGAAGCAATGGACTGAATTAGTTACTAAAGAAGAAAAGATGATGAATGGGGAACCAAGTCCGATATCAGGACAATCTAGTGATCCTTTGGCCATGAAGATGACTGGAAAGGAACTACAGTGTTTTAATTATGTGGAAGTTGGGACACTAGCGAGCTGTGTGCCCAAAGGCTCCCATCATATGCTTTACGTGTGGTAAAGCAGGGCATAGAGCGAAGTTTTGTCGACAGGGCAAGGCATTGCCTTTACCGGTTCCCTTCAAGAGTGAGATCATTCCAGGTGGACGACGAAGGTCGAGTTACCCTTCAGCTGCACAGGTTGCAAGGATGGGATAATTATGTTTCAGTTGTGGCTATCCAGATCATTTGCGTTATGTGTGCCCTTTTGCACTGATAGCTTGTTTCACTTGTGGTGAGCTAGGCCATCTGGCCCTTTCTATCAGCACGGTGGTGTTTCTTCCCAGCAAGACCTTCCTCTTTCCGGTGCAGAAAGAGTGGAAGTGGAGGCTATAGTAATGACCTCAGTGATACTTGAGGAACATAGATCCGAGATCGAGTGATGATATGTAGAGGAGCTACGAGTGTTAGCTGTTATAGTTACCATTCTCGTTAATGGTTTACCTGGTGGAGTTTTGCTTGTTGTGAGTGTTATGCACGTCATGTCTTTCGATGCATGCGTTAATGGTTGAATTTTGGTATATAGTAGAAGGTGGATTTTTCTTTACAGGATTACCTTCTTGGGTTTGAGATACCCGTGAGATGCGTGTTTGTTCCCTTATTTCAGGGACCCGTGTATGGTTGTAGACTTCTGTGTCATGTCGTAGGTGCATGAGGAAGTCATTATGTGTATGGTTTGGATGAATAGATATCATGTGGTGTTAGCTTTTAATAGTAAGACTATTATAGTCTTTACTGAGTTGAGTTAAATAGAGGTCTTCTGAGGTTAAGACCTTTGAAGAGACGGGTTTGTCATCAAGACTGTACGAGCAGCGAGCTGATAGCACAGGGATGTGATGCCTTCTAGTTTTATACCATAAAGGAGCGAGATAATCCGACAATTGAAGGTATTCCAGTTGTTTATGAGTTTATAGACGTGTTACTGAACCGTCTAGTTGCCACCTCAGCGGAGTGTGGACATTGTTATCGAGTTGAAGTATGATACAAGATTGAATGGGAAAGCCACACTATATGGTGCTTGTTGAGATATTGTACTGACAACTTGAAAAGTTGACTGAAACGGGTTTACCCTAGTGGGTTCCATGTTCCATATTGACGACCTGATGAGTTAGTTTCAAGAAGCAATTGTGTTTTCAGGATTCCTTTGTGTTCAAGATATCCCTAGTCATGGATGAGAGAGCAACATGTGTATGTGATAGTATCCCATATCCGTTATGGACACTACGAGTTTGTAGTGATGTCATTTAGGTTGACAAGTGTTTTAGTAGTTTTTATGGAGTTGATGAACAGTATCTTCATCGACTTCCTTGATTAGTTGGTGGTGGACTCCATGGATGACATGTCGGTATACTCTCATAGCAGAGAATAGTAGACCGATCGTCTGAGGACCGTTCTACAGATTTCGAGAGATAGAGGGTCGTATGCGACGCTCTCTAAGTGTAAGTTGAGATGCCAGTGGTAGCCTTTTTAGGCCATGTTGTTTCCACCAGTCATGGTTGACCTGGCGAGAATTAAGTATGTTGTAACATGGGAGATACTAATGAACATTAAGGAATACGTAGTTTTCTCGGCTCAGCCGATTGCTACCAATGCTTTGACGAAGGATTTTATATGATTATGTATTCATTTGCGAGTCTTTTGAGAAGACACCATAACTACGTGATGAAAGCAGTGTGTCTATGTTCTGAAGAGTTGAGGAAGCATTTGACCTCTGCTTCCATTCTGTTGTAGTTAGAAGATTTTTGGGATCTCGTGATTTACGGTGATACATCCCAGCTAAGTTTGAGATGTGTATTACTATAAAGGAGTAGGGTTATTGTTATGTGTGTTTACAGCTGAGAACGTATGATGAGAACTACCCGACTCATGATTTAGAGTTAGTAGTGGTAGTTCAAGCCTTTAAGTTTTGAAGACCGTACCGGTGTGATCTTCATGTTAGATTTCTATAGATCATAGAAATCTGAAGTATATTTTATGCAACAGGGGTTGAATAACCGCCAGTATTAAGAGCTTAAGTTGATCAAGACTTTGACTTGAAGATTCCATATCAATCAGAGAAGTTGAACGTTGTCGCCGATAACTTGAATGGAAAGACTCTCCAAGAGAAGATGATTGTGAGACTGATAGTTCCGTCTCAGCTTCAGAGAGATCTAGCTTGGCTAGAGTTGGACAATCAGTTCCTTGATGAGGATACCCTGTTATACCTCAGAGGTTCTACCTAGTCTGTTGGATGAGGTCCAACAAAAGCAGGAGACCTGCCTGACATTGACAAGGTTTAGAGAAAAGATGTCTCGTACTGAGGCACCACAGTTCTCCATGAGAGTAGATGGAATGATGAAGAGTCATGACCGCTTTTGTGTACTTGCTGATGCAGAGTGAGACAGACAATTTTACAGTACATTCACTGTATACCTTACTTAGTACATTCAGGTACGAGTAAGAGGTACCACGAGGTGAGACGATTATATTGATGGAGAAGATGTAAACTGATGTAATCGGATTTGTGATACAGTGTGTGACCTGTTAGCAGGTCCAGATAGAGTATTTCCGATCTAGAGATAAGCCCCACCCACTACCAGTGCAGTAGTAGAATTTGGGAGGACATCTCTATGGACTTTTTTTTATGGGATTGTGACCCAGTAGAATATTTATGTTATCTGGATTTTTGGTAACAAATTAATGAAACCGGCACGTTTCATTTCTATCAGAAGGACGTGGCTAGTGAATGAATTGGCTGAGGAGTACACTAGACAGATAGTGAGACTCCATGGTATACCGAGAACGATCATTTCTGATCGAGATGGATGTTTTTACTTTGAGTTTTTAGGCAGCAGATTCAGACTTCTTTGGGGACGAGTATGTACCTCATGACTACACTTCACCCCCTAACAGATGGCCAGTTAGAGAGGATCATCTAGATCTTAAAGATCTATTGTAAGTCGAATGGGAAACGGGGATGGTTATATTACCTTCCATTAATGAGTTTATTATATAATAATGAAGGACGTGCATATTTCTGGGATGACCCTATGAGGCAATATATATAGACATAGATGTCGTATATCCTTATGCGAAAAGTGATCTAGTAGTAGTAGTGGAATAACACCTGATCCGATTCAGGATTTTATAGTTCAAGTAACGCTGATTAGAGGAAGAATGTTGGTTGTACAGAGTCGCCAGATTTTATATGTAGACAAGAGGCGTTAACCTCTAAAGTTCAAGCGAGAGTTCATATCCGGCTATAAGTATCTCAGCTGCGAGACGTTAGACGTGTTAATATGGAAAGGGAACTGAGTTTCCAATATGATGGTTTATTTGAGATCGACCAGTAGGAAGAAGGCAACATGATGTTTAGCTTTCACTCTGAAGTTGGTGGATGTTCACCCAGTGTTCTTGTGTCTCAACTGAGGAAGTATATACCAGGTTGGAAACACTTTGTGAGTTATAATGATCTAGTGGTTAAGTTGAACCACATTGTTGTTGAGCATTCGATTGCATTCTTGGAATGAGATATGAAACGCTTGCATTCGAAAGACATTCCCATATTGAGGATATGATGGTAAAGATGAAGACTTGAAGAGGCTATGTGAGAGACTGAGGATAGTGTCCTGAGGAACTATCTAGAGTATATGTTGGGACAGACCCATTTGTGGGAGCACGAGTAGATCTTAGTGCTATCTTGATGAATGTTGTGCTTATGTGCTTATATGCCTTGATGTGTTATTCCTTGCTAGCTGTGATGTGATTTATGATCTTAGTAGATCTTGATGTGCTAGCGTGATGTATGTTATAGCTGGAGATGATTACTTCCTCCACGCTACCCGAGTATGATTATATTTATAGCTGGAGATGGTTCTTTCCTCCATGCTATTTGAGTGGGATTAGGATTCAGCTGGAGATGGTTCTTTCCTCCATGCTACCTTGATGGACATAGTTCAGGGGAGATGTGATTCCTCCATGCGATATATATGTTTATGGGTTGTCTAGAGACGTATTTCCTCTATGCATGTGATATGTTTTGGCTAGAGATGTGCTTCCTCTATGCCTTGTGATGTGGTATGGCGAGATACGTGATTCCTCTACGCCTTTGGGTAGCGCTATGGCCCTGTTTCTTGGAGTGATGATTCCTCCATGTTTATACTTGAGGTTATAGATTGTTATAGGTTGTGATCTTTTGAACGGAGATGTGATACCTCCGATAGAAAGAGTGAGAGTTATACCTCGGCGTATGGGTCCGAGAGGATTTGGGAATTGTTCAAGTTTCGGGACGAAACTTTTTTTAAGGGGTGTGTGATGTAATAGCTAGGA
Source organism: Fagopyrum esculentum (assembly GCA_033239045.1). Taxonomy (NCBI): domain Eukaryota; kingdom Viridiplantae; phylum Streptophyta; class Magnoliopsida; order Caryophyllales; family Polygonaceae; genus Fagopyrum; species Fagopyrum esculentum. The sequence continues at coordinate 132,637,906 of BSUD01000004.1, forward strand.
TTTCCGAATTCTAATTAATGTTGATTAACTTAATCGTTGATAGTAATTGACATATAACTCGCGAATATTTCACAAGTGATGAGTATGAGTCCCACCGTTATGTTCCTCGCGTAATTTTGGACGTTTGGGGAAATTTTTACTTTTTCCCCCGGTAATTATTTTTACCCTCCGGTGTTATTTGGAGCATTTGGGAGCTCCAATTAATAAAAATGCAGTTGAGAGAAATTATCAGGACATCGGATATGTCCTAGATATGAAATAACATGGAGAGGCAAAACGGCCAAAAGAGTCGCTATTTCGTTTCTTAACGGCTAAGAAAGACGGCTTAGGAATACACGTTTTCCGAGGCAGTTGTGTAATAATTATCCCTACAATGTTCCAGATTTAATGTTCCAATCTCGAGAAGTTTGGAGAAAGAGGTTCGACCCGCCTTTGGATCGGTTAAAGGATAATTATCGACTTTACTAAAGGATAATTATCGTCTTCACTATAAATAGCGGAAAATCCTTTATTAATTCATTTCCTTTCACGTTTTCTCGTAAAAGCTCTGATTTCTCTCAACCTTCAAACTCAGATCTACTCTCCGTTTCTAATCCGATTTCAATTCCGTTTGAGTTTCTGGATTCCTCTCTTCATTCTCTTCATAACGGTACCGAGTTTCTGCATTTCCGAGTATATGGAGGGCTGGTCGAGCATATATGTCACCAGGACGGTTCCGTCGCTCAGATTCCGATGAATTTGATGTTGTCCATGCGTAGCCTGCGTCGTTGTGATTCCGAATCTTCTTTCAGATCGTCAATCGGGTTAGTAACGAATAAGTTATGAATTTATTCGTTTTCTGTACTGCGATTTGGCCTAAATTGACTTTAGGCTTGTCAAATAGGACAATTAGAAATTCCATTATGGTCGTTATATTATTCTGGTGATTATGGGTTCTTGTTTGATGAAATCTGATGACAGGGGGTTTAGAAATTGCCTGCGGGCAAAACGTTATTCTGGCAAAATCTAATTAATTAATTAAAGGTTAATTAATTAAATTAGGATTAAAATTGAGATGGAGGAATGTTGATTAGATACTACCTTGAGATTTGAGGAATTGTGAGCTATGTTGAGATATTGAGGTTTAGTTGGTTGTGAGGCTCATAGATTGAGTATGATTCTTATGGATCCCTTTGGGTCTAGGTGTGACCCCTTTGATGAATAGAGGTTGATATATCTCTTTATGCCTTTTTATAGGCCGTGTTGTCCCTCCAGTGTAGAGGTGATCGTGGTTGATTTTGTACGAGGTTGAGGTAAGTCCGTAGGACTTACTTAGCTACCATCCCTATATTGGGTGTTTGCATGAGTGGTGTGTGCTTTATATGTTTGCTATGATATCATGAGTTGTCGTTTTTATCGATTTATGTTCTATTGACTGCCCCACTGCGTGGCTGTGATAACCTTTCCCTTTCATCCCGCCGTGGAGTCTGGGAGGTTCTCTGATGTCAGGCCAGACTGGTTTACAGGAAGGGCACAATCCACTCCCATAGGGTACACGGATTGTGTGACCGATACTAGTACAGCTGGACATTGTACTCAGAGGCGGGGATGTATCGGTCCTCGTGTCACATACTTTCATCTATCTATATATATACGGTTTTTGAGTGAATGGTTATTATATAAAGGTAATAAATGGGTAAATGTGTGATAGCATGCTGATGTGTTTATCTTTCATGATTGTGTTTGTGCTTATGCATTACCTCATATATGTATGGTTAGCTAACGGTTTCATACCGTGTTGTAGATGTTTACAGGTTAGGCGCTACTGGGTGATCAGGAAGGGTGACAGGCCGAGGACTCTCGTACATTAGGTGGTTGGTTTGGGGTTGTTGTGTTTCCCCTCCTGCGTGAGGATGATCTTTTGTACCTCCTATGTGAGGATGTCGTGTTATATACTCGGCTATGTTGTTGTTTTTTTTCTTTGGGTCGTACAGTTTATATTGTTTTATGTATTTGTTTTATATCTGTCAGTGCCATGTTGTAAGGTCCAGTGAACTTGTTGTCAGGCTAGGGTCAGGATCCATTGTGAGATCCTAGCCCAATGTGACATCCCGAGTCCCGCGGATTCAGGGTGTTACACTTTTCATTGTTGTCGTCTGGTTTGGAAGTATGTAAAACAGGAGCAAATACCTCTGCCAAGTATGCAAAGTTCGAGAATGATTACTAAGGTGTTTTGAAAACCTTGCGTTAAACACAAGCAAAAAAGATTGGATAGAATAACAAAATTGATAAGAAAATTTCACCCAATGAAGTCAAGATCACTCAAATGATTAACGGTGAAAGCAATAGACGTAGAACAATTATCGAGATGAGAACTAAGAATAAAGGAATATTGAGGAGCATATGTGACTACCTTAGTTATAACAATATAAGATTTTGTAAGCGAAATAAGGACAGTATAGGTAGGTAAAACACAACACCTATCAGATGGGATTAGACACTTAGAGAAATTACAAGATATGGGCAACTTCTATATTCCGGTACTCAAGGATGCAGATATAACCATCCGCGACTCTTTTTGAGCAAAAACAAAACTAAGTTACACCAAAATAAATGGAACATCAACAAAACAACAAGCGATGAATTACAAATCACGTATGGTGATCGAAATGTGCATTTCATTCTTAATCTTTTGCATTTTTAATCGTTTGTAAATTATCCTCTCGGATGTTATAATCACGAGGATAATGAACCTTTTACACAAGAACAACCATAAAATTACCCAACATTAATGTTATGAATAAACAAGAATAAAATTAGCCTTTAAAAAACAAATAATTCCAAGCTTTTGGAATCCAATATGTTTCGTTCCAGAATTTCTGGGATGACTTTCCTTTTTGAAGATGTTTTCTCGAGTGTGACCTAAAGTCCTAAACGATTGTCTTGGAAGATGCCGTAGTCACATGCCCCTGTTGATCGTGATGATCGTGGTGTGCTGAGGTCTCCGAAGATCCTTCATCTATGTGGGGGCAACATCGTGGGATCCGCATTTCCGCAGGAGGTATGACATTCCCTAAAAAAGGTTTCTACCATCCTACTTCCCGGCGGCAAGACACCGCGGTAGTTCAACTATCCCGTGTCCTCTCCATGTTTTGTCAACCTCGAGTGTTCCGTGTGTTCTCCCAAGGTTTAGTTGTTCCGTTATTTTGGATCTTTCTCACATTTTGTTTTTTGATAAATTAGCAGATTATAATCGATAAAAAAAATTCGAATTTGATTTTCTTCAAAATTAAGAATCTTATATCTATTAAAGCAGAAACCTCTATTGCCACGTGTCAACGTCATGTTTCTCAAAGCCTAAAAAACTATTTTAAAAAGTAATTTTTAAATGTTAATATAAATTGGAAATTGATTTCTAATTTTTTTTTAAAATAATTAAATAAATATTTTTATAAAAATAGGTTTTAAATTTTTACGGATTTTTTTTACCAACTAGTGTATAGCCCGCACCTTGTGCGGGTTTGTTAATAAAATAGCTTATCATATTACATTTTTTACTATATTATATGTTGTTAACTTTATTAGTTATATGTTATGAGCTCGTATATATAACACGTCAAGTGTTACATAGTAAATGAGATCACGTAGTCCATGTGTTGACCATTAATAGTTTTATGCTAATAAAAAAAAAATAAATCTAATTTATTATTTAATAAATAATAATTTAAATAAAAAACATAATCATATAATTTAAAAATACTATAATTTGATACGAATTCAATTAGTAAAAAAAGATTTATTGGCTTAATTTATGATTTAGTAAAAGATTTAATCCATGAAAAAAATAGGAGCGCCACCAGCATTAGTTTCGTATATTTTAGTAAAGTATATAAGAATATAGATGTATATTTAATATATTGATAAAATAAGAATTTCGAATTTAATAGTTCAACAATCCACAAATCAGTAGGTTACAAGGACCCACAAATTAGTAGATCACAAGGACCCACAAGAGCACAACGACCCACAAATCATTAGGTTAAAGCGACCCAAAAATTAGTAGGTCACAATGATTACATACAAATACTAATCCGATATGAATAAGTATTATATTTGATTTTGACCAAAAGGTTCATAAATGTATGAATTTTATAAGCCTCAAACACTCTAGATCTATTTATACATGTTTTCGAAGTGTCATCCTTTCCTCATAATCGATGTGGGAGAACAAAAATCATATTTTACAAAATAATTATGGTTTAATTAAAAAAAAAGATGTATTAGCTTAATTCGTGATTTAGTAAAAAGTTTAATCCGCGAAAAAATATGGGGGCGATGTCAGAATTAGTGTCTTTTGTTTTGGTAAAGTATATAGAATATATATATATATATATATATATATATATATATATATATATATATATATATATATATATATATATATATATATATATATATGTATATCTAGTGTATTGATAAAATAAGAATTACAAATTTAATAGTTTTACAGTCCACAAATTAGTAGGTCACAAACGACCCACAAATCAGTAGGTCACAACGAAATTTAGTATATCAGAACGACCCCCACAAATTAGTAGATCACAAGGACCCACAAATCATTAGGTCACAACTCACAACGACCCACAAATCAGTAGGTCACAACGACCCACAAATAAGTAGGTCACAACGATCCAAAAATTAGTAGCTCAGTAGGTCACAAACGACACACATATCAATAGGTCACAAACGACACACAAATTAATAGGTCACAAGGACCCACAAATCATTAGGTCACAAGGACCCACAAATCATTAGGTCACAACGACCCACAAAGTATTAGATTAAAACGACCCACAAATCATTAGGTTAAAACGACCTACGAATTAGTAGGTAACAACAATCCACATTCAAATACTAATCCGTTATGAATAAGTATTATATTTGATTCTGACCAAAAGGTCCAGAAATGTATGCTTTGTATGATCTTCAAACCTTATAGGTTTATTTATAAATGTCGTCAAACTATCATCTTTCTCTGATAACCGATGTGGGATAACAAAATTCATATTTTACAAAATAATTATGGTTTAGTTAAAAAAGAATTTATTAGCTTAATTCGTGATTTAGTAAAAATTTTAATCCGAGAAAAAATGTGGGGTGCCACGTCAGAATTATTATCTTTTGTTTTAGTAAAGTATATAGATGTATATTTAGTATATTGATAAAATAAGAATTACGAATTTAATAGTTCAACGGTCCACAAATTAGTAGGTCACAAACGACCACAAATCAGTAGGTCACAACGACCCACGAATCAATAGGTCACAACGACCCACAAATTCATAGGTCACAACTACCCTCAAATTCATAGGCCACAACGACCCACAAATTCATAGGTCACAACGACTCACAAATCAGTGGGTCACAACGACCCACAAATTATTAGATCAAATCGACTCACGCATCATTAGGTCAAAACGAACTCCAAATCAGTAGGTTACAACGACCCAAAAATCAGTAGGTTACAACGACCCAAAAGGTCTTGAAATGTATGATTTGTATAATATGTATGATTTGTACAATCTTCAAACCTTGTAGGTCTATTTATACATGTTGTCAAAGTGTCATCCTTCTCTAATAACCGATGTGGGATAACAAAATTCATATTATACAAAATAATTAAGGTTTAGTAAAAAATAATTATTGGCTTAATTCGTGATTTAATTAAAGATTTAATCTGATAAAAACGTGGAGCGCCACATCAACATTAATGTCTTCTGTTTTGGTAAAGTATACAGATATAGATAGGAAGGAAGTTAAGCTTACGGGTATGAGATAGACTTATGAACAATATCTTTTAATTTTAATATTTGGAAAAAAAAATAAAAGAAGAGGAAATGTTATTGTAATCGGAATTAGTTAGTAGGGAAGTGTTCAAGTAAGGCCCATTATTCCGGTACGGCCGTGCGGCCGTCCGTACGGCCGACACGTGTCCCGGAAAATTTTTTTTTTTTTTTAAAGAACGAGTAAAAGTTATAGTTCAAAATTTATTATGGAACAGTTCATAACTTATAAAAGGATAGTTCATGAACTATAATAGGATAGTTCATAGTGCAAAATTTATAAAGGAATGAAAGTAATAGTTCAAAACTTATTAAGGAATAGTTCATAACTTCTAAAAGGATAGCTCATGAATTATAATAGAATAGTTCATAGTGCAAAATTTATAAAGGATTGAAAGTAATACTTCAAAACTTATTATGGGATAGTTCATGAATTATAATAGAATAGTTCATGAATTATAATAGAATAGTTTAAAGTACAAAAATTTATAAAGGAGTGAAAGTAATAGTTCAAAACTTATTATGGGATAGTTCATGAATTATAATAGAATAGTTCATGGATTATATTAAAAAGTAATAGTTCATGGATTATATGAGAATAGTTCAAAGTTTATAGGAGAATAGTGCATAAGTTATAACATGGTAGTTCAAACAAATTTTCATTCGTTTTCGGAAAAAAAAATTCGTTTCAGAAAAGAGGAAAGAAAAAATAAAATAAAAAATTTAAAAAAAAAAAAAAATTCGGGACACGTGTCGCCCGTACGGTCGGTCGTACGACCGTACCGCAATATATGGGCCGTACCTGAACATTTACCTTAGTTAGTAATCCAAATAAAACACTTTAAAATTTGAACTAATTAAAAAAGATTTAGGCTAATTATGGTTTAGTAAAAAAGGATTTATTAGCTTAATTCGTGATTTAATAAAAAGTTTAATTCGAGAAAAAACGTGGGGCGGCACGTCATGAATTAGTGTTTTTTGTTTTAGTAAAGCATATAGATGTATATTTATTATATTGATAAAATAGGAATTACGAATTTAATAGTTCAACGGTCTACAAATTAGTAGGTCACAAACAACCCACAAATCAGTAGGTCACAAGAACCCACAAATTAGTATGTCACAAGGGCCCACGAATCAGTAGGTCACAACGACCCACGAATCAATAGGTCACAACGACCCACAACTTCATAGGTCACAATGACACACAAATCAGTGGGTCATAACGACCCACAAATTATTGGGTCACAACGACCCACAAATCAGTGGTTCACAACGACCCACAAGTTATTAGGTCAAATCGACCAAAAAATCTGTAGGTCAAAACGATCCAAAAATCATTAGATCAAAACGACCCAAAAATCATTAGATCAAAACGACTAAAAAATCATTAGATCAAAACGACTAAAAAATCATTAGATCAAAACGACCTACGAATTAGTAGGTCACAACAATCCACATACAAATACTAATCCGGTATAAATAAGTATTATACTTGTTATCAAAGTGTTATCCACTTTTGATAACCGATGTGGGATAACAAAATTCATATTTTACAAAATAATTAAGGTTTAGTAAAAAAAAGTTATTGGCTTAATTCGAGATTTAGTAAAAAAATTTAAACCGATAAAAATATGGAGTCTTAATTTTTTTATTTTTTTTACAAAATAATCAAAGATTCTGCTATCTTTTAAACAAATCTTTTAAAAACATAAAAGAATGATTTTTTTTAATATTCTTAATTATTTGTGTTGCAAAAGTGTTTACTAGTTTGTTTTATAAAATTTATATACTTTAATAAAAAAATATTTTTTGACCAGTTTGTTTTCTGGCACAAAAAATAAAGATTTATTGGCCTATAAGATCTTGGAGAATCTCCAAAAAAAAAAATCTATGTATAATTTTGAATAGCAGTATGTTAGTTTAGTAAAATAAGATTTTCTGGTTTAAAAAAATAAAAATTTATGGGCCAAAAAATTGTGGGAGCTCCATTTGATTGCTGCTCCCACAGCGTGCCACGTTATCAAATTATGCACTCTCTTAACAAATCAATTAAAAAAATTTAATTAATTAAAATAGATAAATACTGAAAAGAAAATTAAAAATCATAATAATGATTATAATTTTATTATTCGGATTTTTATTTTACAAAAATATACATATAAAATTTTAAGTATTAAATATTTATTAAAACCCAACCCGCACTTTGTGCGGGTAATACACTAGTTATAATTTATCTAAGCATCTTCGGATTATATTTTTATATCTAAATAGAAAGATAAACACTTTGTTTATTTTTATATAAAAAAATGACAGATTGCTTGGATAAAATTTTGTTACTGTTTTTTTAGATTGATTTTTTTATTTTCTATCTTCTTAAGGAAATATATACGAAGACTTTAGTTAGGTCAGGTAAAAAATATTGAAAAGCGCCGGCAATTAGGTAGCGTAGCGCGTATCGTTTAGCCAACTGACACGGCAGCCAATGAGAGGCAACTCCTTTTCCAGCGGCTTTCCACCCGTTTTCCGTTCAACCTGTCCAGTCTCAACCCAACCACAACCCCGCGTGATCTTTTCTTCCCCTTTACGTGGCGGCCATTATCATTCAAATCTAACAAGTTTCCGATTCCAAACACCCTTTCGCAACGAATAATCTTTCCCCTAACATCGCCGATTTCATGCGATTCTCCTCTCCCCGGCTGCACCATCGCCTTTTGCTTCCTCAACCACCTGTTCCCACGACCACCACAACGACGACGATTCCTTCGTTCTTCTCCAACTCTCCCTTTGCGTGCTCCGGGAGAGCTTCCATTTTGACCTGGCTTTCAGTTGATAATGGGCTCGTCGGAGGCGAATCTGGCCGGTTTCCTTGGCGAATCGGCGGCTTCCAAGCGAAACAATGACCTTTGCTTGGTTGATTCCCTCCCCGGTTATGTCAGAGAGTTGATTGCCGGGGGAGCTGCTGGGGGATTCGCCAAGACGGCCGTGGCTCCTCTTGAGAGGATTAAGATTCTCCTTCAGGTTAGAATCAGACGCACACTCTCTATTTTCGTTTCCTAGTTTCTTTATTAGCGTGGATTTGTAGGATTCTATAAGTTTAGCTATCTTGTTTCTCTTTGAATATGGATTGAAAAAATATTGAATAGAGACGGATGTGATTGATGCAGTATTGGACGGCGTCTTGATGCGATAGTTGCATAGTTAATGCTTAGTTTCAGTTTAATCTAGGTTGTTTCAATTTGGTTGCTAAAATGAGTGTTGCATGCCTCTATTCTTGTTATGTCTTGGTTCGCCAGCTCTCAAAAATCAAAATATGTAAGGCTTGTCCATGGTAGCTGAAATTGCTGACAAATTTCTTCTGATTGTTCTGTTTCCGAATTGTTTTTCATAGACCAGGACAGACGGATTTCGGTCTCTTGGAGTCTGTGGGTCTCTCCACAAGTTGGTAAAGCAAGAAGGTGTCCAAGGCCTCTTTAAGTAAGTTTGCACGCTAGGTTTTTTTTGCTCAATATGCCCTGAACTGAAGCACATTCGTTATAGCTGGATAACAACTTAATACGTGTTTGCTCTTAATGTTTACAGAGGAAATGGAGCTAGTGTTCTTCGCATAGTTCCTTATGCAGCATTGCATTTCATGACCTATGAGCAATATCGGTCTTGGCTATTAAATAATCGTCCTTCACTTGGGACAGGACCTGTTGTTGACCTTTTGGCTGGCTCTGCTTCTGGTGGGACTGCAGTTTTATGCACATATCCCTTGGATTTGGTCAGGACTAAGCTTGCCTACCAGGTATCTTGTGTGCACATCCATAATCAGAAAGAGTGTTCATTTCACTTCTGCATATATATTTTTATTCAACTTGGTCTGTTGATTTTTCTGAGGAGTTATGAATGTTATTGTGATATTGTTGACGTGAAGGTAAAATCGACGAGCATATTTAATGGTGTTTCCTAGGGTTTCCTTTAGTCTTCTATTTGGTGGTACTAGGATAGAATCAAGAAAGCTTGACGTAGGATCTCGACTGCTTTTTTCTTTGTTTCTGTTGTTGCCACTTGAAATTAAAGCCTTACCTGCCGGACTTTGTAGTGATATAATATCCTTATCTGCACAACTTGTTGGCTGTCAGGAAGTCTTTACCGGCAACCTATTTCCTATGACCTGTTCCACCTTGCATTATGCATTTATACTGTTCAACATCTTTGCATTGCAGTAGTCACAATGAAAAAGAGAGATGGTTGTTTTAACCAACAGTTCACAGCATATATATATAGTTCAGTTCGAAGTTTTCCAAAAGATTTCCTTGCATTAAAATATCTCATGGGAAAGTAGAGTTTATCCAACTTCATTTATGTACCTTGCTAGGTTGTAGACAAGAGACCGATCTTTGTGAAGGATGTCAGTGCCCCGTTACCGTATAATGGGATACAAGATGCCTTTAAGCGAGTCTACAGGGAAGGTGGAATACGTGGTTTATATCGTGGTGTAGGTAAGCTTGAATAATGAGCTAATTACTTGTTCATGCATTTGATTGGAACCCTTGCTCCCGAATTCCCTCAGAGAGCTTTCCATTTTCTTGTAATTCTTATCATTTTGCCATGCATCCCTGTTCTTGGGTTCCATTTAACTAAATAAAGAAGAATTAGAAGGTTTTCTTCCCTAGATTGACTGAGTGAATAGCTCTCTGTTGTTTCGTGACTTTCCACTATTAGAACCTATTAACATTGTCCAGAAGCCAAAACATGCTGATATGTGTGATAGAGTTCACAAATGGCAGATTATTAACACTCAAAGTAAGGGAAATCCACTAAGCCACCATGAGAAGCAGTCTCTCTGACCAGTTCCAGGCAAAAGCCTACAAAGATATTTTCTGGTTGATTCATAGAGAGGCCTAATGCCTTATTTATAGCATGATAATGCCCAGGTCACAGTAGGCGACATTAGCTAATTCCCTCACATACCCTGTCAACCGGTCATTCCCTTCAAATGTTCTTAACTTGAACAAAATGCCTAAACCGTTCCCACATTACCCTTATGCAAATCATGCTGATTCCATGACCTAACATCATGTATGTTTAATGCACGTGATTACAGGACCAACACTTGTTGGAATTCTACCTTATGCTGGCTTAAAATTTTATATCTATGAGGAGCTCAAGAGAAATGTTCCTGAAGATCACCAAAAGTCCATTTTATTGCGCCTTTCTTGTGGAGCCTTAGCTGGATTGTTTGGGCAGACGTTCACATATCCCTTGGATGTCGTTAGGCGGCAAATGCAGGTAAATATCACCTTATGTATTTCGACGCACCATTTTATCACCAATGTTTGCAGGAATGTCTCTCTATTTCTTCATATATTTTTCTCTCCAATTTTGTCATCTGTGTTTAGAATGTTGTGATACAGAGGAGAACTAAAGAACCTCTATATTTCAGGTCGAAAATCTGCAGCCAGGTCATTTAAGTTACAGAAGCACAGTAGAAGGCCTTACTATCATTGTCCGGAATCAAGGTTGGAGACAACTGTTTGCTGGTCTAAGCATAAACTACATAAAGGTAATAACTTCATCACCAATCCAGTGTTAAATCTTTCATCTGTTCTGAGCTTGGCTGTGGACTACGTTTCAAAATAGCAATGCCCTTAACTTGAAAACGTGCAAGCAAAAGAAATCTGTCTAATTTGGTAGGATCCAACATATTGATTGATTCTAATAAAAGTTGGAGCTACTTTGTCCAGGTTGTTCCATCTGTCGCCATTGGTTTTACAACTTATGATCTGATGAAGTCATGGCTGCATATCTCCGACCAGCACAAGTCCAAAGCAGTATCTAGTGGATGATTTTGCAACCAAAGGACTCTCTTCTATTCACTCCATTGATAGGAATACAGCAAGTTGCTTCCTTGTCCGTTTCACGTGTAACCATCTTGCAGGATAACTAAACTTGCATCTACACTCTTGTCATCTCATTCTTTTATTCGAAAGTAAATCTCATTACACAGGCTAGTTGCAGAATAGGATTATTGCTCCATAATTTTAGTATAGACCTATTATTGAAGTGTATAGACCTATTGAAATGAAACACATTGGAAGTGGTAATTAGTCAATCGCAGGTTGTTTCTCCTTAGACTTTTTTACGAATTATGTTTGAGAGGCGCCATTTAGTTTTATAACTTTTCGAAATATACTCTTTTATCATCCATAAGTTAACATTTTAAGGGGGAAAATAATAATTATTTTTTAGCTATTTTAAAAATATAAATAATTTATGAATAACTTGTCTTTTTGTCCTTTACACAATATTAATGATAAAAGGTATAATCCGGAAAAGTCTAAAATTTCAAAGATACTATCTAGAAATTGATAAATTCTTGGGTAATATCTAAAAAAGTTAAAAGTACACGTGCATAATCAGGATTTTTTCAAAAAGTTATATGTACTATCATAAATTAGAAATAAGAATTTTTTTATATAAATAAAGAGAATTTTTAAAAAATGATTAAAATCCATTTTTATTACTATTTTAAAAACAAATAGAAGAAGTTTGTTTCAAAAAAGACAAACAAAGTAAATGATAAAAATTATAATCATCCACACAAAAACAACTATGAAATTACTCTACATTAATGCTATGAATAAGCGAGCAACAATTAGTCTTGAAAAAATAAATACTTCCAAGATTTTGGAATCCAGATTTCATCCTTCCAGAATTTTTGGGATGACTTTACTTTATTGAAGATGTTTCTCGAGTGTGGCCTAAACGATTGTCTTGGAAGATGTCGTAGTCACATGCCCTTGTTGATCGTGTTGATCGTGGTTATGTTCGAGGTCTCCGAAGATCCTCCATCTAGTGGGGGCAACATCGTAGGATCCACATTTTCGCAGGAGGTATGTCATCCCCTAAAAAAGGTTTCTACCATCCTGCTTCCCGGCGGCAATACACCGCGCTAGTTCATCTATCCCGTGTCCTCTCCATGTTTTGCTTGCCTCGAGTTTTCCACGTCTTCTCCCAAGGTGTAGTTGTTCCGACTTTTTGGATCTTTCTCACATTTTCGGTTTTTGCTTGTGGTGATTGTATTGTTTCCCTCTTGGTTTTCTTTTTGCATGACGGTCTGTCTGTTTGCCGGTTGTCGGCCTCTCGATACACCAATTACTTTTGGTGTAATCGAACATCTTACCTACTTGATCAAAAAAAAATAAAAAATGATAAAATTATAATTTAACCTTTAAATGGAGAAGCAAGAAAGATAATTTTATTTAGACCCCGTATTTCTCTACTATCTTATCTTACTAACCTATAATTTTAGCTTTTTTAGAGCACTAAATGTATCATATTAACACCATATTTTGTAAATTCTATGGTTGTTATTCCTAACATTAATTACCCAATTAACTTCTAATATTAACTTCAAATTTAAAATATTTTACTACCCAATTAAATCTCCCAATAATTTTTGTAACTCCTATGGTTGTAACTCCTAACATTGACTACCCATTTAGCTTCTAATATTGACTTCATATTTTACCTATAAAAACTCTTCTAGAGAAAGGACCGGTGAGTTTATGGTGTTTGCAAGAGTTTTGGACATTCACTTTTTAAGGATTCTTTCAAACTCATTTTCTAGGCTGGAGAATATGAACTCCGTTTGTATTCCAGGTAAAAATTGGTTGTGCTTGCATACCTTCATCATTGAATATTGAGTTGTTCATTATTTTATCTTACATACGTTCATAAAAAAATATCTTAACTTGCTCTTTGGATGTGAATGTGTTTTTTGTTATGAAGTTCATTTGGTTGGAGTATAAATATATGTGTGCACATTGCTGCTTCTTCGAACCCTTCAAATTGGCATGAACCTGTTTCGGGAAAGCAGCCCCGATCATCCTTTTAATATCCTTTATTCTTGTCAAGTCAGTTATCGAAGTTTGTGTTACGTCTATGGAGACCCGACACAATGGACACCTTTTGCACTTCTCGTAGCATGAACTGCATCCCACAAAATTTGTACCTCAAGAAGCAATACAAAATAATAGTGAATTTGAATAAGTTAATTTATTTTGGCTATTTTTTTTATATCTCTTTAGTCATCCAATTATCATAACTAATTTTGTTGGCACAATAACAAGAAAATTGACAACGTCGATACAATAATACACTTTAACAATACTATTTTCAAGTCTAACTTTTCAACTTAGAACAATTCGGGATAAAATTTACTATTCGAACATACATTTGATTTTGTTAACAATTATATTATGAACTTATGTTAATTTTTCTCTCGGTCTCTTATACATGGTTTGTTGTTCTTAACATCTTTGTTAAACATAATTTCATCTTTCAATTGGTCAAAATAAATTTAAGACTATTTTCGTTACACTAATTGCCTCATTTAATTAGATATGAGTTAATAATCAAATAAACTCAATGCTTTTGCAAATTAAATATGAACTTAATAGCCTAATATATTATTTTCAGACTTTCTAACACATTATATATGGACAAGATTATGAACTTAATTACCTAATAAACTACTTTTGAAACAATTTTTTTTAATACATAATTGACTCTCCCGAGACAATTTTTTACACATTAAATGTGAAATTTATAACCTAATAAACTTCTTTGAGACAATCTTGCACCATTATTTTCAAAATACGAGTTCTATATTTATTGATTTGGTAATGATATTAAAAATATAAGGTTAGAGCATTACTTGTATTCAGAGACCATTCTCACAAAACAACTGATTAGTAGTTTTCTTGATGAAAATAGATATATGTATCATCATCTTATTATACAACCGCGCGCGTTCCCGCGGCCTCGACCTAGTTATATAAATTTTTAGGTTCCCACTAGCAAACAAAATGTCCAAATAAAGTTACTTGTAAATTTGAGGTTTGGTCAATTTTAAAACCCTAATAAAGAAAATTCCGACATGCAATATTATACCAGTGAAAAACCTATTTTCTCTGCAGAGGATAATCTATTACAATATAGCATCAAGGCTAACAACAAATGAAATCAATGGAATCCTACTTTGTAGAGATAGAAGCAGTGAATAATGTGGATCATGGGGTGTACAAAGAAGCGCCACACTTGCATTTCCATCCTTCAGGCAGATAGTTTGCATATTGGAGGCTAAGATGAGCATTAATGGTGGGAACTTGTATGGCAACACAAGGACTGCATCCATAGCACTTGCTTGCACAATTTGGGGGTCTTGAACCTACTATCTTCTTCACCTCTTCTCCACTGGGTATGCCTAAAAAACAATCAACAAATACATTATTAATTATAATTTACAAAGAAGAAGAAGAAGAAGAAGAAGAAGAAGAAGAAGAATTTTATATGCTGTTTGTTTAGGGGAAAAGCTAGAGAGATTAACCTGGTGCATTGGCATGATTATGAGCATCATTTGTGGGTAAAAGTCTACTACTTGCAGATACCCAAGTGATGATTTGCAGAAAAAACAGCACTAAACAACAACACAGCAGTTTTGTTCTCATTGCCCAAATGATTATGGTGATTGTTATGATTAAACCTCAAGAAAGTAAGAAAGAAAGAAGGAAAAGGATGGTGCAGAGGAGAAATCTTTTGCAAAATGCAGCTATATAGCAAGAGCCTCTCATTTCCCCAAGCACCCAAAAGAACTGAAAAAGCAAGTCAATAAGAAAGCTGAAGTATTTCAGCCTTTTCTGGCTACTCTTCCATCCTTCATTGGTAGAATATGAAAGACCAGAAGAGCCAGGTGACCTAGTACTCATCAGTACACTAGTCTTGACTTGGGCTTTGACAATTCACTACCTGCTTATTGTCTTTATCCACAACCAACACAACATTGTAAGAATAAAAATAATATATCCAAAAAAATCAGAAGATGTAACTTATAAAATATTTTAATGGAAAAACTAATTTATAACTCACTGTTGGTTCTATGTATTTAATAAGACAGTACTGAATTTTCCAGCATTGAAAATTTGACAGCTTGGTGGTTGATGATCTGTGGAGAAGGATGGTGTGTTGAATACTGTATTGTGCATAGGGCATAGTGCCCTGCCCTCTCCTTTTCTTCTGTCTGATGCTTCTATTCCTATAAACGGAAGTAAAAGATCCATTTGCAGACACCTTACCACTTATTGGAAATATGTCAAATTAAATGGATATTATCAACTGCACGGCGACTTTAATTCACTCGATTAAACAGTGTATATTTTAAAATTATTATCAAGTTATGTAAACAGCGAAAGAAAACTTGAATTGCGAAAACCTAACCCTCGACGGCGACGGCGATGGTGAGAAATGTGCAGCGGCAAAGAAGGTGCAGTGAAGTCGGAGATGTGGCAGCGTGTCATTGTCCGATCTTGGGGATGATGGAGGGAGGATTCGAATAGTCCAAGAGTCATTAATGGAGTTCCGGCAAGAGTACAAGAGAATGGACTGTTCATATCGGCGTATGTGAATTCCGATCGATTTGAGTTGATTTGATGTGTCACTGTGCTTCCCACCGGACTGTCTCCTACTGTCATCACTGCTGCCTTGAGATTGCTTAAACAAAGAGACAACTCCATCTTCTCTTCTCTTCTTTATGCCATCTCCATTGCTTCCATTCCCATTCTTGGAAAACTAACTCCGGATTTGGCAATATTTAATTTTAGAATTTCTCATTTTTGTATTTTTAGTTATTAACAAACTCATACTTCTTATTGTTCACGTTTTCTATTAAAAAAAATAGAAAGAAAATTGAAAAAAATAAATAAATAAATAATGAAGCAAAAGGAAATTGAAATGAAATAAAAAAAAAATTTGAATCATACCTCCCACAACTTCTAGTCTATTGAGTTTAACCGATTTTTTAATGTGTGGGCAAATTCTGAAAAAATGTAAAAACTGAGGGGTACTAACCTAACTCTAAAAAGTCATGGGCAAAATCTGGAAAACCCCATGCCACAGGAATACCAACCGAAATTTTCCTAAAAAAAAAAATTTTCCTTCACCAATTATCAAAAAATAATTTAGTTTGGTCAAAAAATTAATGAATTTCCACGTAAACTTCACCCAGTAATAAATTTTAACTCCAATCATTTTAAATTTTAGGTTTTGTATCAATATCTAAATTCAATCACAAGCACTGTTTGAAAACCAACTCCAATCCTCTTCAAACATCTCCGAAACTAATTTTTTTTGAGAACCAACTATTTTTACTACACCTCTAATATAATATATCTTAAATTTCACTTTTTGGTATATAATTGTTTCCTTAATTTTTTCCTATCTCCGGGTTGATGATAACTTGTAGCTCGTTGTCAATTTTGGTGACCTTCCAATCTTTCGAGTCGTTTATAAAGTGACTAATTTTGATATTTGTGTCAATTTGATTGGTGTCTTGTACCAATTTAATAAGTAGTGTCGTCGTAACCCAATTATAATGCTAGAAGTTGAGGGTTTTACCATTTTCGACATGCCAAGTAATTCAATTTTTAACTCAAAATTAAGCTTCATAAGGTTGTTTCATTGCCAAGACGTTGATCCTTTCATTTGATAATGGAGAATATTGTGGTTTTTCATGTATTTTTCATTTACAATTTTAAGCCATATATTGTTTGGTTCTGAAAGAATTTTCAACAATAGCTTCATTTGTAAGGTTTTGTTCGTGATTAAAGATTTCTTTAACCTGAGACTGCCATTCTTTTTTTATTTACAAATTACATCACAACTAATGATAGGCATGTGTTGGTCCCCTTTGTTCCAAATATGTTTTATCTAATTCCTCCAAATTGTGGATCGTAACCATAAAACTTTGCATGGAAAAGGTCAATTAGCCGTCATATTATGTTTTATGAGGGTGGATCTGCCTTCTTTTGATAAGGAGTTAGTTTTCCCTTCCAGAAGTTGTTGCTTTGCTTTAAGGTTAATGACACCAAAAATTTCTTTTGTCACTCTTTCATTAATGATTGGACATCCTAGATATTTTTCGCTGGTTGTGGTATGAATCAAGACCAAAACATTTTTTTAATTGGGTAATGTTGCTCTCACTAGTGTTTTTTGTTGTTTGAAAAGCTGATTTTCGAAAGTTAATTTTTTTGTCCCGATATAGAGTAGTACATTTTTAGGATTTGCTTAGTTCTTTTACAAGAAGCCACATTTGTTCTAACAAAAATTATCATATCATCAGCGTAAGATAAGAATGGGGTTGATGTTCCTTGTTTGCAAACGGAGAATCCAATATGGTTGTTAAAGTTGTTGCAATTTTCTTGCAACATTGTGTTAGGATTTCAATCCCTATAATAACAAATATGGGGATAAGATATTCTTGTCTAAGTCCCTTTTTAAGAAAGAATTGATTCGTTAGTCCGTTATTTACAAGAATAGAGAAAGAGATTGTAGATATACATTCTATAATCCATCCCGCAAATTTAATTATTAAAACCCAACTTTTTGAGAATGCAAATGATGTAGTCCTAATTAACTTGGTCATATGTCTTATCCATGTCTAGTTTGATAGCAGTTCACCTTGAAAGATTTCGTGTGCAATAAGTATATTATCTTGAATTGATTTGTTTTCCACAAAACACCTTGAAGAGGGTGAATAACATTAGGCATGGTGGTTTCCATTCCATTCGTGATTATTTTTACAAGGAAAAATTTGATAAGTAGGTCTTTTTCACTTTTTGGTCTACTAACTAGACTCATACCATAATCTCATTTAGTAAATATACACCTTTTTTTATTGTTCAAAGCCCCCTTTCTCTCTCTCTCTCGCTCCTAGTTAGGTCACCAAGTAAAATGGGAAGCAACCGAATTCCAGAGCGCCACCCACTCTCCTCTGATCCCTCCTCCCCCGATCCCTCCTCTCCCGTTGTTCTCCTTTTTTTGGCCACTCACTTCCCATCTGAGTTGCCGCTCTCACTCAACTAGGTTGACTCGCAGGCCACTCTGACGAGAACCAGTCACTCCTCTCCTCATTTCATGAGACCCGAAGCATCCTGACCTCCATCTTGTTCTCCCCCGAGTTTGACTCCGGTGAATTGATGGCTTAGACGTTTTCCTTCCATGGAGAGATTTAGTTTGCACATCATTAACAACAAGCAATCTGGCAACGCTGACTGAACTTCCTCTTCCCTTGATTTTTCAAAGGGTTGTTGTTCATATTTGTTATGAATTTTCTGGTTAGTTCAGATTTGTTATGAATTTTATGGCTTGTTCAGATCTGTTTTTAATTTTCTAGTATGAATTTCATACCAGAAAATTCTAGTATGAATTATACGGTATGAATTTCATACAGAAAATTCTAGTATGAAATTTTCTAATACTGGTATGAAATTCATACCACGAAAAAAAAACAAAGACAAGTATTGATATGAATTTTCTAGTATGAAATTCATACTAGAACATAAAAGGAAAATTAAACAGAAAATTAATGTAAGAAAATGGCAAAACAAAATTAAAAAAAAAGTCAAAATTCCTTTTACGTAACAAACACTAGCAAATTCATGTGTGCTTCATTTTTATTTAAAATAGAGGGGTTTACTTTTACCTACCATTAATAAAAATGGTAAAAATTAATGGGGTATAGAAAACTCAAGAGATGTTCAGGTAAGACCCCTTTCTTCCGGTAAGGCCGTAAAGCAAGCTAGGAAGATGACACGTGTCCAAATATTTTTTATTTTTTTTTCCAGAAACGAATGAAAATGCTAGTGCAAAACTATAAAGGGATAGTGCATAACTTATAAAAGGATAGTTAGTGAATTATAATAGAATAGTTCATAACAGTAAGGCGGTAAGCCGTCAAGGTAGCCTAGGAAGGTGACACATGTCCAATTTTTTTCCCCTTATTCCTTCCAACAACGAATTGAAATGATAATGCAAAACTTATAAAGAGATAGTGCATAATTTATAAAAGGATAGTTCATGAATTATAATAGAATAGTTCATAACATATAAACGATTAATTTATAAATAATTTATTTTAGTTATATTCTATCCTTATATATATATATATATATATATATATATATATATATATATATATATATATATATATGTTTTATAAGGCTGTCATGTGTTGTTCATTCATACAAATATTGTTTGTTGTTTTCAAAGAATTTAAATACATTTGTGTCTTGTTGTAAGATCCTAGTAAAGTTATTATTAAACCAAGGTCGGGACCCATTGTGAGGTCCTAACCAGTAGCTCTCGAAGTTCCAAGAATTCGGGGTGTTACAGGAGATATAATATTTGTTCATGAATAGATTATCGTGAAGTACTACTTCATGAATTTCAATGTAGTATATAAAAGAGTAGTTCATTAATAGTATATCATGATAATTCATATTCTAAGGGAATAATTTATAAATTACATGTGAATAATTAATAGTTATAAAAAACTAATTCATGAATAATATACAGTAATAGTTCATGAATTATACGAGAATAGTTCAAAGTTTATAAGAAAATAGTGCAGAACTTATAACATGGTATTTCATTATAGTTAAAAGTATCCAGAGTATATTTTCTTATAAAAAAAATTAGACACATGTCAACCTCTTAGACGGCCGCACAATCTTACCACAATTAACAGCCTTACCTGAACAGCACCCTAGAAAACTAAAGCAAATAGAAAAAGGCACACTTGGCAAAATTCTTTCTTTTTGCAATAATTTTGTAAGTTGATGAGAAAAGACCTATAGTTGTTAATTGTTGTAGGGTTGTCAATTTTCGGGATTAGGGTTATAAAAGCATAGTTTATTTGTGTAAGCATTTTTCCGCTTTTGAAAAATCATTTTACAACTTTGGAAACGTCAATTCCGGAACTTAATTTGAAAGCCATATTTTGACCCCACAATATAGTAGATGTCATCCATATGGTCCTAGAGACTTATCACACCCAATATCGAAAATGACATTTTTAATCTCGTCATTACTCGGGGGCTTTGTTAGGTTCACGTTTTCATCGATACTGACTTTATTTTTTATAAGTTGGACTGTTGGAGTCTATGTTCCAATAGAGAATGATCTAGTGGAGTTTTAGAGAATTTTCTCACGAATTCCGATCTAACTTCTAGACGGATCTCAGTTTCAAGAGAGAGGGTAGTTCCATTTCTAGTTGATAATCCCTTTAGGTGTTTGCGATTTCTTCTTCCAATAGCAAAGTGATGAAAATATTTGGTATTTGAGTCCATGTTTTTCAAGTATTTATTTTTAGTTTTGTGTCTCTAATACTTTTGGTGAAAGGAAAGTAAACGGTTTTATTGAGTTAGGAGATTTCTTTGGATTGTTTCATCTCTCTAGTTCAAGATTTCGCTCCTTGTATCTTGAATTTCCCGGAGTTGCAATTCAACATCTTTAAGTTGCTTGAAAATGTTAGCAAAGTTTGTTTTACTCTATTATTTTGCCTTTATTTTAAATAATTGGGGCTTTTTTGTGAGATTATACATTTTAGTTCCAATAAAATTGGAACGTCATGTTTATTTTACAATATTCTCAAAAGATTTACATTTAGTCCAATCATTGCGAATTTAAATGGTTGTGGAGTGTAATAATCCGTTGACGAAAATTCGAAAGAAATTTGGTTAGATCTCAACTGAATTAACACTTCCATGATACAAGAATTAGGGTAGTTGTAGGCTAAACTAAATAGGCTTTTAGTCCTCAATTGAGTAATAATTTTGGTACTTGAGTCAGAAGGCCAAACCAGGGGGTTGTCGACCCATGATAAATCACACGTACATGTATACAAAACACGCCAAGGGTTGACTCTTTTACGTTGGCTTGTTAGTCCAATATGTAGAGGGAATATGTTTATTTGGCTAGACTTTGAGGCCTTTAATTTGAGCTTTTCAACAACATCATTAGAGAATTCAACTAGTATGTAAATGGGTTTAAAGTATAGATTGTGAAGTTCACGATTACATTTGGTAACCCAGTCTTTGTGAGATTTGTACAGAATCCAACCATTCCGCCATGATCGACAAGAAATGAAAAGATCATAAACAAGTAAGGCATATGTTGTCAAGCCAGATGAATACAGGAAACAAAGCTAGATTATATTAGACCCGTCTTAGGAAGTAAGGAGTAGAGCATGTCATAAGAAGGTAAATCAAAACATCAAGACTAAAAGTCCATTTGTTCATACCAACAACTAGTAAACAAGATAAAGGGTTAGAGTTATAGATGGGCTAATGTTCAAACGTCTATAAGGATAACAAACGTACACAAACCAATTTGTGAAGGAAGCACGTCTAGGTAATCTTCCACCAACTTTTTTCCTTACTTTCTCCCGGCCTAAAAACGACAAGTATTTACACCAAAAAAAACCCCCGACAAGTATGAGGATGAAGCGACCTCAAGGCAACTCGAATTTCACGAACCCATAAGACTTAGTGACGAGATTCGGGAAAGTATCGGCAGAAAAGATGGCCGGATCTATGAGTTTTGGGGTTTTGGGAAGAGTAAATTGGGATCATCAAGAAACCTTTGATCGGGAAAAGGCCTATTCTTTGTGTTTGAGGTGTTTTGCAGTGTTTAGCGGGATGGTAGGAGTCACTGGAGGTGGAGAGTTTGGGGTTGACAGCCCTAGTTTTGGGAAGGTTGACTTCGTACTCAAAGAGAGTGTTTTTACCGAGGGACGGTCTGTTCCAGACCGGTCTACGGTGTTATCAATTTAAGGCCTAGTCCAATTCGGACCGTATGCGCAACTCTAGTTTTGGGAAGGTTATAATATTTGAGTTATTAACGCACCCATAAGGATCTCAGAACTGTCCTTAGGAGTCCAAATAATCTTATCCTCCGTAAGTATGCCCTAGGATAAAAGAGACAATTTTCTGAAATTCAATAAGTCTGTATTAATCATATCTAAATTTCGATAAATTTACATAAATGGAACCTTCTCCAACACTCAGCTGAGAGTTCTCGGCCGCAGGCCCGCAAGTATGCCCTGGGATAAAAGAGACAATCTTCGAAACTCTAGAACCAAAAAAACTCACATAATTCTATTTTTGTTTTCACTAAAAACTCAAAAACGAAACAGAAAGAGTTCTTATTAGCATATCACACAAAATTCATTCATCAAAGGGAATGCAAATCCCATATCCAAATCTAACCACTTAACATTACATTATTATAGAAGAGAATCAAAGTAAGATGGATAAAACAACTAAACCAGCAACATCGAGTATGCAAATCTAACCTCTTAATTGATTCATCAATCTTCACTCCTCATCAGAATCTTTCTTCTGAAGGACTGCTTCCACTACAGCCTCTGCCTCCTCTTTCATTCGCGAAAACACACCCGGCCCTTTCACTTCTTCGGTTGAAGTCAACTCATCAATGTCGTCGTTCTTTCCATGTGTTTCCTTGTCATGCTGATGATGGGGTGAAGCTTTAGCTTCTCTGCTTGTCTCATCTCCTTCCTTCTTTATCACTACATCAATTTTCAGATCCATGTTAATTTCAGCTGTCATAATTGTATCATCCGCATTGACAGATCATATTCATGTCCAAAATAACACCAATAGCATCATCAGCATGCATCCTTTCAACATGAGCAACCGTTACAATGTTCTGATTCTGCTAGCTAAGTTATAAACTAGGGAATCTAGCAGATGGATTTATGAAAACTTTCCCTATTCAATAACGTCAACGTGACAAGTATTGCTTAACAAACTTAGTTTGTTAAGAATGGTAGTTTTTATTTCTAGAATGTTTTATCTGATACACAGAGGGCAAACTTTCCGAATGTACACTACAATCATATGAACTTCAAACAACAATTGAGTTTTGAGATTTCACATACACAAGTACATTTCAATATAAAATCGGCTTCGATTTGTTCAAATTTTGAAGGATTAGAGATGGCAAAAACTTTGTATTGGATGAACCTTAAAATTATATGAATATGAAGTCCATTCCGAACAACATCGATTCTAGGGGGTGAGGGAACACTGGAATGGAAGAAAATCGGTTAGATATCGGACAGAACGAGCAAGAGGAGAACGAAAAATGAAAAGTATAACAGTCGAATGCTACAATCAAGAAATAATCTCAAATTCAATAGAAATTATCAAGTCCGTAGTTGTACCTGGCTTAAACGCGGTTTGATCTCCCATGGAAAAGTGAAATTTCTCCTCTAAAATGATAAAATTGGAAAGGTGATCGTGGCAATTTGCAAAATCTGAAGTCGGTCTGAAAGTGATGAGAGAAGGACGTGCCTATTGTTCAGTATGATAACGGGCCTATTTGCTTTGGCCCTTTAATCAACTATTGGCTTAGGATGCTTGGCCCAATCACTGAATAAATACTTTTATATTTTTTCTGTCAAGGAAAAGGAGGGATAACATTTAGAAATTGGTCGTTTTAATACATCATTTTAGATAAGGTTTTAACGTCTTGTAAAATAGTCTCGTTATCTGTATTCGAGACATGATTAAGAGATATGTGTCCATCTGCAATGGTGTTAACTTTCTTAAAAATATGTTGATCACTAGTTTGTGTGAACCTTGAAGTCAAAACTAGTGCATATCCCGTGTCCGGCACGGGTAATTGTTAAAATAAAATCTTCTTTTTTTTCACATATCATATGGACGATTAACATTAAATTTTAATCAATCAGGGGATAACCTGACCCCTTACATAAAACAAATAAATATAATTCCATTATACCCTTAAAAGAATCAAGCAATACATTTATATAGTCTAACATGATTAAAAAATACTAAAAAAATCTAAGAATAATATTTGATTCTTCTGAGCACTCCGTTGTAAAGATTGACCAGATCCTGAAAAAAATAATAAAATGTTATATATAGCATTTATATATAAAAAAACATTAGTAGCACTAATATTATACACATTTATAAATTTATATGTACGGTATTATTTTATTATATAAAAAAATAGTAAATATACTCAGTGTACTTACCTATCAATGAGATTCTCGATATGCACGACTTATGAATAAAGTTGAGTAAGCATGTACTTCCAGTAGCACCAACTCTGAAATAAAAAATAAAACAATCATGCTTGATTATCCTAAGAAAATAAATAAATGATTGAAATATGGACAGGAAAAAAAACGAACCTCATACTACATTATAAAAAACCTCATCGTATACCACATTGCTCGTAGTATCTTGCGAATTGCCTGTAGGATCACAAATAATCCTTAATTCATCCCTACTCGTCGCCCTTTAAATAATTTTAAAAAAGTCTATCAGGAAAACCATCCCAAAGTATAGGATAATTTACATCATTTGAGATCAAATTTTGGTTTATGAATGGTAAATCTGTTAAAAAAAAAACAACAACGGTAACTTAAA